>OX439236.1:3505950-4705950 GCA_949319165.1 Sialis lutaria
TAAAAAGTAAGCAGTTTTTTTTATAAATAGGCTCAACAAAACTAAAGAAAAAAGATTAAGTAGTCAAAATGTCAGTTATCATGTTATAACCTAAGACCATCTAGTACAGTGGTCCCCAACCTTTTTGTACCTAAGAGCACATTCTAGAATACCGGTCGGGAGGCGGGCACCATTTATTTTTTCAAGGTGCCTGAATCAAAATCGCGATAACTAAACAATCACCTAAATTAAAAAAGTGAGACATTTGTCTTGCTGACTTTTTTATGGAAAATTTTGTAATCTACAAAAGGCATTTTTTCATATATTTCTTAGTTCCTACGTAAATCGTGACTGGTAAAAAATGCTATTCTTAAAACTTTGAGCATTGTTTATATATTGTTATAATATATTATATATTATATATATATATATATATTGTTATAAATATTGTTATAAAATAAAAAATAAGTTACATAACAAGTTATTGAAAATTTGAAAACTTAATTTTGTTTATCGTTCAATCAGCGGCGGGCACTCGTAAAACAGTCGGCGGGCACAATGGTGCCCGCGGGCATAGGGTTGGGGACCACTGATCTAGTATATTTTATTAATAATATATTTATTTATCAGTGGCGTAACACTGTTTTTATTTTTATTCTGTTATTGTTACACCACTGATATTTATTTAAATGGGAGTAAAAATATTGAATCGATATATTCACCAAGTTAACTTCATAAATTATTATTATTATCATTTTAAATTTAACTCATTATATTTTTTTGACAAAACTGCTTCAAAATTCCTAATGAAGTTATTTTGTGGATAGAATCACACAAATACATACAAACATAGCATTAGACAATCATCAAAAAAAAAAAAACACTTCCGTACCTAGTTTTATGTTTTTTGTATTCTTACCTCAAAAGCCCGAATTACATAGGTACATAATATTATATACATATGTATTTTTACATATATTTTAAATAAATTAAAATTAAATTTATTTCATACACGTTACTGATAAATTTTATAATATCAAATAACGAGCTTATATATTTTCAAACAACGAACTAATTGTTAATTGTTGTAAAATAATACAACAATGGAGAATATAGAAAATATTTAACTAGAATGACGGATGTGTTACAAATGCATTATACTTACCATTCATTGTATTTTCACACTATATCACGTACAGGACTGGAACGGGAATAAAATGAGCCCTGATTCATATTTTAAAAACCTCCCAAAATTTTATTAGAATTTTAAAACAAACATATTTTATAGGTTAGAAATGGATTTTCTTGTTAATCACGAGGTTCTTTAAATGTTGGATCAGAAGGCCTAAAATATCCTTAATCCAGAACTGACAACTTTATTTATATCAATGTACAATCGATGTCTAAAAAAATTACCGATGGCTCATTATAGTATTTACATTAGGTCCTTATAAAAATTATTGTATTAACTGTGAAATTAAAAATCTCAAGAAAAAAAAATAATATAATGATTTTTCCCATTCTGATTAAAAAAAAGTTCACTTCATTGTATAAATGTGAAGGAAAATTTTTTTGGGAAAGCATGAAGCGCTTGTATCTTATTTGTAATGATTGTTATAAAAAAATTAACATGAAAAATGTCGCTTACACATAATATTAAACTGCTATCAAATCTTATGTTAATTTTGTCAAACACAATAACCCAAATGCAAATATACAAACTAACTGTAAATGATAATGTAAAATCAATGTGAACAAATGAATTGAATAAACAAAATGTCTTTTATTTTATTCTATCGCCATACCAAATACCATACTCTTTAATTAAGCTATGTACAGACAGAAAACAAAAGCGAATAAAGGCTAGCAAATGAATCAGTGTGGACATTTAGACAAAGCAATCGAGTGCAAATGAGACCCCTGTTCATTCTGTCGTAATAATCATTCCAATTTGTTGCTTCATTATTATTATATAAATAAATTGCTGAAATTGATTTATTTAAACGAGCTAAGCTAGGCCTATAAAAACAAAGACAACCTTTTAAAATAATCTATTTTCATTCATTATATATATACAAATACAAAAGAAAACGTAATACTTCTTAAAAATAAATAATATAAAATACACTTATTATCTATTCTGATTAGGTTGACCCGATTTAGCTTGAGAAAGAAATGCTAAATGGCCTTTCGGACACCTGTTCGCGTAATGTCCTTTGTTCCCGCATTTAAAACAAGTCACTTCCTCTAGTGGTTTTTGAGGTACTCGTGGAGCATGAGGAGGCATGTTTGGTGGAGGTGCGTTCATTGGGTTACTGTTATTTTCCAGTCCTTGAGGAGGAACGTTACCACTATTAGGTATACCGTAAGGTGCCCCACCAAATGGTTTCATGTATCCCATCGATTTTAACTTAGCTTCTTCTTGTTTCAAAGCGGCCTCTCTTGCTTCTGGTGTCATTTTGAGACAGTATGATATCTTGTGACCTATTTCTCCACAGTAATGACAAATGATGACTTGCGATTTTTTACTGTCTTTGGCAGCATCCGGTGCTGCTGGTAAATCGAATTGAGGATGCATGTATTTACATTGAGGTCCATCTGGACAAAATCCAGCTATGTAATTCATACAAAGCACTCTTCTTACGTGTCTGTGCCTACAGTGGGGCCCATGACGACAGAATCCCCGATCGTACCAAGGACAGTCTTTAATTTTACTATCGGGGTCGATGTGTAAGAAAGGACACTCTTTATTATGGCAAGCATTAAATCGTGAATAAAAATAACATTCAGGCATTTTTGTCATATCGTATTCATGCAGAAATTCACATTGATCTCCTTTTTTGCACAAACCACGGAGCCAATGTTTACACACTATGGTTCGGTCACCTCTCACATGTCTGAACGGACAGTTTGGCCCTTTTTGACAGCCTTCAGGTGTTGAAAAAAATTGACATACAGCAGCTGTAGATTCTGTAATAAATGATAGTTAATCATATAACTGCAATCTGCTTAGGTATGTATTGTAAAATAATATAAATTATACTAACTATCCATTCCTGGGAAAGGTAGTGGTAATGCTCCATATTGTTCATCTAACGCTATTTCGATATCAAATTTAATATGATCTACGTTCGCTATAAGCATTTCCATTTTCAAATACTAAATACATAAATATCTTTTTAAACTGTTGTAGTTACTCTAACCTTATTTTTTGAACTGTAACATAAATAGAAGCAAAGTAAATGTGCCTTTCATAGATTAAAAATTTCTAGATAATGTTTTATAGTCTTGATCGATATAGCTGTCTTTTAAATATACAAAATGAAAGAGAGAGATGATGCCACAACCAAATAATATTTACATATGCGATGTTCCGTCAAGCTTAGCCGGCCAACTACCGGTCGCCATCATTAAATACATCACCTCAGCAACATTTCATCGCCAATTCATTAATTTAAATACTTTTTTGCATTACAAGTTGCTAAGCACATCAACGGCGAGATAAAAAGGCGAAGTTTTTGGATAAAAAGGTAAGGTTGAGAATAGTGCAAAATAAATATGGTGGCCCCCTAAACATATCCAATTTCTTTCTTAATCGACGATGTTTTTTAAGCAAGTCACAATGGAGTGTAAAGTTGTGTATTAGCTACTCTTCGTGATCTTTTTTTTAATTGTAAAAAGTTTAGGAGATGTGAAAAGACGTAAAGTTTTTCTTTGTGTTGTGTAGTTTCAAAAAAAAGTTGTTTCTGTTCAGTTGTGAATGAGTTGCAGAGTAGTAAGCTCACTAAGAAATTCATATATTTATCAAGAAAGTATTGAAATGTATTTAGTGACAAATATGTATAAAATCGCGGAGTGTGTACTGTGTATGACGAGACGCCGAAGTCTATTAATGAAGGTAAGATTGTCATAAGTAAACGGGATCCTGATAAATATCATGAGTATAGTATCATGAAAACTACATCTTTACAATTACACGTTCAATTCAAGTGTTTCATTATTATTTTATTTCATTTCTTCTATTACATCCTGTTGTAAGCAAATTATAGTGTTTTATGAACGTAGTAACTTATTTTTCATTGCACAAATGGTATTCTAATATAAATATTTACGTATTGAAATATTTTCTTTGTTTACATAATGGATCTGGTAATGCTGAAACTTAACATAAATAAATCGAATATGTACATATTATGATATATTATTTTTTAAATATACAAAATACATATACATTAAAGTAAATCAAATATCTTCTATTTACTTATGTGAAGTTCAAATGTGAAGCCTTATTTATTATAAGTTTTTTTGTCAACATCGTATCACATTTGTAAGTATATATTTTTTATTTATTTTTTTAAATAAACTTCACATTCATGCTTTCAAATGTGTGTTTGTATGATACAAAGGTAAATGTGGTGTACCGATTAATATGAAATCCACGAAAAGAAATTTTAAAACAAACTAATTCACAAAACTACATTTTAAGTCTGCGTACGTACTAATTTTATATTTATCGCCCGTCCAGGCAAACAATAATGGATTCGGATGATTCGAGAGATTCATCTAGCAGTGATTCAGAAGCTGATGTACAAAATGAAGGACCAAGAAGCCCAGAGTCGGCCAGGTCCACAGGTGGCAGCCGAAGCCGAAGTAATAGCCCAGGCCCAAGGTCCCCACCAGGACCTGCATCGCCCATGCAACCTCAATCCCCTGATGAACCAAGATCACCTTCTCCAGAATCTCAGAGTGGATGTATTAAGTCACCAAGCCCTGGAGATAATAGGTCTCGTTCGGTGAATTCTATTAACTCGAGTCCAGGTCGAAATAGCCCTGATTCTTACAAAAGTGCCGAAAGAAGATCACAGAGTTCGGATCGAAGATCCAATGCTTCAGAAAAATCTATTAAATCTATGAGCAGGCATTCTAAATCACCTAGCTCTGATAGAGAATCAATTAAATCGAATAGAGATGTTAAATCACCAATCGAGAGGTCAAAATCTAGAAGTTCTGTTAAGTCTAGATCGTCCGGGGGGCAGAGTCCTAGGTCTCCATCTAGTATCGCTTCTGCTAAATCTGAAAATAGACAAAATGATGATGGAGAAACTTCGGATTCAAGTTTGTCAAGTTGTAGTTCAAATCGGAGGAAATCTACTTCTAATGGACCATCAAATATTCCTCTTGAAGCGCAAGCTGAAGAAATATCAGACGGTAATTATAATTCACATAAAGGGATGCTCACTGTGGGGAGGTCGACAAAATTGATTTTTTATAATTTTTTAATTGTTTTAAAAAGTGTGAGAGTCTCGGATTTGATATGTTTAAAAAAATGCAGTTGGAGTTCTGATGAAACTTTATTTTAATATGTATTTCAAGTTTTGATTTATGTTGTAGGAGAAATGGATTTAGATGGAGGAAAGGATTCTGATCGTGAAGAACTATCAAAGAAAGCAGAACAAGTGATGAATATTTCTCATGAAGATTTGTCCGACGTTTCTGACTTGGATTCACTCGGAGGACACTCTGATGAAGAACCAGAAAGAAATTCTCCAAAAGAGAAGTCACCGGAACCGTCACCTCCAAGAGATTTAAGACAGAAAATCGAAAAAGCGAAAACATTAAAACTTGCAGAAACTCAAAAGGTATGAAAATCTATTTTATAACACTAAAAACAAACTTTATACTAACTGCTTACAACCATAGATAATAGAAAAAACAAGTAAAACAGAAGACGGTGAAGAAGCTCTTGATTTTGAAGCAGAGGACGGCGAATGCGAGCCTGATCCAGTCAAAGCAGATGGAGAAGTTAGCGGTGATGCGACAAACCAAGAAGAAGGTGCTATAGATGAGTCTCCCGAGGAAGATAAACCCAGAGAAGAACCAGAAGAAGGGGAAGTGACAGATGATGATGAAGCAAGACCTGAGGAAACAGAACCAAGACCTGTGTGCAGGTTTTATTCAAGGGGGCAGTGCACTTGGGGCGCTAGCTGTCGGTAAGACATTTTATATTTTTCATTCGATTTATTGTTTTAAATAATTATTAATTTTTAGATTTTTACATCCTGGCGTCACAGACAAAGGCAACTACACAATGTTTGAAATGATCCGGCCCGTCGTTCCTGGCCCTCCGCACGCTTACGGACCAGAATTCCGTGACGAAAGAGGTCTACCATTCGGGCACCCTCTCCGTGACCCACCTCAAGCCGAATCAGCATGGGAAAGAGGCCTGCGTACCGCCAAAGAGATGGTCAGACGGGCTATCAAACGCAAAGAACAGGATATGGATTTCGAGGAGAAGAAAATGAACTTGACTCTATCTCAAGATGAACTCGATAAAGAGAACGGGTATTACACGAGAACTGCAAGTCCTGTGTTGCTGGAGCCTTCACCACCACCTGCGGTGAAGCATTACGTACGACATCCAGCAGCTATTCCACATGATCCGTACTATCCGGCTGCTGCCGCTGCTGTTGCTGCTGCTCCAAGGCATCATCCGGAAGAGTATTACAGGTAAGCTATATTATATTGCTAGAAGATCCCACGGTTTTTTTCATTATACAAATTATTAGTTAATGTTTGAATGTCTCATCAAAATCAGTTCAGTAAACAACTTTAAGATATTAAATAGAATTATTTTTTTTTTAGACGGGTTCAATATGAACCAGAACCTATACCTGCAAGACAAGTACGTATCGAACCAGAATACGAAGCTCCTATCGCACGAGAGAGAATTAGACCCTACAGGGAACTACCAGCACACAAAATGCCAGATTACTATGATAAGTACGAAGAAAGAACTGTTACGATCAGCAGTGGATCAAAGGTTAAAATTAATTACTTACATTAAAAAAACAAAACCAATAATATACATATATTTGTATATTAAACAGGTACGTCCAAAACGTGAAGTAATTGTTCAGAGAGTCGAGGCCAGTGGTTCAAGTAGAGGGGACGAATGGGCAGATCCTTGGATGAGGTCTAAATCTCCAGGTGGACGTCGAGGGGGCCCTCGCAGACAGTCTTACAGCTCAGGCTCGAGCTACTCATCTAGCAGGTATTATAGTAGAGTCAACTTAAGCCTGCACTCCAGAGATCTAACTGTTATGTTTTTTCGTTTTATACACATTTTTTTCGCCGTTTTTTTAATCTAACATTAAAGAACCTTGAAACAATGTAAAAAAACAGGCAACACTTTAATAATGATGTAATAATATTGTGTGTATTTATTCTAGTAAATACAGTAGAAACCGGTTTTAACAACATCGAAGCGACTGGAATTTTAGGTCGTTATAACCGATTGTCGTAATCAGGGCTGTGGAGTCGGTACAAAAACCTACGAATCCGACTCCTTTATTTTTCTAATATTCGACTCCGACTCCGACTGTTTAATGTACAAAAAATTTTATGAAAAAAATTCCGTTTTCGGACAAAATTTTTTTGGGTGAATTCTAGTAATTCTGGTTCCAGCCAGAATTGAAAATTTCAAATCATTGTACTTAAAAATTCAAAATTAACAAAAAATATTAAGTGTGTAAAGAAGTAAAAATCATTATTTAATTAAAGGAGTCGGAGTCGGTACCTTTTTACCGACTCCACCCAAAATTACTAAAACTCCTACTCCACAGCCCCGGTCGTAATAACCAATAATTCGATTTTTTTAAGGTATTTATCAGAAAAACAAAAAATTTCATGAGTATGCTGAAATTTTGTGAAATTAACTGTCTGTGACCAAAGATATCGTCAAAATAAAATCAAAATTTTAAGCACAATAATAAATATGTATATACAACATATATACGATAAACAGAAATGACACTTAACCTTATTTTACTGGAAACATAGTTTGACATTATGAGGTGCGATTCTAATTAGTTACTCTCCACCAATCATGTACCGTATACGAATATTTGAAATCCACATCTGTTTTCTGTTTATTAGAATTAAACCTAACCTACAAAACATGATGTATTATGTCAAACAATATTTTTTATTGTACAAAAAATTAAATGCACAAATTATGTCAAACACAATAAAATATCACGGATTATTAAAGGATTAACATAATATTCTTACGTTAAGATTAATGACATAAAAACCAGTGGCGTAACTACCGCCGGTCTGGCCGGTTAGATTGTCCGGGGCCCCGAGCATCTAGGGGGCCCCCAAAAGTGGTGAAATATTTTTTTTAATTGCTGTTTTTTTTTTAGAATTGAAACAATCAATAAAGTTTTTGGTGAAAAAGCTGATTTTTCAGTTATTTTATTTTAAAATTCTAAAATTAAATATCAAAAACTTGAAAATTTGACGTGTTATTGACTGTTTTTCATTTTAGTATTGTATTATTTTTTTACATAAATCAATTTTTCTCGAACGTTTCCGTATCCATACCTCAAATATATATTTAATGATTTTATCCCTTCAAAATTCTAAGCAATAATTATGATTGAGAGGGGGGGGGGTAGTGTAAAAAAAATCCTGTCAAGGGCCCCCTTCTGAAAAATTGTCTGGGGCCCCCATTTCCATAGTTACGCCACTGATAAAAACACAAAATTGTTTTAATTAATGTTAATTGACACATGTGCAAAGAGTATTGCCTATATAAAAAATACTACTAATTTTTAAAAATGGAAACAAAAGTTGATCCGTCGTTAAACCGATAAAATTCTCCGAAACTATTGTAAACAGAAAGTCGTTAAAAGCGGTATTTCGTTGTAAGCGTTGTCGTTATAAACGGTATATTAGAAAAGGCAATCATGTGGGATTCAGCCAGGACTTTTATTCTGAGGCGTTATAACCGATGTTATTATAACCGGTTTCTACTGTAATTCATACGTTCTTTTCCTGTTTTCACTAGTAAAGTCAGTTATAATTAGTAATTTTACTCGCTGAGAATTTTTTCTAATGAATCTACCGACTGAAACAATACCAGAAAAAAACTAAACAAAACGGGCAGTGTGTTGTTTTACAGACTTAATTAAGTCTGAGGAAATATAACTGTGTAAACTGATATGAAGTCAACGTGAATTTTGTTGATGTGTTTATTATTGTACTATGCTGTACGGAGTGCTTGCTTGACACAGTAGAACAACAAAAAGTAGAACGTTGATTAGGTATTTACAAATTGATAGTTCATCTCGCAGTTCATCCGCATCTAGCAGAAGCAGCGCATACAATCGACACCACAACAGGTCGAGATCACGTACGAGTTCACCGCGAGGGAGAAGACGGGCAGGTGGCGGAGTTCCGACTAGTCCGTCACCACACAGGCACAGGGGAGTTCCGCCAGCTGTCGGTGGTGTGGACAAGAGGGGACGTAGAATCAGAGACCGTGCTGCAGTGTCGCCCAGCGTCATTGTCAGCGAGAGAAAGGCAGCGCACGAACGGGCGCTGTTGATGAACCCGCCTGCACCGTCGCCAAGGAAGGCGAGGCCCCCTTCACCCGGGATGATGAGGACAAGTGCACAAAATCCTCCAGCACCTATTAAGGTAATTTTTTTTTTTTTTATATGTGCCTACCAATTTTTTTTAAATCAAGCCCTGTGCATAAAGCAGATAGAAATTAATTTTGTCCGTTAAATCATAAGATTTACACAACACAAAATAAATTATTTTTAGTTAACGATGTTTGGGACGTGCAGCTCATTAAAATTGAATCATTTTTTGCGGATTTACGGTAGTTTGAAAATTTTCCATTTCTTATTGTTTTTCATTGCGAAGGAAGATGGAAAAAATACTCTTAAAAAAAGTCGCGGCAATTTGCAATTTTGGATTTTTTTGGGACACTATTAACAAAAAAAAACACGTTAGCATTTAAGGTTTCGCCCTTTTTTACAAATAACTATAATAAATAAGAAAATACTGTTTTCTTACATGTTTTAAAAACGAAAAAATTATGAGAGGATTTTTTTTCAAAATCATATGTAAGTTTTTCGATATCAATTTGATTATAGTGCGATCATTTTAGGATATACAGAAGTTTATAGTCAAAAGTGTTATTTTTACTTTGACAGTGAATGACGCGGTCAAAAAAATCGTACGGGGATGGAAAAAAAACGCATTTTCAAGAGAAAAGAACATGCTTACAAACGCTTTCATTGAATTTCTCGTAAAAATTTTTTTGCTTAAATTGTACGCTTTCAAAGCTTATAAAATATTAAGGGATATTTTATCGATCTGTTTTAACCCTTAACACAGAGCGACAGGGGATGATAAAAACCAATTGGGCTTTTGATTCAAAAACTAGAAAGTACAAGGTTACTAATGAGCTATAGATCATAGAAATTCAATAATTTTTTGCGGAGATATAACTCCTTGAAAATTAGTAGAAATTAGCTTTTTTAAAATTATCCTATATTTTTTTATGAGTGATTTCCGATCCTCGTTCTCATACATTGAAGCTTTTTTGTGTGGGACAGTTCCACGTATATACAGGATAGCAAAATTAACTAAAAAATTTATAAATTACGATATTGTTTTTCTTATTTTGGCACCCCCTAGCTACGCCACTGATTCAATGCATTGTTGTCAATTCATCACTTTTTCTTTTTATGATGTTTTCTTACACAATAATTTTTTTTTCTCTGAAATGAGTTAGTAAAAACTAATAAGTTTTGTACAGAAGTAAAACAGATAGTTTTTATTATAAATAGAAGAAAAAAATTTTTGGCTACGTTTTTTCGATGTTTAAATAAGGTTTGAATTGAATTTTTTTATATGTTAAAATGTGCAAACTTTAAACGGTGTAGTAAATCGCATCTGAATTGCGTTATTCGTCTTATCATACTTAAAATTACATTCTGTCAAATTTTTAATATCCTGTGTCTGTTTTTTAGGCACTGAACGCAAAACGTGATGCAGATCGAATCTCCGATCGTAAGAAGTTGGTAGTAGCAGCTGCACTGGCAGCCCGCGTCAAGAGCAGAGTCAACCGGTCATCTCGATCAAGCAGTGGCTCTGATTCCTCAGGATCCAGCAGCAGCGACTCTGAATCGAGTTACTCGAGCAGTTCATCGAGCCGAGAGAACTCGCCTTCAATGAAACGCAAAGCCACAGAACTGGCTGCAATCGCTTTCAAAGCAAAGGCCATCGAGTCACTAAAAGGAGGTAATGAAAAACAAGTAGCGCATAAGTCAGCGTACAAGATGACTAATAACGACGGTGGTGTGGCGATGCTACCCAACAGCGTTCCACAATCGCCACCGGTCGTTGTTAGCTTTGAAGGAAGGGGTGTTGTGAGAAAAGGTCAGAAGTTGGATATTGTAAAGCATATATTGATGTCGTAGTCTTGTTTATGCTTGCTTTATTTAGTTGAACTAGTAGCGGAAATTACAAAAAAAAAAAACATTGAGTGCGTGTACTTATGTACAGGCATTAGAAGTTATACTTCTTTGGCGTGATTGAAAAACGGCTACGAATAATCTTAATTTTAACTTGATATTAAATGATTAATTGTATATTATTTCAAAGTCCATATTTATAAATCATGAAATTTTAATATTATGTTGTAATAATTAGAGATGCCACGAATAGTGATTTGGCCGAATACCGAATATTCGGCTAGGCTCTCGGTCGAAGCGCCGACACTTAGTGCATTTCGTGGGCATATTTGTTTCATTTGCGAGTAGGTCGTGTCACATTAATAATCATTATTGACGAAAATTTTAAGTCAATAATGATTAATTTCAATAATTATTATGATTTTTGAGAAAAATAAAATATTTATTTTTTTTGTAATTTTATGGATAACATTTATTTTACCAAATAACAAAAAAAGAGGACAAAAGTTTCCAAAACTTAAAAAAGAGGACAAAAAGAAGACACGTTTTCTATAGAGGACACTTGGCCAAAATAGAGGACTGTCCGTTATAACAGATGGTCACCTTAATATAATACACTGTATATCTTAAAAAATATCACTGTTTGTTCGTGAAAAGCTTTACGAAATGGCGTTATTTAATAAAAAATCACCTTTTTCGGGAATATAGTAAAAATTTGTAGTGAAGACAATAAACTGGCAGTTTGTTTGCTGTGTAACAGCAAGATCTGTGTAACAACAAATGCAAAAAAAAATGTTTCATTCATCATAACTTACCACTGATAGATTTTAAGTATTAAATATGCTAATTTTTTGTAAAAAAAAATTTGTGAGTAATATTTATTATGTGCTTTTTTCACGATTTGGTATTCGGTATTCGGCCGAATACCGAATAGTAAAAAAAATAGCCGAATAGGCCGAATACCGAATAGTAGTAATAACTAGTAGTAATAATCAACCAATCAGATCAGAAGGCAGATACTGTTTGACCAATCAAATGTCAGATGAAGTCACAATATTCATAGTGTATGTAAAAACGGTTGCCAGTTTTTTTAACACGAAGTGTTGCTTCTGTATCTTTATTCTGTGGTAATGTGTAAAATTTTTAATTATGTCTATGGATGTCATGACGTCATCAATAGACCATGCCAACCTAGGTCCACCACTTAACGCTCGTTACATTTTCATTATTTTACTAAATTTTGACCCTCAACGCGACTAAAGAAGTACAACTTCAAAAACTATATAGTTTATTTTATCCAAGAGTTTGTAGATGTTATTTAATGCTGCTATTTTATTTTATTTCATAACAAATAGTCGTAAATATAACTAATAAAATCGTACTGAAACAAAATAATTCATTCCACAGAACGCGCCATGATGGAAAGTAAAAAACGGCCAGCGCAATCACCTCCGGATGGTGATTCTGCGATTCCTGCAAAACTAGCTGCACTCAGTAAATCATCAAACAACGCAGGTGGTGGAAAGAAATCTACTTCCCGAAGAGAAGAGCTTCTCAAACAGTTAAAAGCCGTAGAGGACGCAATAGCTAAGAAACGCTCGAAAATTAACTAGGGTAAGAATGTATAGATATTTTACTTTATAGATTGTATTATCATTGAATATTGACTGTATATTATTATATTTTATAATTTTGTCTAGAATATACTTCTTTTTTAAGTTTAGTTCTCTTTCAATTGTATCAATTTTTGAGGTTATATTTGATTTGACATTTTGAACGATTTGGTCATAGAATTGTTACTGAAATACTACAAATCCGGAAATAAAGATTGATAAATCAGATTTATTTAAAGGGCAGATCCACTGACACAATTGGTTTTTGCTTTAATACGTTTTACTTCGTAGTGATAGTGATAGAAATGAAAAGTAGCACATTGTTGCTTATTTCAGGTTAGTTCCATTTGAAGTGGTAAACGTCAGAAAAATAATCAATAATAACTGGGAATTTGTGAGAGTTTGAGGTAAATTACAGATACCCTTAACATAAATTTTTAGGTTAAGAAGAATAGATATGGCACGTTTTTTTTGTTTTTTTTTTATCTCTCCGTTTGTCTTGTAATCATTATTTTTCCAGTTAAATTACAATTCTATGTATTCAGTTGTATTCAAAATGTTGAAATTACTATATGTTGTCAATTTTTGACATATTTCAGGTGAATGACTATTTTTTTTGACAAAAAGAAGATTATTTAGTTACTGGAGTAATTTTGAGGTTATCTATTTTATAATTTTCATGTTTTTTTTTATGAAAGTATTTGTAAAAATGTTAATTTATAAAGTATCAATTAGGGTGGCCATATATCTGGAAAAGTTATGGATTATTTAATAATAATTAGAGAAAAACATTTATTTTTCAGATTTAAAAAGTATACATTTATGGCCACCCTAATTAATCATTAACCTTAAAATTAAAGCCTTTTGTAATCTTTTAATCTTAAAACATTTATTTCATAATTACTAACATTTCATTCTTTAATAAAAAAATATTTTATTATATTCCCTGTCAGTAGAAATAAAAGAGGCAAAAAAATCATTTAAAATCCGAAATTACATTACTCCTTCAATAATTAAAACACCTGGACTTGATGTACGAAAAATGATCTATTGACTTGGCTAATTCTAAAATATTTAGTTGCTTGATTAAAAAAAAATACTCTCTTCTAAATTATCATCAATTAATTAATTATTCCATACAAATATTTGAACCGTTTTGAAGCTGAAATGATCAAGTTCACTTAAACAGTTAATAATTAAAAGACAGTTGATGAAATAAAAATAATGAAATATCGCGAAATTAACAAATCGTTGAAAAGTGGACTTGCTCTTTTTGGTAACTAGGTCTGTATTAACCCTTAACGATCGAAAGGTTTTGCAGAGGGGACATGTGTTAATTCGATAAAAATCAAAAGGCTCTGCTACTTGGACATTTCGTTATCTCAAATAAAAGGATACTTCTCGGAATTATGTACTATAAATAGAATTATCGATCGTTATGGGTTAATATTATTCATTATTGTAGAAAAAGTATACAAAATAAGTTATATCCCAAATAAATAATGAAAATCTATTGTCAATATTTTAAAATAAATATTGTCAGTATTTTTCAATATTATTGTTAATAAAATGGATCATCTATTTTAAGGATATTGTTAATACAATATTAACACGTTGACTACCAAGTACAAATTAACCTATAAACTGCAGTAGATACGAACAATTAATTAAATATTCATCCTAGAAAAAACAATAATGAGAACTGTCTCACAAAAACTCATTTGGAGTAATTTAAATTTTAAAAGTTTACACCCCTAAATTTGCTCCAAATTTTTTTTAGGTTAGGTTCATAAAATAAAATCACTTTTTTCTGATTTCGGTATAGACTCATGATGTTAAATGTTTAATTAGTTATTAATTTATTTATTTATTAACTTAATGCCCTTTACAGCACTTTTACAGTTATAATTTTAAATAATAGATTAAATCATTTTTGCAACAATCAACATAAGTGTCAGTATCAATTATTATTTTTTAACAATTAAAAATATGGAAATTTTGAATTTTAAATTATGTAATCAAATATGAAAAAAAAATTAACTGACACGATGAAAAAGTATATTTGGAGCAGATTTATGGTTGGATACATTTACACTTTTAAAATGCTCCAAATAAGAAGCACCTCATAATGTTTATGAGTGTTGTATGTAAGTCAGTTCGTCCAATTGCACTGTGGCAGTCAACATGTTAAAATTATATATTCCGTTTGTAAATGTTTAATTATGAACTTGATTTTACTGTAAAGCACCCCCGTTCAGTTTTTCAATGAAAGTTGTTTATCACAAGACTGTTTGATAATTTTAGACGTAAGTAATATTTTTTTAAACGTAGATCTTTATGTATAGTTTTGTATTGATTTATAAGAAATGTAAGTACATGTTTCTAATTATTTAACTGTAATGATGATTATAAAAAATATTACACACTTTTACTTTCTTTTTTTTGTTTTATTTTGTTATTTGAAATTAGGGATGTACCGGAATTCCAGCCCCGGATCCTGACTGACACACGAATTCTGGTAGGATTTTAAAATTTATTCTCTACTGTCTTTGGGAATATTATATACAAGACAATTCTTTACAATTTTCGTAATCGAGAAAATTTTTGAATGATATTTTATTTTACGTTTCATTTTAATTATTATTAATTCACATAGAATTTTTTAGAAAAAAAGTAATTACGGTTCTGGACACAATTTTGGTGCACCCCTATTTAATATTTAATTGTTAATTTTTGTTTGAATTACTTTTATTGTAACCTCACTTTTCTGTATAATAATATAAATCTTATGAATATTGAAGCATATAAATTGGATAGCATTAAAAAAAAATGAAAGACTGTTTTTAATATAAAATGTAATTGATTGACGTTGAAATCAGAGCTTTCCAACTATATGTTGTAATCGAGTGAAAAGTGTGATGTGGGAAACAGAATTTTCAATTGATACCTATATTAAAAAAGTGGGTGTGTACAGGGCCGACAAGAGGGCGATGCAAATCATCGGGGCCCGGGACCTGAAGGGGTCCGGACTGAATCTATTCTTAAAAAAAATGTAGATAATAATATTGAAAATTATTTGAATGATGAAATTTTAAAGTAGTTCTGTTGATGACAGCTATAAAAATCTTCATCATAATTAAATATCGGTATAAATTTAACATAAAAGGCCTCTTGTTAAAGAATAATTTAATTTTCACAAATGAAGCAGAAGATATTTATAGAAAATTTTATTAAAACCAAAGAAAATAAATATAAATATAGAAGACCGTATGAAGAATGATTTAACATTCAGGATCCAGGGGCCCGGCCCTTTGCATTTTGGTAAAAAAATTGACCAAAATGATTTAAATTTGAGTAAATTTTAAATCAAAGATGTATATGTCATTTTATTGAAATACTTCTGGAAAAATATTAGGTAATCCATAAAAAAATGCGAGAGGCTCCACATAAAAAAATCTAATTTATTTTATATGATAAATTGAAATTATTAAAATACACAAACTAATTAGCTAACTAGCCAAACTATATGAAATTTAAGTTATTTTACAAACGGTTGTGTTTTTATTGAGGCAAGTGTAGGATTTATTTTTTATTATCGATGTCAAAAATACGTTTCATCCATTCAATTTAGTAAGTAGATAAATTTCTTAATTATATTTCTTCTTGAGACTGAAGGGTTAAAATCAAAAGTTTCTAGAACTTTTTTGATGCATTTTAGGAGACCTATCTAAAGACACCCCACATGATGGGGTAAGTGAAAAAAAAATTGAGTACACTTTTCAGTCTATGGGAGGGGGGTCCAAAAAATATTTTTGACATGTTGCATCGGGGCCCGGTTTGGCTCTCGGCGGCCATGAGTGTGTACTCTTTTATGAGTACGTCAAAGAAATTTTACCGACTCGTACCAGAAATCTGTATTATCTACACCTAACCTAACTTTACTAAAATGTCACCCTGAACACGCTTAAAGAAGTATAACTTCAAAAATTAATGAGGTTTTTTGTCACGTTATTTTTTATAGTGGTTGTTTTTCTGCACTTTTTTGCCTAATTCGATTTTACCAATTAAAAATATGATTCATACAAATATTGGGAAGCTCTAGTTTTAAATTGTATTTTCTGGTACATTCCTTTTGTTTTTCTTTAATGTATAATGGGTGCTTTCTATTTTTTTTTGTATTGATCAATTCTTATTCCAATATAAAATAAGCTAAGTGATAATTTTTTCTATTTTTTAATTCTTAAAGATGTCCGAGTTATTACTTTGTTGTAGATTTTGGCTGCGTAACACGATATACCATTGTTTGACATTTGAAAGCACCTATAGTTTACTTACACCAAAAAGTGTTGTGTGAAGTATGGAAAAATTAAAATATATTTTAATGTGATATTATTATGTAGATATTTGTTCAAAAATTTAATAAAACTATACTAATTTTAACCCTTTTTCTGAGCCGTGCATGCATGGCCCGTACGCAGGTAGTTCACTATATAAACTTCCAGGAAACTTATTTTGAGGCTTTTTCTTGAAGTTTTAGAGTTTAGACCAACGGTTTACAGATTTTGCACCTCGGGAATAAAGGGTTAACCCTCGGAGTACACACCTATTTTTTCAACCTACTAGTACACTCTGGGTCAATTTGATCCTGCTTATTTTTGATCGGCTATAATTCTGCAACTACGAAACCTTTTGACTTACCAAAATTCAAAGGTATACTTTGATTCATGGTAAATGAATTTATAAGTGTTACAAATACCTTTGAAGTATTCAACATACTTAAAAAAAATCGCGAAAAATTTAAAATACCTGAGCGCTATTCACGATCAAAGTCGGTGTATGGGTCAAATGTGTATGGGTCAAATTGACCCATAAGAGGCTCCGAGGGTTAAACTTAGATATAAGTCCTAGTTTTCTTTAAAAGTGTTAATTAATTGTCAATTTGTAAAATAAAATATATTATTTTTAATGTTTCCGTATCGCATTTTGTCCTGTGGTTAATGAAATAATAATATGATTAGATTAATTTTTAATTATTGCTTCTATTAACATAAAAATAAAATTGTCAAATCAAAAATTGAAATAAAAATGTTTTAAATTTTTAACTGTTTATTAATTCAGTTGTACATGATATTTTTTTAATTATACTGTGTAGGATTATGTGTATAAGATCATCATAACAATTAAGGTAAGTATGATCACAAAGCCCTCTAAAAAAAGCTTAGCAAATAACGGGTCAAGGTAACAAAAAAAAAGACTGGAGAACTGTCCTAAGGCTCCTGTGATAAATTCGTATAAAATAATATTTATAAATATAAGGTAAGTAATTTTTAATAATACAATACTTTATACCTGTGTAGATAAACAGGTAACTGAAATAACAAATAAATAAGTCGTAATGGCTTCTGAAAAATATTTGAAATTTGAAAAGTACGTGTAGTGACATCTAGCGTAAAAGGACTGAACTCTCAAAATATTGTTAGTTCATGCTATTTCTGCTAGATGGTGCCACGTGTACCTTTTAAATTTCAATATTTTTTCAGAAGCCATTCCGACTTAGTCAATTTTTTTTCACGAATTAGAGACTATCGTATGTAATGGAGTATCTTAAATCCAAAAATGTGCATAAAATGATTCGTCAAATCGATAAAACTGTTCTTATCAACTTATGTCTAAAATATTGGTTGAAATTTTTAACAAATTCAGGAATTTTAATCTAGTGTAATATATGATATCAGCATGTCTTTCTTCATGCGATGGCGTGTATAATACTTTCCAATTCAAAAAGGGTGTAGCAATAACCGTATTGAAAAACACACCCTTTTTTAATTTGAAAGTAATAGATACGTCATTGTATGAATGTAAAGGACACGCTGTTATCATAAATGATATTAGATTTTAAATGAATTCACTGGTTCAAATTATCGACGATTTTTTTTAGACAAAAGTTGATAAAAAAACAGTGATAATGATCCAAGCGCAACTTTTGATGGACATATTGGGTATCAGGGTGCCCTAATACATATGATAGCGTCGATAGCGTCTCTAACTCAACAAAAAAAAATTCTCAAAAAAAAACCTAGCCTTGCTTCTTTTTTGGTCGAAAAAAACTTTTTTCGATTTTCGTATAACTAGATATGTTATCGTATGTAAAGGGACACGCTGATTCGACTTTTTGTATCAGTGGCGAAATTCATCCAAGGGTCCAAAAGTTACAGCGATTTTACGTCGAAAAATTGATAAAAAACGGTGATAGCGGTCAGAGCGCAACTATTTATCAAGTTTTTTGGAATCAGGGTATCCTAATACATACGATAGCGTGCCTAACTCGTCAAAAAAATTTGATCCGATGACGTAACAGACAGCGCCTCCACCATATACAGAATGTCCAAGATAAGCGTGCAATGCATGGGGATATCCTAAACGGTAAGAGATACAGATGTGGTTAAATGAGATGAATTATTTGTAAGAAAGGGGTGAGTATTACAACATCAAAAATATTAATAATTTTATGTGGTTCAGGCGGTATACCCAAAAAACTGAAAATTCGGAATTTCTTTAAAAGACTATAACTTTTTTGGAAAAGTAGATAGGTACTTTTTGTTTGCGGTTTCTTGAAGCACTTTTTTGAGTAGAATTGTTTGGTGTATTTAGAATTTTTATATCGCTTTTAGTTTCCGAGTTACAAGCCCTAACTTTAGTTTTTCTTATGGGCCGCCAAGTTGGCTATATCATATTCCAACGTGTTTTTTACTCTACTTTACAATGATATGTCACATGTCATACTTATTATTAAAAAAAAAGTAAAAACCTTTTTTTTGTAATAGTATATTGTTTTTAAAAATGCATTTGTTATTTTCATTGTTGTTATTTTGCGATTTTTGTTTAACAATTTTTGTTTTTCATGGCTTACTTAAATGTTTGTAATAAAATACTTTATAAATATCACCAATATTTTGTACTTCGACTTATTTTCTATAATAAGTATGTCATGTGATATATCGTTGTAAAGTAGAGTAAAAAACACGTTCAAATATGACATAGCCAACTTGGCGGCCCATAAGAAAAACTAAAGTTAGGGCTTGTAACTCGGAAACTAAAAGTGATATAAAAATTTTAAATACACCAATCGATTCTACACAAAAAAGTGCTTTAAGAAACCGCAAACAAAAAGTACCTATCTACCTACTTTGCCAAAAAAGTTATAGTCATTTAAAGAAATTCTGAATTTTAAGTTTTTTGGGTATACCGCCTGAACCACATAAAATTATTAATATTTTTTGATGTTGTAATACTGAATACTCACCCCTTTCTTACAAATAATTCATCTCATTTAACCACATCTGTATCTCTTACCGTTTAGGGTATCCCCATGCATTGCACGCTTAATTATCTTGGTATATATAAAAATATACAAAATAAAATATTTTTGTACATGCCGAATTAGAAACGCTATTGTATGTATAAGGACACACTGATACAAAATATCCGCATAAAAAGTTGCGCTCGGATCAATATATTTGTTTTTTATCAACTTTTGTCATATACATATTTGACTTAGTCGGAATGGCTTCTGAGACAAAATTGAAATTTGAAAAGTACATGTGATGGCATCTAGCAAAAACAGTGTGAACTAACAATATAATTTACACTCATCGCTTGATAAACCGACCTTTGATTAACCGGCAGCTTGGATGACCGGCGGACCAAACGCGCGATATGCCGACTTTCTCCAATCCCCTCCATAATACTACCGTGATTGCTATCTCCGCGCGTAATTTAAATTCGCCAATCAACGTTGAGGTTGGCACGGTGGTGGGGGCCCCTCTCGACGTCGGTTTATCAAGCGGTTCAATTACCAACTTCGCCGGTTTATCAAGCGGTGAGTGTAGCAAATTTGGATAGTTCAAACTTTTTCTGATAGATGGCGCCACATGTACATTTGTCTCATTAATCATTAAACTATTATATACAGAAGCCATTCCGACTAAGTTTAAAAAAATTATCAAGAATTCGTTATTTTATTGATATCTATTTATCTACATAGATACTTTAATTAGTTCTTTGCTACCTGTTTATCTACACAGCAGTGGCGTAGGAATAGGGCCCGCAGAGCCCGCAATGCGGGCGGGCCCTCGCACGAAAGAGGGCCCCGAAAAGCCAGAAAAAATACGCATATGCATTAAAAACTAATAATAACATAAAACATTGGCAGTGTTCGGTTTCCTGATCCAGTAACAGCCTCTGGGAACCTGATACGAGCCGCACATTGCACATGTTAGCAATTTTCTAAACTGTAATGTCCGGTATTATAAACGACCTAGCAAAATTTGTTAGCTTGCAAGCACTCATAAATGAGGTTATGAATTTTGTTATAGTATCTATGGATTAGTTATGGAATTTAGAGCAGTGACACTTCAACGTATTGTAACACAGTTGGCGACTCTGACCATATAAAATAATTTTCATAATAGCACAACTGTTTTAATACCGTTGGTTTTTACATACAACGCTTGCGCGAAATCTGTCAAAGTCATCAACAGAACTGTCATATAAGTTTGGTATCTCATTTGAGAGTGCTTGCTAGCTTGCAAATTTGCTAGGTCGTTTATAATACCGGACATAAATGACACTGTTGAGTCATAAACTTTAGGTTAAACAAATGTATCAGTCTACAGCAAAAAATGTTTTCAGTTACAGTTTAACATATCCTTAATAATTGCATAAAATCAAAAAAATTAAATATTTAAAAAATTAACTTTATGCACTAATGGGTTAAAGTCTTTTAAGTATGTGAGTGACACAATGTCGCAATACCGTCTAAAGGCCCTGGGTGTACTTATTGTAAGTAAAGAACATAAATATACTGAAAATATTAATTTGGACGATTAATTTCGGACTTTTTGTGTAAAACGTACGTGCTTTTAAATAAATTTTGATTAATAAAAGTTTTTTTAACTCCATGCCATATTTATATTATAAATATGAAAGTGCGTCTGTATATTTGTTACCATTTCACAGCTAAACCGTTGAATCGATCTTAATGAAATTTGGCAGGGAGATAGCTTGCATCCTGAGGAAGGACATAGACTACTTTAAATCCTGAAAATTGTACCCAAAAAATTTATTAGATAAATAAATGGGTGTAAATATTTGTACGAGTGACCTGTTTTATCGACTACTACAGAAATCTGCTTTACCTAACCTTCTTTTTCTTCTTCTCCATGGGTGACAATTCCTACCTAACCTTAAATCCACGCAAACCATTTATTATGCGGGTACCCGCTAGTCAAGAATAAAACAATATAATTTATTATGTAAGCATTTATTAATACAATGACATAACAAATACAGAATAAATATACAGCAATTATTATTATATATAATGATATTATTTAATTTTCAATAAGATAATTTG
The DNA here is from genome assembly GCA_949319165.1 of Sialis lutaria. Classification (NCBI taxonomy): domain Eukaryota; kingdom Metazoa; phylum Arthropoda; class Insecta; order Megaloptera; family Sialidae; genus Sialis; species Sialis lutaria. Next base: position 3,528,231 of record OX439236.1, read on the forward strand.
CATTAAAAAAACCATTACTAAAAAAATGTGTTAATAAGATGTAAAAAAATATTTTACATTAAACTATTTATTTTCACTTCAAACGGCATTAAGAAATCCAACTATTATTAAATTGTTTTACAAATCGTGTAATAGAGAATTTACTCTGAATACAAAAATTTTACAACTTTAGGATTATATAAAATAAATTTTTATTTATACATATTTTACACATTTTTTTTTAATTTCCAATATACAATATATAATTAGCTTTCTTTCAAAACCTCATAAATCCAGTTTTTAAGAAATTTGACATTTACATAACCTCTAAATGAAAAAATTGCAAAATCTAAAGAAGTCTTTCATAGGAATGCTTTAAGTCTATCACGACTGCTAGCAATTTTATTAAACAGATCTTATTTTATGTTTTTCCTTGAAGTACGAGGTTTCAAGCAAATAATATTTTAACAAACGGTAAAGTACATTGCATCTCGTGCGACTTTAAAAATATTATTTCACCATTAAAATATTATTTATATAAATAAACTTTGGTGTACACATTCTTTGAAGCTAGAAGCACAAAAATAAAAGAGCTGCAATGTTTATAAATATTTTTACGCAAATATAATTTTTCTTCAGAAATACGTGATACAAATGTATATTACAAAAATAATATTATGTAGATATATATATATACACACTTTAAATTAAATAAAACATACATATCCTGTCACACTCCCATGTTATAATTTCTTAAAAAAAAAAAATACAAAAATTTAACAATCAAAATATTTCATTATTGCCCTAATTTTTTTGAAAAATCGATAACCGTACGTTATTTTTATTTCTGAGCTAGAATTTTCACAAAATTGTGTCAAATTTAACGTACACGCAGATACGTAATTTTTTTAAGCTATCGTAACATCAGAAAATCAACGTTAACTATAAAAAAACGTAATAAAATAAGCACTTGTATACAAAATACTTCTTCCATTTATATTGTCAGTCTCTTACATTATTGTTATCAACTGAAATATTCAACATTCAAAAAAAAATAATAATACATACTACAAAATAAAATAAACGCATTCAAATCATATTAAAAACTACATAATGATAAAATGATTATAAATATTATTTTTAAATTCAGCTTTACAACATTTAAAGAATCTTAAAATAAAATGTAACATATTAATATATATCACTTTATTTATTATAATAACAATAGAATTTGACTGCCGAGTGCATTTAGGCTTGTTTGCAAAAAAGCTACCTCTTCACTGTTCTTTCTTTCCTGTCGCGTTTTGATAACTAGGAGGATTTTCCTGTAAAATCATTTATAATTACAACTACATTAAAACTTTTATCAATAAAAATGGGTGGGTACTTATGTATGCGCATTAGAAGTTATACTTCTTTGATGTAGTGACATCTAGCATGCAAATACAAAACTAAAAACATATTTTACCACATATCATAATAGGAATCTGTATTAAAAATCTGTTTTACCGACTATAACAGAAATCTGTATTATCTACACTTAACCTAACTTTAGACTTGATTAAATTTAGCACGATATGGCCATTTTGCGGTTTTCTACAAATATATATCTTTCTTTTGATACATTCCTAACTTAACGCAGAGGTTAAATGCCGTAATATGCCATGTACTGTTGAAAATTCAAGATGTTAATGCATTTTCTTTGATATGTTGTGAAATATAACTTCAAAACTAGCGTAACCTAAAAAATAACTTTAAAAGTACTTACATAGTATGCTGGGGGAGGTACATACGCCATCTGTGGTCTATTTGGATCATAATATGCACTTTGAGCTGCCTCCGCTGCCTTAGCATCTACATAAAGACACAAAACGGTTTAGTAACACTAGTACAGTACTTGCCGGAGTCTTTTAACAAAAAATTATTCTCTGAATAATAATATTAGTATTTATAATAATAAAAGATAAAATTACATCCATCACAACAATTAAACAGTCAAAAGATTGATCTCAATCAGTAAAAATCTGCATTATTTATTATTTATTTATTTCCGACTCACTAAGGGGTCCATAAGTCCACGTACTTAAGGTACCTACGGAACCATAATAACAAACACATGAGTATGTCTTACCTTGAGGTGGCACGGGCTGTGTAAACCCAACGGCTCCGGCCTGGGGCGCGTTTGCGTATCCGTTGTAGCCACCGATCCCGGGATACGGAGGCGGTGAGTTTGTCATATAGACAGAGTTTGCTGGAGGCGATGTTGGGAACACATCTGTGGGCGGAACCCAACCATAGTATCCAGTTGGAGGAGGTGCGTACGCAGGTGGAGGAGCAGCGTACCAAGGGCCCTGAGGCGCCACGTACGGTGGAGGGGCGTCGTCACGCATATTTCTTTGTGCTGGAAATAAAATATTTTTTATTATTTACGACCACGTTTAGGGAGAATAGTTTTCTGTATTTAAATAAATAAATCTTATAAAAGCCACAGCGAAATATTAATATGACGTTTTAATAGAATACAAAATTGACCACTCTCTTGAAAGAGACAAAACCAACGTGTAGCCAATACCTGTCTCTTTTCTGTAGGTCTGTCCGTGGTCTACTCTGTATACACTCCTGCAAACCTATGACGTGACCAATTCTAAAAAGAGACAACTACAGGCTACTTTATCGCTTTGTCTCTGTCACACTTTTTCGCCAATATTTACTTCACAGATGGATAGAGAATGCTCAGTCTATGGTTTTAACGTGCTAGAATTGAATGTTTAAAGAGTTCGTATATGTTCTCTATGATTTACGTACCCATGTGTGCAGCTTTTAGCATTGCCTGACCAAAATCTATCGCTCCGCCAGATTTGAACATCAACTTAAACTTGGATTCGCCGATCCAGTTGCCATTTGGCTGTGCTCTTACTTTGCCTTTGATGTAATTTGCACCAAATACTGGTTGCTCCAATTCAACCTGTAAAGAAATAATTGTTAAATACACACACACAAAAAAATACAACTTTAACTTCCCAGGAAAAAATTGTAGATCTGCAGAAATCTCGACAGATCTGCATTTTGGGACTTCATATTTTTTACTGGTTTTTGATCTGTGGAGACTTATAAAGATCTACAATGACTTTGAAACATCTAAAACGATCTACAAAGATCTCTAAAGATTGTAGATCCTGATAGAGATTAAAACGTTGAAAAATCATTAATATTCAATTACAATGATCTTCAGAGATCTCTGTAGATCGTTGTAGATCTTTGTAGATCATTTTAAATCTTTTTAGATCGTTGTAGATCTTTGCAAGTCTCCACAGATAAAAAACCAGTGAAATATATATCTGAGTAGATCTCTGCATATATTATTTTATTAAATAAATAATATATTATTAACACTGTTTGTATCAAAACTAATAACAAATAAGAAATACCACTGTTATAAAATAAAGAATTTGTAATACCATTCAAAATAAATACTACCATTACAATTACTACCAATGAGTTTTGACCACGAAAAAATTAATAAATTGCGCAATTTTTTTTTACACTAAAAAATTTCAAATTACCAATAATCTAACAAATAAATAACACAAAATAATAGCAATAATACAATAGCCATACAGCACCACATATTTTCCATACAAATATTAGAACAAGGAATGTAATATGTGAAGGCTATTCACAAAAAATAATATTTAAGAAACTTCCTACTTTAGAACTTGTTATCTAATATGCAAATTTTTTTCACCGTAATGTTATTTTTACTTTTATGTCATTTTATAGGTAAAAGTTATATTGAGTATTGGTATTTCTACATTTCTATTATTATTACACAAAAAATATTTCAATATAATAGGAAATAATTCTTATTTAAAAGTTACAATGCAAAAAAATAAATAAGAAAATTTAATACTTAAAAAAATGTTTAATACTTATTTTTATATTAGTATTAATATTAAAAAAAAAATCTTGGGGGGGGGGGGGGGTTGCAAGCAACATTACCAAATGTATGTTCTGTAAATGGTACCATTACAGGTACATATAAAGGGTAAGCCATCCATTGGTTTTTTTAAGTGCATGTTATACAAAATACTGGTTATGTATTTGAACTGTAAATTTGTTTGTTTGTAAACGGGACAAAACTAGGTTTAGGTTAGTCTCGTCTCGACAGTATTTAAAAGATCTTGGTCTCGTTTGAATTATATATATTCGTAAGGAGGGAAGAAATCAACAAATGGTCCACTCTTACACATATATTAAACTACCCCCCCCCCACTGCTTCTCTTCAAAAAATTTAAAGTAATTGTAAGTTTAAATCAGTCTCGCCTCGATGATATTTAATAGATATCGGTCTCATTTGAAATATATAATTTCTTAAGGGCGGAAGAAACCAACAAATGGTTCACTCTTTACACACATATTAAACTAGCCCCCCCCCCTGCTTCTCTTCAAAAAATTTAAACTAATTATAAATTTAAGTCAGTCTCGCCTCGATGATATTTAATAGATATCGGTCTCATTTGAATTATATAATTTCTTAAGGGCGGAAGAAACCAACAAATGGTTCACTCTTTACACACATATTAAACTAGCCCCCCCCCCCTGCATCTCTTAAAAAAATGTAAAACTTTATTTTTAAAAACTATTAACAAGTTATTTATATATATTCTTAAAGGAGGAAGAAAGCAACAGATGGCTCACCTATACATACATATATATTAAACCAGCTACCCCCCCCCCCGTGGCTTCTCTTTAAAAAAATTAAAAACTTTATTTTAAAAAACTATTCATTTACAAGGTATTTGATAATCTTATTCTGTCAATACCTTAAATCAGACTCACATAAATTAAAAATAAATAAAGCGACAAAAAAAAATTCAATCAAGGCCCAATAAGAACATCACACATACAATTAATTTTAAACAATTTCAAAAAACCGTTTATAAAGAACCTATAAAAAATATAAATCAAGTTACATAACATTTTTTCAACAATTTCACTTCTTTTTAAAACAAATACCTGTATAAATAAACAATTTAACTGCACAAAGGGCTCACACTCATGCACCACAATAACTGTAAAACAAATAACTAGCATATATAATTAAGACAGCAGACAGGTGAAATAACTTAGCATGAAGGAAAATCACTTAGCATGACAACTACATAAAATGTACTGAACATAAACCTCTACAGTCTCAAAGAAATTGAAGAAAAAAGAGAAGGAGAACCCAGTCAAGGTCATGTTAAAATCCATAATTTACTATAATAATAATATAATGTAATACCTTTAGAACATAAGACAAATAATACAAATTTACAGAAAGTTTCAATAACATTAAAGGCAAAAAAAAAGATCTTGGTTCAATCTTATCAACACAGATTAAAAAAAAAAAAAATTAGGGAGAATCGAAAAAAATTTTAATATTTGTCAACATAAACTAGTTTTTTTTTTGTATGCAAAAGTATGTAACACAGATATTAAGTAGGTCATTAATTTAATTTCACTTTCTATGATATCTTGTCCCACCACATTGCGGCTTACTTAACACCACTTATTTTTCTCACATTCATCTTGTATTGTATCATACACAGCGTTGTCTGTTATCCAATACAAACAATGAAAGTGAATTTTATTACCATCATTTCTTTGCTTCATTCACAAATACTTTTTTATACGACAAATATGAAATATGAATTAATAATTCTTCGTTTAGATTTTAGTAGGTCATGACTTGTTTTATTGTAAATTATTTGTTTTAAATCATCTATTAAAGGGTTAAATATCACATATCTCAATACTCAATACAACCACCAATGTATTTGTTATATAATTCAACTAATAAAAGGTTAATTCTTACACAATCATATATATGAACAAATTAATTAAATAAATCACCTGGTAAAGGGTTATTTTATTAATTTTATCTTTAAGATCAACTTCAACCATCAAAGGGTTAAATACCAACCATTGCATTAAATTACTTATTTTTTTGTATAATAAAAAGATTCTAGAAATTGGTTTGGTGAATTTGATTATGAACCAAACTAAAAAAACCTGTTCGACAACTTGAAGGTCAAACCAGCATCCACAAGAGATGCTTAGCACAACTGTGGCTCAGCATCATTGTTATGTAAAACACATAATAATTAAATTCACATGCATGTGACAATTAAGTTTATTTTAACAATAAATCAAACGTTCGACAAATCGTTTTTCTCTCTCTTAACCTTCTTGAAATGATTCTGAATATATATTATTTATAATAATATTAATTATACAATTATTTAATATAATTCTTAGTCTCCGGGGTAAAAAAACTTCCACATTTTGAGCACTTACGAAAAGGCACAATTAAAGAATTACTTAAACGTTTATTTATTAATTATATTTTCATTCTACTAGTGTATACAACTGATTTAAATTTTCACGTGCTACTATAGCCCCCTCTCCCCCCTCCCAAATCCTCTAAACGCCAGCATTCAACAGTAGACAATGTCCTGCCGGAGCAATTTTTTGTCTCATATATACACAGAGGTCAAAATATATTTTAATAAAATAAGATTTTTTAATATTATTAAATATTATTGATTGATTCAACAAAAAATAAAATGTATTTTATTTAAATTTAATTGAAAATAGTACAATTTTACTATAAATAAAAATTATTGTGTCAAAATTTTGTCAGTTTACAATATGAAAACCAGTTGGTTTCGGAAGATTTGCATAAATTAAAAAATTAAAACTGCAGAATCACTTCTTATTAAAATAATTGTATACGTCATATAAAAAAAATATACATATATTAACAGACTATAAATATAAATTTTTAACAGGAAAAATTAACTTGAAAAACAAGAAATTATATATGATACAAAAAATCAATATCTATATTTATTTGTAGAATTATCATTTAATATTTAATATTCAGAATACGCACAAAATTATAATAATAAATAAATAAAAAATAGGAAGAAAGAATGCCTACATAATTAGAAAATCAATGCAAAAATAATTTAGCAATGTACAAAATTTAACCTTGTTATATTTTAATTTAAGTACATACATATATTGTATATAAGTATATGTGTATACTGAAAATGTAATTATACTTAAGTAATTACTATGAAAAGAACCTTGAAATATTTGAATGCACCGAAGTGAAAAATCAATTGAAAAATCAAAATATTCATTATTGTATCAAATATTTGTTTACAATATTATTTTAATTTGTATTTTTTTTAAATCCATTGTTACCATTATTTATACATTTTTTCTCAAATAGAAAATTAAAATATCTGCCATGGAAGCTATGAGACTTTCTTATACTTTTTTAAATACACTGAATAAATAATAATTTATTTTATAATTATAAATAATGCATTTCATGTGTACATATCATACACAAAATGGTACTTGTTAATTATTCTGCCTCTGCAAATTACCATAGACTATAAGTGTATGAGTATATGCAACAATATGATTAAAGTGTATAATATTTAAAAACAGTTAATTGAGGCGAAGACTGAGTCCCTGTTTCAAACTAAAATAATCTCTAACTTTACCCCCGGAGATTGAGGGCCCACAGAGATTTCCATAACCAAGGAAAATTATATTAATATAGGTGCATATATATAATTATACTCTATGTTCATATTTGCGGGAAAATAATTAACAAATATACCCACAAAATGTATGTTTATTTAAAATTAACTTTTTTGTCACCACATAACTTTTTTTATGTATGTATCTTGAAAACAGTTCGTTATAATATTTCTAACCACTTTTATTTATATATTTGCTATTAAAGATAATTAGAAAAATTCCAAAATTTATAAGTCTATTTAAAAACCGTATAAAATGATTTTTTAAAGGCTTATACAGATCCACTTCTATGTTTTTCTTTCCAAATTTCAATTTAGAACATTTTTGGTATTACTTTTAATATTTAATTATTCTTATCTGCCTACATAATATAATTTTTAAATATACATAGGTATCTAACTAACTAAATAAGAAAACGGTTTACTTTACTTAAGTTAACTTAGGCAATGAATGCATAGATTTATTCAACCCACCCAAAAAATTACTCATACAATTTTAAATTGACTGCAATTATTTAATAACTCGCATTTAAATTTAGATCAAGATTTATTATTACAGTATATAATATTTATTTTTATCTAAAAATATTTAGATAAGACAAAGTTATCAAACAAAACATAATTTTTATTTATTATTTATTTAATAATGATTTTTGACACAATAAACATGCTATATTTTTTATAATTTAATATAATCAACATATACTACTTACGTTACTCAGAGTGATGAACGGGAAACTAAAACTTTGCATAAGATCTCTTTGGTCTTTACTATTAAACAACATTCTATGAGTTGTCAAGTATAATCGTCCATGTTTTGTTCCACGAAACTCTGGCGCAGCTTGGCCCGCAAACTCCATCGTGACATTGTCACTGAATAGCAGGATGCTACGAAGAAGCAAAACATAAGTTAGTACATCCTACATATTTGCAAACATGCAAAATTCAGTGTCACATGATATTACAATATGTGATGAAATAACATATATATCTAAATATTATAAGAATTTACCCTTCTCCTGTATGGATTAAGACGCCACCATTTGCATGTGCTGTATTTAAAGACATTTTGCTTTGCTATTTTACTTGTCAAACAGAAAATTTAGTGTAAATTGTAATTTTATCAAGATTTTCTTGAATAGAACACTCACTGACGTTTATCAGACAACGTGTATTACACACATCTAAAAAATGATTTGCTATCATTGTTTGTTATATGTCTTAACTACGATATTATTCATGAACGTATGTCGGAGATTGTACTCGTTTATACTACGTCACAATTATCTGGATTTTTCTATGTTTAATTAAAACGTATGCGATATTTATTTCTGTACACATTTAAGTACAAGAATTTTCCGTAGTTACGCATACATTTTATTTCAACAATCATTGTACTGCGCATGCTCTTAAAAAATCAATGCGGCAATTTTGAAGCATGCGTTTTCATTATAAAATGTATATCGTATGAACAGAAAATAAATATTTTTAATAATTTAAACGAAATATATATTTGAGTAAAGTGACATTTAAACAATCAAAATAAATAGACAATTTTCAAAATGTCGATGGACGCTGAATTTAATATGTCACCACCAAATGAAGGATATGTAGTATTTAAAGAAGAAACAAGAACAGAAAGAAATAAAAATAAAAAAACAAATTCAATACCAAACGATTTGAGTCATATTTTGCCACCGATTGATAATCTGGGCTTAGTCTACGCTTCACTTATCCTAGCTGGAATTGGTTTCTTACTACCGTACAATACGTAAATAAAACTCAAAGCAATAATTGTTTTATTTTTAATTTTTTTAATCGCTTTTAGATTTATCCTGGCAGCTGATTTTTTTAAACTACGATATCCACAATCTATGATTATATTCGATATGTCAACAGTGTATATTTTAGTAGCTTTTTTTGCTGTCTTATTGAACAATATTATGGTAGAAACATTATCACTACATACGAGGATAACTTTTGGTGAGTTTATTTCATAGATCTAACTGTTTTTCTGGGAGTCTATTAATGTATTTTCTTTTTAGGCTACATAATTTCTCTTCTAACATTATTATTTGTTGCGGTATGCGAAATACGATTTGAAACATTCGGAGATAGTGTGTCTTATAAATTAAATATTATAGCTGTTGGGGTCGTCGCTTTTGGATGTACAGGTAAATAATACGTCATATTATGAATACGACAAAAATTATTTGATTTTTTTATTTTAGTTCAACAATCAAGTTTCTATGGGTTTGCTAGCATGCTTCCTCTTAAATATACACACGCAGTTATGACGGGAGAAAGTAAGAATATAATATTTAAAGTTAAAATGATATAACGATATTATTATAATTTTTTTTTAGGTATTGCAGGATTTATAGTTTCTATAAATCGGTTATCAACTAAAAAGATGTTAGAGTTTGATTCTCAAGCAAGTACATTTGTTTTCTTCTTTGTTTCAATTATCATACTTTTAGTTTGTTTTATCGTACACCGATTAATAAGCACGTCATCATTTGTCCAGTATTATATAACGTTATGTCATGAATCACATACGAAAATTATATTAGAACCAACTGAAGATTCGGGATTGGTAAGTTTAAAATTATTTTTTTATAAAATTTAAAAATATTGTTCGGTTTCAATTTAGACCACTTATGGACTATTTTTAATTATTTTTTTTCTTCTTTATTTTTATAGATGGATCCATTAGATCTTGGTAATGAACCAAAAGAACAGTTTGGTTTCTTGAAACTTCAGCAAAGTCCAACAGATTTAGAAATGACTGCTGGGTTTGACGCAGGAAACGGTACTCAATATTCAGCTTTCAGTTTCTCAAACCCTGTGTACGAACCAACTACTACAGGTGTCGATAAGAGAAACCCTTCAGGTAGCACAATGGGGACATTTTTAGGTATGTTTAATGAATAGCATCTTGAATTAAGGGGGTATTCTAGTGTAGAGGCATGAATTTGAGGTGTTTTTTCAGGTGCTATAAATAAAAATCGAAAAATATTTTTACCATCCATTTTTTTACCAGGCGTTTATTATTATTTGAAGATTACAAAAAAAAAAAAAATAGTCAAAAAATACAAAATTGAAAGTGGTATGAGTTGTTGAAGTGGGGGGTACAAAAAAAATGGCGCGCCAATCTTGTCATGATTGCAAGCTTTTTCAAAATCTTAAAAAAAAAAAAAAAGATTATTAATTTAGATAAATGCAGCTATCGTACTAACTAAGAAAAAGTGTAAAAAAAATATTTTTTACTAAATTATGGCTGTCCGAAAAAATGATACATTTTTTTCGACTTTTTTGAATTTTTTAAAAATAGTAAAAATTATTATTTTGTTATAATAATAGTTAGGACGATAGAGACATGTATTGAGAAGATTCACACCAAATTTTAAGTCAATTGGTTCAATAGAACTTGAGAAATCAAGTCAAACGTTTTGAAAAATGTAATTTTGAGAAAAACGCGTTTAAAGTTTCGAGTAAAATTATGCCCGATGTTAACCTATATATCTCTGGAAATAATTAAAATTTTGGCTTGCCCTTTTAAGGACACATTCTTGAAAGGTTAAGCTTTGAAATTTTCAAATTTCTACACTAGAATACCCCCTTAAACAAAAGAAATCTGTCACAAAATATGTATGCAATATAACTGATACTCAATTGTTGTCAAGTAAAAATATACCGTAATGCAAAAATGGTTTGAAAGCATAGAGCAGTGGTCCCCAACCCTATGCCCGCAGGCACCATTGTGCCCGCCGACTGTTTTACGAGTGCCCGCCGCTGATTGAACGATAAAAAAATTAAGTTTTAAAATTTTCAATAACTTGTTATGTAACTTATTTTTTATTTTTAGTAATTAATTAGAAAAATATAAGCGTATTTATTTGAAAAAAATATTTGTTAATAAATATATTATATCATTTTATATTCATTCTCTCTTTAACGTATACCGTAAAGTACAGCCAGAAAATATGTAACCATTTAATCTTTTTCTGGCTGTACGTAATTACAAAAATCACTTACTCTAAAGATAAATAAAAAATATTTTGTTGATGCAGATTTGTTAATAAAAAACATTTGTGTATACATCAAATATTGCTTAAATTCGTTCAACAATATATAAACAATGCTCAAACTTTTAAGAATAGCATTTTTTACCAGTCACGACTTACGTAGGAACTAAGAAATATATGAAAAAATGCCTTTTGTAGATTACAAAATTTTCCATAATAAAGTCAGCGAGACAAATGTCTCACTTTTTTAATTTAGGCGATTGTTTAGTTATCGCGATTTTGATTCAGGCACCTTGAAAAAATAAATGGTGCCCGCCTCCGACCGGTATTCTAGAATGTGCTCTTCGGTACAAAAAGGTTGGGGACCACTGGCATAGAGTATAAATCCTTAATTAGCTTTGGTTGAATTTTAATGAATTATTTTTTATAGGTGAACCAAATAATGTTGAAAATTCAAACGAAAATGAAGTAAACAATTCTGAATCGATTGGAACAAAATACAAAGTCGAGGATATTGTTGTAAACATGAGACATAACTCTAGTTCAATGAATGAATTCAACAGAAGAGGAAGAATTTGGAGAGGCATAAAACGTAAGTTATATTTATCTTGATTCATCTATATATTTTTGTCTATCTCGTTTTTAAAATAATATAATTTAAAGTCAGCGTTTTATATAGTTTACAGTTTTAAGATCTACATTAATTTTTCGATCAAAGTAAATCTAAAAAAAAAATGTTCTGGGTAGTAAAATTTGCAAACCGAAGCCTAATTTTTATTTTTTTGTAACAAATTATATTATTATATTTAAAGGTGGAGTTCAAGCAAGATGGGAAGTTTCAAAATTAATATGGAGAGAAATGCTAGCCATAGGGTTAGCGTACTTCGTTACTTTATGTTTCTACCCAGGAATACTATCGGGAATCACAAGTTGTCAGTTCAAATCATGGCTACCTGTGATTCTTATGACACTTTTCAATTTATTTGATTTAATTGGAAAAGTAAGTCAGATTTAGAATTTATTTTATGTCACGAATAATTTCATTAAATTAATTTTTATTTTCAGATGATGAGTTCTAAGCCGTCTAAACTGGCTCAAATGCTATTAACATTTAACGGTTTACGAATCCTAACTGTCGTAGTGACTCTACTCTTTATGATGACAGCTGGGGACAATGGGAGCTTGGATTACTACGCTATGGTGTTTTCAATCTTTCTAGGAGTAACAAACGGTATTTACGGTAGTGTTCCTATGATCGTCGCGCCTACCAAAGTGTCAGATAAGCATAGAGAAATTACAGGTATTTAAGAAATACATTTATAACATACAGAATTAAAAACTACAAACACAACTATTTTCAGGAAACATAATGACACTTTCCTATAATCTCGGACTCACAACTGGAACGATAGCAGCATACTTCTTAAACAACTTAATCAAACTTGGGAACGGAACAAGCTGCATAGAACTCGCTTCCACGTTATCAAGTAATGTGACAGCAACGTTGGCAACCCTGGTTAACCAGACCGACATCCAAAAAACGGCTATCACATTGTTAACCAACGTAACATCGGCAACCCTACTTAACCAAAATGTTATCCAGACACCGATTGTCTCAACAGTATCGAATATTATTTTAAATGGCATTGGAGCAACTAACGGTACTACGATATTCACATCAACTACTGCTTTAAACATTCCTGGTAGTTTTGAAGGTAATGAAACGCAATTTACAGACGACTGAATTTATATTAAATTGAATTAATTGTTTCTTAGAGAATTTTCGAAAATTAGATCGTACAACGTATTTATTTATTTATTTTTATTTTGTAAGGAAGTTAATGTTATATTTTAATGCTAAATTGTTTTTAAATTCTGACTGGAAAAGACAATATATTAAAATACTTTTTTGTTTTAAAGAAACTCCACTTTATATTACAATTTATATAATTTTTGATGCTTGTTAATTATCCTCCCTCAAATAATCATAGACAATAATGTGAGTTACGTGTATAGTGTTTCAAAACAAATATTTCACTAATTGAAGACAGTCACCTATAATACACATACACGCTTATAATCTATGTTCATATTTGCAGTAGAATAATTAATAAGTACCTACTTTCCTAATTTTTAACTTGATATTAAAATATATAACGTAAATGTACGGATCACCGACCCTGCAATCATGTAACAAAGAGACAACATTTTTTGATTGTTGAAATACATTTGCTATGTAGAAACAGTTAAATTTGAATTATTTAAAAAAAACTATACTGGTCGGTTTTACATGCAGGGTCGGTGATCCGTACATTTACGTTACATATATACTTATTTTATAAAATGCTTACAATTAATTTTTAACTTTAAGAACACTTGTTTTCAGCAAACATAACCTAATTTATTTTAATTGTTGTAAGAAATGTATTTGAAATATAACTATAACGTTAATTATATACATATAATTATTGCTTTAATGTTCACAATATCATTGTATAAATATATGATAAATGTTAAACTGCATTTAGAGCTAAAAATATCAAGTTAAAAATGATTTAATTTAATTTCAATGTGACACTAACAGCCGTATTCATAGTTCCACCTTGAGGAATAAGGATCCCTTGTTACTCTATTTACGTTTCATAAACCTTCCTTGACAACCAAGGTTCCTTATATCTCAAGGCCAGGTCGCTACCTTCCTTGAGGAAGGCTTAAATATCTGAGGAGCCCTTGAGATAAGGAACGATTATGAATACGGCTGTAACCTATAAATTTCATACAATGAACGAAAAATACAAAAACAAAAAGCCTATGTATTAATATATTTTGATAAATTGCTATCTATGCCTTTAAAATGAATATAAAAAATATGTGCTACTTGCGTTTCGAATATTCCTCTCTGTACGTTCTTGTTTAAATAATTAAAGTATTGTTGTAAATTAATCGATATCTTCAAATTTAATGTTAAAAATAATTATTTTAAAACATGTTGATAGTAGAGATAATTTAATAAATGACACTTCTATACATATCTTAATTTTTAATTTAAGTTATTTAATTATTAATTATTTTTAATTTCAAACAATTAATAATATATAAAATCGTCCTAGAAAAAAAGTTTTTCTTTTTAAACTGTTTGAAAAATTCATTATTTTTTATTATTTACAATTTTTAGATAAATGTACCATTTTTAGGATAAAAATTTAAAAAAACGTTCTACAAAGAAAAGCTATTATTTTAATGTAAATATTATGAAAATGACAGCATGGTTTAAATTAAGTAGGAAATTAAGAGAAAAAAAAAACATATATTTTTTATTATAATAGTTATTCTAATAGAAATATTTCAATGATAATCAGCAAATACCTATAAAAATTTTTATGAGGAGCTACGAAAATAAACGCAACATTTTTATGAAATTCTACTCATCCTCGCACAGTTTCTACTTCTCGCAATCATACCAGTAATATCTTGATTTATATTACTCACTTCCATACTAACTTATACACAAATAACTATAAGATATTGAAGTATGAATTTAAAATGATGAAATTCCGTAGATCCACATAAAAATTTCTATGATTACTGTCACAGATTTTCGTTGCTTTTTATGGAAATTATTTCCGTTAGAGTACATAATTATTTAAAGTTTTAATTATATTTTTTGATGTGATATTAATGTTATATTAAAATACTTATTTATATATATAATAATCCATTAACATTTTTATAATAATGCATATATTTTTTAAACTAACATAAAAATGATTCAGAGAAAGATATATTTTGAATTATAAAATGAAATAATTTTAATTTGAAAAATAATTTTTTATTTAAATTTGACTGTTCATGGGTTAATATACAGGGTCCTCCAATAGTGCGTCCGGCATTCCTAGCGCACTTCCCGGAGGAGATAGAAAAAAAAGTTTGGTACATAATATTATTGGTTTGAAAAGATCAACGTCGTAAAATTATTTTCAATAATACAGGGTGTCCCATTTTTGCGCTGTAACAAAAACAAACATTTTTTTAAATGGAACCCCCTATAAATTTTTCAGTATTCCGATGTCATATTTTAACCTCCACATTATCATCTATTCATTTTTTGATTTAGTGACAGTGTTGCCAAATTATAAATTTTTTTCCGAAAAATAATCCATAAACAGGGTCAACTTTAAAAAATCGTAGCGATGTCGTTTTTTTTTGAAGCGATTGATTTTTTTAATAATAATATTAGTCCTGATAAAGAGTAACATTTTAATAATAACCAATTTGAATTTAGTTATACAGGATGTCCATAAAAAAATGTCAAAATTTGCAAACTTAAAAATGATAAAACTCATTTTTTTCAAATGTGACTACCCTTTTTTTATTTCACTATTCGATGAGGGTTTTTCTCCTTTTCAATTTGTATAAGGGATGTCCTATGTCTAAACCCCATACTTTCTCAGATATTCAATACTTATAATAAAATTAACCCTTTTATTACACTTTTATGCACCGAAGTAGGCCGTACTGATGAAAAACACATGCTGGCGAATTGATTTGAGCCTGGATGAAAATAGAAGACATTTAGAACATTTATTTTGGTCTTTTATCTTTTATGTTTTTAAAATTTTGTAACTTTTCATATATTTTTTAAATAAAAGAAATAATTTTATTCCATAAGTATTATCCGTTTAAACGATTAATTTTAATCAAATATTTCATTGATACTTAAGTCTACATTTTGTCATTTGTTTTTCATCAGCACAGCCTACTTCAGTGCATAAAAGTGTAATAAAAAGGTTAATTTTATTATAAGTATTGAATATCTGAGAAACTATGGGGTTTAGACATAGGACATCCCTTATACAAATTGAAAAGGAGAAAAAACCCCATCGAATAGTGAAATAAAAAAAGGGTAGTCACATTTGAAAAAAATGAGTTTTATCATTTTTAAGTTTGCAAATTTTGACATTTTTTTATGGACATCCTGTATAACTAAATTCAAATTGGTTATTATTAAAATGTTACTCTTTATCAGGACTAATATTATTATTAAAAAAATCAATCGCTTCAAAAAAACGACGTCGCTACGATTTTTTAAAGTTGACCCTGTTTATGGATTATTTTTCGGAAAAAAAATTATAATTTGGCAACACTGTCACTAAATCAAAAAATGAATAGATGATAATGTGGAGGTTAAAATATGACACCGGAATACTGAAAAATTTATAGGGGGTTCCATTTAAAAAAATGTTTGTTTTTGTTACAGCGCAAAAATGGGACACTCTGTATTATTGAAAATAATTTTACGACGTTGATCTTTTCAAACCAATAATATTATGTACCAAACTTTTTTTTCTATCTCCTCCGGGAAGTGCGCTAGGAATGCCGGACGCACTATTGAAGGACCCTGTATATTCGATATCAAGCCCTCACCGTTCAATTATTGAAGCGACAATTTTGTCAAAATTAAATGTCATTGTACACTTACAATTAGAATCATTAAATAAATCCACGTAACTCTGAAATTGACTATTAAAAAGTTTGAAAAGAAAATTTTTATTGTAAATGATTATACATGTAAGAAAATTTCGTTAAGTTAATTTAATAGGAAAAGATATCTTGTAAATATTAAAAATTTAAATTTTAAATATAAAATAAACAATCATTTATAATAAAATTGTTTTCTATCTAAATTTTTATTAGTAAATCTCAAGGTTATAACGATTTGTTTTGAGATTCTACGTATATGATGATCAACGTTACAAAAAAAATTTAATAAAATTGTTGCTTACGATAATTTGACTGTAAGAGACGATATGATTTAAGCGAGCAATGTATATATAGAATATATTTTACGAATAGATATAGATCAAATATTATTTTCAAAATTATAATCATATATTACGTTTAAACATAAATATATTGTTGTTAATAAAGATAAATGTAAAATTTATTAATTTGTTGAATAAAGATGTCAATGATTAGTATTTCAATTTTAATTCTTATTTTTATTGCTACATTCTCCCATCTATAGGCAACCCTGTATACACAAATGTAAACAATACTAATATATTATTGATCAAACATAAACACTTTAATTTATACATTTCTTGCATTTAGTTATTTACTTTAATAAAATGTCACATAAAACATATGACTTATTATTACAAGATGCTCATAAAATTATTGATGAAGCTACACGTCAAGATTTAGTCATTCAGTCAGCGGAACAACCAGAAAAAGATAAAGTTCAGTCACGTCCGATCATAGTTGAGTTATATGTAAGGTACATCATAGCTACGAACAAACTTATAGAATGTTATGATCAGATAGTACAGCCGCAAAAGCTTATGATAATAAAACGGTTATTAGAATGTTGTTTAGGACGAGTTATTGAACTGAAGAACGATTTGGTTAATATCGACCAGTCTGATTTTAATCTATTAGATGATGATGTGTTGATGAAATTGATGGTTACACCTGCAGATGTCGAGGTAAGTTTTTTTTTATTGTTAAAATAAGATTTTGATATCAATTATTGTTTAAGTTAAGAGTTCCAACATATTTTTACAAATCAAGAGAAGGTCCTCTGTCTAATTGGAGAGAGGCTTTAGACGCAATCCTAAGAGAAATTGGTGGTTTGCCTGACGATGAGGACGCAGTTGAGCCAATGACTGAATTAGATGCAATACGACTGTTACAAGCACACGAAAGAGCTCGGCAAGGAAGATTGCGATGTCAGTTTATGAAAGAAATCAGGTATTAAATAATTATATAAAATAATAATTATAAGCTACATAAAAAAAACATTAAGTGTGTGTACTTATGTACACGCGTTAGAAGTTACACTTCTTTGGCATGATTGAAAAACGACTATGAATAATCTCAATTTTAACTTGATTAAATGAATAATATAATGTAATGCATATAAAATTATAAAGAACACTAATATTTTATTTAATAATTCGTAACATTATTTCACTATGCTATTTAATCAAATTAAAATTTAATTGTATATTATTTCAAAGTCCATATTTATAAATCATGAAATTTGAATATTATAATGTAATAATCAACCAATCAGATCAGAGGACAGATACTGTTTGACCAATCAAATATTAATGTAAATGTCGCTTTTAGTTGGTTCAAGATGGCAGCACCAGTATTAAATCGAGTTTAAAAAAGATAATTTTTATATAGGCAATACTCTTTACAGTTGTGTTATTTAAGTAAAAGACACAATTTCTACATACCATGCCTATATAGTTCACCACGTAACGCTTCGTTACATTTTCGTTACATAGCTTTTCATTTCCGTTACATTACTAAATTTTTACCCTCAACTTCAATATTTTTTTTCAGAATGATGAAAGAGAAAAGTAAAACTGACGGAGGTGCAGATGAGGTAAAATTCACTACCATGATGGCTGCTATTCGAATCCAGAGAATGTGGAGGGGTTACTTAGCTAGACGTAACACTAGAAGGCGCAAACTGGCTGAAATGCTGCTTATAGGAATGTTGCCACCAATCAAACACGAAACTGGAGAAAGAGAACGACAATTACAAGTAAAACGTTTTTTATGACCACTCCAATTAATTATTTAATTACAACTAATATTTAAAGGTACGTGAAGCAAGACATAAGTTACGTGATCAACGCCAGAAAGAATACGATGAAGCTCTACATACGACTAAAGTGGAACTGCGTAAACAACGTGGCGATGCAATGATGGAAGAGATGAGAGATGAAATACGTACTTGGTTACGAGAATACAAAAATCATTCAGGAAAACTACCTGAGTATCCTACTGAAGATCGTGGTGGTTCAAGACTTATGTTCAGTCGTCTTGGTAAGTATTTTTATACATTTTAATAAAATATTAAATTATTATTCAACTTCACTGCCGTGCAAGTATTTGGACACTCATTTTTTTTGTGTATTGTAAATATAAAACTGCAAAAACGGTTGATAAAAATTCTTAAATGTTGATAAGAGTACTTTTGTAATAATCCTAGCATTTCTAAAATACAGCATTTACAATTTTCCATGCTAAGGAAACTTTTTGAATTATATACCTGAAAGGTCAGGTTTACTCAAGTATTGACGCACAGTGTCTTTCAAGTTAACAAAAAATGTTTTTGTTACTATTTTTGCGAGTAAACATATTCTTTTCGCTATTTTGAGGATTTTTATTGACTGAAATCTGTATATTTACATTCAAAATCACAGATGTCGAAAGACTTTTGCATGGCAGTGTACATGGTAAATTTTGTAGGATTTTCACGACAAGGAACTGATAGTGAAATGAGCAAATCTACCACTTCAAAAGAATCTAAGAGTAAAAAAGATAAATCTAAAAAAACCGACGACTCTCCAGAACTAAAAAAAAAAGATATTGAAGAGGAGATTTTTGAAGAAGGAGGAACATTATTTAAACCAGTTCCTTCAAATTTTTTGGGAGATATCATTAGCGTCAGTGATCAGTTAGTAAAACATTTAAATCCAATTATACTCAGATTTATATAATATTAATTAGGCGGCTATTACACTATCAAATAAATATGTCAAAGATCTTGACAAAGATTTGATCATATATTAAATTATAAGTAATTTCATAGCCGAAACCGTCCACGAACACTTTTCAATCGCCATTTTGATTTATTCGTCAGAAAACTTTGATTAAATATAAGAAACTGTCATTATCTATGATAAAAGAAATATTATGAAGGTAAATATTACGTAAATATTATAAAAGTTGACATATTACACTGTCATATTTCTATGATCAAAGAAATTTTATCACATTTCTTTGATAGTGTAATAGCCGCCTTAGTAAATTATACATTGAATTATCAAATGAATTAATATAATTTATTTTTGGTAATATAGATATGAAGAAATATGGAAAAATAAAGATGAAACTAGTAATCCAACTCAAGAAATTTATGATGATATGATAATAGCTGAAAAAACAGTTGAATTAGAAAAAGAACTTCGTAAAACTGTAGATGATTTAATGAGAGTTGAACTTCAACAATTACAAGTAAACAATTTTTGTGAACTATTTTTATTTATTTATTTATATTTCTTTCCTTATTTAGGCTGCATTGGATAGAGATAGAGCAACAAAAGGTAAAAAAGTTAAAAAACCAAGTAAGAAATCACGTCGAGCTGGTAAGAAAACCAAGAAGAAAAAGGAGAAAGATCTGACCCCCGATAGAACAATAGAGTCCCTTTTTGAAGAGCTTGTATGCAACGGGATAATAAAAAAGTATCCAAGAATAAAACTCGAAGAGTTTCTTGGAGAGAAATCATTCGTCCATAGAGAATGGGGATCTCTCGGAGATATAAGGCAAATGATGATGGAATATTGCATTGCTCCGTTGGCAGCAGAGTTTGTACATGAGAACACACCTTTGATGAGATCTATTTTAATTGCAGGTACAAAATTAAGTATAATAATAATTATTGAACAATCTATATATTTATAAATGTGGTTTATAAAAAGGTGCTGAGAAAAGTGGTAAAAAGCAGTTAGTTTATGCTGTTTGTACTGAAACTGATTCAGTTTTATTCGACATCAGTGCAAGCAACATAGTTGGAAAATATCCAGGAAAGTCAGGACTTATAATGTTGATGCATCTCGTAAGTAAAGTATCCCGATTGCTACAACCTTCAGTTATATTTGTCGAAGGAGCAGAAAAAACATTCACAAGAAAAGTACCCAAAACTGATAAAAGTGATCCGAAAAGACTGAAAAAAGATCTTCCTAAGTTGATCAAAGGTAACAATTAATTTTTGTAAATATTTCAACAATTAAAATAAATTATTTTTTAGGTATAGGTCCGGAAGATCGTGTTATTGTTTTAGGCACATCATCCAGACCTTGGGATTGTGATCAAAAATTACTTATACAAGCTTACCAACATTACATTTTGCTACCACAACCAAGCCATGGTGATATGACTGTCGTTTGGAAAAGTTTATTAGCTCCTTATAAAGCTCTCGGGAATTTTGATTCTTCGCAGATGGCTAGATTATCTGATGGTTTTACAGTTGGTAATAACATACTTTTTTTATTATATATTTTTAAAATATACTTTTACTTATAAATACTTATAGGTAGCATTAATTCTGCACTAAAAGAAGTAATGACATGTAAACGTATGGTACAGTTAAGAGCACAACCGTTACAGCCTGTAGAATTGATAAATGCAATGAGTAGACGTGACCCAGTGTACCATGAACACGAGGAAGCATTGCGCCAATGGATGCGAAAATAATTACCTAATATTAATTTTTATATGGATTGTTTTTATAACTTTTTACTGTAATCTTGTAATACTATTTTTATATATATATCAATAATAATATAAATATTTTGAAACAAAGAATAATTTTATATATTATATTTATATAATATTTACTAACCTTGCATGTAATAAACCAACATTATTCTATGTCACTTGAACTAAAAATATACATTATCTTAATCACAAGAAAATAATATCACTCGACCTGTTCCGCAATTTCACAAGAAGTTCTCATCAGGAACCCAATAGTTCCAGACTGTGTGCATGGGAAGGTTAAAACCGTTAAAACATTAATTTACAAAACATAATTTTAATGCTCACAATTTACTTACTAATTCAATGCACAAAACGCAAAATATTAATTGATGTATATTTTGCTCGAAACCTACAACAATGTATTTATTGCACAAAAAAATACTGAAAAGTGCGCGCTTTTAAATTTTTTTATGTTATTTGATCTATTTTTATCATTGCATACCAATTTAATCTATGTTATATGTCAAAAGTGTCAAATTGTGTCAACAATTAATTTTATTTTTTATTGGTTATTTATCTCGAGATTAATCTCATTAATATAAATTTATACAATACAAACTGCAAATATATTAATAGAAAAGAATAATGTGGATTACAGAATCAGATAGGTACTGTTCATTTTTATTCTAAAAAAATCATACATACATTAAAATAATAATGAAATAAATTTATTTTCAGTTTGAAGCGCGGTATTCAAATTATAAACCAAATAGGAACCGAATCATCTTCTGTCATAATTGATTATGTAGCAAATAAATTAAATGTTAAGCAAAGCGAAACATCGGACAATTCTGATGAGTTAATAAAAATTAAAAATGAAATTAGAGTAAGCGATGCTGATTTTAAATTAGCATTACAATCTGTAAAATATCTTTTAAAAAACTCTATAAAATACATAATGAAACCTACAGAATTACATGAACATTTACATGAAAAATTACATTTAAGTGAACCGATAGCAGATAAATTCGTTAAAGTTTGGATCGACAACGCAAAGACTATGTTAGATAAAATAAATAAAGATCAACTTGATAAAGTTTCGTGGGAATTAAATATCCAAGCAATGACAAGTGATCAGAATAAACAGTTGATTCCGAAAGGTGTGATCCAATTGGATATGGTGAACGAGTTCGAAGAAACAGATCAAAGGAATAAAGTCACGTTAGAAATGGAACATCAGCAATTGTATTCTTTTTATTTAAAATTAGAAGAAATTCAGGCACAGTTAGATGAAATAAATAAATCAAATTCTTCATAAAATAAAATACAGAATTACTCGAAATAATTTTATTATACTTTATTATTAAAAAATATACAATATACATAAATAAAAATGAATAAACATATATTTTTATACACTTCTAATTCAATTTACTATCACGTTATATTAATAACATAATCCTTTTTAGCATTTTCACTCTGAATTAAATCATGAGATACACGATCTGTCTCGGCTTCTTCTACAGCACTAGAAGCAGAAATCAACATATGCAATGATCCTTGTAACTGCATCATTTGGTTACTCAAATCTTCCTCTTCCTTTAACCTTTTAGCTAATACAATAATCTGTTTCTTAACATTCGCAGATTGTTCATGAATTTCACTTTCATAAACGTCAAAGAAAATGTTTGCAACATCGATTAAAACTCTTGCGTATCTGTAATCTCCAATGTACTTGGTTATAAACCTTATTATCTGAATTATAGATTTACTTTCACGGCCTGCTAGTGCCTGTTTTAACCCTTTTCTACGTATTAATTCTTGCATTAAAGCTACCGTCACCGCAGGGGTTTTATTTACAACGTATGGAGCCA
Organism: Sialis lutaria; assembly: GCA_949319165.1. Classification (NCBI taxonomy): domain Eukaryota; kingdom Metazoa; phylum Arthropoda; class Insecta; order Megaloptera; family Sialidae; genus Sialis; species Sialis lutaria. The sequence goes on from OX439236.1 coordinate 3,551,995, forward strand.
AAACATAATCCAGAGCTTTAGAATATTGGAATTTCCTTAGACAAATATCGTGTTTTGATTGTACTTCTCTCTTGTACTCGGAAACAAAAGTATCAACTGTAGAATGGTGGGTATTGGATGTATATCTAAATGAAACTAATTTCCTTTCAGTTTTCGTAGGTTTTCTTACATCATCTCTCCGACTAATAGAAACTAACCCATCTACCATTCCTGCTACTAAAGTATCATCGTTTTTCGATACAGCTAAACTGAGGATTGCATTAGGATAATCTAATGTATACACAGCTTTGAATGTAAGTAAATCATACACTTTAACATGCCTGTCTAAGCTTCCAGACATAAGTCTTTGATTATTATTTGCTAAATGCATGCATGTAATTGTTTTATGGTGTTGTGATATTTTTGTTAATAATCGTCCACCTGCGAAAGCATCCCATACCTTTATTTCTGTACCTCCGGCTGATAAAAATATACCACCTGAAGGTAAATACAGTACAGTTTCTACTGGACTGCCGTGATCAACATTAAGAACTGTTTCATTGCTACGGATGTCGTACATTTTTACCATGCGATCGTAGCCTCCAGATAATACAATATCAGAGGATATTGGGCTGACTGAACCAGCTCTGATATAATCAGTATGTTCAGAAAATGTATTCACAACAGATTCTGTCGGTAAATCCCAAACACGTACAGTTTTGTCATCGGAAAATGATGCAATGTGCGTTTTATCTTTTGTGAAAAATGTCCTGTGTATTGGAGCTTCATGACCCTTGAATAAACGCAACAAGCTTTTTGTGTTGGTGTCAAACAACTTGACATGAGCCTCTTCACCTCCAACGCACAATAAAGTTCCATCAGATCGAAATGAGCCTCCGTACGCATTTTCTCGAAACCGAGATAAATTCTTTGTCACTAATTTTGTTATAGGATTATATATTTGTACTCGTACCGAACACGTAACAGCAAAATTGTAGGGTTCAACTGGAGAAAAGTCAATATAGTCTATTGGTCCAAATTCTTTCACTAATACAGGTGCCTAAAAATTGTAATTAAATATAAAAATATGGATGAATAAAGAGGAATAATTTATTTTTAACACCTACGGCAAGTTTTTTCCAGTATATTTCATCCGGTGATAGTTCTGCATCGGGTTTCGAATATATTTTAGTATTTATTTTTTTAAATGCAGCCATTATCGCTACACGTGTTTTTTGAAGTTACCATAGATGATAAACTGTAATAGGGAATGCGGGGAATGCGATATTTAGAAATCAGGGGAATTAAAAATTATTCAATTAATTAAAAGGATATTTAAAAACGAATTCCAGTTTTTGTATGATGGTAGATTAATATAAAAATATAATAAAATAACTTTTGGATAATATGAGTCTTTATTGTTCTAATCTGTTCTAATAATTTAAAATAATATTAAAAAATACAAACATTTTGAAGTCTCCTGTTCCAAAATAGAAAACTCATCTGCAAAACGTTCGCAATAAATTTCTTCTTTATCTAAAGATCTTATTGCCGGCAAAACGTGCAGTTCTATGAATACGTTTGATTAAATTTAATTTTATTAAACGTTTTTAAGTGTATTTACCTCGCATTTTATTTTATTCCGTACTTTTAACAACTACAATCTGCAAAAATGTTTTGGGGTACGTATATTATTTTGTAGTATCTTTTTAAAAACCACGTGTATTTTTTACAAGTTCATACTAATATAAACTTTTTCTTATTTGAATTCACATGCAATATGATTAAATAACGTACTTTTATTATTAACAATCAATATAAATATGCTTAATAGATTTTCATTTGCTTTTTAAAACCAAAATTATGATTATTGTTTATTATAATCAAAAACCTATTTCAGGACTTATAATGGAACCAAACAAGCGATATTCGCAAACAGTTCAACAGTCTTTCCACATATCGATGGCTGCTATCGACTTTCAATCAGCTGGGAACGACCCAGTCCAAGTTATGTTATCTATCGAAAAAAGCAACTACCTTCTTTGCACCCTAAGTAAAGATGCAATGCAAACACCATTAGATTTAAACTTCCAAGAAGGAGACAAGATATCGTTCATGTCAAACGGAAAAGGACATGTACATTTGACAGGTTATCTTGTACCTGAAGATGACTTTATGGATGAGGAAGATGACGATGGCTTAGAGGAAGAAGCGAGTGATAGCGATGAGGTGCCAGAACTGGTCGATTTGAAAGGGAAGAAACGGAAAGGAGATGAGAAAAGTAGTATGTTTTAATAATGCAAAATATGAACATAGACTATAAGTGTATATATACACCAATATTACTACAGTTGTTTTTGGTTAGGGCAATTACTTTCAGCCCCATCTCCCAGGACAAAACAGGGTTATTTTAGTTTAATTAGAACTTAATTTCCATCTTAACGGACTGACTTTTTTATATAACATAGTCTATGATCATTTGTGGAAAGATAATTAGTAAGTGCCAAATGTTTTTATAATATTTTAACAATATTTTTAACAGGTAAAAAAAACAAGAAAGTTAAAACAACTGCAGATTTATTGGATGCAGTAAATGATGATTCAGAAGATGATGAGGATCTTACGTTCAACTCTGCCATGTTAGAGGATTCTGATTCCGATGCGGGAGAAGAGGAAGAAGATGATGAAGACATGGACGACGATGATGACGAAGCAGAAGATGTGAGTTTGTTTAAATTATTTAACAATTAAAAAAAAACAATGAGTGTGTGTACTTATGTACACTAGGGTGATTCATTTCCACAAAACATTTTTTTTTCAAGGTCCTCAAGCAAAATTTTAATCTACATATAGAAAAAAAAATTCTCACCAAGATTGAGCTCTTAATTCCTATTTTAAGTACTTGCAATTTAAATATGAAGTTTTCCCATTTAAAATGCATGTAAAAAAATATTTTTTTTTCAAATTTCTAATGCTTAGACACCTTTTATCATATTGGGAATCAGTTTGATGGACCTTACGGGAAATTTCACGCTCTTTAAAATTGCCTTAGTGTTTTTTTCTGTAACTCACACTGGTTTGCCAGTAGGAGTCATCTAAATACAGTTTTTTTTAGCAAACCGCAAAAATTAGGTAGAAAAAAAGAGCTGACTCGTAAAAAATAGTTTTTTTACCAATATTTAATGAATTTACAGCCATTTTTAGGCCTTAAAACGCAAGAAATTGATAAATACTAACTAATAATGCTGCATTATTAGTTAGTATTTAGATGACTCCTACTGGCGAACCAGTGTGAGTTACAGAAAAAAACCACTAAGGCAATTTTAAAGAGCGTGAAATTTCCCGTAAGGTCCATCAAACCGATTTCCAATATGATAAAAGGTGTCTAAGCATTAGAAATTTGAAAAAAAATAAATTTTTTTACATGCATTTTAAATGGGGAAACTTCATATTTAAATTGCAAGTACTTAAAATAGGAATTAAGAGCTCAATCTTGGTGAGAATTTTTTTTTCTATATGTAGATTAAAATTTTGCTTGAGGACCTTGAAAAAAAAATGTTTTGCGGAAATGAATCACCCTAATGTACACGCGTTAGAAGTTACACTTCTTTGACGTGATTGAAAAACAACTACGAATAATATGTATTAGTTAGATTTAAACAAAAATTGAGTTTTCATTAATGAAAAATACAAAAATCAATTAAACAATAAAATTTTGTTACAACAAAGCAAATTTGAACAACTTGGCGACAATTGACAATTATATATTACAAATGATAATATATTAATTATGAACAATACAAAAGGGCAGATAATCTAATCTAATAAAAATACTTTTTGAAATTAGTAATATGTTTGTAGCTTACAATCTCAATTCATTTCCAAATACGAGTAAATTTATCACACAATAAAGATACGTACTTTTTTACCGGTATAAACCATAGACTATAGTCACAAAAGAAAGAGATAGCATGTGGCAGTAAAACATAAGTAAGAATATTTAACACATTACTATGTATAAAAATTTTAATTACATATGTCTATGGATGTCATGACGCAATCATATTTTTTTATATAGGCAATACTCTTTACAATTGTGTTATAAGTAAAAAACACAATTTCTACAGACCATATTTACCTATTCCACAGCGTAACGCTTTGTTACATAGCTTTTCATTTCCGTTACACTACTAAATTTCATTTCCATTACATTACTAAATTTTTACCCTCAACGTGCCTAAAGAAGTATAACTTCAAAAAATATAATACATAGTTAAAAATTGACTTTTTATTTTTATCAAATTATTTATAGTCCGATGATGAACAAGAAGAAGGTGATTCAGATGATTCTTCCGAAGAAGAAGAACAACAACAAACAAAGAAACAAAAAGTCCAGAAAAAAGAAATTCTGCAGAATGGAACCAGCAGTAAGAAATCACCAAAAGATAAAATGAAAGAAAACAAAAAAACAAAATCAGAAAAGAAGCAAGCTGCTACTTCTCCAGTAAATGAAAAACAAATAAAAGAGAAGACTCCGAAGAAAGATACACCGAAAAAGGATGGCGGTAACGTTACTCCTAAAGGTGCAAAGAATCAAAACCAAGAGAAAACTCCAAAGGTAGATAAGAGTCCATCTGTAGCACAAGCAACACCTCAGAAGAAAACTATCGAAGGCGGAGTACATATAGAAGATCTAAAAGTTGGAACAGGGCCTGTGGCAAAACAAGGAAAAATGATGCAGGTAATAATATATTTTAAATCACATTTGAGGTTATGTACACTTTTTATTCTTTATTTAATATATTAACTATTTTTTATAGGTTTACTATGAAGGGCGATTAAAGTCAAACAACAAAGTGTTCGATTCAACAAAGGAGGGTGCCGGTTTTAAATTTAGGTTAGGAAAACGTGAGGTTATTAACGGATGGGATATCGGAGTTGCAGGAATGCGTGTTGGAGGCAAACGGAGAATCACCTGCCCACCAAATATGGCGTAAGTAGAAATTACGATTCTTTGGTAAATTTTTGTAAAATAATGTTTTTATATATTCTTTTTTTTTAGATATGGTGCTAAAGGATCTCCACCAGTTATCCCCCCAAACAGCACATTAGTTTTTGAAGTAGAACTTAAGAACGTTAGCTAAATACTGTAATTTAGTTATATTATTAAAGTCTTTACATTATGTACTATTTTTTGTATTATTTTATATGTTATACTGTTGATATAATGATAACAATCAATGTGTCTCTTACAAAATATTCTGTTGGAAAATAATAAATTTTCTTCTATTATTTTGTTACCGTTTCAACTTAAGTAAAGTATATTTCTATAAATAATCGAATTTGTTTTTATTTCATTTCCTTTTTTTAACTTCTTACTCAAACAGATAAAAATGAACATTCATAATTAAACAATAGATTGTATTGTTAAATATTTAATTAACGCAACAAAAAAAATAACAATTGAAAATCTAACGATTTTAATGTACCCAGGAAAAAGCGATCGGATCTAATTAGATCAGAACAGATCTAAAATTTGATCCAATTAGATCTGATCAGATGTGAATGGACCAATTTACTGATTGGATCCAATCAGATCTGATTAGATCCAATTTGATCTGATTGGATACAAAAAATCGCAAATTACCTCTCGCCAGAGAAGCATGTTTCCAGTTTGTATAAAGGTAGGCTGGTAAATGTTATAATAATTTTTTCTTATAAATATTAAATGATGAGTTGTTCAGTAGAAACAACAAGTTATTCTTTAATTCAGATCTGGTGAGATCCAATTGGATCTGATCGGATCCAATCAGATCTGATAGTGACAAATTTTCAGATCCAATTTTGGATCCAATTAGATCAAATTGGATCTAGTTAGATCTGAAAATTGTCCGTTATTATCAGATCTGATTGGATCCGATCAGATCCAATTGAATAACCATTTTACAGATCTGAAAAAATTTGGATCTAATTGGATCTGATCGTTTTTTTCCTGGGTACATACAATAACATTAATCATAATATAAAAAATAAAATACTTATGTTTAAATACCCAATCATAGTCTATTTTACAAATATCGATTGTATAAACTACTCTTAAAATTGAACCCGTTATACGATAAATACAAATAATTAGAATATCAGTTATTGCACTTTCGTTGTCTTTTGACACGATTGTTTTTCGTCGTTTTTTGCATCTGGTTTAGCACAAGGACACTCAAATTCATATTTAGTATCTTTGTCAGTGACTTCTTTGCCCCAAGGGTTCCAGAACTTGAGAATTATCGGTTGAATAAACCGATGGAAAATAAATAATAATAATGGAATAATAAAGCACGGAATGCAACCAGCCATTTCTGGAATAAAATAAATAAAATTTTAGGTTATTTTTTGCAGCAATTGTTGTTTCCATAGGAAATATTGATGATATTGATCCTTACCCAAGGTTACTAAACATAGTTTAATAACCTTGATCCTTACCGTTGTTTTTTGATTATTTGAATTGCAGAAATACGATAAGTTATTTGTATGATACTTGATTAATGTTCGCACTGAATTTTATCGCAAAATTAATGAGCTGTCACTCTCAATTGTCAGAAACACAGTGGCGTCCAATTCGCACAAATGTTTGATCAATTTTATATTTAATATTAGTTTTTAGTTGTTATATGAATAATGTTTCTTAACATTTCTTAATATATTGAAATTCGTGAAATAACACACATTATCGAGTACGATCATCGAACATTTTCAACATTATACATATTTTTGAGGTTAAAATGGGGGGCCATCTGGTTGAATTAATTCTAGATGAAATAGCTTTAGAAGGATTGTATGGTATTACAATAGAAGGTATTTTGTTATTTAATATTACATTATTCAGAATATTCACTAAACATTACAATTTCTACAGGTTTCTTAAAAAGGATATCGCTACAATTAAATGTTAAATTACCATTCCCTTTGGCTACAAAGAGTTATTTTTGGAGTATAATATGTCAATTAAAAGATATAAAAATTTATGAATTACCAGAGGCTCGTAAAAATCTTGTAATATTTGATCGTTATAAATATTTAGACTCTGATTCAGAATCTGTCAAGGAACCGGTATGTTAAATTATAATAAATCTTTAATGATGATTTATTTATTATGTATACTTGTTTAGGATGAGGCACCAGAAATAATATACCCTTACTTCCCTGTTAAAGATGAAATCGATAAAGGATCTTGTAAAGATTATAAAACTCGTATTGACGTTACGGAAAAAATTAAAAAGATTGATAGTATTGAAGAACTTGAAAATAAGTATGTGTTTTATATCTAGTTATATTATGTTGGTATTAAATTAATATATGAATGTATTTCAGATGGGGAAATAAAATAGTTTTAGTTGCATGTCAAGAAATACGAAGTAAAGCCCTTTTAGGAACTAGTATGCATTTAGAAGCTGATTTTTCTACGGCTATTTACTGTTTATTAGAACATATTGGTCGATCGCGATACCACGGTGAAACAACCTTAGGGAAAATGTCTCTTCAAAGTATTGAGAAAGATCCAAAAACATTATACTACTACAGAAAAGTTTTGTGTAAGAAAAACCTAATAACGGTACAGACTTATTACGGATCTAATAATGGTCGTATACAAAACGGTAACTTGTTTCATTTAACCAGATTTTATGTTGAACGGAAACCTGCGAATTTAGAATTTATCGAACAAGTCATCGAGTTTTTAAAAGCCAAACCCAACTGCGTTGCTCCTGTAAGTATGGTAGTAAACGAACTAGGATCAGTGGTACGATGGAAAAAAATACTCAAATTGCCAGAGTTACGAAAACTGGTTAATTCTAATATATGTTTGATGTATAGGGATGTTTACCCTGATGCTAAAGAAAGCGAGTGGAAACAAAAAAATTCTAAAGAAAAAATAGTACGATGTGTGCAGTTATTAGAACCAAACGTAGATGTGAATAATCTTTGGAAAAAAGATGAAATTATTGTTGATGATGAAGAGAATGAAATTGGTGTCTTAGATCAACGAGAGAAACTACTTGATAGGACGTTGGTACATCAAAGTATTAAAATTATTGAGGCACAAGGAAGTAAAGGTGCCAGTCAAATGGAAGTATCTCAACTTCTATCTGAGACAAAACTGCATTCTCGGGCAATTTGTAAACACCTCAGTAAACGTAAATATGTTAAAGATTTCATGGTAGATAAAGGTCGGCAAAGGACAAAGAGTTTTGTGTCGATAAAACACTTTAATGATAGTAACAGCATTAAAGAATTACAAAAAGAATCAAATAAAATAATCAAAAGAAAATTGGTCACTGATGATAACGATTCTGTTAGTAAAAAACCAAAAATAGAAGATCCAATAAAAATACCCATTGAAGAAAATGTGATTAAAAACGAAAAGAATTTAGAAACTTTGAACCGTGTTAATGTAGAAGTGAAAATAGTAAACAAAATACCTGGTTTCAACTATCCAGAAAAAGGTTTCAAAGATTTTTCTTCTGAATTAAAATATATGAAAGTGCAGTCAAATTCCATGTCTTCATCTATTACATTCCGTGTTCTCAAAAGGGCTAACCTCATATTAAATTATGTCAAAGAAAAAAAAATCGCAGTTGGAATTGTAAAGTTAACAAAATTAATAATCGAAGAAGAATTCAAAGATGGTTACAATGTGACTATCTGTAAAAAATCATTGATAAAATTATTATATAAACTATCGAATGATGGTTATGTTAAAATCATTCTGATTAATTTAAATCTAGATTCGATAACGAGATCAGTTGTGTGTATTTGTGATCCATCTATTTCAATAGACGATCCCCGAATACAAGGTATAACTGAATCAGAAAAACTCAAATTTATCGTCACGTCTAAACATTCAAAAAGTACTTCAACATTACCGATAAAAAAGAAAATAAATACTTTGTTCCAATACAATGAAAGGGCAGGTTTTAAATATGGATTCTGCCCAAAATTCATCCGAATGAAACTATTACACCAGTTCTTATTTTATTTGATTTACGAACAAAATGCTTCTGAAGGTTACAGCAAATCTGAAACTATAGAGTTTTTAAACGCTCAAAATATAAACGTAAATGAACAAACTGATATTCCTACGATGTACTACAAAGACATATCATGGAAAATGTTTGTTTCTCCGTTACCGACGTACAATAACATGTGTAAAGGTTGGGTGATCCTATGGGATGTTATTCACAGATTACCTTTATCGTTATTTGTAAAATTATTAACTATCAACTACATAGTACCAGACTTAGAAGTGTTTCTCAATGATAAAATTAAAAAGCATTACCTCATAAAAGACTTACCGGATTCATTAAAAGATATTCTCTATTACGCTAGGCGTTACATCTATCATTTATATGACGATGTAAAACTGCTCTGCTATAGTGGATTAGTACAGTTTGGTGTTCAGTTTGGTAAAGCCAAAGATGACGTTCCTATTTATTTTAACAAAAAAGCATCACTTTTAAACACGGAAACTTCTGAAAGAGGTTACAATGAAGTAACAGATAAAGAATACGAAACTATATACTTCAATTTTGAAAGTTCAAAAGAAATAGAAAGATATTGGTTCTTACTGTGGACTATTTGTATTAATACTAAACTTGGTTTTAACAATAGTGTCAAAGGCAGGAATATAAATATCGAGCCTTTAGCAAATAAAGAAGAAATGAAAAAGGCTATAGAACCATGTGCTGTAGATGAAGCTCCTAAAAGAGACGATGGGAGTGTTCCTGGAAATCATAAAGGGGCTGCTGGGTTAGATACATCCTTTTTTGCACATCTCAAACGGAATTGGTCATGGTTTAATCATACGAGTGGCACTGCAGAATTGAAAACAACTGTAATAAAGAAAGATGTGATCCAGCAGAAGCGATTTGATAAAAAAGTAGTCACTGTAAAGAAATATTTCTCGCAGACGCAGAATAAGAAAGATATTAAATTATTGCAGGGGATATCAAAGGCAAAAAGAACAAGGAAATTGACGCATCAAAGACCCAAACCACAGAGAAAATTATTTTACGACGAAATAGACAAGCAGGCTTTGAAACATTTGGTGACTACACGTGTTACTTGGAATACTGAGGAAGATTCATTACTGTTACTTTGTAAAGTAGTAATGACGTACCTGTTTCCCCAAAGAAATTTGGTTTTTCTGGGAAAATACAGACAGATACGTGATATTTTATATCGTGTGACCGATTCAAAAAACAAAACATCTAAAGCTTGCCAGCGAAGGATAAACTACATGATGAAAAACCCAAAAACAAAAGAGAGTGTTACCTTTACTTTGGAAGAAATAAAACAGTTTTCAGAAGTCCAGACATTGCGAAAAATTATGACAAGTAAAAATGAAGATATCATATTTGTTGAAACAGTTTTACTACTCAGTAAAATATATTATGGACCTAAAAAGAATCAAATGCATGTCTTTAAAACAATACCTGACAATTTAGAACAGTTATATAAAAATTTTAAAGTGATAATTCCTGAAGACGTTGGGTACAAAATAGAATATTCAAACCCGAAAACAATCAACGATATACAGGCATCAGTTATACGTACAGTGATTCACAGTTCTCTGAGTTGTGCAGCTGATAAAACCAACTGGAATTACCAACTGTTAAACGTGTATCAAAACTATTCGGAAACATTACTTAAATCAGTTTTAATGAAGATTCGAAAACAACAAATGATATCAATTAGAAAAAGCTGTCAAAAAGTTAAATACACAAGAGATGTTTGTTACAACGCACCTTTTACTTCGTACCCATATCAGTTATCTGTTACTTATTTGCATAAATTTATTACAAAACATCCGTATAAGATATTTCATCAATCGTACATGAAATCAGTGCAGATGTCAAAGCATTTTATTTCTACAAAAGATAGCTTTGAAATTACGATACCAGATGGGGGGTTAGTTGCATTAGTAAGTCAATTGATTACAGATAATAGATTTGTATTTTCTTTGGCAATACCAGACCAAGTAATACTTCTAAATACCGATCTAGAGAATAAAGATTTCATTTATGAAAAGATGTCTGAGTGTTATAAAGAAATGACTGATACTTTGAGTGAATTAGGTAATGAAGACAGTAATTTACAGTCAGATGTTAAAAGTGTGACGAAAAGTGATAATATTAAAAAATCACGGATATATTTTATGATTAGGAAAGAAATTGCAGATACACTTGAAGGTAATTCTCAGACACAACATATTCACGATTATTTTCTTGTCAATGCAAGTAAAGTTTTTATTAAGTTTAATTTGGAAAATAATTACAAAGAGGAACAATTTCTTGAAATTATCAGCAAATATGATAAAAATTTTTATGAAGATATACTTCATGATATTCGAAGGTAAGTTTTAATGACTATCGCCAAAATTCGAAAGAGAAATTATATACGTATATATTTTTTAGATTTTCAATTGTACCTGATTTAATAATGAAAGAAGATGATATACTGGCCGAATTAAAAAAATTAAATTTAAATTCATCAGATATCGAATATTACCAAACCCTCGTAGAATATGTTAAACATTTCCACGACTTTGGTGTAACGTTTAAAGATATACAGGTAATGCAATTATTATATAGCAGTTAAAGCTAGTTAAAACTTTACGATTTATTTTTATTTTTAGGAAAACTGTCCAGTTTCCTATAACCAAACGCTATCATTAGTAGAATTAATTAACTTATTATGTTCGTTGCGTATTATATACAAATGTGGTGTTGCTAAAATTGTATTTGTTCATCATTTATATATTGAGCATTGGTGTATAAAAACAGTCAAAATGAAAAGGTTAGAGCGTGAAAATCTTAAAAGGACTATTGACAGTGAGGTACAGTCGATTAAAAAGAAACAAAAATCTGAAAGTAATAATAGTGGTCAAAATGACGTTACGCAAGAAACAGAAAATAGCTGTACTAAAGAAAAAGATTTTGAAGATTATTTAAAAAATAGTTCAACAAGTGATAAAAATTCTTTGAAGTAAGTATATTCGGTACTTGTCTATTATAACCTCTGCAGTTTGAAAAAACTAAAATCACTAGGAACAAGAAATAATCAGTCTGTAGATAGGCAACTTTACTCACATTGGCGCTGATTATCTCAAATAATACATGACGCCTATCTGTAGACCTGATTATGTTATGTTCCTAGTGATTTTAGTTTTTTCAAACTGCAGAGGTTATAATATGTAGACAAGTATTTGTAAGAAAGATAGACAATACCTAGACACAGTGTGCGACATTGCATATTTATTTAATCAATTTTATAATTTTTAGTTTGGAAAATATTAACGTTATTCTACAACCGTGGGTAAGAGTAGATGGATCTGTGAATAAACGGGTATTGGACCGATGGTTAGGTGTGATATTAAACTACTGCATGGCAAATCCAGGAATTAACATTAAAAAAATATGTGACAGGTTTCCGTTCTTGAAACCGACAGAAGTAATAACTTTAATTGAGGTAAAAATTAATATTTAAATCTTGATCTGTATTATTGCTCCTTATAATGAAATTGCTCAAAGTTTAAATTATAAATGTTAGGTTAAATTTTTTTGGAAGATTTTTGAGGGTTCAAATGCATTCAGAGTGAAATTTTAGTAATACAATAGCAGCAAAATGCATTGCATGCAACAATGTAAGGAAAATGACCTCATTAAGTTAGGTTAGGTATCGGTAATACAGATTCCTATTATGATATGTGGTAAAATATGTTTTTAGTTTTGCATTTGCATGCTAGATGTCACTATGTCAAAAAAGTATAACTTCTAACGCGTGTACATAAGTACACACAAATTTTTTTTTAATATTTTAATTTTGTTACTGTTCCAAATATAATTAAAATTCTATATTATTAATATATTTTATTTTGATTCTAGTATTTGAAGAAATTAGGTTGTGTACAATGTATAACTGTGAAGAAAACCAAAATAAGTTTATTTTCAAAGAAATCTTCGATTGAAATATGTACGTATACATTTTTTAGTTTACTGTAGTATTTAGTTTGATTTTATGTTTTTTTTAGTACCAGCAACTGGTTTTGAAGATATTGAAGATATTTGTATAGATCTTGATCCTTTTTGTGTTTCGAAGTTAGGAAACTTCATTGGAGATAAACAATACGCAAGTGATTTTGCATCGTAATTATTAATTATACTTTGTTATTTATTATTTAATGGTGCAAATAAAGAATTGTTTAAAAAAATATATTGTATATTATTATTTATTTATTTTAGTTATTAAAAATTAATAAAATTGGTAATTTATTTAATTAAGTTATAAAATAATAATTAATTTATTAGAAAAGCTGTTTTTTTTTGGGGGGGGGGGGGGGTAATTAAAACAAGAAAAAAATTAAATGAGGTGTCCAAATAATTTTTACTATACATTTGTCTGTATAAATAAATTTGAATAATGAAATAATTATGGCCCTTAGGTTGGAATTTTTGACAGGCCGCCTAAAAAATATTTTTTAACCTGGTTTTTTTTAGTTTATAAATAAAAAAGGTTAGTTTGATTGATTTATTTTTTCGTTATCAACTCGAATTCGGTACAGTCCCCCCCCCCCAACCCTCAATATCAATGTTAATTTATTTTTATAACTATACAAATTTTCAATACAACAATGAAATAATTGTTTTAATTAAATAGTCAGGATTATACTGTTATAAATTATTTCTTTCTAGATTCAATCTTATATACTTAATCCTAAGTATTAATTGAAAAAAAATATGCATTTTTTACTTATTAAAAAATCATATAAGACAGTCCTTATCTAATAAAATACCAATATTATTATTTATTTATATTTTATCTTGATTTATTGATAAACATGTTTTATTATTCTGTCAAAATGAATGCAGTTTATTAATTTGTTCCAAATACCAAAACTAAAGCTAGAAATATATTAATTTGTTAATCTATATTACAATATTATCAACTTTTTTGAATTAAGTAAATTATAGATATTTATTATAAAATGCGCATTAAAATATAGTTCACGCGTCATTTAAATATCCCAATTGACCAAACAATTGATATTTTTATACCATTATTTATTTTAATCGCTAAAATGCGCCATAATTAAATTTATAATAATTACAAAATATTTCTGCAAAATATCCTTAATATAATTTCATTGATACTTAGGGCTACAGTAAGACACTTAAGGTCACTATACGCCATCCAATCTGCAGTGACATGTATAGATGCCTTTACTTCGTTTTTGCACAGTGGCGTAGCTATAAATTTAGGGCCTTAATATATTCTATAAAATATGGATGTGGCTATTTGCACATACACTATGTGCAAGCAATTGGCTATTCGAACATACACTATGTGCAAGCAATTGGCTATTCGAACATACACTATGTGCAAGCAATTGGCTATTCGAACATACACTATGTGCAAGCAATTGGCTATTTGCACATACTGAATGATCTGAATGTGAACAGAAACCCCTAAATCTAGAAATGTGAAATTTCAGGGGTGTATTTATTTTATGTCGTAAATACCCACTAAGGAAATATTTTTCGAATTTCAGCCCCTACGGGGGTAAAAGAGGGTGTACATTTTTGTATGGGAAAAATATTTTTTCGATGGATTTACTTGAAACTTAAAATACACACTCTACATTACCAATAATGAAACATGTATTTCAGCATATCCTAAAATTCAACCCCTGAAGGGTTGCAAGGGGGTGTTAATTTTATGAAATTTTGGAATATTAATCTACATAACTGTTTATGATATTGAGGTAAATACGGACAAAGAAAGTAATCTATACTAATTATAAATGCGAAAGTGTGTCTGTCTGTCTGTCTGTCTGTTTCTTTGTTTGTTTGTTTGTTTGTTTGTTTGTTACCTTTTCACGGCTAAACCGCTGTACCGATCTTGATGAAATTTGGAAGAAAGAAACCTTGCATCCTGAGTAAGGACATTTCGAATCTCAAAAATTCATCTCCTAAGAAATTGCAAGGGGGTGGAAATATTTGTATGGGAAATATTTCACCCCCTATCACATATTAAGGGTTGTAATTATTTTCATTCGATCCGCCGGGAAAAATACTACGGGAATGAGGGATTTTAGGGGGAAAAACAACCCCCTATCTCCCATAGGAACCGAGTTATTTACGATTTTGTAAAATAAATGAAAACCAAAATAAAAGAAAATATATATATTTCACCCCCTTCCACATATGAAGAGTTGTTGTATCTCCCTTATAACCCCTACCCCGTGGTATTTTCCCGCCAGATCGAATGAAACTCATTACAACCCTTTATATGTGAAAGGGGGTGAAATATATATATTTTCTTTTATTTTGGTTTTCATTTATTTTACAAAATCGTAAATAACTCGGTTCCTATGGGAGATAGGGGGTTGTTTTTCCCCCTAAAACCCCTCATTCCCGTAGTATTTTTCCCGGCGGATCGAATGAAAATAATTACAACCCTTAATATGTGATAGAGGGTGAAATATTTCCCATACAAATATTTCCACCCCCTTGCAATTTCTTAGGGGATGAATTTTTGAGATTCGAAATAGCCTATGTCCTTTCTCAGGATGTAAGCTATTTCCCTGCCGAATTTCATCAAGATCGGTTCAGCGGTTTAACTCTAAATAACTGTTTAATTTAATTTAGTTATATCCGTGAGTAGATCATACGCAAAACGGTTACGAGTGTTATTTGTGACGCGACTCATCGATGTTTAAACAGAAACGATTACCTTTTTTTGCTGTGATGCTCAAAACATTTCCCTATAGTGTGTCTGACAGTCTCATTGCTGTCACAACCGTAATGCTTGGTTTTTACGATAAAAAAACACTACATTGACTAGATTAATGTTCCAAAACAATACTCATTGGTGTTTCGTTTTCTCCGTGTACAAAAATCTGTATTATTTACCTAACTGAACTTAATGTATTTTCACTAACCTAAATTCCACGCGAGCGAAGTCGCGAGTAGCAGCTAGTATTCAATAAAAATACAAATTTCAAAATTCAACCTCTAATGGCGGGGGTAGACAGGGGTGGGTTTTTGCTATTCTTATCTACGGTCCGTGATATTTATAATTTTGTATAATGAATAAAGTGCGAAAAAATAATAATTTTAAAATTCACCCCCCCCCCCCCGGTCACGTGATATTTTTTTTATTCATTACACAAAATCGCAAATATCTCGTTTCCCATGCGAGATAGGGGGTTGTTTTTCCCCCCGAAAAATACCACTCCCGTAGTATTTTTCCCGCCGGATCGAATGAAAATAATAACAACTCTTCATATGTGACAGGGGTGAAATATTAATAATCAAATTTAATTTTTTTTCCCATACAAACATTTTCACCCCCTGCCAATTCCTTAGGGGATGCATTTTTGGAATTTAATGTAGCCTATGTCCTTACTCAGGATGCAAGGTTTCTTTCTACCAAATTTCATCAAGATCGGTACAGCGGTTTAGCCGTGAAAAGGTAACAAACAAACAAACAAACAAACAAACAAACAAACAAACAAACAAACAAACAGACAGACAGACACACTTTCGCATTTATAATATTAGTATAGATTACTTTCTTTGTCCGTATTTAGTGGGTATTTACGACATAAAATAAATACACCCCTGAAATTTCACGTTTCTAGATTTAGGGGTTTCGGTTCACATTCAGATCATTCAGTATGTGCAAATAGCCAATTGCTTGCACATAGTGTATGTTCGAATAGCCAATTGCTTGCACATAGTGTATGTTCGAATAGTCAATTGCTTGCACATAGTGTATGTGCAAATAGCCACATCCATAAAATATATTTTCTTTGATACTTATAGGAGTACACGCAAACACTTAATATCACTATACATCATCCAATTTGCAGAGACGTGTATAGAGGCCTTTACTTCCTTCGCCTTTGCGCAGTGGCGTAGCTATAAATTTAGGCCCCTAGTAAATTTTAAGATGGGACCATCTAAAAAAAATCTCTGTATCTCAGTGCTTAAGGTGACGAAAAAAGGTTTCTGGATACTTGTTGCGAGGTCCCTGGATTTTTGCCAGGCCAACCACTAGGGTGGGCCGAATTTATTTTTTTTGTATTTCAAGTGGGGGTAGTGGAGAAAAGTTGTCTTATGTAAACAGTGTATTATACAAAAAATTTGAATTTTTTAAAAAAATATCTAGCCGGGCCCATGGGGACAAAACATTGAGGACAAAAACAGTACTACTGTATTTATGTAAAACAATTATTACTGATATATTTCAACTTTTTACCGCGCACCTGATTACTTAAACATACTTAAGCAAGCAAAGAGGTGCACAATAACTACACATTGTACATTATTAGATAGTAAAACTACATATTTTTTATCTATTTGAGTGCTAAGGGCCCTTTTTAAATGTTGAAATATATTAAAACATTGTTTACATGTATATTAAACACAGTGATAGTATTTTTTGCGACATCATATGAAAAAAAATGCATTTTTTTATTATTTGGACCCTAATGGGCCCAGCTAGATATTTTTTTTTAAATTAAAAATTTTTGTATAATACATTGGTTACATAAGACAACTTTTCCCCACTACCCCCATTTGAAATTCTAAAAAAAAATTTTTTTTGCCGTTTTCGGCCCACCCTATTAACCACCCTGTAGTTATGCCACTGCTCGTGTGTTATAGTGTCCATGGTCTCTGAATGGATTATGTTTATAAACACAGTTCGTTGGTCAGAAAAAAATTATCATAAATTTATTAATATTGTCTTTACAACCAATAAATTAAAAAAGGCATTTAAGTACAGTAATTGAACGCAGGAGAGAGGGGAGGGGCAATAGAAAAATAAAATAAAAGTCACAAGGTTTTTCTTAATAAATTACAAATTAAAATATTAGCAAAAAAAAATATTTGTGATGTTTTTTTGTAATAATTTAAAATATAATTTATAATAAAAGCCTTTTTAGTATTTTTATTTAAAATAAATATTTTAAGATTCCTTTTCATGACCCCCCCCCCCCCCTCCTCCACAACCCTAACCTAAAAAAATATAGCAAATTAAATAAAAAATGTTTATCAAATATACTAAAAAAATGTTTTGCCCATTTCACAGATCATACCCCCCCTCCCCCAAATTGTAAATCTGCGCGTGTTTAACATAAAATTTCAATAATTTTACTGATTCAGCCTAAAATCTAAATGGACGTCTTCTTTCATTTTTGATTACCTCTGAACTCTGAATAAGTAGATCTTTATATGGATGCATTTGTTTTGAATCACTCTCTGAACGCTTACACAAGTATATTTAATCGAATAAAAACATTTTTTTGCTAAAAATCAGACACTTAAATAACAATATTATCGGCGTATCGGTATTTAAGTGTCGACTCAATAATATCAATTGTTGAAATATTTTTTTAAATTTATTTATAAGTACTTAGTAATGTTAGTAAATCAAATTATTAGTCATAAACACGAGTTGCATGAGTAAATATAATGTAGATATGATATGTATATTCAAAAATTGTGTTCTTGATTATTAAGGATGACGTACAATTAGTCAAAACTATACTTTCAATAATATTTGATGTAACTTTTGTTCGATAATATATACAACTTTTTAATAACAGTGTTTCAAATTTAGCTGCAATTTTTGGAGATATCAGAATAAAAAAAAACACGTTCAAATATCCCATAGCCAACTTTGTGAGTCATATGAAAAACTTTTATAGGACTTTTATGTAACTCGAAAAGGAAAAGAGATAGTGATAGAAAAATTATAAAGAAACACAAAAATGCCTTCAGAAACCTAAAAAAAAACTTTATGTACCACTTTTACATACAGTATAAGAATTTAAAAATAATGTGCTTGTATTTTTAGTACAGAAGATGCAATTTTGATGTCCAAAAATAACCCAAATGCATGTGAAATTTTGCAAAACATTAAAATACTTTGCATTCTATAATAATCTAAATATAATTCAAATATCGCGTTGTATTTGTTTTCAAAATATTGTAATACACACAGTGGCGTAGTAACGGAATGGGGGGAGCGGATAGGAATGACCCCTCTGAAATATTTAGTGTTAAGATTGTCCGGGGCCCCGAACAGCAGGGGGGGGGGCAAAAGTGGTGAACGAATTTTTAAAGTGAAACTTTTATTACATCGTCTCAAACTTTTTCGTCTGTGTGTTGCATGTCGCGTGACGCTCGGCCGCGGAGTAGGGATAAATACGTCAGAGCCATAGACATAAAGAAATGGACAGTGCATCTGACTCGAAAAAAGAGCCGTGTCAAATGAAAGAGACAGAAATTGTTTGGTTGGAAATATCATATATGTAATACTGTATTACATATATGTTCCAAACAACTTGCATCTCTCTTTCACTTACAGAACAAATGTTACACCATTATGTTAAATACGAATGCGCTGTCCATTTCTCTATGTCTATGGTCAGAGCAGCTGAGGCCAATATGGCGGCATAAGCTGACCGTGTAGTGTATAGACTATTACTCATTTGTGCCAGTGCTCCACGCTATTTTGTTTGTTTTTGTCAGTGTTTAATGTAAATGTTGTTATTTATTTGCTTTTGGTAAACAACGACACAGCTAGTGAGTCCAAAAAACTGATCAACGAGGAAAAAGCAAAGAATAGTGCAAAAATGAATGACGATGAATTAATTTTACGCCGTAAAAAACAGAACGCCTACAGAGCACGTGCTTATAGAAAAAGGAAAAA
Source organism: Sialis lutaria (assembly GCA_949319165.1). NCBI lineage: Eukaryota > Metazoa > Arthropoda > Insecta > Megaloptera > Sialidae > Sialis > Sialis lutaria. The sequence continues at coordinate 3,571,750 of OX439236.1, forward strand.
AGATCTTGGTGAGTAAACATAGTTTTTATATAGAATTTATTAGAATTATTAGAACTTTTTGCTGGTGCATGTTGTTGTTTATGGATTTATTTCAATTTTGAGTGCTTGAATTTATTATTCCGAAAATTTTTAGTTAAATGTCTATAATGTGAAAAAAAGTTTCACTTTTACCGTGGTTTCATAAAACCATACAATCCTTTTTTTTAATGACTGCGTTGACTTTTTTTAGAATCGAAACAATCAAAGTTTTTAGTGAAACAACTGATTTTTCAGTTATTCAAAATTAAATATCAAAACCTCGAAAACTTGAAAATTTCACGAATTATTGACTGTTTTTCATTTTAGTATTGTATCATCAGAATAATTTCGAATAGGTACATTCTTTCAAAATTCTAAGCAAAAAATATCAGAAGGGGGGGGGGGGATAATGTAAAAAAATCCTGGTAAGGGCCCCCTGAGAAATTGTTTGGTGCTCCTGTTCCTATATTTACGCCACTGGCTACTAGAGCCATTTATGCAGTTTTGATTTCAAATTACTTAAAAATAAATAATAATAGGATTAAAAATAAAACGGGCAAGTGCTTGTTGGGCACGCACATGATAGGGTTCCGTAGTCATTTCCACTACGATTTATAAAAAAAAGAGTTTTTTTCAAAATTTTCGTGACCGAAGGGTTAAAATCAAAAAGTCATTTGACTTTTATTATTGCATTTTAGGAGACCTATCAAATGACACCCCACTCAATGGGGTTAATGAAAAAAATGTGAGTTCACTTTTCAATCTATGAAAAGGGGGTCCAAAATATTTTTGACAATGTTCGTTATAATTTTCAGTGAAAGTACTAATTAAAAGCTACATTCTGATTTTTTTTCAGATTTTTTGAATCGATAGTTTAGAAAATAGAGGGGGGGGGGACGCTCTGACAGCGACATTTAAAAGCAAATATATCGCGATTGAAGGGTTAAAATCAAAAAGTCATTTGACGTTTTTTATTGCATTTTACGAGACCTATTAAATGACACCCCACTCAATAGGGTAAGTGGGGAAAAAAATGTAAGTTCAATTTTCAGTCTATGAAAGGGGGGTCCAAAATATTTTTGACAATGTTCGTTATAATTTTCAGTGAAAGTACTAATTAAAAGCTACATTCTGGAATTTTTTCAGATTTTTTAAATTGATAGTTTAGAAAATAGAGGGGGGGGGGACGGTTTTTTAATGACTTTGGAAAGAAAATACATCGTGATTGAAGGGTTAAAATTAAAAATTTCTGTTACATTTTTTGTTGCATTTTAGGAGACCTTTCTAACGACACCCCACTCAATGGTGTAGGTGAAATTTTTTATTTGAAAACACTTTTCATTTTATGAAAGGGGGGTCTAAAAAATTTTTATTTTCAAAAATATTTTCATTTCTGTTTTTGGGTCATCAATCTACGGCCGTATACCAAATTTCATCTTATTATCTCAAAATTTTTGAAGACGGACGGACGGACGGACGGACATGGAGAAACTATAAGGGTTCCTAGTTTTCTACGGAACCCTAAAAACTGCGTAAACGGGGGGTCCGCGAAGAGGGGGGATTTCATTCTTACGTAATTAAAGATAATAATCATAAACCAGTTTATTTTATAAAAATAAAAAAAAATTATTAAGACAGAAATATTATCCCAAAATAAATAAATAAAAATAACGAGGGGTCACTTAATAATTTTTAATCGTTACAAGCGTAGAAGGGGGGGGGGATTTCATCCTTACGTAATTAAAAAATAATAATCGTAAACCAATGTATTAAATTTTATAAATAAAAAAATTTATTAAGACAGAAATATTATCCCAAAATAAATAAATAAAAATTTTGCGGTTTTCATTAAAAAAAACCGGAAGAATGTTTAACTAACTACTCGAGAACGGCTCGGAACAAAATGACTATTAAACGTCCTGCGTTCGTCGGAACGCGTCGCGATAGTACTCCCTACTTCGCTAATATAAAACGCGGGGGTTACAAACGCCCCACGATAGTTGATCGCCAATTTGAATTGTGTGTGTCTTGATTGTTATATTTGAACTATAATGGAAACTAACGTGCTATTGGTTTTTGCAGTTTTTTGCGGTAAATACGATTTTTATTAATATTATTAGTTTTATATTTATTATGATTAGGTATGTAAATGTATTTTTACCTATGTTTGCTTATATTTTATTTGAATCGTGATGTTTTTGTTTATTTAATGTTTTTATTTGTTAATTATATTTTTATTTTATGTATTATACTATATTTTTCTACGTATATATATTTTTACAGTTATTTAAAAATTAATTTAAATGTTTTATATAATAATTATAGATCATAAAACAAAAATATACATTTTCATAATATTTATGTCATTAAATAAAAATGCAAAATAAATAACTGTAATAATTTTTTTACTTTCTTTTATAATTATAATTTTAAATTCTTAAAAAAGCAGTTTTACTATTATTATTTCAATTTTATTCATATTTCATAATATAACTAACGAAAATTATTTCCGATGCTTTCACGGCTATAATACTAGCTTTAATATTTTAAATATTAACAATTACCATTGTTTTTAAAATAAACAATTTATTTCTAAAAAAAAAGAACAATAATGTTGATACAAATTTTAATTAATTATTTTTTAAATTAGCTATGGCCCAAATATTCATTATAACTTTCGATATTGTTGTTGAAATAGACAATTATATTGTTAATATATGTATACTATATTACTTATATTAGCAATAAATGTTGATAGTCTTTATGACCTTAATAGATACTAAAATTTTTGTTACCACTGTTTAAATTATTACACATTAAAATTGTTAAATAAAAAGTTAAAGAAAATTTTTATTGATACATAGGTCGTTATTAGATAGCTTTTGACTTTAAATAAATAAAAATTCAATCGACAATTATATTATTTATAAATTTATATCATTTAAAAGAATATAAAATCAAAGGCTATTGAATAAATACGTATAGTTACAGGGGGGTACCTTATAATTATTTTGAAACCAAAAAAATATATTTAAAAAAAATTTTATACATCTTAATAACGTCTGTGTGTCTGTCGGTCTATTTACAGATAAAATTTGACATTTTAAACATAATATTCTGTTAAATAATAAATTTTTGAAAAGTACTACTAAATCGGAAATAGATTTTAGAATTTATCTAATTATTTTTAAGACGATGAGTAATTGAAAAAAATGTTTTAAATAACAGTTGTAGAGAATATGATTAGCTATAATTTTTACTCTAGCTATTTTTCTGTATTATGAACTCTTTTCGAGATAATCGATTTTGTATAGTAATGTATAACAAAGTCTTGTGGTGACCACATATCTTTATTTTATTGGTTTATTATTTATTTAAGGTCCCTTGTTAATTGTGATTATTTTTTTGAAAATACAAATTTTTAAACACGTTATTTTATTCAAATTTTATTCATTTATTATTTTACAGGTACAGTTAATTTTGTGAAAGGGGCAGATTGGCAGTATGGACCAAACGGTATGTTTATATTTTTATTTATTTTTATTTTAATTACAAAAATAAAAACACATTATCATGAGTAAAAACCGTGACCTTGCACTTAAAAAAATAAATGAATGCATTCTTTAGTACGATAGTTTTTTTTTGTACTGCAACAATTAAATGATTAACGATAAGTAAAATAACATAGACACTAAACAATTAAAACACTGTATCATTCGGTTATTGTTTAATCTATGTTATGAGTTATTGTTGTTGATAAATAATGATTTTATTCATTATTTTTAATATTAATGATGTTTCAAGTACGATAACGAAGTATTATTTAATACATTATTTTTACTGTGATAATGCAGTATTTAATTTATCATTTAATTGTTATTTTAAACTATCAACAATTAAATATGACGTACTTATAGGTTATGGTCGAAATATTAAACGTTAGTATTGTGAAATATATTTTAAAATTTAAATATTTTTCCGTGTTCTAAAGATCGAAATGGTAAACAAATCATGGTTTAATCTGGATTAAACCCAATATATTAATTATATTATTTATGTTGGGTATAGTTTTTTTTTATTATAGTAGTTTTTATACTAATTATTTTGCATCATAGTGGTTTAAAGGTTTATTGAATACAAGACAGGTAAAAAAGTTTTTTTTTATGTTTGTATAATATTATACCGTATATGAATGCACTACATACTCACTACATTTCAAATTAAATGCAAGAAAGTGTATTGTCTGATAACAAAAAGTTAAAGATCATAAATAAAAAATCTGAAAGGTTAAAAAAAAACATTTTTTGTTATAATATCCACTGCAATATTTTTTATCAAAATGTTCGAACAAACAAATTATGACTAACAATAAGTATTGTAAATAATTTTTTTAATTTTTAAAATAATGCATTTAACCTAATCGCAATAGAAATGTTTAAATGGTTATAACTCTTCGAAAAAAAAATCGTAGAGACCTCGGCGATCTTGTGTTGTTTTTATCTCAGTAAGCCCTTTCGAATGATCCCTCACTCAACCCCACGTGTCATTTAAGATTTCTTTGCTTCCCCTCCCCCCGCCTCACGGGTATATGTAGGTGTATGTTTTTTTGGTTAAAAAATAGACAATGATGATCCCATTGTATAAATTTTAATCTTATATGTATTATAAACCTTTCAAAATTTATTTGGCTTCTCGTAAATTTCAACAATCCAAGGGGGGCAGACCTCCCCCCCCTTGGTTACGCCACTGTTTTGAACGTCTCATATGTGTTTAATTATGTTTTTAGACATTTATATTGATAAAATTATCAACAAAATTTAATTTATTTTTTTAATGTCTGCTACATGCCAGGCATGAAAAAATTTGCAATATTTTCATCACGTAATTGTAGACAAAGGCATTAAATTTTGTTACAGGTTAAATGTTTATACATATTTTGTGTATTTTTATTGCTTTTTTAATTCTTAATGAGTATCTGTAACGACAGCTCAAATATACACCGTCATAAATACAAATTGTTTCCATTTTCTTAAACATCCGTTGTAAAATAAAGCGTTGAAATGTATATGTAAACAAAATATTATAGATTATACCAGGGGTCCCAAACAATTTTTAGAAGAGGGGATACCGCTCGATTGCACTGGCCGACAGCCATTTTGCTGCAGGGCATACAACAACTTTTTAACGGTAATTTGGATATGCTGAATCCAAAAACGACCACCATTTTGCTCAATCAGTTCTTGTTTTTGCGGTATTGCAAAAAATTGATTTTTTTCGATATGCAAACATTCAAATTCGTATATATATTTTTTAAATCAATGACTTCAACCAAAGATCATTCAGAATGAAGCTATGGGTCTTAATTGAACTAAAAAGCCTTAAATTATACACATTCATAAAGGTTTTTCTTTCAAAAATCATGTTTTAAATGAAAAAAATCGTTTAAAATTTTTTAGCCAAAATTCAGCAATTTTCAAAATTCAAAGCGCTATAACACAAACAATTTTTGTTCAATTTTAATGTTATTCACTAAAAGTGTAGCTTTATTTATCTTCTTTATTGTGTTAAAATTTTATCGTAAATGAATGAAAATTGGCGAAATGGATTTCTGTCATGGGGCCCATGTCTTGTTACCAATTCAACCACCTTGTAGTTACGCCACTGGGTGTAGTGCATTGTTAAGAATATAACATATAAAAAAGCAGTATTTTGAGATGCACTGGTGTATAATATGTGTATATATTGTATCAAATGTATATTTTTAAGTGTTCATTCGTTATGCGAGGTCTATACGACAGTTTATATAGGAACAATTTTCTAATCAAAGCCCTAATTTTTATACCGGACGACTATAGAGGTATTTGTTTTGTATAATAATCAACATCAAGGACGTACTCATATAAATCCACTCGAGGGGTAATTCTTTGAAAAAAATGAAACTGGAATGACATTTATAAGTTTTGATAACACAGGCCGACAAAAAAAAAATTGTTTGCTGCAGGGCAAACAACAACTTTTTAAGGGTAATTTGGACACGCTGAATCCAAAAATGACCACCGTTTTGCTCAATCAGCTCTTGTTTTTGCGATATTGCAAAAAACATGTTTTTTGCTATTTGCAAACATTCAAATTCGTATATATATTTTTTAAATCAATGACTTCAACCAAATATCATTCAGATTGAAGCTATGGGTCCTAATTGAACTAAAAACCCTTAAATTATATACATTCATAAAGTTATTCTCTTCGAAAATCATGTTTTAAACGAAACAAAATCGATTTTTTAGCAAAAATTCAGTAATTTTCAAAATTCAAAACGCTGTAACACAAACAATTTTTGTCCAATTTTAATGTTATTCACTTAATTTGTAGCTTTATCTATCTTCTTTATTGTGTAAAAATTTCAATGTAATCGAATGAAAATTGGCGAAATGGTACTAAAATCAACTGCGCGTATCAAAATTGGTAGTTCGGTAATTTTCACTCCTGGCGTATGTATGGCTCATAAAATAAATTATGTGAACAAAGTAATGAATAAATTTTTACTTGTTTCATATATTTATTCGAAAATAATAATTACTATGCCAAGATAATCGCTGAAAAGAAGTTTTTTCTTACACATAATGATTTTTTTATTTTATTTATGGGCAAGAACGTTTTGAATGATTTTTTTTTTAATTTTGTAAAACAGTGCCATTAATTTTCATTTCGAAACTCAAATTAATACGTATTTTAATTAATAACTTTGTTCAAAGAATTTATTTAACGCCAGGAGTGGTTCTGAGCTAACTACTAAATTCTGACATGGGCGGTTGATTTTAATACCTTTTTGCCAATTTTCAGTCGATTACGTTAAAATTTTAACACAATAAAGAAGATAGATAAAGCAATAAATTTAGTCAAATATATTAAAATTGGACAAAAATTGTTTATGTAACAGCGCATTGAAATTTGAAAATTTTCGAATTTTGGCTAAAAAATCGAATTTTCTTCATTTAAAACATGAATTTTGAAGAGAATAACATTAAAAATGTGTATAGTTTGAGGCTTTATAGTTTAATTAGGACCCATAGTTGCATTCCGAATGATATTTGGTTGAAGCATTTAATTTAAAAAATATATGACCGAACTACTAAATTTTGTCACGCGCAGTTGATTTTAGTACCATTTCGCCAATTTTCATTCGATTACGTTGAAATTTTTACACAATAAAGAAGATAGATAAAGCTACAAATTTAGTGAATAACATTAAAATTGGAGAAAAACTGTTTGTGATACAGCGTTTTGAATTTTGAAAATTGCTGAATTTTTGCTAAAAAATCGATTTTTTTTTCGTTTAAAACATGATTTTCGAACGGAATAACTTTATGAATGTATATAATTTAAGGGTGTTTAGTTCAATTAGGACCCATAGCTTCAATCTGAATGATAATTGGTTGAAGTCATTGATTTATAAAATATATATACGAATTTGAATGTTTGCAAATAGCAAAAAACATGTTTTTTGCTATACCGCAAAAACAAGAGCTGATTGAGCAAAACGGTGGTCATTTTTGGATTCAGCGTGTCCAAATTACCCTTAAAAAGTTATTGTATACCCTGCAGCAAAATGGCTGTCGGCCAGTGTAATCAAATATTAATAGGTGAACATCGAAAATGGTCGTACCTTATTTAGTATTTATTATAAAAAGAGGGGGGGGGGTATGAAACTTATATCATTCGAAAGGTACTGTATCCGTAGATGTGCACACAAAAAGTCATGTATGTATGTTGCCGTAAAGGCAGGTAAAATAAAGGTCAAATTTTGACCATAGGCGATAATAGAGGAGCTGTGGGACAGAACTTGATAAATCCACTTTGAATCGGATATCTAATTTTTCATCTTTCAGCTTGTGCAAAGACGCTATACCGGGTGTCCTAGATAACTTTTCCAGCATGGAGATCTCAGTATCTATAAGAGATACAGGGTTGGTTAAATGAGATGAATTATTTGTAAGAAAGGGGTGAGTATTACTACATAAAAAAATATTCATAATTCTATGTGGTTGTTTAGGCGGTATACCCAAAAAACTGAAAATTCGGAATTTCTTTAAATGGCTATAACTTTTTTGTCAATGTAGATAGGTAGTTTTTGTAAACGGTTTCTTTGAGCACTTTTTTGTGTAGAATCGATTGGTGTATTTAGATTTTTTATATCACTTTTAGTTTCCGAGTTACAAGCCCTAACTTTAGTTTTTCTTATGGGCCACTAAGTTGGCTATGTCATATTTGAACGTGTGTTTTTCTCTCCTTTACAACGATATGTCACTTGCCATACTTATTGTCGAAAAAAAATTATAATGTATTTTTTCATTTCATTCATTTGTTATTCTGATTGTTGTTATTGTGATTTTTGTTTTTCATAGCTCATTTAAATTTTTGTAATAAAATACTTCATAAATATCACTGGTATTTAGTACTTCGACTTTTTTTCGACAATAAGTATGGCAAATGACATATCGTTGTGAAGTAGAGTAAAAAACACGTTCAAATATGCCATAGTAAACTTAGTGGCCTATAAGAAAAACTAAAGTTAGGGATTGTAACTCGGAAACTAAAAGTGATATAAAAAATCTAAATACACCAATCGATTCTACACAAAAAAGTGCTTAAAGAAACCGTTTACAAAAACTACCTATCTACATTGACAAAAAGTTATAGCCATTTAAAGAAATTCCGAATTTTCAGTTTTTTGGGTATACCGCCTAAACCACATAGAATTATGAATATTTTTTATGTAGTAATACTCACCCCTTTCTTACAAATAATTCATCTCATTTAACCAACCCTGTATCACTTATAGATATTGAGATCCCCATGCTGGAAAAGTTATCTGGGACACCCGGTATAGTTCAAAATTTGGGTATTAAAAAATCTCCACTGTACTTACCTATAACCATAGGTACTCAAAAGTTTAAAAAAATACACGAAGGTAGAGTGATTACAATTTGACCTCTTCTGTAAAATTTTTGAAAATGGATTTATCCAGTTTTGTTCCCCACCTCCTCTAATAATAATAATTATTAACCTAAATACTATTTTTTAGATACGTGACAGTCGTTACCCCCCCTCCCCCTTGTTAAAAGTTTATCGATAAAATTGAGAGTGAACATTTGTTTCTGGTTTATGATTGCTTTTAAAAAATATATAAAAACTACAAATTTTAAAATAACACAATTGGATGATTCACAGTTTGGGACGTTTTGGTTTTGGCTGTAATCGTGGAGCAAGTAGACATACAGACGTCATTGTAAAAATAGTCATACTTTCAGAGATACTCAAAAGTAAAGTTTATTGATGTATGTAGTATCGTATAAAACAAAGTTCCTCGCCGCGTCTGTCTGTCTGCGCACGATTTTCTCAGTAACTACTGAACGGATTTTATCCCAATTTTCACTAATACTCTCTAAACCTGAAATAGTGAATTATCACTAATTCACAGTGTATATTCACTATTTGCCACAGCTAAAAGTCGGTCACTTGGAATTAGTGCATATACACTCATTTCACTGTAGTTATTAGTGGCAAATAGTTCTAATAACTACATTGAGAATTTCACTGTTTTCATAAGTGCATCATTTCACTGGGTAAATGAGTGTATATGCACTAATTCCAAGTGGCCGACTTTTAGCTGTGGCAAATAGTGAATTTACACTGTGAATTAGTGATAATTCACTATTTCAGGAGAGCATATATAATATCTATTATCAATTAAATATCAGCTTATTACTTACCGTAATCACTTAAACTAAAAATACACCTTAACCACAAAATTTATGTCACTCGACACGTGTTTCGACTTCACAAGAAGTCCTCATCAGGAGCCTAACGATTCCAGACTGTCTGGAATCGTTAGGCTCCTGATGAGGACTTCTTGTGAAGTCGAAACACGTGTCGAGTGACATAAATTTTGTGGTTAAGGTGTATTTTTAGTTTAAGTGACTAAGAAACCACAGTTTCTCCGTTTTTCAAGTAACTTACCGTAATATTATTACTTATACCATACCTACATTAATATTAGCTAAAATGCCGTATATATATTGAATCAAAGTGAAATCACACCGTTAGCGAGAGTTAAGTTATGTATAAAACTGAACTTGAAAAACGACGTAGGATATGGCGCTCTCAGTGACGCGGTAAAAAGATGAAACCACTTTTCACTAATCATAGAGTGGATTGACTCTTGAGTCATTAGTCAAACAAGTGAAAAAAAATCTACTGTTTAAAAAGTAAAATTTTCACTATTTATAGATAAAATTCACTTTTTTCCAGTGAATTAGTTGATCACTGGGAAAAACAGTGAAAATTTCACTATTTTAAGTTTAGAGAGTAGATAGAGTATTTCACGAGGAAGATTTAGGTGCATAATTTTTGGAAATTTTATGTAAATTTCATGGAGTCAGAAAAAAACAATCGTCGGAGAGCTCAACGTAAATATTTAACATTGAAAACAATGTTAAATAGGTTTATTAAAGATTAAATTTATATCCCCGGGTAACACCGGGTCTAATGCGCTTATAAAATATATTTATGTCCGGTATCATAAAGGAATCAGCAAATTTGCTAACTAGAAAGCATTTTCAAATGAGGTACCAAACTTATATGACAGTTCTCTTGAGTTTTTAACAGAAATTTGCATGCGCAGTAAGTTGGATTTTACCGTTTTTTAGCGCTTTTATGCTCGATTTTTCGTCCGCCCGTCCGTCTGTTTTCGGTAGCGAGATCTCGCCCCCTATGACCACATAGAGACCTCGGGTTTTCGCTAAATGGTAGGTCTGTGATTCTTGTTGAACCCATTTTAGGAATTTTTCTGACCATGACTCTCCATCCGGCCACGGACAGGCAAAATGTCCATTTTTCATACAAAATTTTTCATATATGGCTTTGTGTACCTCGTTGGACTCGGGATTGATTCACGAATCGATTGGCAAGGGTATTTTTTGAGTTGTGTCCAAGTGGGTTGCGCGGCAACACCCGCGTGTGGGTTTTGATAATTTTTTTACTCAAGATTAATAAATGTGCTTTATATACTCTTGTTTTTACTTTCTATGCATGAAACTATGTTAAAAACTCGCTAGCAAATTTTGATACCGGACATTAATATGTTATTTTGATTCATGCCCTTGGAAAAAATTAAATCAAATTTTTGATATGATTTTTCGTAAATTCCTTTGTGGTTTATATGAAACACATTACACATTTTTTATCTACATACACATCAAATACGCAAATAATATCTTTGATAGAATTAGTCATTTATTATATTTTAATAAAATATTACTTCTATCAATGCATCATTTTGTGGTTTCCTACAGAAAATAGCAATATTGACGTATTTTCAATGTGATAAAAACCAATAAAACTGGATCAGGAAATAAGTCTATAATAAAATTCCCAATTTTTATTATAATCTGATTTTTTTTCTGTAGAAATAATGTGGTTTAAAGTTAAAATTTATAATATAAAAAAATCGATTATTTAGATAATTCTTAGAGTATTTACGTGAAGAATTAATAAATTTACTTCCGTATTCTGAAGAAAATGGAAGTATTTTAATGCCGTATTCGGAAAGTTGTTCGAAGGAACTTTGTTCAAATGGAAATTTGTTCGAATGAAATTTTATTCGAATTTTAAAAATAATTTAAAAAATATAAGTGACAAAATGTAGACGGATTTTCGGGTTTAAGGGGGTGAAAGGATAATTAAAAGGGTAAATTGACTTATCTTGGGGCAATACTCAGAAACTACAACTATTTATCTTTCAAATGCGATTGACTACATTAAAATTAGCTTGAAGCGAAATTTCACGCAAAAATGTATGATTTTAACTCACTGTGTACCGTTGGCAGATTGGACATTAAAATTTATTTATTACAAACAGTTTCAAAAATAATCAGAAAAAATCAAAAATTGACACGAATAAACATCCGTTTCCGGTTTAGTAATTGTCTTCAAAAATAGAAGATGGTCAAAATATACTGACGGGCAGACACACATAGGCGTCATTGAGATAATGGTCATTGGTCAAGTTGGATTTTTTTTCATAATTGTTTTATTTTATTATATGTACATTATCAAAAACTAAAATTTACAATAGGGAATATTAATAAAAAATACTAATAAAAATATTAACTTGTATTTTTTAACGGTCAATAGTTCATAGTACAATAATATTATACCTACTTATATTTTAATTATATTATATTTTATCGGGTATTATATAAAATATATTAATACATTTACGTCAATAATTAAAAAGTAGTAAAATAATTTTATGGACATTCGTATCACACTTTAGAGCAATTATTAAATAAACAATACATAAACATACGAGTACATTTAAAATAAAATGAATTGGACATATTCATTGTATTGTGTGGCGAAACATTGACCGAGAACATAAAAAAACTTGAAAAGTATAATATACGTTTTTTTTTTCATAGACATAAAGCATGGACCGCGCATTGTGTGTTAACATAATAGTGTAAACATTTTTCAAAATAGTGAGAAAGATGCGGCGGTGTTTGGGATATATCTATCTCTTTTTCTAAGAAGAATGAAATAGACACTCCTGTTTATATAAGGAACAATTATATCCTAAACTATTTTCCATCTCTGTTTTCGAGTTAGATGCGCGGTCCATGTTCGATGTCTAAATGTCTATGGTTTTTAATCGACTTAAAAAAAGGAAGAGGTTTTTAATTCGTAATTCATCTGTATATGCACCGATTTGGACGATTTTTGTTTGAAAGAGTGTACTCCCGAGGTGGTCTGATATATGTAAATATTATCAGAATCTGACCATGGATTTCGAAGATACGCCACTCAAAAGAGAAATATTAAAAAAAACTTTTATATCTTTTTAAGTCTGTTTTTATTTTTGTAAGTTTTTTATATTGTTTCGTCCAACAATAATATAAAAAGTTGGATTAAGAGTATATTCTATTCTTATATTAATAAAATATTACTTTTGTTATATTTATGTAGGTATATAAAACAAGAATTTATTGACCCAAGCCAACGTTTCTACCAGTATATGCGGTGATGAATTTTAAATTTAACTAAACAAACATCGTTTTATATCACAAAAAATGTTTTGTAACCCACACGATGGTGTTATCAAGTATTATTATTAATTTTAAAAAATATAATGGAAAATAAAATTTTAATTAAAGTTTAAATTGAACAATACTATTTTTTCAATACAAAATTTGTTTTTAAACAAAAATGATTAGTTAATTAAAACTAAATATAAAGGATTCCTTCATACCGCATTTTGCTCAAAGACTAGCCTACCATTTTAAGCTATTTAAAAACAAATGCATGTTCCTTCAAAGCTGGGACAGCCTGTATTTATGAATACTTATAGGAAAAAATTAAATGAAAATAGATGATTCCTTCATACCACCTGCTTCTCAAAAACTAGTCAACCATCTTTAGATGTTTAAAAATATGCATTTTCCTTCGAAGCTAGGATATCTTGTATTCTACACAAACAAATTAATTTACATTCATAGACGATCCTTTCATACTGTCTGTCCCTCAAAACTAGCCAACCTTCTTAATTCTTAGGCTGTTTAACCCTTAGCTGATCCACTTCTCTAAAATAACGTAGCTGCCACACTGGGGTCGCCTCGTACCCCAGCTCTAAAATGCTAACTACTCGTAAGCTATTGAATATTTTAATTCGATAAAATTCCTTTATCATCTTTAAACGATACGGAATGCACATATATCGGTTATTTAAAAAATATATAATATTTAATATATTAAAAAAATTGATAACCTTGTAAAAGTCGAAAAAATGGGGTTTTTTACATAAAAATTTATAACTTTTTTAATTTTTAACTTAAAAATCTAAAATTTTAGGCTGATACTCTTGAAATATGACACTTTAAGGAAAAAAATAGTTTGGAAGTAGCCGTTCGAAAAAATGTATTTATTTTGACATTTGAAGACACGGAAGTCAATGAAAAAAACATCTTATTTTCTCGATAAAAATGTTTTTATTTATTTATAAAAATTGATTAATTATATGTTTTTTCCTCATAAATATATTAATTTTGACACAACAAAATCAATATTTTGGAAAAATATTTTTTTACAGGGGCGTACTAAGAATTTTTATAATTACTAGTTCCTAATAAAATTGTATAAAAAGAATATGGAAAAATTAAGAAATAAATAAAACAAGAATTGAAAAATTTCAGGATTATGCAAAAATAGTTGATAGGCCAGGTGCGTATTAAAAAAATACAGTTGCCATTTTCTAATAAATGAGTTTTTTATTCATAAAAAATATTTTAATTATAAGTTTATCACGAAAAAATCTATATTTTGGAACATTTTTTTATATACCACTACATCCATGACAAAATATTAGTCGATGATTTTCACAAATCGGTCGCTTACACGATGAACATGCCTCTTTTGTTTTTTGTCCTCTTGTCGAGTGCAAAAGGCACACCTTTCCCTTGACTGTAACCGCACTATTTCATAATTTTGTTGATTATAATTAATATCTTCAATCATGATACCAGCGATAGCAATTTTTTTAGCTTTTTCGTAGACGTATAAACCGTGAACGTAAACTATACACCATCTTATAAAACAAAAATAATATTGATTTTTATCGGAAAAAAAATCTAGCCTTGTGAAATATCATGTATTTACTTTTTTTATACAAACAGAAATTAAATAAAACAAAAAAAAATTTTTTGAAAAAAAATCACAAAATCACCATTTATGACACACTGGGGTCTCTGACGGCACCACTCAACTTGTCGTGATGACCACAACTAGACTGACGCTAATACAATTATGCTAGGTCCTCCAGAGGGAAGATAGTTAATTGGACTAACGTTAGAGGTCGCCACCAAAACTATTTTCAAAAATTTAGACAGCTTAAATTGAAGTTGAAACTCTGTGGGGCGCCTGGTACCCCAGTGTGGCAGCTAAGGGTTAAAAAGAAATGCATGTTCCTTCGAAACTGGGACATCCTGTATTTATGAATATCTGTACAAACAAATGAATTTGAATAAATAGACGATCCCTTCATACCGCATTTTCCTCAAAGACTAGCCTACCATCTGAAGCTATTTAAAAACAAATGCCTGTTCCTTCAAAGCTGGGCCTTTCTGTATTTATGAACATTTATACGAACAAATGAATTTGCAAAAATATACGATCCCTTCATACCGCCTGCCCCTTAAAGACTGCCATCTTAAGCTATTTAATACAAATGCATTTTCCTTCGAAACATATCCCAGTATTTATGGATATTTATATAAACAAATGAATTTGCGTAAATATACTCTCTAAACTTGAAATAGTGAAATTTTCACTGTTTTTCCCAGTGATCAACTAATTCACTGGAAAAAAGTGAATTTTATCTATAAATAGTGAAAATTTTACTTTTTAAACAGTAGATTTTTTTTTCACTTGTTTGACTAATGACTCAAGAGTCAATCCACTCTATGATTAGTGAAAAGTGGTTTCATCTTTTTACCGCGTCACTGAGAGCGCCATATCCTACGTCGTTTTTCAAGTTCAGTTTTATACAAAACTTAACTCTCGCTAACGGTGTGATTTCACTTTGATTCAGTATATATACGGCATTTTAGCTAATATTAATGTAGGTATGGTATAAGTAATAATATTACGGTAAGTAATAAGCTGATATTTAATTGATAATAGATATTATATATGCTGTCTAAACCTGAAATAGTGAATTATCATTAATTCACAGTGTATATTCACTATTTGCCACAGCTAAAAGTCGGCCACTTGGAATTAGTGCATATTAGAGATGTGTAATTCATGAACGATTCGTTCTTTTTGAACGATTCTTTTCGGTGAACGAAACGACTCGAGTCAGTATTTTAAAAAAGAATCGTTCTTTTTTTTTATTATATTGTAAAATATAAAAGAAAATAGATTCGTACTCGTACACTATTTTTTGTGTTAGTTAAAATATTTAGAAAGAAAACAATCGTTATTATTGATATTAATAAAATAATCAATTAAAAAATATTTCTCGATAAATGTAATTGTAGAAGTATATTTTTCAACAACTAAACCAGAGACAACTTTTTAAATTCGAATTGTTGTAAGGAAAGAAACTGTTACAGTTTAGCTCTGAATGGCAGCGGCGTATCATTCGTGTATTTAAGATACATATTATTTTGAATTGTAAAATTGTTTAATAAACAATTTGGATTTAGATTATATAGCCGTAGTTATTAAAATGTGTGTTATTACACATTTATTATCACTGCTCTAAAATCCCGAGAATATTAATGCATTTTAATTTTAGTATTTGTTTTCGAGCGAATTATTTATAATACTTGAGATTATAAATCAATTTTTCTATAAAGATTAGCATGATAAAACGTCTGAGAATAAAAGTTATATTAAATATCAAAGTCAAAATAAAACTATCAGCAACAGTTATTTTAAGTCATATGATAAATTTACACAATTATTATAATAATGAACAAAAGTAAACATAATTTGTACGCCACTGATATATCAAGCAACGAACGGTGGCCAAAAAGTAACAATGTATTTATTTATCCATTCTGTCAGTGATCGGATACGTTCGGATTTTGTCGTACCGACTTGCACTCACCACTCACTCGTATACAAGTCCCATACGAACGATTCACTGTACTGAACGATTCAAATGACTTGTCACTCGCCAATTCATTTTTGTAAGTGAACGACTCATTGAACGAATCAGTTGGAACGAATCTTTTTACTGAACTGTTTCAAATGACTCGAGTCACTAAAAAGACTCATTTTTCCCATCTCTAGTGCATATACACTCATTTACCCAGTGAAATAATGCACTTATGAAAACAGTGAAATTCACTGTAGTTATTAGTGGCAAATAGTTCTAATGTATCAGTGAATTTCACTATTTGCCACTAATAACTACAATTTAAAAGAATCGTTCAAAAAGAACGAATCGTTCATGAATTACACATCTCTAATATGCACTAATTCCAAGTGGCCGACTTTTAGCTGTGGCAAATAGTGAATATACACTGTGAATTAGTGATAATTCACTATTTCAGGTTTAGAGAGTACGATTCCTTCATACTGTCCGCCCCTTAAAGACTAGCCAACTATTTATGAACATTTATACAAACAAATGAATTTGCATAAATAGACGATTTATACCATCTATCCCTCAAAAACCAGTCAACCATCTTAAGTCGTTTAAAAATAAATCGCAGTTCCTTTGTAACTGGGACAGCCTGTATTTATGAACATTCATACAAACAAATAAATTTGCGTAAATAGACGATCCTTTCGTACTGTATGTCCCTTAAAGACTAGCTAACTATAGCCGGGGAGGTGATCGCCAAAATTTGCAACTACTTTCTAAAAGCTGATTTTTTGATATTACGTCACATTTGTGGTGTAGATATACAGCATGCTGCCAGTCAGCTAGTTTCCTTAGTGTTTGGCGCGGGGGTGGTAAATCAGCTGCTGACGGCATTTGTTAAGGTAAAATTCGGACTGACTATTTTTTTAATAATAATAATATTCCTAACTCTTACACAGAATTTCATATTTTATAAAGTACTTTCACGATGTATAGATTTTTTACGAGTTAAACGCGCTACTGACGCGCCCGGTTGCAAGATTTTGATGACTGACTATGATAAAAGGGGTTCTTAGTTAGTATACTGCTTACAAATAAATTTTCAGATTTTAGAAAGTATTAGTTGCAACGTGTATAGTTTTTTTACAAAGTTAAATCCACCCCCGCGTCAAACGCTAACGAAATGTGACGTAATATCAAAAAATCAGCTTTTAGAAAGTAGTTTGAAATTTTGGCGCTCACCTCTTGGACTATTTTATGCCATTTAAAAAGAAATGCATGTTCTTTCGAAGCTGATGGGGCACCCTGTATTTAAGGATATTTATACAAACAAATGAATACGAAACATATAAATACAGTTAAAATTACTACTCGACAAAATAAATTTACGAGCTGATTAATGTAGGTATAGTTAGATTTATTAGTATTTATTACTACAAATAATGTTGTACTGTATAATGTATACACTTATCTCTGACATATTTCAGACAAAATTGCGATGTACGTATTTTTATTTTCAATTGGATTCCTTCACGTAGATCATACTATATTTTAATAAACATTTTATAATGACAGATATACATATGTATTACTTATCCGTATTGTACATATATTAAATATTTATTAATGTTGTATTATTTAATGCACGTTTAAATTTAGTATAATGATAAAAGTAAAAAATAAATGTATTGTACGTACTATCGGTATCAGAAGTAGTCTGCCACCCTTAAGGAGAGAATCGTTTACAACAAATTCGAAAGTATTAAGACAAACATCATCAAAGGTTATTTTTTTCTAGGGCGGAGCTTATATAGTTACATAATTTTAAATAAAAATAGAAATAACGACAATTTCATTTATTAATTTTATA
This sequence comes from Sialis lutaria, assembly GCA_949319165.1. Classification (NCBI taxonomy): domain Eukaryota; kingdom Metazoa; phylum Arthropoda; class Insecta; order Megaloptera; family Sialidae; genus Sialis; species Sialis lutaria. The sequence goes on from OX439236.1 coordinate 3,590,289, forward strand.
TAAAGTTTAACATATTTAAATACTAAAATTCGGAATATCAAATATTTATTGCTACAATACAATTTTCAATAGATTACATAATAATTTAATCGCACAAATATCTATCGAGAAATAACATCGGATAACGCGTGTGGTAGATAGATAAATAACGTCAATTTTAATTTATCATTTTTGTAGTTTTTTAAGAAATAAAATATGAGGATCATATTTTAAGTTTAGGTTATATAATTTAGAACAGGTACGCCAGTGTTTAAAATTTAGGCCGTATATCTCATATGGGGTGCCATTAAATTTTAAATTAAATACATTTTTTTTTAAGTTTTAATAAAAAATATCTGCCATGGGAGCTACGGGACTTTCTTATACGTAATACTGACAATGAACAGTATATGTGATTCTAATTTTATTAAAAAATATTTCTGATAAACTAATTTATAAAAAATTACTTGAAAAATAATGAAAATGATTATTTATAAAGTAAGTTATGATGTTCCTTCTTATTTTCATATCTTTAAATTGTCATTTCTATGGAAGGATTTAATTAGAACCATGAAATTTGACTAAAAAATTTTGAGTTTTGGATTTCGTTAAAAGTATGTTTATTCTATAGAAAATGATGTGAAAAGTTGAAATTTATGGCCCTTCAAAGTTTTAATTTTTTCAAAATTTTGGAGAAAAATGGCTGCAACTTTTGAACGTGTAGTCGGATTTGATTTTTGTTGACAGATTTGAAATCAGCATGTCAAAATCTATCTGAAGACATGTATAATACTTCAAAATTCGACAAAAAATTTTTTGTCAAAAATCGACATTTTTTTTAAGGTATACCCCTTTGAATTTTTTCGAATTTTCGCGAATTTTTTTTTGTCGAGTTTTGAAGTTTCATACATGTTATTATATAGATTTTGGCACGCTGATTTCAAATATGTCAACAAAAAACAAATCCGCCCACACGTTCAAAAGATACAGGCATTTTTCTTCAAAATTTTGAAAAAACGAAAACTTTAAGAGGCCATATCTCGAGAACGTGAGGAGATACAGACCTGCGGTTTGAAAATTTCAACTTTTCACTTCATTTTCTATAGAATAAACATATTTTTAACGAAATCTAAAACTCAAAATTTTTTAGTCAAAGGCTGTAGCCGGGTAAGCATGTAAAATCGGCCTTTGCATGGATTTGGCTGATTATTTTTTTGAAAGTCACTTTCTATGTAATATTCAACCTGACCAAATATTAGCTTCCAAAAATTTGTAGTTTTCGAAAAAAAATTTTTTTTTGATAATCCATCAATCTAATTTGATGGTGCTTATGATATATTATAGAGGTACTTATGACTCATCAGAGGTAATTTTATTATGGTCCTCTGTACATAGTAAACCAGAAATTTTTTTTTGAAAATCAAAAAAAATTTTTTTTTCGAAAACTACAAATTTTTGGAAGCTAATATTTGGTCAGGTTGAATGTTACATAGAATGTGACTTTCAAAAAAATAATCAGTCAAATCCATGCAAAGGCCGATTTTGCATGCTTACCCGGCTACAGCCTTTCACAGTTCTAATTTCACTTTTCATAAAAATTTCATAAAAAAATCAACTTCGCATGGAAATATCAACACGAATAAATTTTGTTAGTTAATTTATAACATAATATATTAAATTTTGCCACGAGCGTGAGTAAAAAATACAAAATTACTCACATGCCCAGCATAAGAATGGTACCGAAATTCGTAATTTGTAGAAGTTCATGAAGTAAAAACGATTGTTATACATAACATAGATAATGATAACTAATTCTGTATGAGAGAGAAAGAGAGGTTAATATTTTACTATGACGTTAACATAGTAAAGTTATATTTATTGATATGTTTAATAGCATTTAATTATAGATCGTAATTACATAGGTATTTATATGTATATATTTATTTTGATTTTTTACTACCCTGTTTATATTCTCAATTGGCGTATACATTTAGAAGATGGCGCATGCGCACAATAGATTAAAAAAACATGTTACATTTTTCAAATTTCGCCCAACAATAAAACTAAGAAATCTTCAAAATGAAGTGCTGAAAGAACTCGGCAAATGATTGAGTGTTTCATTTATTTCAATGAAAAGTACATAACTACTGGTGCTTTGTAATTTAAATCTAATGAAGTCTACTGTTTGCAAACGTTTGAAAATCACTTGTAATGAAGTTTTGACTGAAAGATGTACCTACATTGTATTTATTTTTGAAGGCGGTAGTACTCGTGCCAGTTTAACGAGGCGCCTATTCGTCACTCGGTACACATTGGCATTAGACCAGAGGTCAAGATAGGTGTGAGTTATATAATTACCGTATACTATAAATATTTCCCAAAAATTGACATGAGTACATTAGTGACGTCATCCAAATTGTGAAGTCATTTGTTATAAATATAGGGACTGAACATGATATGTTAAATGAGGAAATTAAGGACGTTTTATATACTCTTATTATGGTTGTGACATTATGGGGGGGGGGGGGGGGGACTTTTAGGAGTCTAGTACTATGATCCGGGATTAAGGAGTCATACAAACATCAAACATAACATACCTGACATTTTTAGTTACGTTTCTTTGACAATTTACTGAATCAATTAATTTATCTGAAAATATTTATTTTATTAATCTAATAATATTTTTAACGGCAACGCCACTGATATTAAAAAAACAATGCACATATAAATTTATTAGATACATAATCTAAAAATAATTAATATTAATATAGGCAACCGAATATTCATTCATGTACGTTTAGGTTGCAACACCACTGACATTAAAAAAGCATTGACTGTATTCCAATATATAGGCAACCTAATATTCATTGATGTACGTTAGGTTGCACCACCACAGATACACTCATCGCTTGATTTCACAACGTTGTTGGTAATTGAACCGCTTGAATTGACAACGTCGAGAGGGGTCCCCACCACCGTGCCGACCTTAACGTTGATTGGTGAATTTAAATTACGCGCAGAGATAGCAATCACGGTAGTATTATGGAGGGGATTGGAGAAGGTTGGCAAATCGCGCGTTTGGCCCGTTACGAAATCAAGCGGTTACGAAATCGAGAGATGAGTGTATTAAAAAAATTGACTATGCCAGTATAGGCAACCGAATATTCATTGATGTACGCTTAGGTTGCAACATCATTGATATTCAAAAAGCATTGATTGTATTCTAAAATAGGCAACCGAATATTCATTGATGTACGTTTAGGTTGCGGCCACACAAGCAGCTACAGGCAGCCACATAATTTTCATTAGGGTAGTATTTAGCAAATTGTAGATTGTAGTACACGAAATGGTTTTTTTATTATTTTTTTATTTCGTTATGCGTATTTCATTTTTTTTAGTCAGGAATTAATTAATTTTTTATATTTTCACGCAGGTGATGACTCCAGTTGGTCAGGACTTTGTGAATCAGGGGAATATCAGTCCCCCATAAACCTATCACCTCTAGATTCGGCTGTTGGGGAGCTTGGAGATTTGCACTTTAATGGATACGATAAACAAACTGATGGGACAATTCAGAACAATGGACATTCCCGTAAGTACTATTAATATTCCATCAGACATGGTTGTTGTTGTTACATTCAGTTTTTTTAACATTTACTTTTACAACAATTAAATATTCAAATTTCCCGCGTTTTTAATATGTTCGTTTTTCTTTGCAGTTGAACTTAAACTTACTAATAAAAACATAACAATGAAAGGAGGTGGACTAAAAGGAAAATACGTACTGGAACAAATGCATTTTCATTGGAAATCAGAACACACGATTATGGAAAAACGGTAATGAAAAATTTTAATATAAGTGTTTACAAACCCAATTTTTTTAGGCGCGTTCAGGGTGAAATTTGTAAGGAAAACAACACCATTAAGTTAGGTTAGGTGTAGATAATACAGATTTCTGTTACGCTAGTCGGTAAAACAGGTTTTTAGTTTTGCATTTGCACACTAGATGTCACTAAATTTAATTGTTTTATAGGTATGGAGCCGAATGCCATTTCGTTCATAGAAACCTAAACTACAAAAACCTGTCCGAAGCTGTAAGACATAAAGATGGGATTGCCGTTTTAGGTGTTCTATTTCACGTAAGTATTTATTAAACTCATTTTGGACAAATAAACCTAACATGTGGGGTGTAAAAATGTAAATCTCAATCCATAGTATTTGTCTCCAATTTTGATTTATTTTTAATTCAAAATTGGTGCTCGCAAGGGGCTCCAAACAGTCAACATAGTATGTACTTCAAAACCCTTATGACATATACTCGTGTATGTCTTGGCCAATTTATTGAATGATTACCATACTTCATTATATAAGGAAAAAACAATATACAAACATTTTTGATAGGTTTCCAACGAAGACAACCCTATTTTTGACCTGATGTTGAAGAACGACAAACTAGTCAGCACCCCAGGTACAAAGGTGGACATAGACAGCCCTATGAGACCCAGCGAGTTCCTGCCAGCAGAGAAGCACGAATTCTATAGGTACCATGGCTCGCTGACGACTCCCAACTGCGCTGAAAGTGTTACGTGGACCGTGTTCACACATACGCTGCACATATCTGAAGACCAGGTCAGTTAACCAATGTTTATTGCCATCATATTTGTTCCACAAGTTTTTCAGTCGAATAAGTAGTGATTTTATAAAAATACCAAATTACCCAATATTTAAATAAATTATTAAAGACTCAAACCAAACTAGAACAGGGTCCAAACCTTTTTTATTGTTAACCAACACTATGAATATTTTTTTAAAGAGATATATTAACATAAATTGAGTATATTGTGTCAGCAATTATATTTTTTTGGCGCAATTGTAAAAAAAAAAACTACCGAGACTAGTAGTGACATCTAGCGAGCAAATATAAAACTAAAAACCAGTTTCACCAACTGTCGTAACAGAAATCTGCATTATCCACACCTAACTTAACTTTATCCTATTAAATTTTCTTCATTATTCATTGCATTTATTTTTAATGTATTATCATTAAATGATCATATTCGTTTCAGGTAAATAAATTCCAAACAGTCCAAAGCGGACACGGGCCTCTGAAGGAAAACTTCAGACAACTGAAAGTTTTAAACAGTCGTCTTGTCATTTACCAAGAGAGACATCACAGAAATCCAGGCAATAAGTTCGAATCATCGCTGTTTGTAATTATGAACTTTATATTATTGATTTTATTTAGATCGTACTCACAAATGTAAAATTTATTTTAAACACTCAACTGAGTCAACTGCTTTAATTAATTATTGCATTTTTGTACCACGTGATGCACTAGGGTTCACTTTTACATTGTCGTACTTGATTCTAATCATGCGATTCTGTTGAATTTTTTCACGAGTACTATTATAATTTGTCTCTCAGTTCTTTATATATTTTCTAACAATACGCTATCATTCTAAACAATTAAGAATCATTTTCTTTCTTTTACTTTTGCATTTAAAAGTGAACCACTGCGACGATCTATATTTTTAATTCGAAAAAGAATTTATTGTGTAAAGTAGATTATATATATTTACCTGTTAATACTTATTTTATATAAAAAAAATTACACTAACTCTTAACCAAGGAGTAAAATTTATATAAAGGTAGCTTTTAATTTTTATATGGGTTAAAAAAATAGTTTTGTAGTTTAGTTAAAAGGCTAAAAAACAATATTTAATTAAATATTATTATTATATAATTTATAATTAATTTTATTAATGTAGGAATTAATCTTCGTACTAAAATTGCCAAAAATATATAGTTTTAGAATATACGTACAATACAAAACATACTCAATATACGTAGACGGTTCAAATATAAACAAAACTTTTTTTTGGTGGGAATACATTTGGATACACATCAACGTTGCATGGTAGCTGCGCTTCCACCTTGTGAAAAACATACTGATAGTGCCTGGCGTGTTATACGGGCCAATTTTTTTGAGTACTTAATTAATGCGGTAAAACAAGGCATAAAAAATAACCAGTAGGTATATCTGAAAAGTTTCTGCTTTCTATTTAAAAAATACTGTGCATGACTAAAAATACAAATTTTGTGCACCAAAAAGTTGATTTGTTTTTTCACTCCAAAAAAATTTAGTTTATATTTGAACCACCCTATTAATAAATATTAAAGTTACAAAATAACAACACTAGTTGAGGCCATGTAAACGCTGTTAAATTCTCCGAGACTTCTAGCAGTATTGTGTGATATAAATACTTGTCCGCCTTACCAGGCATCGTGACAAAAGAAATTGACAAGAATGGAACAGGCGTCTACATTGCCTCAACTTAGTGCCATTAAAATTTTGCAGTTTAAAATGTTTATTATTTAATATAGGGAATAATATGTAATAGCAGCTAGTCAGTAAAGCCATATATTATGTTATTTTATTTAAGTAAATGTAAGTGCGTGGAGAAAATTTTATGTATTTTTGTTAATAACTGTCAATAAAATTTTCTCTGTGCGGTAGAGATATGATTTTAAATTTAAATGAATATATATTTTTATATCTTCATTTATTGTAGATCCAACAAAAATAATATCGCAGAACAAAATAAATTATTATATAAATCGGAAAATATTTTCAATATTTTTTATTCTACGATAAAAATGCCAGAAGTCAAAATGATTACTTCCACTAATAATCAGTCAAAACAATCCATATTTCTGTGTTTCATATATTATATAAATATATTATTTATTGGAAAATAACAAAACGTGGACTTAATCGATTTGGACACTGAGCTACTAAATTATTAAATATAGTTTTGAGACTTTTAAGTATTAAATAGAATATTAACCATTACTGGTGTAGAAAACCAAATATACATATTTATAAAATGTATTTTTAAAGAATATAAGTATTGTAAAATTTCCATTACTTATGTTTTTCTTTAAACAATACAACAATTAACATTCTATTATATACATACTACTAGGTTTATATACAAACTTATTGTTACAAGATATGCTTTCTGCTTTTATAGTTAATTCAAATTAGGGTTCCGTAGGTACCTACAATGATAGGGTCATATATTTTTAACACAGAAGTTTCTTTATTGAGTTATTTTACCGTAGCAAATGAACGACAAAGTTAGATTTATAAGGTCCTAGTTGTAGACCTACGGAACCTTGACGAGACAAGCGAAACGTATTTTTTTAACAGTGGAAGACAAATAATAATAATATGTAGGTTAGATCCTGTACCAAAACTGTATAACATTTTATTACTATGTAATACTAATAAATATAAGTGTTTTTTTAATCGTTAACATTTCATTTATTTTTACATTTTCAGGATAGAATAATTGATATTTTGAAGACAATTAAACGTAAGATCCGAGAACAATTTGGAAAAGGAAAAGTAGTTAGATCATAAAATCAAAATAATACTTTTGTAATTTGATTATTACTACATTTTTTTTGAATGGTCATTTGACTTATTTCTTTACCAACCCTGTTCTTTACATTTCCAGTTGGACAATTAAAAAATATTTAAATATCCAGAAAAAAATGTATAATATAAAATATAAAAAATATAAATCAAACAATACAAAATTTCAAATGCGCATACAGACAGCGGTAAATGGTAAATTCAAAATACAGTGACACTAGCGCTCTGGTGAGGACAGTGAAAATCTTCATCCTTTCCATATAGAGTTACCTACCATACCATCATGGCCATGGTAAAAATTTTTGAGTTCATCTAAACGACCTCTAAAGGCGCCACTTGTATTTTATTTTAGGTTTTAAGCTGATCTACGCCGCGTTACATAGGTTACGTTGATTTAAAATTATGCTTTTGTGGATTATCTATTTTATTGCAGTTTTATTGTTTATTAAATTAATATTTAAAAGGTAAGTACAATTAATATATATTCAAAAAAGTCACTAGCTACCTAATGTTAATTGTTTATTGTGTATTAGTGTACAAGGGAGCGTTCAAGTATTACGTAACGCTATTTTTGGAGATTTTTGACCCTCCCTCCCCCCCATGTAACGCGCGGTAACGTTTTTCTGTACCCCCCCTCCCCCTAGTTTTTACATAAAAACTGTTACGTAACGCGTAGTTCAAAACCCCCCCCTCCCGCCCCTGTAACGCATCGTAACGTTTTACAAGACCCCCCGCTCCCCCCAAATTCGTTACGTAATACTTGAACGCTCCCCAATGATATTAGATGATATCATCCGGGAAAAAATTAGATTTACAGGAATCAAATAAAATCTGCGTAGATCCAGGAGCAGACTAAGGAAAATATAAGGTCTCAGGCAAGGTTCCCATTGATATTTTTTTATGCAAATTTAAAAAAAAAAGATCGCATTAATATGAATATCTAAAGATTTTTTCTCTTCCACTATTGAAAATCTAGGTCCCCATAAATTCAGGCCCTAGGCAACTGTCCAGTCTGCCTAGGCTAAAGAACCTATTTGAAATTATTAAAAAATAAAACAGTCTTATAAAATAAAATAACTAATTAAAAATAAGTTATAAAATAACTACTAAGCTCGTATTGATTTAAAAAAATTGATATCTCATTTGAGAGTGTTAGCTAGCTTGCAAATTTGCTAGTCCATTTATGATACCAGACATTAAGTGATTTGTGATTCTGATAGAATGTATACTTCTTTGATTGTAAAAAAATACGAAAACACAAATAAATAAATTTGAATATGTCTTCGTGGTGACGTCAATTCCTGCGCCAACGCTTATGAGGCTACCTTGTCTTTATATACCTTGCTTAAATATACTTTTATTATATTATAATAAATATACTTTATGTTAGTATCATAAATAACAAAACTAAACACGTGATCTTTAAGTCAGTAACTGTTTAAGATTGCCACCTGCACAACATAAAAACAGGAAAAAATTCATTCAGTCGTTCAAGTCCCTGTTACACGTGCAAAAGCTAGCTTCTTAGTAAAAAATCGGTATTTACTTTGAACCCTTTTCAATCACAAAAAACCCTTGAGGAAGCAACACAAAAATAACTCGACAATATTCATGTTAACATCCTTACTGTTATGTATGACAAGTAAACAGAATAAGGTGTTGCTAGAAATTTATGGTTCTATTACATGTTTGGTAGAATTATGACGGATTTTCGATGGATGGAATGTAGGTATATTGTGAACGTCAAGTTTTTTTTACTTATATATCTTTATACTTTGGTGACATGCGAGATTTGACAGTTTTGTTAAAAGCAGGGCCCCTATTCTCGAGTTCGTTCGATTTTTGGTCATTCGAGATAACTAAACTAAAACTAAAAGTCACTAAGTTAAATTATCTCGATTGTGTAGATTAAACCGTATTCTCGAATCTCGATGCGACTTTTTTTACTAGAAATGTCGAATGAAAAATCTCGACTGCTACTGGGCATGCGAAATTCAAAAACTCGAATCGACATATTCTCGAGTTCTTCCCCTTTACCCCATAAAAATAAAAATCCATGTCCCAAATTAAGGGTACTTTTTAGGGTATGCTTAAGAAATCGAAATAAAAGTCTCCACCAAAATTCATCTTGGACTGAATTTTTTCTTAGTTAAAACCTTAAAATTCCTGGACTAAATAATGTTCAGGTATATCAAAATAACTTATATATATGACATACACAGAAACATACTAATGCACTTAAAAACGATTATATTCATATTTACCATATACCTTAGCCAGTGTCGTCGGAAAATAGGGTCTATAAATTATATTTTTTGGGTAATTTTAAGTTTCCAAGGAGTGAAATGAAATGTGTAAAAAAATTGCCTATTGAGTTTTTTGATTTATTAAAAAAAATATTTTTTGTCGTTAAAAATTTACATGGGGTGACACCCGCTTAATGTGCAAAAAATAATACCTATTAACTTTTTCACTGAGTTGGAGGGGGGGGGGGGGGTTGACACTCGTGATATCCACCCTGGGTGTCACCTCCACCCCGCCCTAGCGACGCCACTTACCTTAGCTCTTCACTAGCCGTCAATAAGACAAACAATGAGGTACTTGTTCAGGTGTATGACAAGTTACAAAGAATTCTGTGTTCCCAGACGGTGTCCAGCAGGGTAGATGGCGCCGATGTTAAGGGCGGAGCCCTAAAGCCGGTGCATTACGCCTTTAATGTTTACGGGTAAGTAAATTACCTGACGATTGACTAAACAGCTATTGTTACCTGTCAAATATATCTGTATGGATATTGGGTGTGTAAAATCGGCTTTTTAAATTATGTTTAAGTGATTAGGGTGTAGAATTATTACATATTTAAGAACGTTGTTGATTATTATATTATAAGTTTTTTATTATTATTTTTTTTTAGTTTTTCATGCCGACCTACCCCTTCGAATTAATGATATTTTGATTTTTATTAAAATTTTGAAATAATACATTTCTTGTATTGCTATTGACTCACCAAAGGGATGAAAACAACTCTTAATTTTCGTTTTTGTTGTATTGACTTAGGCGACTATTACACTATCAAATAAATATGTCAAAGGTCTTTGACAAAGATTTGATCATATATTAAACTAGCTGACCGGACAGACGTTGTCCTGTCTTAACTATGAATATTGAATTCGTTTACTACAAAAAAAATGAAAGCGTCAGTCGAAAACTATAAGCGTTAGAAGTGAAACTTTTTTTTATTATGGAATGCAAAAACTGTCAAAGAGGAAATAGACAGAAAATTTACTCACAACCAAAACAGAAATTATTTGTAATATAAATTAAACACCACAAAATAAGACAAACAGGCTTTGCCCCCCCCCATTTCCCATAGGAGGCTTCCTATGTTTCAAGTTGGATCAAACTGCACACGGTGTACAAATTTGATTAAAATCGGTTAAGTAGTTTAGGAGTCCATAGCGGAGGAACATGTGACACGTAATTTATATATATTAAGATTATAAGTAATTTCGTAGCCGAAACCATCCACGAACACTTTTCAGTCGCCATTTTGATTTATCCGTCAAGAAACTTTGGTTAAATATAATAAACTGTCATTATCTATGATAAAAGTAATATTATGAAGGTAAATATTACGTAAATATTATAAAAGTTACACTGCCATATTTCTTTGATCAAATAAATTTTATTACATTTCTTTGATAGTGTAATAGCCGCCTTAATAGTTATGATAATATTAAAAAAATTATCAAAACTCACATGTGTATGTTGTCGCGCAACCCAATTATTGACACAATTAAAAAAATACCTTTGCCAATTGTTTTGTGAATCAATACGAGGTACATGGAGCCATATATGAAAATTTTTGAGGAGGGGAGTCATGACCGGAAAAATTCCTAAAATGGGTTAAACTAGAACTACACACTTACCATTTAGCGAAACCCTGAGGTCTTTAGGTGGTCAGGGGGCCGAGATCTCGCGGAGGAAGACAAACGGACGGACGGACGGAAAATCGAGCATATAATATAATATAATAGCATACTTCGTGGGTTGCGCTAATAACAGAATAAACAACCATAGATGCACTTTAAATTTTTAACTGTTAAATCTGAATTCAACAATTGAATAAACAAACGTCACATACCTCTTTATTACATTAAAATTGAGTTCAGTGTACCTAGTTTGAAATATTTTTCTCGATCAACTGTTCAAGTTTGTTCCAACTGATATGACTCTTCCTGTATTAGTGGAGTCGTATAACCGGAATTTTGTCTTGAATAAAACAATCTCTCTTCCCACATTTTATCAACTTGATAGGATGTGGGAATGTAACCGCGCCCCTCTCGAGTCGATATAGATTAAGATCCTATCGTGTTACTCCTTAAATAAATCTCCCCGTGAATCGAAGGGTCTCATAAGCGTCTCCTGCCCTGATTACCCCAGGGCAAATTCCCTTCCATTATGTCATCCACGTCGGGAGAAGGTTGTGTTCGTTCGGTTATAACTGGCTGCATCTAGATATAGTAAAGCCAAACAAGGAAGGAAAAAAAAAAAAAAAAAAAAAACAATCTCTCCTTACAGCGATTTTATGATTTTAAAATGTTCTAGGGTTCAATAGGAGTTCATAACTGATTTTGTGGATTTGTACGTTTTCCGCGCGGTACTTTTTTCAGGGCTTTTCCAGAAAATCATCATTTTTTCCATTTTTTTTGTTTGTTTTTTGCTTATATCTCGGCTTCTACTTAATGTATTTTGACAAAAAAATATGTGGTTACGGAACCCCTCTATCCATCTGTGAGGTGCGGAATACTGTGACTTAATTTATAACCTCAAAAAAAATTATATACTGCGGTTATCACAGATTTTTCATTTATTTTCAATAACTTTGCAAAAAATAAAAATATCTTGACGAAAATTGGAAACAATATTCTTATTATGATTCCAAATAAACCTATCAAGTTTCATTAAAAAATATTTTCAAATATCGCAAAAATTTAGATTTAGAAAAATAAATTGATTGACGGCGCATCTTTGGGCAAACCATCGTAGAGAAAATAATTTTATCTCAAATTGTAGGTTTTTTTATGCCCTTTTAAATGATGTATATATAATTGCTTTCTACATATTGAAACAAAAAAGTAATTTAGGTTTCTCCGAACTGATTTTTTCATTTTCGGATTTTTATTATTGTTCAGAACAAATTATAAAATTTAAAATCTAGTTAAAAGTCGAATGTTTGAAAGCAATTTAACATATTTTTATTGTAATAATTAGTTGATTTACCAAAAAATTCTGAAATTTTCAAATTTCACCCGCACAAATCGGATACTCAAAAATGGATACCAAAAATTTCGATTATCCATTTGTAATTTTATGTTGTTTTAATAAATTACTTTAAATTTGATTACATTTATTTTTTAAATCTTTCTAGTTACTAAAAATAATGATTTATGGTATACGAACGGATATTTAACAAACAAAAATGATTAATTTGTGCGGGTGAAATTTGAATTTTTCAGAATTTTTGGGTTAACCAACTAATTATTACAAAAAAATATGCTAAATTTGTTTCAAATACTCATCTTTTAACTAAATTTTAAATTTTATAATTTATTCCGAACAATAAAAAAGTTAATCGGGAAAAAATGTATTTAATGCAACAATCCGAAAATGCCAAAATCAATTCAGAGAAACCTAAATAACTTTTTTGTTTCAATATGTAGAAAGCAATTATATATACATCATTTAAAAGGGCATAAAAAACCCTACAATTTGAGATAAAATTATTTTCTCTACGATGGTTTGCCCAAAGATCAATTTATTTTTCAATCAATTTATTTTTCTAAATCTAAATTTTTGCGATATTTGAAAATATTTTTTAATGAAACTTGATAGGTTTATTTGGAATCATAATAAGAATATTGTTTCCAATTTTCGTCAAGATATTTTTATTTTTTGCAAAGTTATTGAAAATAAATGAAAAATCTGTGATAACCGCAGTATATAATTTTTTTTGAAGTTATAAATTAAGTCACAGTATTCCGCAACTCACATATCGATAGAGGGGTTCCTTACGCGTAACCACATATTTTTTTGTCAAAATACATTAAGTAGAAGCTGAGATATAAGCAAAAAACTAACAAAAAAATGGAAAAAATTATGATTTCCTGGAAAAGCCCTGAAAAAAGTACCGCGCGGAAAACGTACAAATCCACAAAATCAGTTATGAACTCCTATTGAACCCTAGAACATTTTAAAATCATAAAATCGCTGTAAGGAGAGATTGTTTTATTCAAGACAAAATTCCGGTTATATGACTCCACTATATGTAAGTATTAGAGATGTAACGAATGTATGATTTTGAACATTCGCGAATGCGAATGCGAATGCGAATATTAACGGCCGACATTCGCGAATGCGAATGCGAATGCGAATATTGACTTTTTTTTTAAATTAATGTATTTTTTTTAATTAATGTTGTAGTATTCATATTTTACATATTCAGCTAGCTAGGATAATTACTTTTATGGAAAAAAATTAATTATTATTAATTATTGTTTGTTGAGTTCAAAATATTCCTAATTAATAAAATAAAATAAATAACATTAAATTGTTGGTGTGTTTAAGTTCTTTGAAAATTTGTTTAAGAAAGACAGAATCTTTGTTTTTGGCTTTTTATAATAGAATATTATAAAAAATGTCGATCGAGTTTAATACTTTCAGAAGAGTCCTGAAAATGTTCACTGCAATATGTGACGAAACATTGACCGATAACACGACCAAACCAATGCGGCTTACACCCAGAAGCCAAGATCCATGTCGAGTTTAATAAAAATTGAATTGTTAATCAATGTTAAGTTTTGAAAATTCCAATCATTAAATAAAAACAAATTACAAAACACTATAGATACCACATTATTTATTTATTGGTACTGAAATTTATATTCATTAAGAAACTGTCAGCTAGTGTCTATTAAATACAAAAAAGTACTATTCTAGAAGAAATTAACGATATAGTGAACCATACATGACTTCCATGTTCCATAGAGGTGGGGGGGAGGGTGAATATTTCCAAAACCCTTAATTCGATTAGCCCCAAAATCAATAGGTTTGGAGTACTCACTAAGACAAACATCCATTTATTTCAGAACATGGAAGTAAAAATAAATATTGTATCTTCCTAAGTTCTTAAAAATAATTATTGAATATAAGTAAAAGATAAAAAAAATTTTTTTTTTATTATTACAAAAAAAAATAATATTCGCAAAAATATTCGCACTTTTTTTGCGAATGCGAATGCGAATGCGAATGTTTAAAAATGTGCGAATATTCGCGAATGCGAATGCGAATGCGAATATTCGTTACATCGCTAGTAAGTATCTAATTTTTTTTTTTTTTTTTAATGAAATTTTGTCTAAAATATGTTTTTATTTTGTAATATGGGCAGCATTGAATCCAAGAGGATACCGAGGATTCTTCCGAAGAAAATTGTATGAATTTAACACTATAAATGAGACCACAATATTTGCATGGGTCCTATGAAGCTCTAACGACGCCACTGATAATAATATAATAACATAGTAAATAAAAACTCTTCAATACCTAATAAAGTCAAAGTATATATTATATTTTGGTATGATGAAACACTTAAACACGAAGAATAGTTTTAAAATACCATCTTCATATCTAAATCTTAATGTCTTCATTATGAAGAATGTTGATAACATCTTAACATGAATATAATACAACCGTATACAATGTTTATTACATAAATAGACATTTTGTAAAACTTTTTAATAGATCATCAGAAAGTATGATAAATAAAATAATTTTGTTATATTATACCAAAGTATTTATTTTAATTAATATATTATCATCTTTCATTTCCAAATTTTTTTCATAGATCCTGTTTTGAATTTTGAGATGATTTTTGCTTCACACAGTAAAATGAAAGTAGCAGAAAAAAAAATGATAATATTTTTACCGAATAAAACATATATTTTCTAATAATATTTATTCAAAAATACATTACAATCCAGAATTTTAACAGTAATATTATATCAAGTATAAGTACATTCATTGGCGTTGCTAGAGGTTGCTGCGCCCCCGGTAAAAATTGATAAAAGCGCCATCTTGGTGTAATTAACGACCTTTTTTTCGTTAACGTGTCAATTTTGGTTCCCCCCTTATCCTTGTGAGCCAGTTTCGCCAACCCCTAACTAATCCATTGCTGTACATTACAAGTACACTCAGCACTCTGCTATACGACCATCCACTGCACGACCGCTCCATTCTACGATGGGCCGACAGTTCTAACCATCGACCTTCCTCCATCCCCACCATAATACCACCGTGACTGCTATATTTCTGCGCGTTTAAATTCACCAATTAACGTTAAAGTCAGCACGGTGGTAGGTGCCCCTTTAGCAGTCGTGTAGTGGGATTTTTGAATTACCGACGCCGTCGTATAGCAGAGTGCTGAGTGTATACACTATATATAACTAACATTTATATCAGGGGTTCCCAACCTTTTTTGCACGTAAACCCTTTTTCAAAGAATGACAAAGTTCATAGATCCTCCTGTATTTTTTTGTGAATTGAAAATTATAAATTACCTTTTTTTTGTTCTTTGAACTATTTCTAAGCTCTTGCATTGCATAAAAAGCATCGAATTTCAAAACATACAAATTTCTCATAAACCCCCTATAGACCCCTTTAAAATTTACATAGACCCCCAGGGGGTCCGCAGAGACCACGTTGGGAAACCATGATCCAATGAAACAAAGTCTGCTGTGGATATTTTGACAGCCGCCATTTTATATAAATTTCATGTCGATGACGTATTACATCGACAAGTTTATGTGTGTTGTGTTTCAAAATAATTGATCGATAATTATATAAAAATAAAACGGGCAAGTGCGTGTTAGGCACGCACATGATAGGGTTCCGTAGTCATTCTCACTACGATTTATAAAAAGTATTTTTCAAAATTTTCGTGACTGAAGGGTTATAATCAAAAAGTCATTTGACTTTTATTATTGCATTTTAGGAGACCTATCAAATGACACCCCACTCAATGGGGTAAATGAAAAAATTGTGAGTTCACTTTTCAATCTATGAAAAGGGGGTCCAAAATATTTTTGACAATGTTCGTTATAATTTTCAGTGAAAGTAATAATTAAAAGCTACATTCTGAATTTTTTTCAGATTTTTTGAATCAATAGTTTAGAAAATAGAGGGGGGGGACGCTCTGACAGCGACATTAAAAAGCAAATATATCGCGACTGAAGGGTTAAAATCAAAAAGTTGTTTGACATTTTATATTGCATTTTACGAGACCTATTAAATGACACCCCACTCAATAGGGTAAGTGGGGAAAAATGAAAGTTCAATTTTCAGTCTATAAAAGAGGGGTCCAAAATATTTTTGACAATGTTCGTTATAATTTTCAGTGAAAGTACTAATTAAAATCTACGTTCTGGAATTTTTTCAGATTTTTTAAATTGATTTTTTAGAAAATAGAGGGGGGGGCGCTTTTTTAATGACTTTGGAGAGAAAATACATCGTGATCAAAGGGTTAAAATTAAAAATTTCTGTTACATTTTTTGTTGCATTTTAGGAGACCTTTCTAACGACACCCCACTCAATGGTGTAGGTGAAATTTTTTTTTTGAAAACACTTTTCATTTTATGAAAGGGGGGTAAAAAAAAATTTTACTTTCAAAAATATTATCATTTCTGTTTTTGGGTCATCAATCTACGGCCGTATACCAAATTTCATCTTATTATCTCAAAATTTTTGAAGACGGACGGACGGACATGGAGAAACTATAACACGTAGAAAACTAGGAACCCTAAAAAAATTGGTGGTTTATTTATTTATATTCAATTTGTCACAATTTCCTTATTAGAAAAATTTCGTGTTGATGACGTCATAGTATAAAGCAAATGAACTATCGAGCAGACCTTGTATTATTGGATCATGTTGGGAAATCCTGATTTACAATAAACTAATATATTTAATTGTTTCTAATTTAGGTGTATAAACATGATTATCTGTAACATCTAATACACTAAACTTATTACCAGAAATAGTTAAAGATTTTAAATTATTTAAACCAATTAATTCTTTAAAGTTGAAACTTTCCAACTGATTTCGTTCTAACTCTAATGTATCCAATCTTTTTAACCCATTAAACACACCAGGTGTTAATGTTTTCAATTCATTAATGGATAAAACAAGTGTTTCTAAATTATCCAAACCAATGAAACCATCTAACTCTATATAATTTATTTGTGAAAATAATAAATCTAGATGAATGACTTTATCTGCTCCTATAAATGCTCCTTTTTGAATCGTTGTTATATTATTGAACTGTAAACGTATTCTTTCAAGTTTTGGTATACCCATAAAAGTTCCAGTTTCAATATGGACAATGTTACATGAATCAGCCAAAAATTGTGTAAGAGATTCAAGACCCATAAGGGAGTATGCACTGAATTTCATCGGTGCCAGATTTGTATAGAAAAAAATTAATTTTAATAGTTTCAAGTTAGAAAATGTGAAATCTTTAATAATTCTGAAGTGATTACCACTTGCCTCGAAGACTGTAATATCTCTTGCATATTGAAAGTTGAAATATTTATTGTCTAAAGTGTCCAAATAACTGTCGGTAATTGAAATAGATCCCAATGGCTTGTTCACAATGTTCGACATGTAGTTTTCATACTCTTCATATGTAGTATTTTTGCAATGAAGTTGATCTTCTTTTATGACACACATAGCATTACAAGTCAAAGCATTGTAATGTATCAATATTAAAACGGGAAGTATTAACCAGTTCATTTTTTTTATTCTTGTGCTGAAAAAAAAACAATTTTTCCATTTGGTTCATTTTGAAATGCCGCATCGAAACAAACAGATACATTTTTATTAGTCAATACTTATATCTGATACCATAAAGGAGCTAGCAAATTTGCTAGTTAGCAAGCACTCTCAAATGAGGTATCAAACTTATATCACTTATATGACAGTTTTCTTGGAGTTTTATGAAGATTTTGACAAGTTTCGCGCTTTGTATGTAAACACCATAGACTTATAGAATGGATTGAGCAATAGCCTCACAAAATTGACCACTCTCTTTAAGGTTGTTGTTCACTAAAATCGATCACTACAGAATTTGTTAAAATTTTAATATTGTGTTAAGTAGCTAGTTCACATTTGTAAAAAAAAAATTCAGGTCAGTTTACCATTTCGTTTATTAATTATAAACGTGCAAAGTTGGCCTCTTATACATTGCAAGCATAGGGATCCACTTGGAATTCGATATTCGTTTAATTCGTGTATTAAAACTAAACGTCAGATTTTAACCAAAAACGGATATGTTATAGATTGGTTATTAAAGAATTTATATATAAAATTCTAGAATGATTTACCATCTACTTAAATAATTATTAATTTTTAACTTTGATAAATTCCCGAATACATGACGTAAATATACGATATAACAACAGCATATTCGGCGCGCTCTTCGAAATATAAAAACGTGGAAATGACAACTGACGCCCATTGTAAATAGCAAGTTATTATTGATTAACATTTAATGTTTTTATTTATAATAATAATAGTTACTATTGTTATTATAATTATTACTATTGTCAGCAATATTAATAATTATAATATTGTTAAAAATAAATCTTCTATTCTTGTCTAATATTGTAAGTTGTTGCCAGATCTATTTGTTCTTTATTATCGACATAGTAAAACCCTGTAGTTCATGCTAAATTCCGCTAGATGCCACGACTTTCAGTGAACAACATCCTTAAGAGACAAAGCAAATATGTAGCCAATACCTGTCTCTTTTCTGTAGGTCTGAAATGACTCCCAACCTGTGACGTGGCCAATTAGAATTCTAGAAAGAGACAGGTATTTTGTCTCTTCGCCAGTATTTACTTCACAGTTGGATAGGGAAGGCTCAATCAATTCTATAAGTCTATGGTAAACACCAATGGTATTAAAGCAGTAGTAATATTACGAAAATTATTTTATACAGATAGAGTAGTCAACCGTGTTATAATAAGTTGAAGTATCACTGCTCTAAAATCCATAACTAATTCATAGATACTATCACAGAATTAATACCTTATTTGAAAGTGCTTGCAAGCTAGCAAAGTTAGCTCCTTTAATTAAATATTAAATAGTTTTGAAAGGTAAATTAATTAAGTTGAAAATAAAACACTATTGACTAATTTAAATTTGATCAGTTTGTTCGAGGTGACATTTCAAAATGCAGCAAAGACACTATCGGGTCATTAATGTTAATCAACTTGGAATACGCTGCATACAATATAAAAAATATACATACCAATACAATGATTCCAATTACAGCTTCTTCGTTATTTCGTTGAATACAATAAAAATATTAAAATGCGACTGAATATAGAATTTATAAAATATTTTTTTTAAATATAAATAAAATCTAAAATCTCTAACATTCTTAGATTAAACCACTTATAAACATTAATTAAAATTATTGTTTCCTTGATATTTGATAATATATTAATCTTTTAATTAAATTTAAATTTCTTTGTTTCGATACAGAAATTATATCAGTATCTTATCTGTTATCAAAATATGAATTGACATCAATCATTTTTAGAGGATGTATATTACCCCTTTTATTACTTCAGAACTTTTTTTATATATACACTGGTAAAAAGGATTTCTCAAACTAAGTAAACCTTGTTTTGTATATAACGAAAACAATATTTTCTTAATATAAGCAATAATCTCTTAAACCAACTATAGTATTCTTGAACGAAGGAATAACGTAGTTGGATTAAGAGTATGTTTCTTATATTAAGAAAATATTGTTTTCGTTATATACAAAACAAGGTTTTCTTGGTCCAATACAGTTTTTTTTCTGTGTATACGTAGTTATTTAATTTGAGTAGTATTCTTTTATTAAATACTAGCTGGTAATAATTTTCTTCAACATTTTAAACGTATGAATTTGATTTTTTCATTGAAAACGTACATTACTGTATCGTAATTTGTAACATGTATAAGTATCTTATACAGTACATTATAGTTTATTGTTGAAAGTAATGGGCGCTTTTGTAGTTAGTTAGATCGGCTAATGTACAGATGGCTCCCCAATCGCGCCATCTCGCATTCTATCACGTTCTCCTCCACGGCAATTATCTCGGCTACCTTAGATCACGATTTATTATGATTTATTTCGTGACAATGGTAAATACCTATCTGTATTCTGTACTATATATATGCCTATTATGTATATTGTTAATGTACATGCTCCACCGAAATGTGATTCAGGGCTGTATTAAAACTACATTTTAAGTTTTACTATTATTACGTGCGATTTAAAAAAAAGGATAAAAATTATTAACGAAACATGAGTGCTTTCTAAAAATTTGGAGCCACCCAAATAACTTTTAACTAAGATCGCTGAGGTCTCTACGGATTTTTGTTTCGAAGAGTTATGACCTTTTAAACATTTCTTTTGAGATTAGGTTACACATTAACAGACAGAGAAACGTTGCGTTTTATAATATGTTAGGAAGAATAACCGTAAAAGATAATTTTAGATAAAAATTCGACGACTAAGATTTTTTCGATCTCAAGTCGAAATCAAAGGGGGAGATCGATTCAATTTTTACAAATGCTATTGATACGAAAAGACTTCAGAAATGAGACTCTTGTCTCGTGTGCAGTCCATCCTGAAGCCAGTGGCGTCGCCATGGGGGCTACTTTTTGGTTCATTTTTTTATACATTTTACCTTCAGGATGCTGAAAATAACTAAAAAAGGAGGTTTTATTTTTTAACAAATGAGATGGGTGTCACTCGAGGTGAACCCCCCTCATCGCCTTTAGCGACGCCACTGCCTAAAGCTGGTATAGGTAATGCAATTTTAGCGAGGTAGTATAACAGATATCATAAAATAAAATAATTAGTTTCAATAACATAAAACCTTTCTTCAGGTTTTTAATAAATAATTACCATCAGCTCGGGACCTGTATGAAAAAAATAACCGACTTACAAAAAAAAGAGTACTGGTACACAGATATACATTCCAATAATCAAGACTGACCATCTGGTTGCAGGAAAGAAGTTAAAAATACATACAGCATCTACTTCATGTCTTGCTGGTCGTCCTATTGTTGTCCTAGCAGGATATAACTTAATCTGTTATGATAAACATAGATGGATATATACATTAACATACATCATAGGTATATTTATCTCTTTCGCACATTGGTATTTGTTTACTTTGTGCTTTAATTTGTAGTTTGTTGTGTGTGAAAGAGATGGGTGTATACTTTTGTGTGTTGATTTGTAATGTTGTCTTAGTCAGATGTGGTTTTCATGTAGAAGATTATTGCTTGCACACCTGCATATACTTTCATTATATAGGTACATATACTCTGTGAACACCTGAGATTTTCAGATCATCTTTTTTTTTACTGAAGATCATATGCGCATTTGGTATATAAAAAGTGGATAATGTTGTAACATATTTATATGATAAACTAAATAATATGGGGAGTTTAATGATATGAAAATGTTAAAATATATAGTTACATGAAAAATCTGTTTTTTAATTCTTGTATTAAATATAAGCGACAACACTGACAGTTGGAATGAATGGTATGATCAGGACCGAATCTACCACCGAGGCAGCCGGGATAGTGCCCCGGGGCCCTCGCAGCAGCGTAAAAAAGTTTACAATTAATAACGTGTGTTAAAATAGTTAGGTGCCAACGAAAAATAAAATTCATTGTTTTGAATTTCGAATTTTTTATTTTTATTGAAGACTGTTTTGCCCGAATTTACCATTATCTTAAAACAATGCAGAGTAACGTATCAAAATGCCACCCTCTATCCTTACAATTTTTTTTATTCATATAAACTTTCACACCCCTTTTTACCCCCGTAAGGGTTGAATTTTGAAAAATCCTTACATAATGTGTGCTTACACCATATAAGGAAGACACTCATGAAATTTTACCTTTCTAGGTCCAGTTAGGTTTGGGCTCGGCGATGATAAATTTGTCAGTCAGTCAGGTAGAACATGTTATTACTATTCTAGAATCCCGAGCAAATCCGTAACGATTTGACACATTGTAGATAGCGTTGGTTAATCGATTTTTTAAGAAATGTATATTCTTTCATGAACTTGTTACAACTTGTTTAATCCTAAATATCGTATAAACCAGGGTCACCAACCTTTAAGAAGATAAACATCATCATGTAGAATTTTAAAATATATAGCAGGCCTGAGAAAAAATGTTATTTTGGAAAAGTAAGTAAGTCAAAAAACTTGAAAAAAAACTATCGGTAAAGAATGCTTTGGTTCAATTTTCTCAATTTAAAAATATAATACATAATTTTAACCCTTAGCTGCTCCACTTCTCCAGAATAACATATACCTGCCACATTGGGGTCACCTGGTACCCCAGACACTAAAATGCTAACTACTCGTAAACTATTGAATATTTTAATTCAATACAATTCCTTATCATCTTCGAACGATACGGAATGCACTAGAATTGATTATTTAAAAGAATATATATAATATTTAATATATTTAAAAAATTGAAAACCTTGTAAAATTTAAACAGCTTACAATAAAGTTGAAAAATGTGGGGCGCCTGGTACCCCACTTTGGCAGCCAAGGGTTAAATACAATAAATATTAATAAATTAAATATGAATTCAAAATATCTAATCCATAAATCGTACTGAGAATACCTAAAAAGATTTTATTTTGTTTTTGTTTACATGCAAACATTTTTATAATATTGAAATTTAAAGTTTTTCTATGTTATTTAATATCCTTAATTTTATCATTTTTTTATTGCTATAATAGATATTCTGGATCTTCAAATGTAACCAATATAAAATTGTTTTAAAATTTGCCCTTAATTGTTGCGCCTATGCTGAACCGATTCTAGTAAGTTACGAAAGAATTAATATTTGTCGGTCATTCATCTCCCAAACAAAGTCAAATGACCTTGCACAAACTATATATATAATCATTATTATATGAGATTAATTCGGTATGATCCGTGTAAAGGCATAATATCATTAATAGCTATCTAAATCGAATAATATGTTTGCATCGTTACTTTGTATACCTATTATTTGCACTGGTAACTTTTTGTTAACACTTGTTATAATGAAGAGATACGATATGGTCAGGAGCGGAACGATATCGGGCGAATGCCCTTTGGGGTACCTAATACCTAATTACATTCTTGTTGTCAATAAAAACCGAATAAGTACGGATATTAGTCAACTTCTGAATTTTACAAACTTTACAATTTAACGAACGAAAAAAAAGGTCATTTACAATCTTTAATTCACAAATAATTACAGAAGGGGACTTAGTAACCCTTCTGCTAGATCATGTTTATACTTTTACTAGTTCGTCTCTGGTTAAAGTGGTTAAATAAAGATTTGTAGATAACTAAAATTTAATTAATATTTTAAATTGTATTTTGCACAGTTCTAATGTACCGCATAAATACATAAATCTTTGATTATCCAAGATAAGGAACTGAAAATACGTAAACTGTAGATGCTGACAATTGCGATACTATTTCTAAACCGATTATTATTAATTATTTATTTATAAAAAAACGTATTGTTAGTGAAAATTATTATGTACTAATGTATACGATACATGTTAGAGCTATGGACAAAAGGAACTTTTTCTTGAGGTCCATGTTAAGGGGATGGGGGAGCTAACGAAAAAAAGTAAGACTTTTTTGTGGTACAAACTAAAATTGGTTGAAGAGCCAAAAAATGAAATTTTTGTAAGTTATTTTTCAACAAAACAATACTCCGTGTCCTAATTCCAAAAAAGAAATTAGTAAGACATCTGCAAATTTAATTTTTATTGTACAGGCTCTTCGCTATACCAGTGGTCTTCAAACTGTACTCCGTAACTTCGGGATTCCTCGGTACCTCCCTGGAGTTTTCGCGAATACAAAAAAAAATAGGGTGGGGAATGTTTTGACAATATTTGAAAACCACTGCACTTTACAATTGGTATTTCAACATCTATACACAAATATATATACTTGGGCCAAAGTTATTAAAGTTATTAACACGTTGAGTCTCACACTGTAAAATTGCATTTCTCATGTACATATAGGCATTTTCTGGAATTTTTATTCGTTAGGGTCGGCAGTGGTGTACGGGAATGACCCACCGGTGAGCATATGAGGATCAACGTGCTAATAATGCGTAAAAATGCGTACACATGAGTTAATGTATATGTGCAGGTGTTCTGCAGACAGTCCGGCGCCAAAGTCCGTATACGCTGAGGCCATGCCCAAACTTACACACACACATGTACATGCATACACACACACATACATACACACGCATGTACATACACACCCACTCGCCAAACACAGGTGGACGAAATCTCGATACGATTTAATAGAATTATTATTCTTCGACCTCGTATTTCCTTTGCGGTTTATTTGCCTTACGGCAAAAAAGTTAACAGTTGGTTAGCTTAATGACACACGATTACTTTGGTTTTAAAGTTTTAATGGGTTTGTTTTTAAATTTAACACGCTGATTGTTCTTGTAATGTACTCGATACAACATGTTTGAAGGCGTTTACTATATTTCCATAAATTCATCAAGATAGATATGTTAATTTAAGTTTTTCAAAATTAGAGATTTTAGTATTAAATCGTTACAGAAACTAAAAAATTTGAAGCCATTAAGGAGGTTGACAATAGGGTACAGGGCATGAAGTTATACTCAGGAGTATACACTAAAGTTGACGGGTATGTCGAAAAACTGGATGCGATGTGGGCAATCCGCATTTTATGGACCAGTGCGTAGAAGTTTGTGCGCATTCACCCCTCTGTACCCCGAGGTACTCAAGCAATCATACATCAATGCGTAGTCAACTAATGCGCACCGCTTCAAGATTGAGATACCATCCACATCGGCGGTCATATTGTGACACATAAAATTGTATTACAGATATACAGAGTGTATACTCCTCTTACACCTTCATGGTACAGGGCTAACACATAAACTTATAGAATAGACTGAGGCAATAACCTCACAAAATTGACCACTCTCTTTAAAGAGACAAAGCGAATATGTAGCCAATACCTGTATCTTTTCTGTATGTCTACAATGACTGCAAACCTGTGACGTGAGAAAGAGACAGGTATTGGCTATATATTCGCTTTGTCTCTGTCACACTTTTTCGCCAGTATTCACAGTTGGATAGGGAATGCTCAGTCCATTCTATAAGTCTATGGGCTAACGATAAGGGGAATGGTGAGATATGCGGTGGATATACACTCAGCGTTCTATAATACGTAGCCATCGGTAATTCAATAATTCCACAAGACGCCGGCTAGAGGAGCCCCCACCACCACGCCTAAAAGTTGACAGATACATAATGTTCTGTGTACATAATAATAAAAATGGCGCTGTTGGTGAACGAGATCCTGGTTTGTTGACTTTTTAGGATTGAACTCTAGCTAGACAATTGTTATTCGTTGCTTTAATACTGGATGAAAAATGTATAGATTTCTATACAATCATATGCCAATAATTTATTTTTGTTATTTCCTTTTTTAATCGTTTTCAAATTATCAAATTTTAAATAAAATGTATGTACCTTACACATTTTTTATACTATTTATTATATTTCAATTTCAACGAAAATTTGTATTGAATTTCATTTTTTTTCCACATTGAGTCACACCAAAACACAAGTTTTGTGTGTAAAATCTACAACTACATAGAAGACTTGAACGTCAATTTGTTAATTTAAATTTCGCGCTGAAATATAGCAGTCACAGTGGTATTATGGTGGGGGTTGGGGAAAGACGTACTATAGAACTGTTAGAACATTGTCTTATGGATCGGACGTCTTGTGGATGGTCGTATTATAGAACGCTGAGTGTACGCGTGTGGAAAAGCATATAGTGAAGGCAAGGTCTCTCTCTCTCTCTCTCTCTCTCTCTCTCTCTCTCTCTCTTTCTCTCTGGAGCATAGATGCGTCTGTCTCTCTTTTTTCACACACATCATTTTTTAATTAAAAAACGTAATTCCTAATCATTCTGAAAATTTATGATGTATGTAAGCAAGTCTTGCCATGTCTCGAAATTATGCAGTTCTCATAAGAATGCAAGTTAATTTGTTTATTTAATATCTCTTAAATTTTTCCCCTAATGATCTCGAAATTTTGTAAGTATTTTTTTAAATATAAATGTCTTGTTATTTTCAAAGTTTCATCGAAATCGTTCTCATATTTTTCAGTGGTGTCAATCTCTTTAAATAAGCATCACAACGGATGCTGTAAATTTTAAATACTATAGCATATTATACACATGCTAATAGAAACGTCAAGATTCCAGGTTTATGCACATTAATAAATGATTTTAGATTGTATAAGGACTGCATCGTATATACTGAAAAAAAATTTCTTCTAAGAAACTGCGTGTTAGCAAACAACTATACAATAAAGTATAATCATCTCCAGCTTCCTGTCACGCTGTTTAAAACTTGTATATAAAATCGGATATGTTGATGCAAATTGACAAGATGTGTTTGTTAAAAAATTATATTTATAATATACATATACATTTTTACATTTATCTTGTACTTTCAATTAGACTTTCTGAACATAAAAAACATTAAAAATAGATTTTCGTTGATATACAAAAATGAATTGGAATATTGAGTTTTAATATAAAAAGTGGAATTTTGGGTAATAGAAGGGGGGGGGGGGGTTATCAAAATCAATTTTGTGTAACTCAATTCTATTTCATAGCAAAAATTTCAATTAATTTACAAAAGTTTATATACAAAGTTTTCGAAAATATTCTCGCGTCGAAATGAGGACTTAATATGAACTCTTTAAATTATAAAAAAATTCAAAATTAGGGAAAAATATTATTTCTGATTTCGAATAATATATGTAGTAAAGATATTACAAAAAGTTTCATCAAAATCAATTCTGTTTCTGTGTTCAAAAGGCCCACTAGCCCAATACATCCCTGGTCTAAATAATCATTGACTGATACTGGAAATCGATAACACGTATTAATACTGAACCGGGTATCAAATTTCATAATGTATCACAGTGGGGTCTTCAGATATTAAATAAAAAGTAATTTTAGCCCAAATCTTTGGGGGTCTGTAGCTCCCTCACGAATAATTCCGTACACATGTTCATATAAACTTTTTTGTTTGAAATATTTTTTTTATAAAACGCAAATTTTTAATATATGTACTTATAAAAAAATTATCTTAAAATTTCTTTCGTATTATATTTGTTTCTATTGCTAACAACAAGACAGATATATTTTTAATTATAACTTGGTGTAGTATATTTATTACCATATTGAGTAAGTCAGACATTGAGTTGTAATTAAGAAACAACACGTGTTTAATTCGTTATTAAGCTGTTACGTGTTTTGAAAACATTTATAAAACATTAAATATTTATGTGATATATTAATGGTATATACAAACAAATTAACTTTTTTTGTAACATGCATCATTTGATGATATAGCGACACGTTTTTTGTTGTGTAAACATAAAGTATTCGTTATTTGATCAGGTTAGGTTCTAAAGAAAAGCTTCGTTAATAAGTACACACGACAGTGAAGTACTATAATAAGTATTATAATCGGTAGGTATATGAAATAAAAAGTATACAGTTTATTTGTAAACCAAGTGTAATAAGGTATACAAAAAAAACACAATTAAAAATTATTGCATATTAATGCATATACATTTCAGGATCTTGTCTTCTAAGTGTAAGTCTCGTCAATTTGGTTGTTTTATCGGTCGATAGTTTTGGGGTCGCTGAATCTGGGGTTGGTTTGACTCGGTCAGATCGTATTTCATTCCTAATCTCAAAAAAGTGGTGAAAGTTGAAAGTTGAAACATTCATTAAAATGCTAAAAAAAGTGGTTATATGTTTTAAGGGTTTCTGAGTCCAAATTCGGGGTTAATTTGACTCGGCTTGATCACATTACATTTATAACTTCAAAAAGTGATAAAAAAACGTAAACTATACCCTATATAATTTTTTTATTCAGAGAGTATTTAAGAGGAACTCTCTTCAAAGTAAATTTTCTCCGACATATCGGAATAAGTTTTCGTTGATAAAATGTGATACGCAAAGGTTTTTCAAGTTTTTTTTTATTAAATAATTTTGTGTTTTGGACGACAAATTCTGCATAGATACGATTTAAAAAAATGATTTGTTCACGAAAAACTGCTTTAAAATCGTATTGTCATTTATTTTGAAAAAAAAAAAATTACCATACCCTCAGACCACCCCAGGTGATCAAGGAAAAAAGTGAGAAAATGGTATAATTTTGAATTATTTTCTAAAACTGATCTTTATTCTGAATTCAACATAGTTAAAATAAACTTATTTATTGCATATCATTGTTTTCAAGTGGACAAACTATGATCAATAACATACACTTAAACTGAACGTCACGTAAATTTTAATAATAATTATTCATGACATAACTTCGGTGAATACGAAATTTATTATAATGTGGTACATCCTTTTAAGCAAAATTTACATTAACTGTTTATTTATTATTATATTTAGATTTGAACCAGCAGTATCACAAGTAACAACCACAATCACAAGTAAATCTTGTTTTTTATATAACGAAAATAATATTTTCTTAAGATAAGAAATATATTCTTAAACCAACTATAGCATTCTTGGACGAAGAAATAATGTAATGGATTAAGAGTACTTTTCTTATATTAAGAAAATATTGTTTTCATTATATACAAAACAAGATTTTCTTGGTCCAATACAGTTTTTTTGTGTGTGTAGATCTATGGATTCAATTTCGTACTAACATTCCAGTCTGCTAGCTGCAACAATAGACTTATATAATGAACTGAGCAATAGCCTCACAAAATTGTCCATTCTCTTTAAAGAGACAAAGTGATAAAGTAGCCAATACCTGTCTCTTTTCTGTAGGTCTGTAATGACTGCAAATCTGTGACGTGACCAATTAGAATTCTAGAAACAGACAAGTATTGGCTACTTTATCGCTTTGTCTCTTCGCCAATATTTACTACACAGTTGGATAGGGAATGCCCAGTCCATTCTATAAGTCTATGGCTGCAACCAGTCAGTTTAATGGGCTAGTTTTTCAAGCTAGGTTAGCAGGCTAGATATTTTCGGCGTCTACCCTGGCGTACTATCCTAGATTACCACAAGCGCTAGAGTGGTTTACACGATGCTCAAATTTTAAGCCAGTATATACCATTACACAAGTAATAACATCCGAAGTAACAAAAAAATGAATTGCGTTCAAAGAAGAAACACAATTATACCGGAACAGTTACTTCGGAAAATCCAGCACACAAATCCATAGGATAGTACTACTAACTTGAAAATAGAACCCCGTCCAATTAAACTATCCTGGCATGAGATGCTAGCCTTACTACCGCCTTTACTAGCTTAAAAACGAAGCTAGTTGGAGTTACTACTAGTTTGCTATCCTAGCTTGAAAAACTAGACTCGTGTTGAACGAGCATAATGTTCGGTATAACAGCTTAGCTATCAAAATTTGCTACCTTTCAAGCACTTTCAAACAGGGTATCAAACTTATATAACACTTTTCTTGTAGTTTTTGATAGATAGTTGCATGCTTAATGAGTAAAAATAAAGGTATGTAAAGTATAAAACGCTAAAAACCAATTTACTGCACATGCAACTATCTGTCAAAAACTCTAAGAGAACTGTCATATAAATTTGATACCACGTTTGAAAGTGCTTGTAAGCTAGCAAATTGCTAACTAGTCTGTAATATCGGACATACATTATAAATGTTTGAGAACTGCTGTACGCAAACATTGCATGATCGTTCAGTAAAATCTTCACTTGTCTTTCGTAAGTATAGAGATTGTGATTTGAATAGTTTTGTAAGTAATAAAATATGCAAAGACGGTGAGACAAACATACATCCGTTACCTTTATAGTCGGATGTCGCAAAAATAGGTATTCAATACTCACTTGGTATTAGCATATACAGTGACTTTGTGACTTCTGTTTTCTAATAAAACAATAAGTTGTTTTTAGTTATAGATAGGTATAATATCGTATCGACACAAATTGAAAAATCAATTTAAAATGTATTTCGTACATCAAAATATATGACTTATATTGAATACATATACATACATGAATACAATATAATAAGTTCAAATAAAAATATGTATTATGTTTAGAAAGTTTTTGTATTTTTCATATTAACAATACTGACAATAAATTGCAAATCTAGGTATTATTATTTTTCTAGTTTTTATTATTACATATCGATGGTGTTATGCGGTGTTTACACCGAGAAAAAATAGAAACACGGTGTTTTTATGATAAAAAAGCGATACACCCTATTCATTTTTAAATACGAAGTATTTTAAAGACACGATGTTTCTGTTTTGTTTTTTCGGTGTAAACACCGCATTAGATAAAAAACATAGAAGTCTAACTATGTGTGTTTTTTTAATTAAAAATAAAAAATCATTTTTTTTAACATATTTCTTAAATGAATACAAATACCCTAAAAATAATAAAGAATTAAAACTAAATCATTAAAAAAGTATTCAACAAAGCACCGTCGATTTATGCTATACCTACTTGTTGAATAAAAATTAACAAATCTATCAGATTAAAATTATAATTGTATTCTAATAAAACGATTATCATCATTTTTTAAAATTCGATAGAAATTATTATCAATGGAAACAAATTCTATTTTCACAAAAACAAAAACTGATGTCCGGTATCTTAAAGGAGCTAGCAAGCACTCTCAAATTAGGTATTAATTTTGTGACAGTATCTATGGATTTACTATGGAATTTAGAGCAGTGATACTTCAACGTATTGGAACACAGTTGGCGACTCTGACCGAACAAAATAATTTTTATAATATCACCACTGTTTTAATATCGTTGGGGCTTACATACAACTCGTGCGCGAAACTTGCCAAAGTCTTCATGAAACTTCAAGAGAACTGCTATATAAATTTGATATCTTATTTGAGAGTGCTTGCTAGCTAGCAAATTTGCAGGCTCCTTGCAAATTTACAAACCTACATACTGTTTCTATGTAAGAATATAAAATAAATGTCAATCACTTTTTTATTGTTTTGTAAATATTCTACACCGTATTATAAAAAAGTATTTGTATTTAAAATTCTTAACTTATTTAGCATTCACAAAAATTAAAATCATATATTACTAGTGAACAATTGTCATGCATAACAAAAATATAAATATTGAAATATTTTCAATTATACACACAACTGAACACATACATACATATATACACGTACACATACAAAAGTTGAATGTATTATTACAAGCAGTGGCGCCCATAATAATAATATATTTCATAGAAGCAGGGGCCATTTTTGATTTAGAAAAAAATAAAAAAGAGGGTTAAATTACACTAGTTTGGTTACACATTTTGACATGCCACATACCTTGATATAATTTTTTTTTGTCTAGCTCATTCTTCCAATGATACAGAACTTTTTAAATAAGTTGTCTGTTTTCGACGAATTTTCTTCATTAACTATCTCCATTTTAACGTTGAGCAAAATAACGGCTTGTTTACCCCCTGATTTTTCTAACATTTCACACCCGGAAAAAAATTGTAGATCTGCAGAGATTTACTCAGATCTCGATAGATCTGCATTTTGAGACAACATCATATTTTTCACTGGTTTTTGATCTGTGGAGACTTGCATAGATATACGACGGTCCACAAAGATCTACAATGACTTACAAAGATCTACAAAAATCTCTGAAGATCATTGTAACGTTGAAAATTAATTATTATTCATCGTTGAAAATTCATGAATTTTCAACGTTTTAATTTCTATCACGATCTACAATGATCTTTAGAGATCTTTGCAATACTCCACAGATAAAAATCCAGTGAAAAATATAATGTCTCAAAATACAGATCTACAATTTTTCCCGGACAGTTAAGATAGATAGGTTGGCGGCCAGTATATTTGTACTTATGAATTAATACACCATATTTATTACTTATAGATAAATAATAAAATAATCCAATTCACTACTACACTGTTTCTAAATAAAATGAGATTTCTGAAAAATAATTCTTTTGGGAAAAATGTAGCAAAAATGCTTTACAACCTTTTGATTTTAACTCTTAATTCACGAGATATTTGCTTCCAAAGTCACTGCGTTGAATAAATTAAATTTTCATTATGCATTTAAACTAAAAATACACCTTAACCACAAAATTTATGCCACTCGACACGTGTTTCGACTTCACAAGAAGTCCTCATCAGGAGCCTAACGATTCCAGACTGATACAGTCTTGGTCAGAACCTATATATATACTAAAAGGACTTATCACGCTTCAATGATTCAGACCAATCAACGGCAAGGTCTAGAAGGATTGAAGCTGGGATATATATGCATATTATATTATAGATATGCATATATAAAAAATACCCAATAATCACTACGAAAGCCTCAAATTTCCGTACCACAAATTCACTCACTCATTTAAACTTATACAAAGAGCGCCAATGGTTCTAATACCTTTGCATTGGTCATCGGCTATTTGAAACCAAACTTACTATGCTATGCATGTTACAATGTACACCTGAGTATGTGTCTAGCCGACAGTCTGGCGCCGCGAGTCAGACTGTGACACTACGGTATATACAACACACTCAGTACATTCACAGTCTAAGATAGCTATATGAGTTAAACCACTTGTGAATGGAACTCAGCTATACAATGGTACAAAAGTCAACTATGCAGTAAATTGGTTGGACTTAAAGACATAGAAAAATCATCTAACTTGGTGGATATGAATTGTAAATGCAGGTAGTTTGATTTTTTAGACAGGATAATGTAAATGTTGAAGAGATGTATCAAGAAATTATAATTTTTTTAATTAATGAAATTCTTAGAATGTAATGAAACCTTTTTAATTTAATTTTTTATCCTAGGGTCAACAACCTATAGTTATTTAATGAAAAACATTGTAGATGATTTTAATTTTTAAATTAAATTAAATTAATTTGTATAGATATGTCAAATAAGCCTATAACCGATTTTAATAAATAATCATATAGGTATTTGTTATAGGTATATTTAAGAAAACAGGGTTTTTACTGTTTTTTTTTGTATATTTTTAACAAATATCTCTGGTTCTACTGTTCAGATTGCAAAAATTAAATACATTTTCTTGATTCCTCGCCCCTGCAATACTAAATAGCTCAAAACCCTAAAATAAATAATAACGAGAAATTACAAAAAATTAGAAAACATTTCAAAAAGAAAAACGCAAAAATATTGATTTTTATATTTATTAGGTAGGTATATATTTTTTCATAAAGTAGGTACTTAAATAAAGTAAAAACATGTCTCATTTAAGATGCCCTGCCCTACAGGTTATCGTGCATTTTCAGCCACACATAATGATTTAGAATTTAGCAAGAGATCATAATAAAAAGTACATTTTCAGAAAATATTAAAACTTTTTGATTCTATTGGTCAAGTTAAAAAAATACTAATTGCTGTGATCTTTATTTTATTAGGCAATGTAATAAACTTACGCAGGTAAGGTTTTAAACTATTCAGTGTATTGGGGGAGTTCTCAATGAAGAAAACAGATTTTTTATTTTTGAAATCCAACGAATAGAGCTAAAAATATTTTTTTATTGTATATACAAGAAAAATAGCAAAAAGGCCATTTTTCATAAAGGAAAAAAATTGCATCCTCCGGATTTCCGATTTTTTTTTTTGCTAATATGACTGCAGTATAATTAAAATACTCTATAGCTCCAGCCATGTAAATCTCCAAATAGACCAATCAGAATCCAGAATTTACTATTTAAGAGATCTGTATGAAGCTGTCTTTTAAATAGTAAACAAACAAACTGGTAACATAGGTAGAAGAAATCAGTAGTAAAACATATTTTATAAGATCTGAGATTTGCACATTTTATGGAATTCATTTTGGCTTCTGAACAGTTAAATTATTAAATTTAAATACGCAAAAAACGTAGTAGGCATTGCTTACTAAAGCACGCATAAAAAGTGGCCTGTATATTCCGTTAAGGTATTTAGAATCACGGGGCGATATCATAGGCGGCAATGCAGACAGGTAGTGACGCGCTATATGCGGATAGACCAATGCATTCTTCGCCGGGCTGTCGCCACATCTCCCTTTCACTCCCACGCCCGCTTCAAGGCATAGCCACGTCTCTGTCGTTTGCACAGGTGTTACGATCGGATTTGTAATCACAAAGCCATCTTTGTTTGTTTCATGTATGTATGGATGGGTCTTGCTTTGTTTGGTATAACAATATAAACACCTGAACGTTTGTTGTGTCATAATTTGGTTTTCTATTTCGATTTTAAGCATTTGTTGGTTTTGTCAATATGGGAATTTGATAATGTTTGGGAATTTGTATGTGTGTTTTTTAAATTTTTGGTTTCTGTTGATATATTGGACAAAGAAATAAAAAATGGATTATTGTGTTTGAAGATAAATACATTTTTCGTTCTTTCAACAAGATTTTTGAAATATGTTATATTTTATTATCGGATATAACTTTTTTCAACAATTTGACAGACGGTCCCTTCTGCTAAGAAATCTAAGACTATTTTTGACGACGACCAAAAAAAAACTTGTTGACTTGCCAGGTCAGGCCCTCCTTAATCCTTAATCCTCCCAGGCTAGAGCCCTGTCCCCACTTCCCTCTTGTGGGAGCCGTAAATGCAATTTACTTCTTTAAAAATCTAAAACAAAATTTTTAGGTGAAATGAACGTTATACACAAATTACTAACATGGAGAAACATTTTTTCACAACAATCACTGAATTTTTAAAGAACTATTATTATTTGATGTAGTAATCTTGAAACCGTCCAAAATATTGTTATTCTTGCCAGGCCACGTGTTACTAAAGTTACAATACGAATAGTAACTTTTGCGTGCAGGATCGAAATCTATTCTCGGGTTGCACAAAGCAAAATAATCCTCGATTAGTTAATCAGTTGTTTTTTAAAAGTATTATTACGTCAATTCTAAAAAAACAATACGGTTATGATACATATAATAAGGTAAAAAAATGTAATATTTAGTAAATTATTCATTTACAAATTGAGAATAAGTTTAGAATAAACATTAATCATGGATAATTAGTTGTATAAATTATAAAACTCAGTAGAAACTTTAAATTTAACAAAAATTCACATAAGTTAATTACTTTTTCTTTGTTATACAAAACAAAAATACTTTCATGTACAGTGACTTTCACCAAGAAACCAAAATATAAGCAATCTTATTAATCAAAGGTCATTCTACACCTAATTTGTATAAAAAAGTAAAATAAAATATTGATTTAAAATATTTACATTTGCAATTACATAATACACGTTTATTTATACAAAAAGCAAGATATTTTGAAAACATTTCACATTCTACAAGGTGCCCATAAAAAGCACTTACAAAAGTAAAACTTGCGTAACGTCCACGGGAAAGAGAATTGACAAAAATTGTAACGCAGTAAGTTGTGTACATTTATAAAAAATAACCACATAACTGCACCTCAACGTGCAAAAATGTGAGTCCCACAAA
This sequence comes from Sialis lutaria, assembly GCA_949319165.1. Classification (NCBI taxonomy): domain Eukaryota; kingdom Metazoa; phylum Arthropoda; class Insecta; order Megaloptera; family Sialidae; genus Sialis; species Sialis lutaria. Next base: position 3,626,398 of record OX439236.1, read on the forward strand.
CACGTATTCGGTAAACACAGGTGTTACTTTTGTGCTCTCGTATCTCAAAAGGAAATTCACAAATATAATGAAATACCTATGTAAAGGTGACTATAAACGCTACAGATTCAAATAACAAGTCCTAGCTTGTCTATAAATGCCCCTATTATACAGATTATATAATTTCGTCTGCTTTGATCTGATGAGAAACCATATCGGGCAGTCTATATAGCGGTCGGCAACCTTTTTGTATTGTAGAGAACATTTATATCGTAAGCGGCCATCATATTGATAGAGGTGGGGGTGGGGAATAAGGTAATTTTTTTAGAGCACAATGAATAACTAAATTAAAAAATGTATCATTCTGAAGTGATTTTAAATTTTATAATTTCTAATTCCAAATTTGGAAATTTGCGGGCAAGAGGGAACATATCAAATATGTATCTAATTTGGAAATAATGTGTTGAAATGGTCAGTGTTTGTATTGGCTTGGTTTTGTTCAACCGCTATTTACTTTGACATATTAAATGTCATTTTGACGTTTCAAATGTCATCTTGACGTTAGGTTGAATTTGTTAAAAAAAAATTAAAAATAATCAGGCGCTTGCTAAGAAAAAAATCGAATTAATACTTTTAAATTACATAGTAAAAAAATTAAATGGTTAACTAATGGCAATTTATCTTAATACTTTTTCGGTAATTATTAAAATTGTTCGATAATAATTAACCACCTACTTTGATGAATTTAGCTAGAGGAAGCACTGCGCATTTACTTGGCAGATATTTTTTTATAGAAGAATATTTTGTCTGAAATTAGATAAAAGTATAAAAAAAAGTTTTACATTCTTTTTCCTTTTTTAGGGGTTGAGTTTTCGAAAATCCATTCTTAAAATAATGATGCTTCTAAAATTTTACGTTTTTAGGTCTAAGAATTTGGGCAGGACGTTGATGAGCCAGTTACATAAAACTTATTTCTTTATTTATATAGGTACAATAGTTGTTAATCACTTGTTGGTATTTCTTACATAAATTCTATGCTCTATTTACAAATCCAGTGTTATAAAAGAAAAAATCATTTCTTATTTTTTTGTACACTGGCGTGCTAAAGTCTTTGGACACTCATTTTTTGCGTATTGTAAATATAAAACTGCAAAAATGGTTGATAAAAAATCTTAAATGTTGATAAGAATATTTAATTACAACTCTTGTAATAGATCCTAGCATATATAAAATACAGCATTTATAATTTTCCTTGTTAAGGAAAATTTTTGAATTATATGCCTGAAAGGTCAGGTTTACTCAAGCTGAAAGCATATTGACGCACAGTGTCTTTCAAGCTAACGAGAAATTGTTTTTTTACTATTTTGACATGGTAGTGTAGATATTTTTACTTTTTTGGAAAATTTGTAAATTTATTAATAAAACTGCTAAATATGTTCACATACATATGTCTAAACAAGATTATTTTTCTTCAGAAGCTACCTAATACTATTGGTAAATATATATACAACAAAATATTTTAGGATATCTTTTTTATACGTATTTAAATACATTTTTACTTACCGACTTATCCTTTAAATGCTACAGAAATGTAACATTCTAATAGTGCATAATACAACATAAATGTATATCCTGTTGTTATTTGCAACCGAATGAGCATGCTTTAAATACCGACATAATGCCTGAGAAAAAGCTCTCTGAGAAAATATTTTAAAAATTTTAAATGGAAGAGTGGATACCTACCAAAACGCACAGGTGTTTATAGAAGTATTTACAAACTTAAATAGTTAACTGTAATTCTACATAAGGATTTGGGAGATGGTATAGATAAGCATTTATTTTCATCTTATATTATAGATCAGGGGTTTCCAACCTTTTTCCTACATAGACCCTTTTTAAAAGAATGATTTACTTTATAAACACCATTATATTTTTAGATATTTTATAATTTTCTGATTTTTTGATTTTTTAAAATTTTTGAGAAAAATGGCCGTAACTTTTGAACGTGTGGTCGGATTTGATTTTTGTTGACAGATTTGGAAGAAAAAAATGTCGATTTTTGACAAAATTTTTTTTGTCGAATTTTGAATATTATACATGTTATCAGATAGATTTTAACATGCTGATTTCAAATCTGTCAACAAAAATCAAATCCGACCACACGTTCTAAAGTTTCGGTCATTTTTCTCCAAAATTTTCAAAAATCGAAAACATTGAAAGGCCATATCTCGAGAACGGTTTGAGATACATAACTGCGGTATGAAAATTTCAACTTTTCACGTCATTTTATATATAAAAAATATACTTTTAACGAAATATAAAATTCAAAATTTTATAGTAATTTTCATGCACCTTTCAATATGTCATAGAAATATCGATTTTAAGATAAGAAAATAAAAAGAAAAATCATAAATTACTATACAAATCAGGGGTGTCCTTCATTTACTTCTTTTAAAAGAATGATTATCTTTATAGACCCCTTACATTTTTAGATTCTTTAGAAAACAAAACTACAATCTTGTCGAAAAAGTACGAGTAATACATAGCAAATATACAAGCAATTTTATATCATTAAATATAAATGAAAAGCAAAAAAAGGGCATATTGCAATTCAAAATTTTAAAACAGAAAAAATTATCATAGACCCCTTGAATACTATATACCCTTTTTAAACTTATTATTATGAAAATAATAATTAATACATATGCATGATGTATATTTAAAACTTTAAACTACAAGAATAAATAAACATTGTTAAAAATGTTATTTATTTAAAATATATTGATGATTTTAAGAAAATATTTTACTCATTTTATAAATATTTATATCAGATATTCAGTATATATTCTTCTGAATGTGTTTCAATAGTTTATACGTTCTGAAGTTAACTACAAGTGCGTAAAAATGTTGAAATTACTAACAATCACGATTATCATAACTGTGAAATTAATTATGTTAACAAATAGTGCAAAGTATCCATACGAATCGTTGGAAACAAGTAGAACAAATACTACAGTTGATTTGAGGCAAAACCATGATATATTTCTACATTTTCTTGATTTGTATCGAGTTATGGTTGGTGCGCCTTTCCAACATATGCAGCCAAAACTTAAAAAGATGTGTAAAGCTATGAATAAAAATCACCAGAAAATATTCGGTAGATATGTACCGAGAAAACAAATAACATTATTCCCAAAGTATAATTATACTATTTCACATGGAGATGACTGAAAATTGAAAGGTAATTATTTTTATTTTTATAATTATTACCGGGCTGCAAAAAATACTTTTGTTTTGTGGCCGATAATAAAATATCTTGAAGGTTTTTGACATCCTGAACCTATAGTATATATTAATGTAAAAAATGTTTTTTTAATAACTTTAAAAAGTTATAAAATATCAAATCAAATAGTTTATTTTCACTGATTCCATCAGTGAATATTTACTGATAACATTTGTATAATCATGGAATAATTAATGACAATCATTTTTCACTGATTGAGATTAAGAGAATAAAAAAAATGTTTCGATACATAAAAAATAATCGTTATTTATGAACTTCTTTTATTTTTCCAAAATTCGTTAATAAAATAACTGTATTTTTATAATACAAATTAAATACAGTACTTTTATTTTTGTTATTTTTATAGGTGCAAATAACATGTAATAAGAAATATAAAAAATGAAGAGGATTATAAACATTTCATAAATCTAATATAAGTAATAATTGAACAAGATTTTATAGTTAACTGGATAACAGCATTACTAGGGACATTCAAAACTGCTGAAACTATATTAAAATTTAGATTTATGATTATAAATTTCTAAATTGAATTATATACATATATCGAAATATACATGCAAGCACAAAGGTCAATATAACCTTAAAACTTTGTAAGTGAATATTGGCTACTGAATAGGTAAATACACAGATAATTGTGACTTGCGCCAATAAATCCTTGTTTTATAAAGACAGTGTATTTCAAGTTGATTGGTAGTTGGTCCATCATAATGTGATCATATTAGGCTATGAGTACATATTTATAATTTAGAGAAATGATCATGGCAACGCTGTACATTATCTACTATTAACTATTTGTCAAATGATTATAAGTATTTTATCATCTAAGCTACCACAGAATATATTAATAATTAATGAAACTGATTATAATTCCCTTCAATCCACTTATCATATTTTGTAAAAAATTATTTCATTATTTCGTGTATTTTTTACTTTAATGAAATGAATACGTTGTTGCCACATTGTCAATAAGCCTTGTTTCACACATACGCGGTTCCATTCGGTTCGGTTCGTTTTCGGTTTTAGCCGAAAACGAATCAAACCCTTTCACACATACACGGTTCTCATACGGTTCATATTAGGTTTTATTTTTTTCCGTAAACTCAGTAGTTATGATGGAGAGAAAGCAAGTTGTCGCCATGTTGTTTCTCTATAAAAAAATTAAAAAATGAAGGAGGAATGCTAGAATTCATTGCGAGCACCCTTTCATCACTTTACAGCAGGAATTTGGAGCATTCTACACTATTTTCTCGATGCTAAAGAGCATGAAGACGATCCACATCAACATCTAGAAAACCGCTCATTTTATTAGAAAATCCGCGACAAAACATAAAAAAAATAACACTCGCTATCAGGTTAAAACCGAAACTAAACCGTGTATGTGTGAACGCGTTCATTGCTTTGTGTTCCCTGGACACGAATTGAAACCTGATGAAATCTGCCCGTGTGGAGGGAGTATTCAGTTCTGTACGGTTTCTATTAGGTACCGAATACAAACTGAATCATCGTTTCACACTTGTCGGCAGCGACCGAAAACGAACCGAACCGAATGAAACCGTATATGTGTGAAATAGGCCTAATACTGTAATTTATGTGATGGTTTGGTAGTTAAATCTGATTAAATATTAATAACGGGATGGTCAATAATTTTAATTTTTTGTATAATGTTTTCTTTCATATAAATATACAACACATGTCTGTTTTTTATGGAAAACTGAGGATTCGTTTATATTTTATCTAATAAAACGTTACGTTGGTGTAGGATTAGTCTATATAAGCTGTGTTAAAAATATCAACTTTGAGATCGTTTTTCATGACATTGAGATGGTCAATTTTTATAAAAATGGGCTATTTTTCAGATATTAATCTAGAATATTCCTGTGCAATTTAAACAAAATCTGACGTAAACAATGTTTACGGACCAACTACCTTAAGCCATAGGAAATTTAACATATGGGGAACATTAGATTAGAAGTGTTGTAGTAGCCTTTGGTCAAATTTAAATGTGTCATTGTTGCATTTTGAAATGCCGCTACAAAATTTAATAAAATAGTGATTAGTATTTTGTTTTCAATTGTGTATGTCAAAAAATATTAGCGTGAAAACAAAATACTAGTGACTATTTTATAAAATTTTGTGGCAGCATTTCAAAATGCACCAATGGTATATCATTAAATTTGACCAAAGACTTACTACAACACTTCTAATTTTCCTATGGCTTCAATATTTTCTTAATACAAGAAATATACATGAAAATATTGTTTTCTTGAGCAAAGTCAACGTTTCTATCAGTTATGTTGGTAAAGGTAAGCGATATACATATATTCAATTAAAATGATTTTAAAATAGAGATATGTTAATATCTTTGTAACAATATGAAAAAAATAAAATTTAAAAAATGTATCTATACATATAGGTATATATCAATTATTTTTTTCCTAAACGAATCAATCTGCCCTTAATTGAGGTAAGTATCTTAATTTTGAATTAATAAAATAAAAGTCTAACGCCCAGTATTATCAAGTTTAACTAAATGCTCCTTTAACTAACTGTCGTATTATCAACAGATCCAAGCATAATACATTTAATTAAATAGATTTTAAATTTTCTGCTGTATTTTTTTTTCAACGTATATTACGTAAATGATTCATTGAGAGCTTAAATATTGATTTAAATCACATTTGTAATACACCAAATTTACTTTAAAGGAGCATTTAACGCTAAAGGAGCTTTAAATTGGTTGATAATACCGGGCATAGATATAAGAAAATAAATTTTTATACAAAACAATATATAAAATATTAGTTTAAACATTTAATAAAAATTTAATCGATTCGAATGAACAAACATCTGTATCTCTGTCTATTTGTTACCATTTCACGATTAAACCGCTGAACCGATCTTGATGAAATTCGGCAAGAAGATAGCTTACACCCTGAGGATATTGTAACCCAAAAAATATTTAATATAAAAAATGTGTGTGTGATATTTGTACATGCGACCTGTTTTATCGACTACCATAACAAATCTGTATTACCTAACCTCTTTCTTCTTCACGGGTTTTAAGTTGCGGGTAACAGCTAGTTTGTTGTATATAATTCATTGGTTTTAAGTTTTAAGAGCATTAATATATTACTTTTGTTAACTTAAGTACATATGAACTTAAACTATATGATATTTAATTGCAGCTGAGTCATTTGATGCCTCTGAAAAATGTTTCTGAGGACATTCAGGTGCTGTTTGAGATTGATAAGTGTTATCAATGTAGATTTACTAAAATATTTCACAAAATTACAGGTACGGCGTATCTGTAATAAAAAATAATAATCTTTAACTGAAAATACCATTCAAGAGTATAAAAATAATAAGATAGAATAAAATTAATTATATCTGAACGAAATGGAAGTATATGGTGAAGATGATAGTAGAAAATCATATCTAATGCCGTATTTAGTCCAAAAAATTTTTAGCAATACGGTGTTTTTAAAACACTTCGTATTTAAAAATGTATAAGGTCTGTTGTCATTCTGTCAAAAAACATCAGGTTGTTGTTTTGTCTTTCTAGATTTCTAGTCTATCTAGTCTAAGATAAGATCAGATTACGATTTTTTTAAATGTTCTGTGCTCAGATTTTCGTATGTATTTTATCACGTTACACTGGTAGAAAGGATTTCTCAAACCAAGTAAACCTTGTTTTGTATATAACGAAAACAATATTTTCTTAAAATAAGCAATAATCTCTTAAACCAACTATAGTATTCTTGAACGAAGGAATAACGTAGTTGGATTAAGAGTATGTTTCTTATATTAAGAAAATATTGTTTTCGTTATATACAAAACAAGGTTGTTTTGGTCTAATACAGTTTTTTTCTATGTAGGTAATATAAGGAATAAGCAGTGACGATAACATTAAATCAACTTGGAAAAAGTTTGCATGCAGTCTAAATCATTAAATATTGAAAAATATACTGTAGTAAAGAATTGTGTAGAATTAAAAGATATGTATGTATATTTTCAACTACATTTTCCAAAAATCCTTATTAACAATAATTCTGTAGTCCATACGACCGAAGCCGCAAGCATAGCTAAATGTTAAATAAAACTAGAGCTAAATAGAATAGGCTCGGTGAGTTAAAATATTCCAATTAATACAAAATGTGGCTAATCAAACTGTTCATAGTACAGTACTGTCATTTTTTCACACAACACTAATGAGTTTATTTATCTGCTATATGTTTTTTTTCGTCGCGTACTTTGGCACGATGATTTTGCTACACACAAGTGTCTGCACTTGGTTGTTGATATTTACATTACAATCACGCGCGATTATCTGTAAAGCAACAAACGAGCCCACTGCGTTGACAGCGATATTTCATGATTTGTGAAATAGATATGGAGAATATATTACCTACTTACATTATGTCTCAGCCGAAAATTATAAAAGTGATTCATTTGCTTTAGAATATATTTGCAAATATTTTTAAATAACATATGAATGTTTTATAATAATTCATTGAAGAAAGGAAATAGACTGTAAAATAAATTATTATTTAATTAATATTTAAAAAAATATTTTTTTATATATTTTTTAATAAATAGGCGTAGATTGAAAATTTGAAAACCAGCCTATGGGCAGTGTTACTGCTACCCGCGATATATTAAAACATATATATATATATATATATATATATATATATATATATATATATATATATATATATATATATATATATATATATATATATATATATATATATATATATATATATTTAACACTAACTAAAAAGCAATAAATAAAATTCGATTAGACTTTCTTCATACTAGAAGAGTAAAACGGTATGGAGAACCATATGACTTCATGACTTCCATGTTTTATAGTTTCATTTAAAATAATTTTTAATATATGTATAGATATAAGAATTTTTTCAAATGAGATTTGTCAGAAGTAAATCTTACTTTTGTATTATACAGATACAAACATTTTTCCCAAAAATAATTCAAATCGGTGCATAACTGCATATTTACAGTAGTTATCGCGAACGGAAGAAAATTCTACATCCATAGACACACACGCAAAGCCGCCATGCAGAAATCAACTTTTCTTTACGTTTTGAAGGTAGTACAATCAGAATCTGCTCTTATCTCGGACACGATTTTATTACAATACTTCAATTTCTTCGAACATGGAAGTAAAATGACTAACTCTTCTAGTATGAACAAAATCAACTTTACAAAATGCAATGCATTTTAATTTTCTACTTTTTAGTTGGTTTTTAGACCAAAGAGACAAAATAGCAACAAAATGGGAACAACCCCTATACATTTTTAAATACAAAGTGTTTTAAAAACACCTTGTTACTGATTTGTCTTTTAGGTGTAAACATGGGGTTCTTTAAGAAGATATTAAAAAAAATATATCAAAACCCACGATGGGTGTTGCCCACTAGACTTAACTCAAAAAATACCCTTGCAAATTGATTCGTGAATCAATCCCGAGTCTATAACGAGGTACATGAATCCTTATATGAAAAAAATTGAGGGGGGGGGTCATGACCGGAAAAATTCCTAAAATGGACTAAATTAGAACCACAGATCTACCATTTAGCGAAAACCCCGAGGTCAGGGGGCCGAGATCTCGCGGCGGAAGACAGACGGACGGATGGAAAATCGAGCATATAAGTGTTACCACTTCGTGGGTTGCGCAAAAAATGTATAATAGATTATGTCCACAAAAAAATTATATACATAATACTGATTGCTTATACTAATTATACGAATAAGTATTTGTCAAAAGGAATGTCTGAAATCTTCATGAGAATAAAAATATTATAAGAATATTTTTAATAATAAAAAAACCTAATATTTTTAAAATTAATATTTAATATAAAATTCCATTAGGTACTTTTTAATTCAATAAACATAAAAAAATAAATAGCTTTACTATACACGCATTCTTATTAATCGTATAGTGACATTACTTAAGGATTATCTTGACCGGTTTGAGATATTTAAAATATTAAGTTTATGACTAATTGCCCACCTGACAAATTTAGACACCTGGTCGTATCTTTGTCAAATATTAACCTAGATTAATAAATCATATCTTTAAATGTTTGTATTCAAATTTTGTTGTGAGAATCATAAATGTATATGTATGAAATAATTTTTATTTAATTGAAACAGTGGTTCTAAAGCTCATGTGGTCTAGGGACCCCTTTTTAATAATTATTTTTCAGGGAGTCCTCTCCCCCAACAGAAAAACATAAAGGTTTCTAGATACTAATTAATCACTAGTAAATAAAATGTAAAGGTACTTTAATATATGTCAAACATGTTAAAAGTTCTGCGGGTCCCGGGGGTCTGTGGACCCTAGTTTAATGCGGTGTTTACACCAAGAAAACAAAACAGAAACACGGTGTTTTTATGACAAAAAAGCAATAAACCCTATACATTTTTAAATACGAAGTATTTTAAAAACACTGTGTTTATGTTTTGTTTTCTCGGTGTAAACACCGAGTAAGAACCGCTGATTTTTTAGATTTATTCTTATTATTATTTGGTATTGTTATTATATTAATCTTGGATTCTGGGTACAAACCGCGTCGATTTGGCCGTTCTATCGGCCAACGTTTTGTCGTACACTACAGTGGACATTATCAGAGCTCTCTATTGAAGGTTACCTTTCATTAGAGTCCTGATGATGCAGCCAAATTGATATTAAAAAAATATCATAACAAATACAAAATAAAGTTTTACAGATTTATGTACTGATAATTTAATTAAATATTTCTTAAAAATCAACTTTTTTATTATTTAAAAAAATCTTACAATAAAAAATTTCCTTTCTTATTTTAAGCTTTCGTATTCCCGTAAACAAATGAATTATTCTTATTAAACCTGACACGTATGGACAGAATACAAGTGACCTGAGCATTTGATTTACATACATCAGGCAACCATTGGCTTATTTACCAGTGGCGGTGCAAGTGTCAGGTCTGAGGTGAAAATGAGTATTTTTCATTTATACACTGCTTGTCACAATTAGTGGGACACTATTTCAATGTATTGTTAATGTGTTGTTTCAAAGCCCAAAAAGTTACAGCTTTGACTCTTAATTAATAGGGGGTGTGCAATGTGCATGCCTTAGAGTGGTGAAAAATGGCATTTTCAAGTATTGAAAAATAAGTTTAAAAACTGATTATTCCAAAATAAAACTAAAATTTACAATAATTATTATTTGTGTAACTTACATGCACCCTTAATTAGGCACTATCTTACTAATTTTAATAACATTTTATTCTATTTACTTTTTGGTATGATCCCCTAAGTTAAGGTCAGCAAAAATACATATATGAAGATATCAAAATTTAAAAAAAAATTGTTAAAAGCAATCACAGTTAATATAAATTTAAATTTTATTAAAATCCTATTATTTTTAACATATTTCTTACCCTTAATTCAACTCCATTATATTATAAAATGTTATTAATTTTTTTTGTCGAGTTTTGAAGTATTATACATGTTATATAGATGTTGACACGCTGATATCAAATCTGTCAAGAAAAATCAATCACACGTTCAAAAGTTACAGCCATTTTTCTCCAAAATTAAAAAAAAAACTTAAACTTTGAGAGGTCATATCTCGAGAACATGATGAGATACAGACCTGCGGTTTGAAAATTTCAACTTTTCATTTTCTATAGAATAAACATAATTTAAACGAAATCTAAAATTGAAAATTTTTAGGTTAAACATGGTTCTTATTTCATTTTTCATAGAAATGTCATAAAAAAATCAACATAATATGTATATGCTTCATGTCTAAAAACAATTCTTAATAATATGTTTTACACTGCCACTGTAAACAACTAGCTCATTTATATTCCCGATCACAGAATGAAGACAGAAGGTTTGGAATATATAAACAATCTTATAGCCTATAAGTAAATCAGTTCTAATAATATTTATCTGGATATTATACAACAACACTACGTGGATTGGCAACACTATTAGATATTTTTTTAGAACAAAATGTTAGTTGTTGATATTGAAAATGATCATTTTATTTGAAACAATTTGCAGATCAATTAAAACATGAATTATGAAAATTTGTAGCAAAAATGTTTTATGAAAAATTTATAAATCATCACATGAATACTTTATAGATATTACCATAGGTGGGCACAGTTAATCGAAAAGTTATCTTCGTTAATCGTTAATTCGTTAATAAAAAAGTTAACTTCGTTAATCGTTAAAGCGTTAAATTCCGAAAATTTAACGGAAGGTAAAGTTAACTGAAATTTTGAAAATTTAACGAAAGTTAACCGTTAAAAGTTAACCATCCAAAATGTTTGAAGACCTTTTTTGCTCTTTCCACAATTTTCTTATGTACTTGTCATCAAACAACCAATGTAACGGATTAAAGTTAACGGAAGTTAAATTTAACGGAAGTTAACAAAAGCGTTAACATTTTTTTGAGTTAACTTAAAAGTTAATTCGTTAATCATTTTGTTAACTTCGTTAATTAACGATTAACGGATTAACGAGTTAATGCCCACCTATGGATATTACCTACATCTTTCGTTAATATGAAATAGCTCTTGATACGTATTATCAAGTAGATAATGTTAGTGATAATGACTACGGAACCCTATCAAGTGTGTAACCAACACGCACTTAGCCGTTTTATCTATTCGATACAAATAATTTTGTATTTGTTTGTACTTACATATTATTTGTGCACTCATAAGTACATATTCAAGTACAATCTTTATCCGTTTGTCAATTTCTATATAGTCACATATACATCTGTATTAATGTATTAACACCTGTGTCATTAAAATGATATAACAGCACTCATAACGTGTGTCAACTTTACCTAGAAATCCTTATCAGGATATGTTCTCATTTTTAGCTTCAGGTGTAAATGACCAATAATCAGGTGTAAATCACAACAGTACAAAAATATATTCTTTTCTACTTATTTTAACTTTCATGTAATATTTCTTTGATATTACAAATTGACATTTCTCAGAATTGTTATTGTTACAGGATACTTCTCAGATGTTGAATTATATGCGGTTATTGTCAGTACTTACTTCATTGTAATAAAATGAAGTCATTTAAAAGCTTATAGTCTGTTTCATTTAAATTTGCAGTGGTTGCCAGATGATTTGACTATTTGACGGTATGCATTGTGTATCATACCGTCAAATCACCTGGCAACCACTGCAAACTTAAATGAAATAGAATATTAATTAGAGAGATAATTAAACCAAGTTTGAAATGAAATAAAAGGTAGTTTTTAAAGTGAAACTTTTATTACATCGTCTCAAACTTTTTGGTCTGTGTGTTGCATGTCGCTGACGTTTGGACTGCGCATGCGTGGAACAAGCAGCAAGCAGCCATTCATTGTATGACAGTTTATGTACTGTGTGCTATTATACATATTTAGTAAGTTTGTATTGTAATTTGTCAGTGTTTAATGTAAATGTTGTTATTTATTTGCTTTTGGTAAACAACGACACAGCTAGTGAGTCCAAAAAACTGATCAACGAGAAAGAATAGTGCAAAAATGAATGACGATGAATTAATTTTACGCCGTAAAAAACAAAACGCCGACAGAGCACGTGCTTATAGAAAAAGGAAAAAAGATCTTGGTTTTTATATAGAATTTATTAGAATTATTAGAACTTTTTGCTGGTGCATGTTGTTGTTTATGGATTTATTTCAATTTTGAGTGCTTGAATTTATTATTCCGAAAATTTTTAGTTAAATGTCTATAATGTGAAAAAAAGTTTCACTTTTACCGTGGTTTCATAAAACCACACAATCCTTTTTTTTTAAATATGAAACATATACAGATTGATTTGTTTTAATTTCCCCAGGTTAATGTTTTAAAAAACAAAGAAAGATAGAGGAAAATGTTTCGGACAAAAATTAAAGGGTTTAAAAGGGTAGGTATGTCAGATGGCGCTATCAAAATTATTTTTGGTTGAGGTTTTGAGATCATATAGAGGTCATCTTCGTTTTTTTTAATAGGGACCTTTATTACTAATTGCAGAGTTGTATTCTCCATGAAAAAATAACTTTCGTTGGAATTTTTTTATGACTTTCTTCTTCACTTCTTCTATAAGATCATTAACAAAACAATTAGAGATTTTGGACATTCAATAATTTATCACTCAAATCATTAACATTTATGCCCGATATAAATTATAAAGGGGCTGGCAAAATTTACTAGCTAGTAAGCACTCTCAAATGAGGTATTAATTTTATGTTAGTATCTATAGATGTGCTATGGAATTTTGAGGTGATACTTCAACGAATTGTAACGCAGTTTAATAATATCGCGTGCACGAAACTTGTCAAAGTCTTCATGAAACTCCAAGAGAACTGTCATATAAATTTGATACCTCATTTGAGAGTGCTAGCTAGTAAATTAGCTTGTTCCTTTGTGATATCGGACTTCGTATTTTAGAGGTTGCAACACTCTCTTATAGTTAAAAAATATATAAAAACAAATTTTTCTTAGTTGCCATGTAAAATTGCTATATCATTTAATTTTATGTGCTCTAATTCTGGATTTTAAATTACAAAAATATTATAACCATGCATCTGTAATTATTCTACCTACTACTACATTTTGATTTCGGTGTAGAAATTGTCCCTCTTAGCTCCGTGCAAAAAATCACAGTCAGTTGGAAGGGAACGCGGCGACAATTCTAAGCATGTAGTATGCAAATATACAAACACCTGTTAGACACCTGTGGAATAAAGTATCGGCCAATCTGCGCGTCTAATCATCAATGTGTGCCAATACTTGATATTGCACAATACTTTATACAGTGAAAATGTATTTTTGTTTACTTATTGTGATTTTTACTTTTGCTAAGTAAACAACATATTAGTTAATTGGTTCTTGACATAAGTCACGTGAATTAGCATGAAAATTCATACTAATATTATAAATACGAAAGTAATTCTGTCAGTGTTTTTGTACAGCTAAACCACTGAACCGATCTTAATGAAATTTGGCTAGCAGATAGCTTGCATCCTGAGGAAAGACATATGTAGGTTATTTTATATCAAATACAAATTATACACGGGTAACAGCTGGTAATTTGATATAAGTAATTTTATATTACTTATCTATAATTCATATCAATGTTATTAGAGACTATCTAAAAAAAAAAAAAAATATTTCTAGTATTTGTGAATAAAGTACAAATTATTCTTAAATTGAATAATTTGTTAAGTACTATACAAATTATTTATTTCCAATTAAACGTTTGTGTAAAATTAATTATGTTAATAGTATATATTTTTTATTGGAAGATATAACAAATTAAACTATTTTTGTACGTAAACTTTCACAGTTGTGTGAATTTATAATTGACTAGCGGAATCCCGCGGCTTCACTCGCGTAAACTTCGAAACTAATTAGAACCCTCCATACGTGATAGGGGATGGCATATTATATTTTTTTATATTGATTTTTATTTATTACCTATAAAAAAACGTAAATATCTCGGATCGTAGTTAAAAATTGTAAAAACTAAACCCCTGTCTACCCTCGCCATTAGGAGTTGAATATCGAATTTTTTTATTGCAGATTATTTTGCCCGACTCCACCATTATAACGTAAGCAGCTATACAGATAAATATATCAAAAACACAGACCCTGTCTGCCCCCGTCATTAGGGGTTGAATGTCGAAATTTTTATTTTAATAGATGATCTCTATAGAGATAACAGTGACAATTTCAACGTAGATATATCTACGTTGAAATATAAAGAAATACTTGCAAATAACAATGTTAAAATAATATTATTATAAAATCAAAGTAAAATGTCAATTGAAGAATTTGCCTCTAAAAAATCGCGTAGAGTAAATTTTTGATTGTAATATGTATATTTAAATTTCATATAAAACTTAAATTTTTAATTTTAAATTTTCTTAACAAAAGTTGTTTATTTACATATCTATTTTAAGAAAAAATACCAATTGATATACCATTGTATTTAAAAATGTATGACACTTTAAACTATTAAAATCTCAAATAATCATACATCTTTACAAAATTCAATACTTTCTTTCTGAATTTAAAAAAATAATAAAATTCCAATAATATTTAGCGAAATCAGAGCACTTTTAGTAAAACTCTAAAATTTGCGAACAAGTCACCATATTTTTTAAACAATTGAAAGTATGAACTATTTTGTTTTATAAAAGTTTCTTATTGTTTATGATCTTTACAAATATGTACTTTTTGATATACCATTCTATTTGATTTTGCTGGGAAACGGGCATGCGCTCTCAAACTACCCCCCAAGGAGCGGTTTTAGGGGGTTGAAAATATTTTTTTTTAATTCTTTAGGATCGATATAGGTAGGTATATAGTAAATTTTTTATCCCTAAATCTCTATCTTCAATAATTTGGGCGTAAAACATAGTGGATTGGTGGTCTGGAACACCCTGTATAAGTATAATAATAAACATTAAAAATGAAATTTTGATTTTTTCTTTGATGTTATCTCGAAGGGCGGCCATACATACTGGCACGCAGGCGGCCATATACCCAGGCACGGCCCTGCCTACTTATGCCATGTTTCATTCGGTGAAAACAAAAAAAATATTTTACAAATTTTTCCCACCCCCTAACACCTTAGGGGTTAAATTTTGGGAAATGTTGAAATAATTGTTATCATTATTTATATTGTAGAGTATGTTCGATAAGTTTCAAGTAAATACCAACAAAAAAATATTATCTTATATAAACTTTGACACTCTGTTTTAACCCCCTATGGGTTTGATTTCGAAAAATCTTTTCTTAGTGGGTGCTTACATCATAAAAGGAAGGCACCTGCGAAATTTCACGTTTCTAGGTCCAGGGGTTTGGACTGTACGTTGATATATGAGTGAGTGAGTGAGTGAGTGAGTGAGTGTGTGAGTGAGTGAGTGAGTGAGTGAGTGGTTAAGGACAAACTCTTTTATAGGTATAGATTATAAAACCATAATATTACCAATAATATAGATTTCGATCCTGTACGTAAAAATTACAATTCTTATTGTAACTTTAGTAACACGTGGCCAACAAGTATTACACGATTTTGGATCAGTGCCGTAACTAGAAACTCGGCAGCTCGGAAGTCTTGGGGCAGAGTGTGTGTAGGGGCCCCGTAAAATAAAAAAATAAAAACCTTTTTCGTTGTTGTCTAATTTAATTAAGTGCTATTATTATTTGTGATGACTTTTTTTTCACTAACACCTAACCTTTTTTAACATGCTATAGGGGCCCCATATGTTTGGGGGCCCGTCTGCCCTGGTGGTAGTTACAGTGCTGTTTGGACCGTTTCAAAATTACTACGTCAAATAGTAATAATTCTTTAAAAAATATGATTGTAATGAAATAGTATTCTCCGTGTATATGTATTTATCTGAATACAAAACTATTACCATCTATCCAATCTGATAATTATTAATAAATATAGATATAAAGAAACAAGCAAGCGAAAAATCGATGAGAATAAATCAAACAATTATATATATTTAGTGTTGAAGTATGTGGAACACTAGTTCGATATAATTGATAGGTACATAAAATGATTTATTTCTGTAAATGAAATCGTCACAGTTGGTCGAATTTGTGTACTAAAAAATCTAAAATCATACACGTAATTTGAACGTAAAAAAACTGACGTCACTGACTTTCGCAAAAAACGAACTAAATTCATTAATAGCTTACTCAAGACACCACATTTGCATATGTATGTTTTCTATGTATATCTGTGTAAATGAGAAAAGCTATAAACATGTCTATGGGTATAAATATAGACACACTTATTTCTATAGTCAGATTTACAAGTTATAATGGATTTTTACGCTGATGCTCATTTTTTAGCGTCATATCTTGTCACGTGACTGAATTTTGATGTCTGATTCGTATTTGGAGCGTTGAGCGTCAACATGAAAATACACCATTAACTGTAAGTTACCCTATTGTAGAATTTTGTTGTCTTATCAAACCATGCCGTAATTGTTTTTAAAATTAACTTTTTATGCAAGAATAAATTCATAACGTGAAATTTATCTATTTATTTTGTAAAACAAAAATTAATTCAAATTAGATAGAAATAAAGATAGAAGAAATAATGTAGGTAAGGTTGCCAAATGTGTACCATTTTTTAAAATTCCTTAGCCAATAAGGAACCCATGGTTTTGGTTTGTCCGTCTGTCTGTCTGTAACAGTCCTCCCAATCTCTTAATTTTAAACCTATTGAGATGAAATTTGGTATACGGACGTAAATTGATGACCCAAACACAGAAATTATGATTTTAACCCTTCAGTCACGAAATTTTTGCGTTTAAAATGATTTTAAGCGTCCCCCTCGCTTATTCCAGAAAGTAACTTTTAATTAGTATTTTTAAAGAAAATTATAATAAACACTGGATAGCAAAAATAGATAATAAAAAATTTAGGAATAACTTTTTTTACGCTATTAAAATTATCTATACTTATTTCATGAGAGTTGTAGAGGATTTTTTGTCTCAATTTAAAAAGCAACATATTTTTAAGACCTTTTTTGTTTTTCCCTAACCCGTTAAGTGAATCGGGTGTTTTAATCCTTAAAATGAAAAACATATTAGTACTTAACGGAGAATTACCCTTAATTCTTCTATAATATTCGTACTAAACATTTATGAAATTATGGCATAAAAATTAAAAAAAAAAAAACATGATTTTGTTTAGAAAATATTTATGATCATAATTATGTTTTAACCACTGTCGCCACTGTGCCAGTATTTCCCAACCTTTTTTGTGCTATGCCCCACCTAAACCTTTCTAAAATTCTTATTCCCCTCCCCCGAACATATTAATAAATTTTAATATTCAAAAATTGAAATGTTCACTAAAGAAACTTGAATGATAGGTTTTAGGAAGAACTCACTAGGAAATTATTGAGCATACACACTAAGTTAATTTTTAAAACATAATGAAGAACTGAAATTCAAGTGCAAAATAAGTTTAATGAAAGATTTTTCTATATTATTTTAAATACAGTGGTACCTCGACATACGAGTTTAATTCGTTCCACAACCTTGCTCGTATCTTGAATTACTCGTATCTCGAAGCAAATTTCCCCATACAAAACAATTGAACTACCATTAATCCGTTCCAACCCCCAAAATGTCACCCCAGTTATTTTTGTTACGTGGTTTTGAATAATAAAAACGTATTTATAAATGACAAATATTTATTGTACAAAAACAAAAAAGAGAATGTAAAGAAATAAATTAGATATCCTCACTGGTCTTTGCCTTTTTCGCTACATTTTTCTCGCTTTAATCTGTAGGCCGTTTAGAAAAAAAACATGTCCAAGGAGGTTTGTTGGACCTGCTAAACTAAACCGAACTCGTATCTCGAATTTCGCTCGTAACTCAAAGCAAAAAATCACTCGCTCGCCGGCTCGTATCTCGAAAAACTCGTATGTTGGGGCACTCGTATGTCGAGGTACCACTGTATTAGTAATTATTTATTATTTGAATTTAGTGGGATCCTCGCGCTTGATGCTTGATCCAAAGAGATTTTATGTCAGGTTCCTGAGAGTCCCCATACGGTTAACTTAAACTCTGGATGAGTCCATTTTCAAATTGCCCCCCTGTGGGGCGTGGGCCCCACGTTGGGAAACACTGGCTGTGACCATAACCCGCAACTCGAACTATACCTCTTCGCGTCAGACAACGTCACCGGAGTGTCCTAGAACGTCCTCGGCGACAGCGGCGGTAGAGACGTCGTTGATTCAGTGACGCGAGAGTATAATTAGTACCCGCGCGAGGTGATCACGCGGCACAGTGGGAGGGGGTGGGGAGAGCGCCGCGCGATCACGACTAGGAGGTGGTGGAGGAGGTAGAAGAGGTCACAGCCTCGGGGGCGCAGGTGTTCCGCAGACATGGCGGCGCTCCGCCCCCCACGCGCGATTTATTGGAAACGTGTGTTTTTGTTTTCGTTAATGTTGCATAAATTACTTGTGTTTAGTAGAATGTGTCAATGTTTGTAGAGAGTATGAAAAAAAAGGGTTACTTACATATTAATCTCAAAACATATGGAGACGTATACGTATATGTCACCTTTATTCGAGATTATAGCGTAGTATATAAGTATATAAACCTTAAAATTTACCATTAATACCTCAACGAATTTTTTGAATAATCCAATTTAAACTTATTTCTTTCGTTACAATTGTTGTTTACTTAGTTATATACAAATATACCTACAGTGTATTCTATGTTGATTTTACTATAGAAAATTTAACATGGGGAGAATTAAAAGTGTTGTAGTAATTCTTTATAAATAAAGGGGCGTTGTATTTTGACATGTCTGATAAATTTTAAATTAGTCAGTTTATTTAGAGGCGACATTTCAAAATGCACAAATACAATACAAAGGTTATATACAATTTAACACTTCTAATTCATCCAATGTTAAATTTCCTTTTTATTCAACTTGTAGTACACTGTATCTTTCATTTTTAAAAGAAGATATTTCCTCTATAATTAAGAATTACATTTTTGGACATTCGTTTAAAGTAAACTTTTCCTCGTATTATTTTGTATTGGTTTTTGCTCTAGTAATGGACAAAGTAAAACCAGTAATGAACACCCAATGATGGACACTTGCTAACAGGCCCGGATTTACCATGCAGGCAGTGTAGGCACGTGCCTAGAGCGGCAAAAATTAAGGGGCGGCAAATTTTGAAATGAAGGGGCGGAAAATTTTGACGGAAAGTAAAAAAAGGTCTTCACATTTTCTTTAAGTAAACTTTACATAATAAACCTAAAAAAATGTCACCAGATCTTATTTTTATTTTGAACAAGAGGGCGGCAAATTCCCAACTGCCTACGGGCGGCAAATTTCTAAATCCGGGCCTGCTTGCTAATGATTATAAAATGATAAGTACTACTGCATAAACTTTATAAAATAATGAGTCGTAAAATTTAAATCAATTTTCATAAGAAAATATATTTTTCTTGGTTGTGTGTCGAACTGCGATAATTACTTGTTCACTGAATGATCAATCATCATTAAATCACGTTGGAAGACAGTTAAATGTATATAGATTAATATTAATATTCAGTAATCAAATATTACTAATTAAGTACATTTATGTTAAAATTGGGGGGTATTGTTCAAGACACTATTCTTAATATGAAAATACATGTTAAAATATAAGATAAAAAATACAAATATTCTAAAGAAAAATTCAACTTACTAAACTTTTATGTAAATGTTCGCAGTAAAAAATTAATATCTCATTAAATAAATACACAATAAACAAATTTTTATTCGCTACTTAAATTATGTACATATCACAGTATTTTATAAGTAATAAATAAAATACAGTTTTCAGTAGTTTGTGTTTATAGGTATAGGTATCTGTTACGCGTGTATGAAATCTTACAGCACACGCATATTATAGAATATTTATGGTGGATAACTCTGAAGGTTCTGAATTTACATATTTTATGTTGCAGCTACTGTTGTAATGCATGATAAACAACTAATTATTACTAGTAGGTATGTTTATATATAGCGTGTTCCGTAAATATATCGACAAACTTACAGGAGTTGACGAGGACGGAATTATAAAAGAGCTAATAAAATTTGTTAGTTAGCAAGTACTTTTAATGGGGTATTAATAATTTATTATTATCTATGGATTTATACTTCAACTTTGTTTAACACATACATATGTGACTCTAACCCATAGACTTATAGAATATACTGAGCATTCCCTATCCAACTGTAAAGTAGATACTGGCGAAAAAGTGTGACAGAGACAAAGCGAATATGTAGCCAATACTGGTCTCTTTCTAGAATTTTAATTGGTCACGTCACAGGTTTGTAGTCATTACAGATCTACAGAAAAGAGACAGATATTTGTTACATATCCGCTTTGTCTCTTTAAAGAGAGTGGATATTCTATGCTCTAACTAGTGCAAAGGGAGGCGCCAAAAGTTTAACAGAAATTTAAATTTTATAACACACATTAATGATTAAGGTGTATAAATAAAAAATACTTGTATAACATTATATTATTTTTGTTTACAAATATTATCTGTTTCTTAAAGGGACTGTGTAGTTTTAGACTGACAACTATTATTGAAAAAGCAAAACTGATTGAATTATCATGCGATACTTCTAAAAAAAAATCAGAATGAAAGCACTCCCCTTAATAACACCTAGATTTAATTAAGTTTATGTTAATAAACAAGCACATTCATCGGATTAAAAATAAATTTTATATGCAAAAAAATATATTTTATACCTTTTTAAAATATGTCCGTATAATTTTATGAAATAAAGGGGAGAGGGGGGGGGGGCAACAGATAAATTTTTTTAAAGGGAGGCGTAGTTACATAATGTTTGGAAACCACTGTTCTAACCGTTGTTTTAATACCATTATTATAATTGCTGTTTAATTAACGCGCATGCGAAAAACTTTTCAAACATTTCATGATACTTCGAGAGAACTGTCATATACCTACAGTCATAGGTATGTTTGATATCTCATATGAAAATTGCTTAAATATTGTTAGCTCCTTTATAATACCAGATATACTTAAGTTTACTTCAAATTTACTACAAAAATATTAAGGGATACTGGCGCCAATCTTGACCGCTTTAAGAGCAAGGTATATTAATTATCAAATTCCGCAAATATAGTTGGTTTTTTAAACTGTGGCATTTTATTTTGTTTATGTTTTTTCTCCAGTAATGGATAAAGTAAACCCAGTAATGGACACTTGTTAATGATTACAACATGATAAGTATACTAAATTTGAAACTAAAATTAATAAATAGAATAATTACATGACTAATAATCAAATGTCATTTTGACACTCAATGGCCGATTGTCACCAAATTAAGCTGTTTTACAGTTAAGTGTCTATAGATTATTATGATTCAGTAATGGCAGTAATCAATATTTTAATTTTAGTTCATCTAATGAAATAAATGTCAAACAGTCGGGTATTATCCAAGACTGGTGTCAGCACATTATTTTGTGTTTAAAAGTTGTAACATTTATGTGGCTTGTAAAACAATGAAATATTTACACAAAGAAACAACAAATGAATTAATGTCTAAAACAAAGTGTGATCATTCATTATGTTACCACCCGCCGAGTAGGAACATCTTCACTAATTCATAAACAAATCACGTCGTGAATCCTTGAGGCGAGCGCAAGGACTTAATGTGTGAGAGAGCCTGCAGGCGGGCTTGGTGCAGCCGTGAGAACTTGCCCAGACCTGTCGTTGCACCTGATGCAGGTAAAATACCATACAACTACAAGAGTCAACAGTATACGTATACAGTATACATACATGCACTTAATGCATGTACAGGATGTTACAATAATAACTGAGTTTTTAATTTTAATAAACATGATAATTTTATTTTCGTACTTTCACGTTTCCAGGAAAAAAATTGTAGATTTGCATAGATCTACTAACAATAAGATCTCGAAAGTGTTCCATTTTGAGACATCATAGTTTTCACTGGTTTTTGATCTGTGGAGACTTGAAAAGATCCACAATTACCTACAAAGATCTCTAAAGATCGTTGTAGATCGTGATAGAGATTAAAACGTTGAAAAATCGTTCATTTTCAACGTTACAATGATCTTCAGAGATTTTTGTAGATCGTTGTAGATCTTTGTAGATCTTTGCAGATCAAAAACCAGTGAAAAATATGATGTTGTCTCAAAATGGAGATTTGTCGAGATCTGAGTAGATCTCTGCAGATCTACAATTGTTTCCCGTGTTGTTTTTAGTGTTTGAAGCTAGATTGCGCAATCATTGATTAAGAAAACTGATAGGAATATTGTCTGTCTGTCTGTCTGCACAGCCTTCTAGCTACTAAACTATTTAACATAAAAAGCAGAGATTTATCATAATTTTAGTAAATGATGGACCAATGATAAATCTGTTGATTTTAGTACCATTTTGCCAATTTTCATTCGATTACGTTGAAATTTTTACACAATAAAGAAGATAGATAAAGCTACAAATTTAGTGAATAACATTAAAATTGGACAAAAATTGTTTGTGTTACAGCGTTTTGAATTTTGAAAATTGCTGAATTTTTGCTAAAAAATCGATTTTTTTTCGTTTAAAACATGATTTTCGAAGGGAATAACTTTATGAATGTATATAATTTAAGGATGTTTAGTTCAATTAGGACCCATAGCTTCAATCTGGATGATAATTGGTTGAAGTCATTGATTTAAAAAATATATATTCGAATTTGAATGTTTGCAAATAGCAAAAAACATGTTTTTTGCTATACCGCAAAAACAAGAGCTGATTGAGCAAAACGGTGGTCATTTTTGGATTCAGCGTGTCCAAATTACCCTTAAAAAGTTATTGTATACCCTGCAGCAAAATGGCTGTCGGCCAGTGAATTCAAGGAATTTTTTATACATTTTTCGGAAAAATGCTTAAAAATTGCTGTCCCCTACAATACATATCACCAAAAAGATCGCTCAGAAAAATCTGAAAAATATCATAAACATTGGGAGTTAGGTATAAATTGAGCCAAAATTATCAGAATTGAAAAATTCTAACTCGAGCAATTGTTATAAATAATTTAATTGTTTTTTTCCTTATAACTATTGAACCATTGGTTTTTGGAGGGAATGTTTTTGGACAAAATTTTTTTCTCACGATGTAAGAAAACAAAATTTTTCAAAATTTTCAATAATTTATGTGGGGGCTGATAGCATGGAACACTAATTGTGCAAATATAGGTAACTGGCACTTGTCTTAATTTTTTCCTTTATGCAAACTCTGCGCCACCCTGTATCAATAAGGGATTCAATGTGTTATGTGTGTGTGTGTGTGTGTATGTATAGCTTTATATACCGCACTTGTTGCACGATGTCCTTGTACCAGTGCAAATCCATGTTACCTTCTTTAAACATGACATATAAGGAAAATGCGACAGAACGTCTTTTTCACCTTTTGAAGTGCAATTTTTATTTTGATTGCTACTTTGAAATAACCTTTTTTGTACGTGTTTTTTTTAATGTTTGCGTAAAAATGGTATGTTTTAATGTCGCATTTATTTATTTTAAATTATTTTTAGAAGTAAAAAAGCAGTTTTCTTGAAATTTGAAACCGTCATACCTGTATTAAAATGTCACAACATTCTTTGCAATAAAAATAAATAAAGTCAATGTCTAGTTAATGTTGGTTATATGCTGCATATTTTTAATAGATACATACATATTGCAGTTGACTTGTTAAGAGTATGTGGATTACATTTGTGGAAGTCTTAAAGTTAGCGTAATATCTGTTACAAAAGTATATCTGATGAAACATAATTCGATAGATATTTAGAAAATGCCGTTAAAAATTGTTTATTATTAATATCCGTTGTAGGTAATTTATTGAAATCTATGACAAAAACACACGTTTACCAATCATGTATAGATTATACATATATAGATAGTAATTGCAACTATTTCGTCTATAAAAAATATAATAGCATACATACAGATATTAATTGTTCTTATTAAAATCGTCAGTTGTAGAAAACTCATTTGATGTATTTTGTTGTTTAGGTAGTTTGTAAGTACAAATGAGGACACACTAATGGATGAGAAGCTGCTAATGGGTCGGTCATAGTAGATTTTGACAAACAGGACATATTTTAACCTGCAAGTGTGTTACTTTATTTAATATAATAATTTTTAGATCAACATGCATTTGAATTTCAATGTGACCTAAACTATATATCGCCAGCGGATTATTGAAAAATATAGTGGAAGTGGAAACAATATAGATCATTTTATTCTACACAATTCTTTATTACATTATATTGTTCGATATTTAACGGTATTGCAAAAGAGCGCGCTCGCAGTAAACTTTTTTTTCGTCTGGATTTACTATTATCGTCATTGTTTATTCCTTATGTTACCTAATATAACAAAATATATACTAAAACCGATGAACATATATATGAATTAAAAAAAAAACGTAAATCGGATACGTGGTTCTCGAGTGGTAAGCGCACCATAATTCAAAAATATACAAACAAAACACAATAATTCCTTCATCGACGAAAATTGGTACATATCTACGTAGTTTTATACCTAAACTTTAAGAAACCGTTGAGCTTAGTCCACCAAAGGGTGCAGGGGTAGTTTTATAGTGTATGAAAGGGGTGAAAAAGTGTTTTTTTCGTAAATAACTTCAAAACGGCTTATTTCATTGAAAAATATTTCAATAGTTTTTTGTAGCTCTGTCCTAGACATTTAATTCTTTTTTTATTTTATTCCAATACAATAAA
This sequence comes from Sialis lutaria, assembly GCA_949319165.1. Lineage (NCBI taxonomy): Eukaryota > Metazoa > Arthropoda > Insecta > Megaloptera > Sialidae > Sialis > Sialis lutaria. Next base: position 3,652,032 of record OX439236.1, read on the forward strand.
AATTGACCGAGATACGGCCGTTACAATCTGACCTGTTTATGTGCAATGCATGATAACTCGTTTTTTGTCTCGATTCTCGTTTAATTCGCACTGCTATTACACTGATACATCAATTTTAAAAGATATTTATATTTTCCTTATCTTAATTAAATTCTCTTTACGTTGGTATCAGTAAAATTACAAAAAAACTTGAAAATTGCAAAAGTTATAACGGTTTTAAAGTAAACAAAAAACACAATATTTTGTGGTCGCATTTTAAGAATAATATCATATTTTACATACCACCAACACATTTGGATAAAAAATAAAATAAAAATATTACACTCATATAAATACATACATACATCCACCTACCGGGAAATTTAACCTGGGTGTATTTTAAATTTATTCTGTGATTCAACGCAACCACACATTATTTAAATTTAGTACTGAATAAATAAGACGTTGTCAAGTGATTCGTGTACCGAATTTTCCACCTTTTTCTTGTATTTTTATCTGAGAAACTCCCTTAAAGTCATAGTGACTATGATTGATTCATAGAAAATATCGACCAATGTAATTTTTGTATGTAATGTTATGTAAAGTGTACTTGTTAAATATGATTTAATGTGAAAAAACATGTCATATTTAATTTTACTTCCTATGTTATTATTGGCTTCTGATGATGTCCACTGCAATGTGTGACGAAACGTTGGCTATTAACAGAACTAAATCGATGCGGCTTACACCCAGAAGTATTGATCCATATTAAGATCACCGCGGAAGCCACAAGACTTATTAAAGAGATGTTTTCATATTTTGTTTGAAATTATCACTTTAAAGTCTTGGCATCTTAGGACGCCGCGCCGTCCGCACCGTCCGCCAGACACGCAATACTGATGTGTGTATATTATTTTCAAGGTTAAAATTATTGCGTGTCTGGCGGCCGGAGCGGCCAGCGCGGTCGGCGCGGAGTCCTAAGATGCCAAGACTTAAAACTGCGAATTTATACATTTTAAAAATGTTTCAAATAAAAGTTGTTTTGTTTTGAGGGGATATCAAAATAACATTATTAGTTTTTGATTGGGTGGATTTTGTAAAATCAATTCAAGGTCGGTTTCTTATTCTATGGGAAAAAGTAAGCAGCTTTTGTCTTAAATAATTTTTATATAACTTTTTCAAGACATAATAAAAAAGTGCAAAAACATTTTTTTATTAAAAAAACATTAATATTTTTTTAACGTTAGAACATTTTCTTTAATGTTGTATTTATTATTATTTATTATTTGTTGGCCTTTGGGTATATAGCCCCTCAGCCAGAATATTTTGCTTTTCATGTTTTGATTTTCAACCTTTCAATTTCTGTTACTAATCTTTTTTTATTTTTAGTTTTTTATCTATTAATTTTACAACTTAACAAATTAAAAATACTTAAACTATTAAATAATTAATGAAATTTTATAACCATATCGTTATTCATAACTATAATCCCGTTGGTTGAATTGACATTGGAAATATACAGGAAATATGATACGAATGTATTATCTGAAATGTTAAAATGTCACTTATGTATAAATATATATGGTAAGAAATATCTATACAGTTAAATGGAATGTATCTTTCTGTCCGGACGCATATTTTAATTATCTTAGAAAAAAACATGAGAGCTTCGTCTGTTTGATCAGATAACCATTTATAACATTGATCCGATTTAGTTAATGGTCAAAACATGTATACCTACAAAGTTTGATTTTATTCAATTACAAGTTGAATATATGTAGACGGAATTCGAGAGAGTTATTCCATATTTGAATTTAAAATTATGTCTTATGATAGCTCAGGCGTCTAAATTTATAATACTTGTTATTGATTAACTATCAGATGTAAAAAATTAACCGGTCAAAAAAGATCTGTATTTTGTATATGTGTATTATTACGAAAACAATATTATCTTAACTATAAGAGACTAGCGGAATCCCGCGACTTCGCTCGTGTAAACTTCGAAACTAGTTAGAACCCTCCATACGTGATTGAGGATGACATTACATTTTTTTATATTGATTTTTATTCATTACCTGTAAAAAAAAACGTAAATATCTCGGATCTTAGTTAAAAATTGTAAAAACTAACCCCCTGTCTACCCTCGCTAATAGGGGTTGAATATCGATTTTTTTTATTGCAGATTATTTTGCCCGACTCCACCATTATAAGTGAGTGAGTGAGTGGTTAAGGACAAACTCTTTTATATATATAACTATTCTTAATCCAACAATATTATTGTTTTCGTTCGACAATATTGTTTTTAAGAAAAACAATAATAGGTATAGTTGAATTAACAGGATATCAAAAAAAAATATTAAGAAAATATTGTTTTGGATCTTCGCTTCTAGGTGCAACCCGCGTCGATTTTGTCGTGTTATCGGCCAACGTTTCGTCACACATTGCAGTGGACATCATCAGGGATCTGCTTTCAGAAGAACTCGAGTATTGTCATATTTGTGGTAAAGGTGAATTTTAGTTTAACCTCGGGTTGCACAAAGTAAAATAATCCTCGATTAGTTAATCAGTTGTTTTCAATCCATGATTAATGTTTATTCTAAACTTATTCTCAATTTGAAAATGAACAACTCACTAAATATGACAATTTTTTACATTATAATATGTATTATAACCGTTATTGTTTTTTAGAATTGACGTAATAATGCTTTGAAAAGAACTGATTAACTAATCGAGAATTATTTTGCTTTGTGAAACCCGAGGTAAGCGACTAAGAAACCACAGTTTCTCCGTTTTTCAGGTAAAAAAAAAGTATTACTTCAAAAATTGAGTTATTGTATGAAATATGTATTTGTCTTTGTGTATGGATTTTGACGTCTTCTGTTTACCACCGAAATATTAAAATTAGTACATTTCAATTTAATTTACAAATTATGGTCGACAGTAATTTCACTGTCAAATAGAATTTTTCGATCTCAGTACATACAAAATATTGAAATACGAAACCTATACATATCTTGCTCTCTATTAATATGTGTTGAAATTTACTATATTTATTGATATTAATTATAAAACATAATCAAATTCGATAAGATTATACTACATACTGATATTACTGCCAAATTCGCAAAACTAAACAACCTTACGATATATATTTCAAATAAAAATAAATATCAATCAAGTCCTTCCACCCCCTAATCTAACAATAACAACAACAAACAAGAGTATCACAGTGCTGGACCACCACACGGTATTTCGCGTCACCGTGAGAGATCTGGTTGCGACGCAGCGGCGGCGGCAACGGCGACTGCGGCTGTGGCCAGGTTGATGCAGGTGTGCTCTCGACTCAGTGTCGCCACTGGACAGACGTGTGTGACGTCACGTGCACGTGCAATGCTGTAGTAGTGGCCGGGCGATGATGATGAGATGGACCTCCGCCCGAACGCGCCCGTTCTACAGATTCTAATTTGTCAGATTTCTGTTAACTTGGTATTTGAAGATTTGAGTAGTGGGATATATATATTCTTCTTCTTTTGTTGGTGTTATTTTTTTTATAATGCAGCCAAGTAGTTTAATATAATATGTATTCAAATAAATAAATAATGCAATTTTTTACTGATTTTAATAGTTCATTTATGACGTAATAAATATTAAATGTTATGCGGTGTTTACACCGAGAAAACAAAACAGAAACACGGTGTTTTTTTGACAAAAAAGCAATAAACCCTATACAGTTTTAAATACGAAGTATTTTAAAGACACGATGTTTCTGTTTTGTTTTTTCGGTGTAAACACCGCATTAGATGTTATATCAAGAAAACGTGAAAATAGGTTACTAAATTTTAGATATTTTTAAATTTACAAAAAAAAATAATAGATTTTTCAACCCAAGGGCTCCGAGTTTATATTTTTTCTAATGCAAAATAAACATTTTATACACATATAATGAATAAATAATAATAGAAATATCAGCGTCTATATTTGTTAATCAAATGTAATAGTTCTTTTACTTTTCCTCTATCAAAGAAAATTAATTTCCCGCGGTGATTTTTTTAGTTCATAATTTGTGATATTACATCACAGAAAAAATCACCTTTTTAATTGTTCCGTAGAAAACTAGGAACACTTATAGTTTCGCTGTGTCTGTCTATCTGTCTATATATCACATCCCTTCTATTCTCTCATTTATAAAAATTGAAATGTATACGGACCTAGATTGATAACTTAAAAATAATAAAATATATTTTTGAACCCCCTCCCATAGATTTAAAAGTGTACTTAATTTTTTTTTCACTTATCTCATTGAGTAAAAAAGGTTTTAGCACTTAACACTTTATATTTGCTTGCACAGTCGATATCAGAGCGCCCCTCCCTATAGATATAAAAAAATCTGAAATAATCTAGAATGTAGCTTTTATTAAGTAATACTTTAAATGAAAATTATAAAGAACACTGTAACAAAAAAATAGCTTCTGATATGTATTATCAAGTAGAGAATGTTAGTGAGAATAGCTACGGAACCCTATCATATGAGTGCCAACACGCACTTGTCCGTTTTTTAAATTTTTATCATTATATTTAAAATCTTGAATTTATAAAATACCTATATCTCGATATTTTTAAATCAGAAGAAAATGTTTAAAAAGATCATTAATAAATAAATTATAAATATCAGTGAAGTAGGTTATCTTAATGATTCTTGATAAATAATTGCAAACTTCCTGTTATCTCTTCATTTTCTATAAAGATTTTTACATACCTACCACTCGTCTATAATTTAATATTAAAATTTTCAGATATTTTTAAATAATATGTAGTTCTTTTTTGCATCTTACATTTCACTTTCTATACATAATATATTAGCCAGTGTTGTTGTTACTAGTTTTTTCTCCCAATCCACTTTTTCATACATGTAAATATCTTGCGGGGTCTTTAAAACGATTTAAATATTACAGGAAGACTGAAATCTTGCTAGTTAATTATTTGCATTCACCTGCTGTATAACTATATACGGATGTGCGTGGTCAGTTTACCCAAATGCAATATATTATAATATGTTATTAATATGTCAATTATAATTATAAATTCCTGATACATTAAATAGAAAACTTCGTTTCAAAATTCACATACATAAAATATATCGCTAATGTAATAATAATAAAATCTATTTGGTTTTATTATTATAATAATATGCAATGCTTTGGTGTAATAAATACATAAATGAACTACAGTAGAAACCGGTTATAACGACATCGGTTAATATGATGTATCGGTTTTTTACGACTCAAAATAAAATTCCAACTGAATCTCATATAATTGCATTTTTATCGGTTATTACGACTGTTCGCTTTTACAACCTAATATGACCGGTAACTTCGATGTCGTTATAACCGCAAAATGAAGTTTGTCATGTAATAATTCCACAAATAATGAAAAATTGATAATTTTGGGATTTTTTCCTTCACTTGTGCTATAGGACGTTCCTTCGTACTAAATTTCAAGATTTTAGGAAAACGGGAAATACCCTATATGACGATCAGTGAGTCAATATCAAAATACGCTTTGAAGAGCCGTATATTTTTATTGTTTTGAGCTAGGTACTGGATTTTTTTACAGAACTATGGGGTTATAGGCCTTAGTATTTTATATTAATTTCAACAAGATACCTCCAACCATTCCTGAGAAAAAGGGTATTGACGGACAGACTGATATACAAAGACAACAAAGTGATCCTTAAGGGTTTCTAATTTTCATTTTAAGGTGCGGAATCCGAAAAACAACGGTGAATTTGAGTGTTTATCAGTTTACTGGACAGATTTAAACTGCTCAAGTCACTAAAAAGACTATTTTCATCAATTCTACTAACCACACGTGATCAATAAAATTTTATAAAATTACTAGCTGCCTCGGCAAACGTAAAAGATAATTTGCGTGCTCTTTCTCGTGTTTGTACTCGTTATGGTGTTAAATTTGCTAGGGAATGCCCGGTATCATTTTCGTTTAAATTGAACACAATTGAATTTAAAAAAATATAACAAAACTTATCGATTTCAATGTGATTATCACCAAAGTAGTACGTAGCGCAATTAATATTTTATGAAAACTTTATACGACGTCAAAAGACTAAAAAATATTTTATCAAGTCGTGTTTTATTTCCATAACGTCACGGTACAAAACTGTTATTTATATAAAAACATATAATACTCATTGAATAACGAATTCTCATTTTCGTAAATATCTCGACCCCGCAGTCATCTACCGAGTCCAAAAAAATCTATAAACCTACCGGAGCACCAAACAAATATATGTTGTGAATATGGCTTCGATACGTTAAGTGGTATATTAAGATTTCTTCTTAAACACAATCATTCTAATTAAAATCCGCTGAACCATCCAGCCCGAGATGTTCTTTTGTGTGCGATGTAAGCCGGATTTGGTCCACGATCGAGTTTATCACAGCCTCTTTGGTCACGCAGAGTTCACGTCTCTCTCCCACACAGTAGAGATACCGCGTTGTTTGTCTCACTCGCTCACACCCGGAGCCGTGAGAATCGGTATTGTTGCTCGGAGCGATCGCCAAGGCCTTGGAGGTTGTTGTTGTTATGGTAGCAGCAACCAGTAAATGTAAAATGGGTTTACACTTATTTATTACACTGGCATAAGAGGATTGTATGAGTATGGAGGAATAATAAATATACAAAGAGGTATTTGCAAAAATATACAATTGGATTCATTATATGTATAGTATAGATATTTTTAAAAGTTTTATAATCGTAAACAAGAAGGCTATATGAAAAATATTAGCTAGAAATTACGAGGATAAGATTGGTTTACTTTAAAACAAAAATTAAAAGTTATTTGCTGGATTTGGTTCTGTATGAAGTTAATGAGATAGTAGAATTGTAGATCTGTGTATTTTATTTATTTTATTATTATACTATTGTTGTGTTAACGTTTGTATACCTGTACTGGTCTTTGTCAAATAAATTATTATTATTATTATTATTATAACCTCCCCCCATGAGTCTACAAAAATGATAAGATGATTATGATATACGAGTATTTTTTGAATAATGAATAAATCTAATTGTAAGTGAAAGATATAACCAATTTTTGTACTTTGCACTACATAAAAGATGATTTTCATAATGAAAAATATAACTTAATGGATTTAATACTGCCATCCCCCCCCACCCCTCCTATCGCAAAAAGCTATCTACGCCACTGTATCAATATACATAATTTAATATTATTTTCTTATCTACCTATAATATACATCGTATAAAACAAAATCCATCGCCTCGTCCGTCTGTCTGTCTATGCACATTTTTCTCAGTGACTACCGAACCGATTTTATTCCGGTTTTGACTAATGGATAGAGTTTCACGAGGAAAGTTTATGTGTATAAATTGTGAATATTTTGTGTAAATTTCATAAAGTTTAAAAAACAATAGTCGAAGAGTGAAAACAATGTTTAATATGTTTATTATAGATCTCGGATTCTTGGTTTAAACCGCGTCGATTTAGTTGAGTTATCGGCCAACGTTTCGTCATACGTTGCAGTGGACGAAACGTTGGATACATAGATTAAATTATTAACCTCGGCTAACACCGGGTCTAATGCGTTAGTTCTGTTCTAAAATGAATTTCATTAACAACAAATAACCAAATGTGCCGCTCAACTAGCCCGAACTTCAGAAAATAAAATACATTTCTCACAATCAGAAAATATTTCTTTAATAAAACAGTTCCTTAAACTGTTTGTTCTGCGTAGTTAACTTTTGTTTCAGAATGGTACAAAAATCATATGTAAAAAGAATAGAATAACCAATAAAAGTTTTTGTATTGATATATTAATTTAACAGTATAAAAAAAATTTAATGAATATTTTTTAATGTATAAAAATGAAAAATGTTGGTTTCGAAATATACGCTGGTCAAACCTTTAAACAATATAAATAATAATATAATAATTAAATACATACTATCATACTAGTACCTTTGGTATTGTCATGTTGATATTATCTTAAAAAAAAAACAGAAGAGCGTATATAAAAAAAAATTTTACAATTATTTTTCAAATTTAATGAAATTTTACACAAAAAATCCACAAATTATACACCGAAACCTTTTCATGAAACACTTCATCTATTAGTGAAAACCGGAACAAAATCCATTTGGTATGAGAAATTACGCCAGATAGAAATCCAAGATTCAATCATATACTTAAAATGAATTACATATCTGAAGCTGAAAGGAAAATAAATCGGTGTTATTTAATTTGAACACAAATAAACAAGAAAATTTAGAATAATCTCTGGTCATGTTCAATAATAATCACCATGTTTAATAAAAATACAATATAAACCTCGTATATAATAAAGCATGTACCGCCACTGTACTTGTGGTAGCAGCGAGTAGTAATTGTAAAATGTTCTTACACGATATTTATTGCAAAGTTGTTGCGGCGGGGCTGCAAATCGATAACAGTAATTATTTAAACAGATTACAGAAGTATGTGTGAAGAGTTGTGTTATTCGTGTTTCTTTGAAATCCGTGACTTAATATATGTCTAACAGTATATAATGTAGATTGTATAGATGCTTTTAATCGTTTCATTTAAATATCACGTTTATTAACCTACTTATAAAATAAAAATTTATCAAAACTCACGTGTGTGTTGCCGCGCAACCCGCTTGACACAACTCAAAAAATACCCTTGCCAATCGATTCGTGAATCAATCTCGAGTTCAACGAGGTACATGAAGCCATATATGAATTTTTAGGGGGGGGGGGTATGAACGAAAAAATTCCTACTAGAACCACACATACAATTTAGCGAAAACCCGAGGTCTCTAGGTGGTCAGATGGTCGAGATCTCGTGGTGGAAGACAGACGGATGGACGGACGCACGGAAAATCGAGTTGCGCTAATTATAAAATAAACAAACTATTGCAAACCTGTATCAGAAATATTAAAGATATTATGGTCCACTGGTATAATTTTAATAATAATCAAACATCTAGCCCTGAAGATGTCCACTGCAATGTGTGGCGAAACGTTGGTCGATAATATGACCAAATCGACGCGGCTTGCACCCAGAAGCTAAGATTTATATCAAGATCACCGTGGAAGCCTCAAGACTTTTATCTACCAAGTAAATAAAAGGTAGATAATTATCGAACAATTTTAATAAAAACCGATCAAGTATTCAGATTAACTGCCAACCTCATTGGTTAACCGTTTAATTTTTATACAATTTTATTAAAAAATATTAATTCGAAATGCTTCTTAATACGCACCTGATTATTTTTTTGTATTTTTTAAAATTTTTTGTTAATTTTAATCTAAATCTTAAAATTCGTAAGATAATATTTTATTAGGTACAAAAGTTATGGTGGTCTATTTTATAGAACATTGAATGCTCTACAAAAAAGATTTTATAAAATTTTCACGTATATGTGTTGTTCTTGAAATATTTTGATAAAAAGAACTGTTTTAAGATGTCACCCCTCCCTTTTACTCACTAATTTAATGATTTTTAAATGGGAACGTCCTCTAGCCAAAACCTACCAACAAATAAAGCTTCATTATTATTATACGTACTCAAGTAAAATATACAAATGAGATTCCACTGTTTTTATTTTTTTATTTTAGTATATTTTTGAAATGAAAAACACAAAAAAATTAACTTTTTGACTCAATGATTACCCGACTTGCTGATAAACATCAGTTATTCAACTGGATTTGTTTTTTCATTTTATAATATAATTTCAATAAAAAACGTTCATGATCATAACATTTCGAAAAAAAATCGTATAGGCACCTCAGCGATACCGCGTTGTTTTTATCTCGGTAAGCCCTTTCGAACGAGCCCTCACTCAACCCCATGTTCCATTTAAGTGGTTAAATAATAGATTTGGTGATCTCATTGTATCTCTATAAGTTTCAAACCATTCAAAAGTTATTTAGGTGGTCCCGAACTTTTGGAAGGCACTGTAGAAATCGAGTTTAAGTATTAAAATATTCTCAAACTTACAAATAATAAAAGTAAAATATAAATAATCAGTTAATAAGAATGGCTATCATCAATAAAAATTACGAAAGTGTTATAATTACATATTTTTATATGACATACAATTTATATCTACACTAAAAAATAATCAACAAAAACAGCCAAATCTCTTTACCCATCTCATATATTAATTTATTACTTGTTTATATGTTGTTAGTTTACGGCATTTTTTAAATCAAGGTTAATGAAGGTCGTTTGGTTGAAATAAAAAACCTGCATGCTTAGTAAAGGTTATAATTTTCTTTAAGCGGTCTAAAATTATATTCTTTTTTGCCGTCTCATTTATATTCTCATTATAAAACTTATTAAAATTCATATCAAAACCACATGATATTTGACAGTGGTCAGTATTTTTATCGTATTAGTATAAAAATACATTCGATAATAGTGTATTTAAAATGATTATGCGAATTCCTTAAATGTCCAGTCATCTTATTTGTCGTTGATATTTGCTCATGAGAATTTAAAGAATGTATTTTATTGGTAATAATACAGGTAGAACAATGATAAAACAATAAATCTATTTTTGAAATGAACTACTGTGGCCACCAGATAACTTTTATACGCATCATTGTAAAATGCGAAATTTTCAAGATAATAAGTAATTATTATATTTATCCATTTTTTATATCCTTACTTTTTTGTTACTTAAGGAGGAAAACCACTATGACGGGCCAAAAAATTGTCAATGTTTGGGAATTTTTTCACAGGTATAGTAACTAATTATTTTAGGATTGGGTAGATAATATTTTATTAACTCGGTCATTCCATAAATAACTACACACCCTTTTTGAAATTATAACCGATTTTTTTTATTTTTACATATGTTTTAGTACTAGCTTAGAGAAAATTTTAAACGGTACTTAAAGTTCGAAAAACTTTCTCCCCCCAAAAATATCGACTTTTGAAAATTGGACGTACTTTTTTTGTAAACGAAATATCTCAAAAACTATCAAATATAGGTTAAAACTACAAGATATCAATTTTATGTAAAAATGTATGAAATTTATTAAAAAAAATATTTCGCTGCACAAAATTATTATTTAAATAATTTTTTTATAATTATAAAATTTTAATTGAAAATTTGGGGGACATGTCAACTCTGAATTTTAAAAATAAAAATATATGTTATAGCTTATTCATTCCTGAGTACACTCCACTTTGAAAATTTATGAACATATGAAAACTTTTCGAAATATTAATTTTTTTAGGTGAGTATCACCGCGCTGCGCTCGCGTTGACTTAGGCGCAACACCACACGACTGTGTCAGAGTGCCCTGCATTTACTGCAAATAACTATATTATTGGTTATTTTATAAACATTTTCTAATATTTAACTGATTTCAGTATAGTTATGGATATAATTTAAATAATCATATAATGAAAATTTCACTTATGTCGGATGAAAACAAAAAAATAATTTAGTGAAATATATTTCATTTTAAATATAAATTATCTTCAAAAATATAATTTCCAAACTTTTTTTATAAATCTTACATCAAGTAAGATATTATTGAATTATGAAATTTTTTAGTTAAGTAAATATTTATTCTATTTTGGATATTTGGGAGACATGTTAACTCTGAATTTTAAAAATAAAAATATATGTTATAGCTTAATCGTTCTTAAATACACTCCATTTTGAAAATTTATGAATATATGAAAACTTTTTGAAATATTAATTTTTTTAGATGAGGGCGCGCGAGTACCAGCGCGCTGCGCTCGCGTTGGCTTGTTAAGCATAGTGGACTGTGCTAGAGGTTTAGCATTTACTGTAATAAGTAGCTATCATCGATTATTTTATAAACATTTTTCATTAATGCTTACATCAGTTACGTGATTTTTAACCTGAGAAAACAATAAATCTTACTGTATTTAGGCATTCAAAGCGGGTATATCGCATAACGGGAAGTTAAGTTAATAATAACGTACCTGATGTAAAGATTTATAAAAAAGTTTAAAAACTATATTTTTGAAGATAATTTATATTTAAAATGAAATATATTTCACTAAATTATTTTTTTGTTTTCATCCGACATAAGTGAAATTTTCATTATATGATTATTTAAATTATATCCATAAATATACTGAAATCAGTTAAATATTAGAAAATGTTTATAAAATAACCAATAATATAGTTATTTGCAGTAAATGCAGAGCACTCTGACACAGTCGTGTGGTGTTGCGCCTAAGTCAACGCGAGCGCAGCGCGGTGATACTCGCGCGCCGTCACCTAAAAAAATTAATATTTCGAAAAGTTTTCATATGTTCATAAATTTTCAAAGTGGAGTGTACTCAGGAATAAATAAGCTATAACATATATTTTTATTTTTAAAATTCATAGTTGACATGTCCCCCAAATTTTCAATTAAAATTTTATAAATAAAAAAAAAAATTAAATAATAATTTTGTGCAGCGAAATATTTTTTTTAATAAATTTCATACATTTTTACATAAAATTGATATCTTGTAGTTTTAACCTATCTTTGATAGTTTTTGAGATATTTCGTTTACAAAAAAAAGTACGTCCAATTTTCAAAAGTCGATATTTTTGGTAGGAGAAAGTTTTTCGAACTTTAAGTACCGTTTAAAATTTTCTCTAAGCTAGTACTAAAACATATGTAAAAATAAAAAAAATCGGTTACAATTTCAAAAAGGATGTGTAGTTATTTATGAAATCACCGAACTGTATATTCAAAAAATTCAATATAAAAAATTTTTATTGAAAAATATTAAAAATGTATATACCTAGTTATCAGTCACGATTTGACGACAAAAAAAAGTTTTCCCTTGGTTCCATCAAAATTTCAGGATGGGTTTTCGGAAAAATTGGGTATATACTTTTAAAAATGCAACTATATAGTTTAGATATCTACTTATAAAACATCCAATTTATCAACTGTTATATATATTTTAAAAGTACTGTTAGTCATTTTGGTTCTGTACGATTCATATGAAATGTATGACCACATATTTTATCACAAGCGACGCAAACGTTTATTAGTTTTTTTTAGATTATCTACTCTTAACTCTTTCGGCCCTAGCGATGGCATTTTCCACCGGATATTTGCCGAGCACACATCTTAAAAAATTGGTTTTAATAAATGAAAAATATTATTTTTTTAATTAATTTTTATCTTAAGGACCTAATGATGGCATTTTCCACGATTTCCTAGTTTTTACACCTTAAAAAACTAGTTCAAAATTGATAAGAATGTTTCTGCAGCTACTCCAATGAATATATTAATGGAAACATTTATTGTATTTTGTTTAGTAAAAATCCAAGGCTGAAAGGTTGAACATTGTTTAGAATTTATTAGCTAATTATAATTATACCATATAACCTGGTTATAAATAGTGAAATAAAATATATATTTTTGAAACAATACTACATATGTGTAATTTTACTCAAATAAACGATCGATTCACACAAAAATGTCGTTTTGTCAACATATAAGATATTTCAACGTATCATAATACAAATATCAATACATTACTCATAATACAAGTTTAAATATTTGTCTACAGAGAAAATCTATTTTTGATATTGGATACAGAATAATAAATAAAGTGAATACATATTATATAAAGGATAAAACATACATATGTATAAGTGTTTTAAAATATATGTATTATATTATGTATGTATTTTGTATTGATAATATTGCACACCCCAAGCAGGCTCTGCTTGGAAGTGTGTTCTACTCTCGTCCTAAAATTTTTTTTCGTATATAAATTGATAAAATGAGTATTATATCTTAAATTTCTTCAGTATTCCACTTACATTTTTACATTTTCTGATAGAAAACATTACAGTCTCCATTTTTGCTTAGTTTAATATCGATCGGTTTTAATTTTCTGTTATAAAAATATAAATAAAGTTCAATTTGTCGATTTAACCCGCTTTTTTGATAGAAACGCCGAACTACAGGCTTCAATTCGAAATAAATTTGCACCAATCCTTTTGAATTCACTTCATCTATTATCAGAATAGAACCCTATTAAAACTCAACAAAATTGGATAACTAGAAGTAACGAAATTTGCAGTTTATTTAAACAAAAATTCATATTTTGACAAGAAATTTTTTTACAAATAGAGTAGTTGCTATTTATAATTTATTAATAGTAGTAGGCGCTATTTCTTCATATGTCACTTCAAATTCCATAATTATTATATTGTGTTAATTAATATATAAATACATGTACATCGATACGTGCTGTATTTTTATTCAAAGCCAATCAATCTTTTTAATCAAGATAAAATCTGGTAAGTTTGCATTTTTAAAACAAATATATAATATACGTCATATAACCTATAAACGTTACATTGTTGTTTCATTTTAAATGCTAGACATCAGGTGAACACAGCTGTTATCGCTACAATATGTGGATGTATTTATCTTTTTAATTATTATTAGATATTAATTAATTTATTTACTTTATACATTTTACAAAAAAAATATGTTATATAAAAATTGTAAATTAAAATGATTGTTGTTTTATTACAATACATCCTAAATTTAAATAAAAAAAGGTAATAATCGATTGATATCAAGATTCATTGTTGATTTTCTAAAAAATCTTAATGAGTGATAAACTTCATATTATATATTTATATAATATTAATTACCTCCAATCTTTTTTTCAAACATCCTTTTAAGTTTCACCAATTATATTGTACCTGTACCGTATTTATTTGATATTATAAGTTAATACATTTTTTTATGTTTAAGGGGTGTGCATTTTATGGCCTAGCCATAGTATTTGGTTTTATTTGCGATACTTCAATTTGAAATAAATGAAAAATCAAAAAAAAACATTAGTCTAATTTCCACTGATTGAAATTTTTGTAAAAAGATTAAATATGTCCAAATTGGACAGTATACCAATGCAATCATGATGCAAAGCTAAAACTAGTATAGCTGATATATTACCTGTTAACAAAACCGATATTTTTAAATACTTTATCTACACATAACTTAAAAATTCTTAGAATTATTTGTACAGTGAACAGAAGCGTAATCACTGGGGAAGAGGGAGTCTTCCCCTCTTACGAGTATGTTGTTATGCCACATAATATATTTTTTATGACAAATAAAAATTTATCTCCGTTAAAAAAATCATACCCACGCCACTGACAGTGAACAAATAAAATAAACGTGTGTGTATTCTTCCAAAGTTCAACTTCAGCTATTAGACAAGTCTCATAACTTCTTTATCACGTGTTTACTTCCATGATCACAATTGTTGTCACTATACCACAATCAAACTGTCAATTAGAGTTACTTCCAAAAAGTGATTGAACGAACAATTTGTTATAACAATGACATAACTCAAAAATTGCTATTTTTGAGTTGTTTATACAGAAAAAACTGTTCGTACATGTACTTTATGCAGCAAGAACGACATATCTGAACTTATTTAACTATAACTACGAGAGAGCATAAATATGTATATTTGAAAATTATCATTCAAAACTTTAAATTTATCTCCTGAAAATCACATTTTTTTATGCCAATGTTGTAGCAAATTACCAATATTTTATATGATTGTTACCTATTTATACTGCCTAGTATCAGTGGTGCACCCAGTGAAAAATTAGGAGAGTGAGGGGTTCTAATCTCTAAACCCTCTCCCTTATTTTATAATTATAAATAAAGACGTCGTTTATCGAATAATTTAATTTTTATTAACATCCCGTTTTCTTTATATCCAATACAACTATGCAAATAAAAATAATCCTATAACATATTGAACATCTCTATTAATTTCATAACCGTTTTTAAATATACCTGTAGGTACAGATGATATATTATTGTTTTTTTCTCCCACATTGTAATATTTTTGCTTGTGTACACGGTAGCGTGTTTTTGGTGGATTATACAAATCTGAAAATAGTATAATAGTAATGAATGGACCACAGCTGTAGCAATATTTACTAATGGCTAATGCAGCTGTGTGCTCAAATGTGTGCGGTCTCTTTAACCGTTCAACAACTGAATTTGTTTTTATTTATTTATTTTTAAGCGTAGCGCATATTTTTACTTTTCGGTAAATAAAAACAACGAATGTACTAGATTGAATTTAAGATATAATTAATATTGTGTACAGTGTATTCCAAGTTGATTTAACATTAGGTAGTAAGTAGTGGCCTTTGGACAGATATAACAAAATGTGCATTTTGAAATTTTGAAATAGACATATCGTGTTTTGTTTTTAACTTTTAAATTAAATTAAACATCCTAGATAAAATTATAATTATATTTTTAGAAAGGTATTCAAATTGAAAACAAAATACTATTGACTAATTTAAAAATTATCAGTTAGTTTCGAAGCTGTATTTTAAAATGCACCAATGACACATCGTTATATTTGAACAAAGGCTACAACAACATTTTTAATTCGCACTTAATCAACTTGGAATACACTGTTTAGGTAAGCACTAATACTCATAGTATGATTAAAATCATTAACAGCTTTTAGCGCAACCCACGAAGTGTTGTAGCGCTTAGATGCTCGATTTTCCGTCCGTATGTTCTCCACCGCGAGATCTTGGCCTCCTGACCACCTAAAGACCTCGGGTATTCGCTAAATGGTAGGTCTGTGGTTCTAGTTTAGCCAATTTCAGGAATTTTTCAGTCATGATTCCCCCCTCAACATTTTTTGTATATGGTTTCACGTACCTCGTTGGACTCGGGATTGATTCACGAATCGATTGGCAAGAGTATTTTTTGAGTTGTGTCAAGTGGATTGCGTGGCAATACCCACGTGTGGGTTTTGATAAATTTGTTTCTTCAATCATTAATTTATTTTCATTTCTTTAATTCTGAAGTTACTGATTTCGAGAAATATTCCAATATATTTTTTGATTATATATTCTAATAGTCTATATAAAATGACTGAATAAAAATTCAACAAATAAGAATAATTGCACTTTTTTTTAAGTTTTGTACATGAAAATGAACCCTTATATAATAGATTATTTTTCTGTCCATCTGTCTGTCTGTTAAGACCCTTTTTCTCAGGAATGGCTAGAAATATCAAGTTTAAATTAATATCAAATTCTAAAGTCTACAGCTTCATAGTCCTTTAAAAAAATTAAGTTTCTAACTCAGTGAAATAAAAAAAATACGGCGTATTTTGATAGTGGCTGACTGACTGATCATCAAAACCAATAGGGTATTTCCCGTTGACCTAGAATTTTAAAATTTGGTACGAAGGAAGGTCTCATAGAACAAGTAATAGAAAAAAATACGAATATCATTAATTTATAATTCTATGTGGAATAATTACGTGACAAAATTAATTTTGCGCTTTATTTCATACAGCTTAAAAAATCGAATCCATTGTCTACGTAAGTTACCACTGTCAAGAATTATGTTTCATATATCGATACGCAACCCTCAATGCGCGAGTTCCACTCGCACATGTTCGTATTTTTTATTTACTATATAAATTAATTAATTACATTACATTACGCCATCCTGCACTTTATCAACCAATAATAATTATTTAATTTTTATCAACTATATTGGGTCAGAATAGAATTTATTATAATTATTATGTAAACACACATCATACAGTCCTTCGCGTCAAGCTGTCAATCAGAATCACTTCTAAATGACTGCACGCAGCTGCTTGTACAGTTACAGCGCGCGAAAACACTACCTATTAAGGTAACCAGTGATGCAAATGTCCAAATTTAGTAGTTCGCAATCTACATATTATCTAGATCATGGTGGCTATGTATGCGGTTATCGGTATCTAGTATGTTTAGACGTCCCCCGCGACGCACGGATGTTTTTATTTAAATACACTCTGGATGTGTGATGCGCAGATGGAGGTTTTTGATCGGATAGATTTATTTGATCTGATAAAGTTGGTTTTATTTTTATATTGTGTCGTTTCAGAAGTCAAAAAATGGTGGCACTAAATCTTAGTATAGTGACGCCATGTTCATCTGACCAGCATAAAGATGTAGGTATTGCTTTTAAGGGGTAATTTGAAATTTTAGCGATTGGTAAAAATATATTTGCTAATAAATAAACGACGTATGTTTAATTTTACTTTTTACTAATCTAACATTAATTATTATTCGTAACCTTTATTATAAAAACCTCTAAATTTTCAAAGTATCCGACCTGACAGATTTTATGCCACCAATTCTATTATTAGAAATACGTCGTCTATTGAGGGAAAAATACGATGAAACTTGAAGTGGGACATGGATAAGTATAAGTGGGAAACTTATATAACTAGAATTTATACTGAGTTACCTACTGAGGTCCCGTTACTTTGGCACCAAAATACCTCTATTAGTGAGACTTAAAAAATTATCTATTTGGAATTTAATTTTTTTCGTTAATTACCTCTCTTAATATCTCTATAATTGAGACACGAGACAAAATTCAAAAAAATATGTAGGAAAAAAATATAACTTTTATTAGTGGGACCCTTTGTAAATGAGACAATTTGTGTTTTCGATTTTGGTAAAACTATGTATGTTTAGTTTATTGTATAGAAAATGATGTGAAAAGTCTAAATTTTTAAACCGCAGGTTTTGATTTTAGTCGACGGATTTGGAATCAGCATGTCAAAATTTATATAATGACATGTATGATACTTTAAAATTAGAAAAAAAAATTTGCTGAAAATCGAGATTTTTCCAAGGGGTATACCTTAAAAAAATGTTGATTTTCGATAAAAAATTTTTTGCCGAAATTTAAAGCATTAATTTGAAGTATTATTGATTCCAAATCCGTCAACAAAAATCAAATCCGACTACAGTTACGGCCATTTTTCTCCAAAATTTTCAAAAATCAAAAACAAACAAACAAAATATCTCGATAACGTTTTGAGATACAGAACTGCGGTTTGAAAATTTCAACTTTGGTTTCTTTCTTTGGATCTTGGTTTCTGGTTGTAAACTGCGTCGATTTGGTCGTGTTATCAGCCAAAGTTTCGTCACACATTTCCCTGAAGATGTCCACTGCAATGTGTGACGAAACGTTGGCCAATAACACAACCAAATAGACTCGGCTTACACCCAGAAGCCAAACTAACTGTCTGGATTATAAACGATCGGTATTTTAATACAGACCCATATCTATCAGATGTTCTCTGTGAATCAATTACAACATAAATATAAATATAGAATCAATTAACCATAGACTTATAGAATGGACTAAGCCTTTCCTATCCAATACTGGCGAAGAGACAAAGCGATAAAGTAGCCAATACCTGTCTCTTTCTAGAATTCTAATTGGTTACGTCACAGATTTGCATTCATTACAGACCTACAGAAAAGAGACAGGTATTGTCTACTTTATCGCATTGTCTCTTAAAAGAGAGTGATCAATTTTGTGAGGCTATTGCTCAGTCCATTATATAAGTCTATACCTACAATTAACATGTTAATTACACAAACATCCGATGTATGTAATGTACAATCCTTAGGTATTTGCGTAAATATTACCCATGATATTTCCAACGATCATCTACCAGATGTCGTGCGTGTAATCCTTGAGATGTCTCTTCGGATAAGCGCGGTGAACATGTTGTCTAAATTTGGTTATTTGCATCGAGCGCTCCATATTGGGACGACGCGATAGATCAGGTTTGGAGACTACTGGTTTTACTTAGCAACAGGTGCAAAACCAGTGCTAAATTTGGATTAAAAACATTGTCCAAAAAAATGTTACGTATTTTAATGTTAATGGTTTTAGATAGTATCTAAATATTATGAATGTGAAACATTTGGTTTGTGAAATAAGATGATTAAAGAATATTGATGTTATTGTAATTTCTAAAGTAAAGTTATGGTCAACAAAAAAATACTTTTGTAATGTAACAGAGATCTGAAGGTAATTTAGGAGGCTTTTGGTATGCTGAAACCGAATTTGTTGCCGAATTGGTTTCATCACGACAGGGTTTTGAGATATTCTAACCTGAAAGTCCTAAAAATGACTATATTGGCAATGTTAAAGAATTTATTACCAAGTATGTAATTTTCGGCCACGGTAACAAATAGTATTATCTTCCCTCTTTAAAATGAGTTTAAATTTTTTACTGTACGATTTTTTTAGCCGAGATGTACTAGTTTGAAGATATTATATTTTTGTTAATAGAGTGTAGTATAGTAGACACAATAAACTTTACTATATATATCTTCAAAGCAGTATAATTCGGTGAAGAAAAGTCGCACAGTGAAATTTAAAAAATCATTATAAAGAGAAAAGATAGTACTATTTGAAATCATGAAAGAAAACTTCAGAAAAAAATTACCTACTTAGTAATAAATTCCCCAACATTGCCAAAATCGTCATCATTGACATGATGGAACCATTTAGGCAACGAATTCGGTTTCGGTATGACAAATACCTTCTAAATCATTTATTCAGATCCCTAGGAATAGGATACCTCTAGCCTTTCCTTTAAAAAATGGTATTGACAGACAGACAGACTGACAATAAAGTGATCCTATAAGATAGCATTTCCATTTTTTTTTTTTATTTAGAGGTAAACTCTTCGAAGTTTGACAAACAAGAAATCAAATCATTAAGGCACAAGAACTATAGCTTAACATAAATCATTTATATATCTATGATTATAAAAATGAGTATTATTTTTGTCATTATAACGTATGTTAGAACTTTGAACTGTTTTTTATTAGATAAGTATTCTTGCTTGACCATAAACAATCCAAATAGGACTATTATCCCATCTCATTAATAATAATAAATCATGTTGACGCAAAAACAATATTTCGAATTATATGTACGTCATCATATATTATTTCTGTTACATAATTTTAGAAAAAACTTCTATGGTCTGTTTCATTAAGGTCTGCCATGTTTACCAGGGGATTTGACGGTAGGATTCGCGATTCATACCGTCAAATCACCTGGCAACTACTGCAGACTTAAACGAAACAGACTATAGTTAGGTATATGCAGGGCCGCGCCATATGTGCGAAGTGTGCGGCGCACACAGGCGCCAGGGCATCAAGGGCGCCGCGAGGCGCCTTTTGGGATTAATAAAATACCAGCGCCAATCATTATAATTAAAAATTAATCGAAAGAAATAGAAGAAAAAATTATATCGCATCGAACTTTTTTTTTAAATTAAACAATAATGTGGTGAAAAGTTTCAGTGGCAAACGCAGAAAAGTTGTTTTCTAAATTAAAACTGATACAAATTACCTGCACTCAAGTAATAGTTACATTTTTCGCCATAGTTGAAAAACTATTCTTCCAATCTCTAGTTATGAGAGCCAAAAAAATTTCTTCCTTACAAGATATTCACAAAAAAAAATGGTCTAAGCAGCCGGCAGGCCAGAATTAGTTTTAGAAACTAAAACGCTGCGTGGTTTATACTTTTATAGTGTTCAGCTATTGCATCTTACCAAAAGTAAACAAAAAAGTCCTATCAAATGTAATAAAGCTATACGGAAAAAATTACACAAGTTAATAAAACCTCATTTATTAAAACCTATTTTTCTGTTTGGGAATTTTTTGGTTAGTCTGTTTTGGCGCTGAGCGTCTCATACTATATTTATTATTACTTTAAAAAATTAAATAATTTAATTCGCGTTTTCTTTTTCTGGAAGTGAAACGTCATTTATCTTCGCACATGCTAGGGTTCCGTAGTCATTCTCACTACGATTTATAAAAGAGTTAGTTCAAAATTTTTCATATACTATCTTTCTTAAATTTTGCATAGTTTATAAATTAGAAGGGGGGAGGGGGGCTCTGATAATGACATTGAAAAGCAAATAAATAAGTCCTTTCACATTTTTTGTTGCAAAAAGTCAATTGAGATTTTTGGTGCATTTTAGGAGCCCAATCTTTTTTTTCACTTATACCCCACTCAATGGGGTAAGTGAAGAAAAAATGTGAGTACCTACAGTTTTCGGTTTATGGTAATTGAGTCTTAAATAATTTTGATAGTGTTCGTTATAATTTTCATTGAAAGTACTGATTAAAAGGTACATTCTGGATTTTTTAAAAAAATTTTGAAGAGCAAATACATCGTAATTGATTGGTTAAAACAATTTTTTTTTAAATCTCATCGTTTTTGTTTTTGGGTCATTAATCTTTACTCGTATAAAAAATGTCATCTTATGTATTATTTTTTAAAGATAGAGCAAAACTAAAAGAGTTCCTTAAGTTTTTTTCGGAACTCTAACAAAAAGGCGCTTCATAAGTTTCGCACACAGGCGCTGCCGAGGGTCGGCGCGGCCCTGGGTATATGTTTTCTAAATTGAGTATGTAAAAAAGTATCCCCCAAATTTTTCATATACACCTTATTCTGTTTTTACACGGTAGGTACGTTCCAGAAAAACCCGTGTAAAAAAGACATGAAGTACATAGAAAAAAGACCACAGATTACGGTTAATAAAAATATTTTTATTAAAATTTTAATTTTTCTAGACCGTGTTAAATCAAAACCGTGTAAAAAAAAGATCGCGTAAAAACATAATTTAAAGGGTGTATGTACTATTCGTGCGAAAGTTTTATTTTTTGGTGTAGACATCTAGCGTACAAATACAAAACTAAAAACCTATTTTATCGACTATCATAACAAAAATCTGTGTTATTTATAACTAACCTAACTTCATGGTATTATTTTTACTAACCTAAATTTCACGCGCATGTAACAGCTAGTATTACATATTAGAATAATACCATCTCTAACTAAAAACAATGAAATATCGATCGAAATATTAAAAACCATAAAATTATAACCTAAAAATAGAATAGATTAATTCAAAACAATAACCATAAAAGTCTTAGATAAAAAATATCTAACATAAATTAAATTAACATAATAGCTAGTATAGAAAAATAGTGACACCTGCTTCTAAATAATAACATACCTATTTCTGTATAAACACTTTAAAAATAATCAAATCCATTGGCGCTGCGAATATTTTATTCAAATTACTTTTACTTTTATCTTGAAGTCGACCTTGATCCAACATTGGTAATGTTTATACTATTAGTGTTTTGATTGTAAAGATTGATGATTTAGCTTGCACATAAGCGACCTTAATGAAAAACTCAATGACAAATTTGTAGTTTTTGTTTATATATTTGACCATGTCCGGTATTGTATTTTTAAGTGAGTATGAATTTTTTTTAAGATAATTATCTGCGCTATTAAGCTTATAGTACAGTCATTTGGTTCGAAATAAAGAGGTTACCTGGAAAGTTTTCAGGGAGTTTTGAAAATTGGTAATTATATAGATTTCGATGTGCTCTTTCTGAATTCCATCTACACATACACGTGTTTTGCGTATCAGGTTGCTCTGGAAGCAAACTTTTATAAAAAAAATTATTTCTTCTGATTTTTTTATACAGTTCAATTCTTCAGTATTCAAGGAACATTTTAAGACCAAAAAGAAAAAAATCGCCTTGGCGCTTTTTTAATAATTCATAAAACAAAAATACATAAATCGAGCACGGTCTTCTGGATGCCACCATTAATAAACAATTTATCACCTATGATTTTTTGTACAGTTCAATTCTATAGTATTCAAGGAACATTTTAGGACCAAAACGAAAAAAATCGCCTCGGCACTTTTTTTATAATTCATAAAATAAGAAAAATCGTTATTCAAAATTGTTTTCACTACATATATTTATTATTTGTACAATAATTTGGTAGTTTTACCTGGAAAGTTTTCCGGGAGTTTTGAAAATTGGTAGTTTTATAGATTTTGATGTGCTCTTTCTAAATTTCAACTTTGCCACCTCGTATCTTTGCCGCTCGTGCCTTTTTTTTCAATATCTTCTTTCCAACTCTTTTTACGATAAAAACTACTATTAGACGCCATTTTTTTCAATATGGCGGCGCGAGCAGCAAAGATACGAGGTGGCAAAGTTGAAATTTAGAAAGAGCACATCAAAATCTATAAAACTACCAATTTTCAAAACTCCCGGAAAACTTTCCAGGTAAAACTACCAAATGACTGGACTATTAGGCTGATAAAAAAGTTAGGAATTTTGTTAATAATAAAGAGTTTAGATTTAAGGTTATTCGATCATTAGAGCAATGTATAGATAAAAGTCTAAAATTTTAATGTTATTTATGGATAGCTCATATATTTCATACTATTTTTTTATATTTGACTATGGTTTTTGAGTTATTGGATATTAAAAATAGAGTTTTTAACATACGAGAAATGAGAGAACTTGCCGAAAGTGCTATATTTTTTTAAATCCTACACAATTGGCTATATAGAGACGTTTTAAAAACTAGTTATTCGAAACATCAACCCTTTTAAATACAATAAAAATTATAAAACAAATATATTCGCGTGTAATTTATTCAAAATAATGAAAAACTAGCTCTGCCATTACATTGTACAAATTAGAACATGTTACTATTATATACCGTTCTGTCTATTTCAATTTTCAAATTAAATTAAACTTTTTTTACTTTTAATAACTAATAAAGTAAAATATTTCATTAAGGAATATTTTAGTACATGTGTTCTGAAAATAATTAAAAATCAAATTTTTCGAAACCAAATCTTTTTTTACAGTGTGCTAGACGTATAACCTTAGTAAAAATAAAACAACAATACGGTGTTTTTTTAAAACAATTCATACTTTAAGAGGTTATGTCCAGTTGTAGCGGGCAAAATAACGACATATTCTCGATTTTTTTCCTATAGCATTATAAATATTTAGCGCCTTTTTTTGGACATCACATGATAACTCGAAAAGGGCTTACCAGAAATAAGAATTCGAAAAAGATGATGTTAGTGTATTAGACTGGCTAGTCCTGAACGAAGGATTTATCAAAATTTTAATTTTTAAATAAATTACGACAATTTTAACGAAAAACTCATTCTTGTTAGTGCTAAATATTCGGTTTTTTGGTGTAAATTAAAAAAAAAGAATTGAAAATCCTTCCTCATGAAACACTCTATTCATTAGTGAACAACGAAATAAAATTTGTACATGACAGATAGACAGACAGACAGATTGACCCAGCGAGAGAGATATGTACCTACTGAAATTTTCGATAAAATATTACATTAAGTTACTAATGTTTTTATTTTAAAAGTTATTACATATATTAATTTATTTTAATTAAACATAAATAATGTAAAACGCAACATGATACCTGAAATTGTTAATTAATATTTTTTTAATTTCATCAAGCAATTAAAAAAGGCCATTATAGTTTTGACCGCTATAGCTAATGAAGAAATATTAACGCGACGGAAGAGAAAATTTTAAATTAACATTTTCAAGTTTATCCGTTTCTCATATATTACATATTCTCTATATTGTAAACATGTCTTGAACTTTACTTGTTATTATATATTTCATTATTTTTTAATCTACTTTATTGAGAAGCTATTAAGGATTTAATTAAGAAGCCAATTATAATATAATAATATATGTTATTTTATTATTATATTATATGATGCTAAAGATAAAGGCGGTATACACAAAAAACGATAACCCGTTAAATCATATATTGATGGTGTACTTAGCAAAGTGCGTAACTTTTTTTATGGTTTTTTATTTTGTAGTTACAGCGCCATCTCGTGCATAAATTTCAGGTGTATCGGTTATAGATCAGTTACTCAAAAAATCTTTATTCCCTGCTTCTGTTATTTATATAAAATATAGTAAGAATTGACTTTACTGTGGCAACTAATTTATATTACCTATTTATATTTTCCTCATCTAAAATTACTCTTTATGTTAGTATCCTTAAGATTACAATAACTTGATAAATTAAAAATATATAACAGTTTGAAGGTAAACAAAAAACACAATATTTATTAACAATTAACATTAAGTTTTGATAATAATAATAATAATAATAATAATAATAATAATAATAATAATAATAATAAACGCACTATGTATGTCATCGAGTTCTCGGCACCAGCTGAGACCAACATAGATGTCAAAGAAACGGAAAAAAGGACAAAATATCAAGATCTTCTTGTTGAATTAAGACAGATGTACCCAGGCTTCACTGTCAAATTAGTAGTCCTTATCATCGGAGTTCTAGGAGGAGTAAAGCCGTCGCTCCTAGCAAACATCAAGACAATTCCTGCATGTCAGCATAAAGCTGAGTCTCTAATTCATCGCATGCAAAAGGCCGTGCTTCTAGGATCACTCCGTGTGCTGCGTGCGCACGACCCCAATTCACTATAGTCACCTATCTCGTGGTTCGAGCAGTGGCTGTAGTTCCACCTAGCCGGTAGCAGTCCACTGTATGCCGGACACAATCCTAAAGTCTTTGACTGTCTGCAGGCTAACCAACGAACTTCATCTAGCAATAGTGGCATGCTTCATTGCTAGACGAATTACTCATAGGAACAATTAAGTTAACTCGTATAATAATAATAATAATAATTAATATATTTGAATCGCCCAAAAAGTGCATACAAAATGTCAACATGTAAGTTATAACCTTCTAATTGCGAAAGAAAACATTCAATTGATGAATCCATAGGATATGGCATGTTCTTTACGAATGTTTTTGGAAATTTGTTTATTTCATAAGACACTTAAACTAAAAATACACCTTAACCACAAAATTTATGTCACTCGACACGTGTTTCGACTTCACAAGAAGTCCTCATCAGGAGCCTAACGATTCCAGACTGATATAGTCTTGGTCAGAACCTATATATATACTAAAAGGACTTATCACGCTTCAATGATTCAGACCAATCAACGGCAAGGTCTAGAAGGATTGAAGCCGGGATAGGTCCAGTACCTCCATTAAAAATACTATCCTTATCCCTCAAGATTTCTAAGCTTTCTGCTGCGTCTAATTGATTATTATTGCATGTTTTAATTAATTTTAAATTATTAATGTCCGTTTTATGATTTAATGTAGTCATATGATGAGCTACGCTAGATTTATCCACCCGATTGTATTTAAGGTGAGCCATGTGCTCTTTAAATCTAATGTTTATAGATCTATAAACATTAGATTTAAAGAGCACATGGCTCACCTTAAATACAATCGGGTGGATAAATCTAGCGTAGCTCATCATATGACTACATTAAATCATAAAACGGACATTAATAATTTAAAATTAATTAAAACATGCAATAATAATCAATTAGACGCAGCAGAAAGCTTAGAAATCTTGAGGGATAAGGATAGTATTTTTAATGGAGGTACTGGACCTATCCCGGCTTCAATCCTTCTAGACCTTGCCGTTGATTGGTCTGAATCATTGAAGCGTGATAAGTCCTTTTAGTATATATATAGGTTCTGACCAAGACTATATCAGTCTGGAATCGTTAGGCTCCTGATGAGGACTTCTTGTGAAGTCGAAACACGTGTCGAGTGACATAAATTTTGTGGTTAAGGTGTATTTTTAGTTTAAGTGACTAAGAAACCACAGTTTCTCCGTTTTTCAAGTAAGATATTTCATAAGAGCTAACTTTTCGGGCTGTGGTCCATGTTGCCGCGTATGATTCTATTTGACATTTCAACTCTCATATCGGAGTATTCTTCAGAAGTATTTCGGCTATGTGTGTGCAACCATAGTTCATATAGATATTGATAAAATATTTTTTTTTTCCGGTAACCCATTTTAAAATTTCGATGGTAATATTTTTTTGGTCGCCACATCAAAGTTCATAACTTTGTAAATGTTTAATGTTTTTCAATAAAAATTGGTATTGAATAACTTGAATATATACTAAATAAAATGCCCTCCACCCGACTTAAAAATAATTAGTTACACCTCTGAAAAAAATCCCAAACATTGACAATTATTTGACAATTGCTTTCCCCCTTAAAACAAAAAAAATATGGACCACGTAGTTTTAACCGACTTTCGAATACATGTGAAAAGTTGACCAAAGTTTATAGAAAAGTACCAAATATCTATAAATTTATAACTAACCTAAAAATGTCCATAATATGATATTGTTGAATATAGGAAGATTTATATAATTTTAGTGTTTTATTTTCATTCTGATATGATTCAAGTGAATTTCCTGTATTTTCTGTCAGATTAATTCCAGTTGAAAAAATAAATAAGAGTAGTATAGGAAATAAGAATAAAAATAATAAAATAAAAATATTATAATCAACAGCCCACCACATCCGCGAATAATTTTATGGATCAAACATATCGACTTTCATTACCTGTCTTACATCACCTCTCTCACTCTACCCTACGTAAACAACCCAATGAGTTTTTTTAAAACTTATTTATATGTTTACGCTGAGACCATTTGATACTCTTTATGAGGCCACCTGTAGCTCTAAAGCTCTCAAAAAGATTTTAATACAAATGCTATAAATTTAACCTCCCACGCAAGTCAGACAGTATTTTAATAATTTTTATAAGAGATGTTCCGTGACATTTAGATTTATATAATACATGTATAATTTGTTTGTTACGATGTACAATGTTACTAATTAACTAACAAAGGTAATAACAGGAGGTAAAGCTCGTCAAACACTTTCATTTGATACCTATATCAATGGGTGTTGTGAAAAAAGGTTATCCGCCATATTAGGAAGTCTGCAATAATAGGTTCAGAGTGACGTCACTTTTCATATTCTACTTGTCAACCCATTTTATTTTCTATCTATATCAAGGGGGTTATGACGAAAAAGGTAACTAGCTACCTTGGGGCGTCCACCATATTGGATTGAGAGCGATATCAGATATACTATATTGCATTGTCACCGGACTTATGTAAATGGGCTCTCACACTGGGGCAATATAGCAATATAGCAACACAGCAATAAAGTAACTACCAATTAGCAACTAGCAATATAGCGATATCATATTGCTTTGGTGTGAGACAATATGTCCGATTCAATGTATATTGACGGATAGCAATAATATCGCAAGTTATGTTGCTAGTTGCTATATATTGCTATATTGCTCCGGTGTGAGAGCCCACTTAGTGTACAAAATTTTAAATCAATATTTAATAAATGTGCATATAAACGTTTTATAATTATTATTGTAAATGTATATTTTTTTTCTTTTGTTTTAACGCTGTTTATTCTTTTTGTAATAATAAAATAAAGAAAATATTCTATTCTATTCTAAGGTACTGGTACCAGTCTTGAACAATACCCTATTGTTAAACATTTTTAAATAAAATATTGAATTAGAAATATTTGTTAATATATTTTATTACTGTCACTATTAGTACAGTCATTTGGTTCGAAATAAAGAGGTTACCTGGAAAGTTTTCAGGGAGTTTTGAAAATTGGTAATTATATAGATTTCGATGGGCTTTTTCTGAATTCCAACTTTGCCATCTCGTATCTTTGCCGCTCGCGCCGCCATATTGGAAAAAAGGCACCTAAAAAGAGTTTTTTGACAATATCTCCTCTCTAAGTCATTTTACGATAAAAATATTTATGTACAAAATTAAACTAGAGAAACTTTCCTACAATTTATAATATACAAATTTTTTTTGTAAAATCAATAGTTTTGGCGTACGAGCGCCGCAAGCTATTATTCATCTACACATACACGTGTTTTGCGTATCAGGTTGCTCTGGAAGCAAACTTTAATAAAAAAATGTATTACCTCTGATTTTTTTATACAGTTCGATTTTTTAGTATTCAAGGAACATTTTAAGACCAAAAAGAAAAAAATCGCCTCGGTGCTTTTTTAATAATTCATAAAACAAAAACACATAAATCGAGCACGGTCTTCTGGATGCCACCATTAATAAAAAATTTATCACCTATGATTTTTTGTACAGTTCAATTCTATAGTATTCAAGGAACATTTTAGGACCAAAACGAAAAAAATCGCCTCGACCCTTTTTTTATAGTTCATAAAATAAGGAAAATCGTTATTCAAAATTGTTTTCACTAAATATATTTATTATTTTTACAATCATTAATTGGTAGTTTTACCTGGAAAGTTTTCCAGTAGTTTTATAGATTTTGATGTGCTCTTTCCGAATTTCAACTTTGCCACCTCGTATCTTTGCCGCTCGCGCCGCCATATTGAAAAAATGGCGTCTAATAGTAGTTTTTATCGTAAAAAGAGTTGGAAAGAAGATATTGTCAAAAAAGGCGCGAGCGGCAAAGATACGAGGTGGCAAAGTTGGAATTCAGAAAGAGCACATCGAAATCTATATAATTACCAATTTTCAAAACTTCCTGAAAACTTTCCAGGTAAAACTACCAAATGACTGGACTATATTGGATATTAATTTATTTTATTTTTTATAAGCATTTAACTGTCTTATACAGCGTGATTTGACGATATTTGATCATTTTGTTAAAAAATAGTGGACCAATAATTATCGCGGTTCGGCGGACTATCAACAAAATTGTATTTTCTTATGCAAATGTTTTAAATTCTACGATTTTTTTATTTTATAACGTTTGTATATTAGTATTTATCATTTTGTAATCTTTAGCAAGTTTTCATCACTGGGTGTTCATTACTGGTTTTATTTTTATTATTTATTTTCATATATGTACAAAATACAAGGCTATAATTAAAAAAAAACTAAAATTGCGAACTTTGGTAATTAAATTAATTTAATAAAGAAGTACTTGTTTTATTAATAACATGAGTTCATGAAAATTACAAAAAAAGTATCCTATCGATCCAAAAAAATAATATACTTTGTTTTTAAAGCGTTCAAGACTGGTGCCAGTACCTTACCTTTATTTAATTAGCTTTAGAGTGAGGCCAACTTCATACCTCGTCTATATGCAACCATATCGGAACAGAATCACAACATGTATGTAGGTATTCATATTGATTTTACAGGTGTGCTAAAAATAACCATCTTGTCGTTACATGCAGAATTATTAATTTATTTTTCGTTTTATCTGTACATGTGTATCATATTTAAGAGCACTACAAACATAAGTATATTGTGGTCCGCGGTAACAAATGAAAGTATTGTTTATGGATGTAGATACAAAATACCGATACTGATGATCGATGTGGTATGTGTTTTGGCTACTTAAAATATAAAGATTTCTCTTTTTGCTAATGTATAGCACGTCGTTGGATTTTTTTGCGTAAATAAATTACAATTACGAATGATTTTGAATAGGTTTGTATGTCTATTGAGTTTGTGAAATGTATGACAAAAGGTTAACGAAAAAGTGACGTTTAAAAAATATAATTTAGTAATTGCAGAAAAAAAATTGAATTTGATATTAGATGGATTTACTATTTTCTTTTGTATGTGGTAGATATAATATTGTAAATTACTCATTTTTATATCTTAGTATTTTGTTATTTGTGACATAAAAGAAAGACACCAACGAAATTTCACGTTTATAGGTCCAGGGGTTTGGGCTGTACGTTGATGAATGAGTGGTTAAGGACAAACTCATTCATATAAATAAAATCGAACAATATAATTTTGTCTTTAAGTTTTCATTATGTAATTTTTATTCAAATTTCAAAAATAAAATAATTTATGTGACCTTTTTTGTCATTGCCTTTCATTCCTTCTATATTATAACTTTTCTTGCTCAAACTGTACATATTTTACTTTACTTAACAATTTTCCAATCATCCATACTGCCATCATAATATCCATTATCAACATTTAACAAATAAGTCAGGGACTGTACTTCAAACCCTAGCAATACATTTCGCAATTATTCTTAGGTCAAACTACGTAATAAATATAAAATATATGTATTTAATCCATTTACATATGCATACATTTATAATACGTTATTGGCAATAATAATAATAATAATAATAATGATATAATAAATAAATACCATTATAAAATTATAAATAGAAACTATTATCTTCATATAGCATTCATAAAAAATCAAATTCTATAAACTTGTTTACACTCTCTGTTAGATTACACACTCACGCACGCACACACGCACACACACACTCGTACATATACCATGCGAACAAATAACCGTTTCGTGTACCAATAATTCACATTCGAAATATTTATCAAACAAAGACTTAAATTTACCCAGGTGTGTGTGTATGTATGTGTGTGTGTGTGTGTGTGTGTGTGTGTTTCGTGATTACGTCACTGGACCGACCTTCTGCCTCACGTGTGTCTTATGTTTGTATCCTTCAGGCCTGATTGACTTCTTGCGAATAGAATAACGCAGCTGTACGTATTTGGCGGTAAACAAAGATCATGAATAAATGTACAGTGTATATTTATTCAATTCATTAACTATTTCGTTTAGGAGTGACTGAATGGTACTATTATTGTCTTGAGAAATAGTTGAGAACGTTTATACTTACAAATTCTATTTTTTTATATTTCTTGGAATCAATTCTTCAGATAGGTATGTATATATCTGATCTGAATATAACATATAGAGTATATTTTATATTGGAAATCTAAACTAAATATAATATTTATTATTATTTTATTATATCAGAGGTGGTCGCTCTGGCTTTCACAAATTAGACCATAGGCAGGGTTGGCAGAACAGATAAATTTCGAGTGTCGAATAAAAAATGAATGCAGTTATATGCAAATGAAAATTCAAATTAGCTTTTTATTCATAAAATCTGACTCAATTATTTTGAAGTATGTACATTAATTAATTCTTAGAAAAGGCGAAGTCGCACGCTTATTATTTTTAATAATAAATTCCTCAACTATTTTTTCAATTTCTGATGAGTAATTCGACACACGCAAATTTTTTGAGTGTCTAGTACAACATACCGAAGACTAGACTACTGTCGGTTAATTTTGACGTTTTGCCGTATTCCCTTGGCAGTAACCATGTTCCTTTAATAACGTTTAGAGCTGTTAGAGCTGTCATTGGCAATTCAGCAGCTTATTCTGACTTAACGTATTAGTCTCTCATATAGTCATAGGTGGGCACAGTTAATCGAAAAGTTAACTTCGTTAATCCCTTAATAAAAAACTAAAGTTAACGGAAATTAACAAAAGCGTTAACATTTTTTTGAGTTAACTTAAAAGTTAATCCGTTAAGCATTTTGTTAACTCCGTTAATTAACGATTAACGGATTAACGAGTTAATGCCCACCTATGCTCCTAAGATAGCAGTGATCCATTAGCAGCCTTACTATACCCTAGTGATCCTTGACAACAATAGTTTCGAGTAAAGACAAGAACTTAATACGAAAATTAATATACAAGAGTCTATAATTTTACTTAAATATTTCATCATTCTATTGTGTGAATCAATCTAAAACTTAAGATGTGTACATATACATTAGTACACTTTTTTCTTATAATGTTATTATTTGTTACGATTAATACAGTAATTTTTAAAATCATGATAAGAACTTAATAAGTGCCCACTAGAAATGTTTAGTACATGTGAACTTAATGAAGTATTTCTAAAAACAAAACAATGAGTGTAAACAATTATTATATATAGTTGTAAATACAAATATTTAAATAAAATAAAAAATATGGAAAGGTTAGATGTATAGAAATGTACTTAAAATTGTTTTATATAATGTTATACATATACATATATAGAACGTCCCGTAATATTATTATAATATTATTTGAAATAATTATTTGCATTTGTTTGCATATAAATAATATTTGGATTACTTTTTCCCCGTTCAATATTACGTAGAAATTCTTTTTCCTTGGATTTTTTACGTTTATTTTAACATAAGAAATAGCTAATTAAATGTCGAAGCTGGTCACTAATTGTAAAAGTACAAAATAACGAATTGTACGAAATGTCCGGTATCATAGCAAAATTTGCTAGCAAATACTCTCAAATAAGGTATTAATTTTGTCATAGTATCTATATCTATGAACAGGGGCGCCGACTCCTAAGGGCTCGAGGGGCTCAAGCCCCCCCAATATTTTCGTCGGGGGGGCTGAGCCCCCCCAATAAATGTATGCCTTCTGCATATATTAAAACTTGAACCTACAATAATACAGGATGATTCAGTACTGCAGTGCCAAACTTTAACAGTTCATTGAGAAAAATATTTTAAGCAAAAAAACATTATATAAAAATGTGTTCGAAAATTTTTTATGGAGCTAAATAGTACTCCAAACATTTTTCAAAAATTAGTTTTAATATCTTGACAACCTATTATAATGCAGTTATGTTTGATAATCAGTTTAGTATTATTAATTTTTATCAATTTCCAGTATCAACCAATAATAATTTATACCAGGAGTGTGTGGGGCAAGTAGGCCATTTGTATCCATACAAAATAAAGGACTGCAGAATTTTACTTAACACGGATGCTTCAAATTACACGAAATAAACTTATATTTTATTCTATGATTAAAAATAATAAAAATAGTTCTTGTTAATATACCCCTTATACGGGTCCTAACTACTAATAGCCAGTTATAAATTAAAAATGGCTATTTATTGATTAAGATACATTTTTGGAGGTATAAGAATCTTTATTACGTGTAATTTGAAGCATCCGTATTAAGTAAAATTTAGTTCTTTCATTTCAAGGTATCTATATTTTGCGTTAATTGTTGATCTTACGACCAATGAGCCTAGTCTATTTTTGTATATTTTATATTAGTGTCCAAACCAGGAAAAAATGAAATAACAAATGTCTAGATAAAAAACGATGGTCTCGCAGCCCCATACAGCCCTAGTTCAAACTGGAAATCGATAGCATTTATTAATACTAAACCCTGTATCAAATTTAATAACTGTGTCACAATGAGTTCTCAAGATATTAAATAAAACTAATTTGGGGCAAAATCTTTAGAAAGCTATAGCTCCCTCACGAAAAATTTAATATAAAGTTTTTTTGCTTAAAATATTTTTTTCAATTTACTATTAAAGTTTAGCAAAGTCCTGAATCATCCTGTATAACATACATTCGACCAGTCATGAATTTTTAGGGTTCCGTAGAAAATAAGGAACCCTTATCTTATAGTTTCGCTTTGTCCATCTGTCTTTAAAAAATTTAAAGATAATAAGATGAAACTTGGTATATTGAAAAAATACTTTTTTCGATCCCCTTCCATAAAATGAGACGTGTTTTCACTTTTTTTCACTTAGCCCATTGAGTCTTTAGAAAAATGCAACAAAAAATGTATTGGAACATTTTGATTTTAACCCTTTAGTCACGATATATTTGGTCATCAAAGTCACTATCAGAGTGCCCCCCCCCCTCTCTACTGTCTAAATTATTGATTCAAAAAATCTGAAAAAATTCAGAATGTAGCTCTTAGTTAATACTTTCAATAAAAATTATAATGAATACTGTCAAAATTATTTTGATTTCATGTTCTGTAGACTGAAAAGTGTATTCCTATTTTTTTTCACCCATTGAGTCTTTGGATAGGTCTCTTAAAATTATACAAAAAATGTTATATGACCTTTTGATTTTAACACTTTTATACTTTAATACTTTTCAATGTGGTTTACAGAGCGTCCCCCCCTCTAATTACTAAATTATCAATTAAAAAATTCAGAAAGAAATTCAGAATGTAGCTTTTAATTAGTAAATTTAATGATAATTATACCGAACACTGAAGCAAAAATAGTTCATGGAAAATTTTGAATTAACTTTTTTTATAAATCATATGTAGTGAGAATTACTACGGAACCCTATCAAGTGCGTGCGCAACACGCACTTCGCAGTGTTGGATTTGCCATTAGGCCCGTGAGGCCCGGGCCTAGGGCGCCAGCATTTTAGGGGCGCCAAAATATTAGAGGCTGCATAATTTAAAGAACGATTGAAATTTAAAAATCAAGTTAACTTAGTTTTGATATGTAAAGTATTTAAAATAAATAAGTATTAAACAAAAATAAGTAATTATTAAATTATTTAACAAAAAATTTTTAGAAAAATGTTTTTTAAGCATACCATATTTATATTTCTAAAACTGAATTGTTTTCATATTACTAATATATAGGTAATAAAAAAACTAACTCGCTTGTATTTTAATACCAAAAATATTTATTTTTTCACGGTTAAGGTGTAAAATATTAATTCTTCATATTTATTTTTTAGAGTCAGATTAATCTCACTAACTGTTGGGCGCCCCAAAATACCTTAATTTTTGTTTAGTTTTGAATAAAAATAAGGTAAATATACAGATATTAAAAATCTTTTTGGTAATAGCTTATTCTACCTATTTTACCTATAAATGTAGTTCTTCATTAAAGATTTTAGATTTAAAAAATTATTTAAAAAAAAATGAAAAAACCACGAAAAGGTAGGTAGGTACCTAAGGTACCTATAAAAACATAACAGGTGAAAGAGGTAATTCAGTGTTGTAAAAACGATTGCTGTACTAAAAAGTCAAATTTAAAAAAAAAAGTTTTATTTGTAAAATTTCATGATTTAAAAAAATTTTGAGCAACCTTTAAAATTTCTCAATTATATCAAGTTTAAAAAATCTTTCTCAAAATCTATAATCATATATATAATAAAATATTGAAAACGTAAATTATAGAATTATTTATTCCATGGCTACTATCTAATATATAAAAAGTACTAATATCCTTTTCTACTCTAAAAAGAGTGAAAAGCTATTTGCGTGCAAGTATGGGCCAAGACAGACTCAATGCACTTGCATTGTTGTCTATCGAAGCGAAATTAGTGCAAGAAATTGATTATGGGGATATCATTAATGTTTTCGCGCAAGCTAAGGCAAGAAAAAAAAGTTAATCTGATATGTGATGTCATAAAAAATTTATGTATGCTTTTTTAAGAATTTATTATTATATAAAAATTAATAAAGCTTATAATAAATATATTCAATTTTCGTTAATTAGATGTTTTAATATAATAATTATCACTACAAAGCAAAAGTGGCGCCATATCGGACGGGGCCTAGAGCGCAGTCGAACCTAAATCCGCCACTGGCACTTCGACGTTTTATTTCCATTATATTTTGCTTTAAATTCATTTATATTATATATAATTTTTATATTAAGGTAGTTGTTCCGTAAACACGTTTTCGTCAGATTTTGTTTAAATTGCACAACAATATTCCCTAGATTAATATCTGAAAAATAGCCCATTTTTATTAAAATTGACCATCTCAAAGTCATGAAAAACGATCTCAAAGTTTATAATTTTAACACAGCTTATATGGACTAAACGTACACTAACGTAACGTTTTATTTGATAAAATGTAAACGTAGCGTCAGTTTTTCATAAAAAACTGACATGTTGTATATTTATATGAAAGAAAACAGTATACAAAAAATTGGAATTATTGACCATCCCGTTATTAAGATCTAACCAGATTTAACTACCAAACCATTACATAAATTACAGTATTGTTGACAATGTGGCAACAATGTATTCATTTGATTATAGTAAAAAATACACGAAATAATGAAATAATTTTTTACAAAATATGATAAGTGGATTGAAGGGAATTATAATCGATTTCATTAATTATTAATATATTCTATGGTAGGTTAGATGATAAAATATAATCATTTGACAAGTAATTAATAGTGGATAATGTACAGCGTTGCCATGATCATTTCTCTAAATTAAAAATATGTACTCATGGCCTAATGTGATCACATTATGATGGACCAACTACCTTAAGAATTTATAATCATTTATTATTATTTTGTCTTATATTATTTATATTTAAACATATACATAATCCAATAAACTGAGAAATGAACTCAGACAGAGTTATTTCACAATTAATTAAAATAACTTGGCTGTTTGTTAGGTTAAATAAATAAAATTATTGATTAAACGGAAACAAAATCATTAAAATTAAAAAAAACTTTTACAGTTTAACTTTATTTAGGGGGGGGGGGGGGCACACGATATTATTATTTGACCCTAATAAGAGAGGAAGTGGTCCAAAAAAATTGGGCCCCCCCAATATTTTTAACAAGTCGGCGCCCCTGTCTATGAATTTGTTATGGAATTTAGAACAGTGATACTTCAACGTATTGTAACACAGTTGGCAACTCTGATCAAACAAAATAATTTTTATATTATCACTGTTTTAATACCATTGGTATTTACATACAACATGTGTGAGAAACTTGCCAGTCTTCATGAAACTCCAAGAGAACTGTCATATAAGTTTGATATCTCTTTTGACAGTGCTTGCTAGCTAACAAATGAACTAGCTCCTTTATGATACCGGATATAAGACTCCGGTAATTCTGTGATATTATCTATAGTTTTGTTTGGGATTTTAGATCAGTAATACTTTAACTTATTAAAACTTTCACTGTACAAGATTGTTTTTATTGAAATGGACTTTTTTTTTGTTTTTACTAATACTTTTTCGACAAGATTGTAGTAGGTATATTTATGTTTTCTAGAATCTAAAAATGTAAGGTGGTCATTAAAAAAATCATTCTTTGAGGTCTATGTAAGAAAAAGGTTGGAACCTGTGATTTATACAGTCATTTATGATTTTTATTTTTATTTTATTACTTTAGAGTCGATATTCTATGACAAATTGAATTTTGGTGCATGAAAATTATCTACTATAAAATTTTGAATTTTAAATTACGTTTAAATTATGTTTATTTTATAGAAAATGACGTGAAAAGTTGAAATTTTCAAACTGCAATTCTTTATCTCAAACCGTTTTTGAGATATGGCCTTTCAAAGTTTTCAATTTTTGGAAATTTCAGAGAAAAATCGTCATAACTTCTGAACGTGTGGTCGGATTTGATTTTTGTCAACAGATTTGAAATCAGCATGTCAAAATCTATCTGATGACATGTATAATACTTTAAAATTAAAAAAAAATGGTAAAAAATCGACATTTTTTTAAGGTATGTCATTGTATAATTTTTGACACGCTGATTTCAAATTCGTCGACAAAAATCAAATCCGATCGCACGTTCAAAAGTTATGGCAATTTTTCTCTGAAATTTTCAAAAATCGAAAACATTGAAAGGCCATATCTCGAGAACGGTTTGAAATACAGAACTGCGGTTTGAAAATTTCAACTTTTCACGTAATTTTCTATAAAATAAACATTTAAACGAAATTTAAAATTCAAAATTTTATAGTAATTTTCATGCACTAAATTTCAATTTGTCATAGAAATATCGACTCTAAAGTAAGAAAATAAAAAGAAAAATCATAAATGACTGTATAAATCAGGGGTCCCAACCTTTTTTTCTACAAAATATATACTACAATCTTGTAAGTACTTTAGTAAATGCAAAAAAAGGTTTTGTACTTGTACTTTTTCAACAAGATTGTAGTATATTTCTTTTCTAGAATCTAAAAATGTATGGGGGTGTATTAAAAAAAACTTTCTTTTAAAAGGGGTCTATGTAAGAAAAGGTTGGGAACCCCTTGATTTACTAATCGTGGTTAATGTTTTAGACAACCCAAGGTTCGTATTTAAAAATGTGTAGAATTTGTTGCCATTCTGTCAAAAAAAACACCGTGTTGCTATTTTTTTTGGTCTAAACACGGAAATAACTAAAAATGTTGTAACCTTTCTTACAATACTGGACATAATTTTTGTACATTAAATAATTATCTGTAAAAGAAATATAAATACGTATAAAAGTTTTGACATTTAACTTCAAAACGTTTATAATAATAAACCTAAACAATCCATAGCAAATGTTATACATTAAAATATCCATGAGAAAACGAACTATACAGAATATGATTATTTTAAATTTAATAGGTTAGGTTAAAAACACGATTAGCCTTTTGATCTTTAACCAATGTTTGACAGGAATGTGTCAATACGAAACACAGACTGGTTATATAATAAGCTATGTTCGATTTTACCAGACGAATTTTCACACGTGTTCAAACTGATATATGTGTGTATGTGTGTGCGTGTGTGTAACGAATGTATAAATGCCTGG
Organism: Sialis lutaria; assembly: GCA_949319165.1. Taxonomy (NCBI): domain Eukaryota; kingdom Metazoa; phylum Arthropoda; class Insecta; order Megaloptera; family Sialidae; genus Sialis; species Sialis lutaria. The sequence continues at coordinate 3,691,840 of OX439236.1, forward strand.
TAAGAATATGTCAAAAATGGATGGGAAAATTTTTAGTACTTTGAATTATGTTGTCATTCAAAACTTTCTCGGTGATAGACAAATTGTAAATTAATTGATTTTTATCGCAGTTATTTTTTGCGAAATTTTTATTTTTTTTAATGATTATGTCGATTGCTATAAATGTTATGTCTTTATATGTAGGTATAATTAGCATATTAATAACTTTTTGTTTATTTCGAAATATGATGTTTTTTAATGACAAAAAATATACTAAGGGTTTAGAAAAATATGTAGATTAATAATGAATGATTTCTGGACCACAATTTATGCAGCATTTTTTATTACTATTTAATTTTACCAGAAGCATAATTACAATTTTTTTAAAGTGCCTCAAATGAGATATTTTATAAATTTTAAAAATTAACTTTTTTAAAGGGCGCACTTTTTATGAACTTAGAAATAAACAATCAAAATTTTAATTACAGGTACTTTAGATCTAACTCTGTAATTAAAATTAGTATAAACGATAAACTTAATTATCATAAAAGTTTTAGGGCTTAAATTCGAAAGAAAATCATTTTTATATGTCATTTTTACCTTTGAGTTTCAATTCTTTAATAATGTTAAAATAAATATATTTGTAGTGCAAATTGTAGCTTAATTTTAGTGAAAATCATCGAACTTCGTTCAAAATCATCATCTCTTGTGTATAAAAAGTTATTATATATACCGTCAACTATTAAAAATGCTTAAGTTGAATCTAATAAAAATATTGCATAATGAACTGCCAATTAAAAAAGTATATAAAGTACAAAGTTAAAAAATATAGTCAAGCAACATATTTTCTTAAAAGAGTCATTGATTGATTGATTGTGCCAGGGCAGTGGACTGTATTTTGCGGGGAATGTATACCTTTTTATAATACTTAAAAATAGTACTCACGATTTTGATATTACTGGATTTTCGCCATTAACTTGTAAACTGCACTATATGATCGGAAAGATTCAGGATAATGGGAAACAGAGTTTAACACAATAAACATAACTTTAACTTAATATAATGTTTATAACTATAAGTGTATACCACAGCGGTGTGGTTACCAGAAAATAATTTTATATTCTATATTTAAATGCGTAAAAAAATATATATAACTAGGAAGCTAGCTAGCTATCTTATATAATCACGTTTTCAAACTATACTGTTTTAATTCTAAAACTATACTGATTATTATCAAACCATTATACAGATTTTGACAAGTTTTATGCCTTGCGAGTATGTAACATGAAAAATAATAAAATAAAATTTATATTTTAACATATAGGTGGCGTCACCAATCATTTTAGGTTGAATAATTTAAAAATGTTATTTTACTAATATTTTTAGATCTTTTACTATAAATTTTCTTAATGATAATCAATTGCACATCCTAAACAGGCTCTGCTTAGAAGTGTGTTCTATTTTAGTTGTTATACCTGTACTTATTTGTGTGTAATATTGTGTAATAATGAAAACATAAATTTGTGTTGTGAATTTTGATTTTTACAAGCTTTTATTTAACTTCACTTGTTAGTTAGTATGTTAAGATCAAACTTTGTAATCAAAATTTCGACTTTTTCTAATTAAGCTAGAGCTTTGAAATTTTGTATATGTGTATGAGTCCAGTAACAATATAATAGAGTATATCTAATATCGTTCTAAATCCAATATGGCGGACGCTCCAAGATGGCGGATCACCTTTTTCTTCATAATCATCTTGATATGAGTATCAAATGAAAGGGTTTGACGAGTAGAATACGATTAGCTTGTGACGTCATTCTAAATCCAATATGGCGGATGCCCCAAGATGACAAATTACCTTTTTCTTTATAACCATCTTGTTATGTGGGTATCAAATGAAAGAGTTTGTCGAGCTTTACCTGTAAGTATGTTAGTTAGTTAGTCAATCAGTAACTAAAAATTTAAAAATAAATATATATAAAAAAATACTTTTTTAAAACAAGCTTTTATTAAAAATGTACTAATAAGTTAAAAATTAATTTTCTGCTATCATAAAATTTTCAGGTTCTTATGGCTAAACCGAATAAAAGCCCGGGGCCCAAAAAAAACAAATGTATGAATAAAAAAAATTCTTAGGCAAAATAAGAAAAGAGGTATAAATTGATATAAGATAAGGGTAGAAAATTTGTATATTAATAATTAAATCAAATAAATATATAGAATTTTTGATAAACTAGTTAAAAATTTTATAAATACAATAGTGAAATAATTAATTAATTAAAAGCCATTCATTTGCCTTCGTATGAGCGCCTCACGCTTTTATTGGTTTTAGTTATAAAAACCTGAAAATTTTGTGATAGAAAATTTATTTTTTACTTTTTAGTGCATTTTTAATAAAAGTTTGTTTTTAAAAAGTATTTTTTTATTAATGTTTAAAAAAAATGATTTCGAAATAAACGTGGGTGAAACATCTGAGAATTTCTAGTTAAATATATTTGACACATTTCACACAATATAATATGGTATATACAGTGTATATTTATCTATAGAATTACACAGTCATGCAAACTGCCCATCCCTGGTCCATTCCAAGCCACGCCGTGTTCAAGCGTATCCAAACACACACACATACATACGTGTGAGGAATGCGCGCCGGCGCCAGTCAGTCTACACAACACCTGCATCTCGCGGCGGCACAATCTCCACACTGCGCATGCGTATAGCACCCACCATACCAAAGATATATACGACATACTAGCTCAGCCACCTCGGATCTGCGCGCGCTAGCATTATGTTCAACGCTTGCTATGCGGTGTTTTGTTATCGGTGATGTTGATTCTTCGACTCTGATAACACCGCAGACGTGTCTAATTCTTTGTAGATAACAGCAGACATGTGTTTAATGTGACTTAAATAAAGTGTGGGATGGTATAGATTGGATAGATTTTGTTAGTAAGGATATTTGTAATATTTATTAAAGAAAATTTATAGAATAGTTTCATAGACATAGAAAATATACCGCTCATCTGATTAAAAAACAGAATATAGTCACAAAAGAAAGAGGTAGAGTATATGCTCGATATTTGGTTAAACATGAGTGAAAAAAAAATGCGTTAGTACCATAGACTTATAAAATGAACTGAGCAATAGACTCACAAAATTGACCACTTCCTTGAAAGAGACAAAGCGAATGTGTAGACATACCTGTCTCTTTTCTGTAGGTCTGTCTTGTATACGCTCCTTACAACAGCTCATGCGCTCCTGTAAACCTGACCAATTCTAAAAAGAGACAACTACAGGCTACTTTATCGCTTTGTTTCTCTCACACGTTTTCGCTAGTATTTACTTCACAAATTGATATAGTCCATTCTATCAGTACCTATATGATTGGTACAACCAAATTTGACACAGTAATACAAAATGCGCATAATCTAAACAGTGACGTTATTTTGGTCACGTGTATAGCAATTATTCAACCACAATAATAGATATAAAAATTTATCAAAATCCACATGTGGGTGTTGCCGCGCAACCTACTTGATGGATACAACTCAAAAAATACCCTTGCCAATCGATCCCAAGTCCAACGAGGTACATAAAGCCATATATGAAAAATGGACATTATGTCTGTCCGTGGCCGGATGGAGGGCCATAACCGGAAAAATTCTTAAAATAGGCTAAATTAGAGCCACAGACCTACCATTTAGTGAAAACCAGAGATCTCTAGGTGGTCAGGGGGCCGAGATCTCGCGGTGGAAGACAGACGGACGGATGGGAAAATCAAGCATATAAACGCTACCATCTTTGGTGTGTTGCGCTAAAAATGCAGTACATATATTATTCGTTTTAATATAAATTATAATTATATAAACTATACAAATTCTTGTCAGCTTCTTCGTGTATAGTTATTAATAATATAATTAAATAAATGGTCATAAAAACGAATAGAACGCGTGCTTACATTAGTGAGTAAATAAAATATATTAGCATCGAGAAATTGTTAATGCATTTTTTCATATCTACGATATTTTAAAAGATAATTAAGCATCAAATAAAAAAACATATCAAAATTTCAACAAATCAACGACCATGACCTGAAAATTCTGCACTCATTTAAGGAATGACCAATGTGCTCACATATTGTGTGCAATGGGCACTCATAAATATTTAATTCAATCAGGGTTAAAGAAAAAACTGAAATACAAAATATGCCACGTGGTTAGAATAAATTTATATAAATTATAAGGCACTTTCATACTTAGCTAATTACATTTTCACAACGGTTTGTTTTTGCTTCTGAAAGGCTTATATAAATTGCTAGTTATAATTAAAAGCTATACGAATTCAAACTAATTATAAGTTTAAATATTTAGCAGCCATTTCTAAAGTTAGACCACCAGTCAGCGCTGAACAAAATATTTAATAAACAAAATATTTAACTTTATATGAGACCGATCGACAGGCATGTGCTTATTCAGGGTTACATTGCACTGATTTAATTGATTGAAATCGTTGATTTAAATAACATTGATTTTTATTAAATTCAAATGATGTATAAAAAAACTATAAAAAATTGAGATAATTTAATTTTTTTATTGCATAGGAAATAACTAATTGTATGAAAGTAAGTAATTTATTTTTTATTTATTTATATGTTTTTAAAATAACAATTTTAAAAATGTTATTTATATTATAGATATGCCTTTTCATTTTTTTATAAAAACAATATGAATAATTTTACAAAAAAATATTGATGTATAAATATTTAATTTGTTGGATTTTTTTGTCAAGAATATTCATTTTAATTAAGGTACAATAAAATTTCACAAATATAGTCCTGAAGCCCCGCTATAAGTCCGAATATATTTATTTTACGCGACTAATAACATCATCTACATAATTCACTTGGGCCGCATTATATAATTATTATACAATTATATAACGAAAACTCAAGACTCCGTAAATTATCAAAAAATACATTCTCGTTAACTTTTTGGAGTAAAGAGTATATGTTCCGAAATTTTACTCGTATATACTTATTACTTCGAGTGCTGCAAAATTTTTGTGTTGGAATTTTACCTTTAAAAAAGGTTTGTGATATGGTTTTTTAAATAAAATTTTTGGTAGAGTTATATTATTATTACTTTTTGTATAAAAACATTTTCTCCAAAGAAAATATCAAAAAGTGGGAATTTTATCAAGTTCCTGAGCTAGAATATATTTTGTATACAACCCAGATTGAATACCTTTGAACAAATACTTGATCTATAGATTTGAAAATAATGACATTTAAGAAAAGCTTCATAAAAATCTTCTACCACCCCTACATTATAGTATATAGATGTACAATAATATTGTACATATATGTATACATTTAACACACAGATAATAATACAAAGTTAAACATTTTCGAACCACTGCAACAAGAAATAAAACAATTGCGACACAACTGGCAACGACACTCTATTGTTACACAGATTAATTCCACGGCGACGACGACGGCGGCGGCGTCCACCTGTTAGGCGATATATATGTAAATCACGCGGGCCATGGTTTATAGCGCGCCACACGACTCAACGAGCCGTCGCGACGTCCGTGTCGGCATGGCAGCGCTCTTCATTACAACACTTGCGTCAATATATCTGATACGCCCGTCATTTTTTGGGATTGTCACTTATTGTAAATGTAAAAATAAACATCAAATTTTCGTTCTTTTGGCAATTAAATTATAAATAACCCCAGTGACCCCTTATATAATTCCGAATTTTTTCTATAACGTATTTTTAGGAGATACAACTTATAATTATTTTCATCGATTAAAAAAGTTTAGAGATCACTGTATTAGATAATAATAAGCTGCACAAAGTTTTGAATATTTCCAAAACCCTTGATTCGACTTACATCAAAATAAATAAGTCTATTTATAGTCCTCATTGACAATTAGACAATTATTTTACAGAAGTTATCATGAACGAAAAACAAATTCTACAGCTGCATGTAAATATACAGTCGCTATGCGGAAAACAACTTTTCTTTACGTTTTGAAGGTAATTCAGTCAGAATATCGTTATTATCTACAATGCTTTAAATAACTAAAAAGTAAAAATTAATAATCATAAAATATAATTTAAACAGTACCCGGATTAAAAACTATCTAAAAAAGACTACAATAAGTGGTCACTAGTAAATATTAGGTACAAAAATTTCTACAATTTATTGTTGAAAAATTGGTCCAATATTTAATTATATATTTTTTATCAAACCCAATATTTTTTTCAGTTTTACAAACAACATATAATAAAATTTTACAAGTAGGCACTGTAAATACTAAATACACAAACATAAAAAGTAAAAAAAAACCAACGCCCACTCATTTGACAAATTGAGCTTTCTAAAATCTGCAAAACCCCCCACACATATGGGACACGGAGTCCGCCTGTTATACATATGACTAACAGCAACTTGTATTTGGAAATCCCTAAACAAACCAGTTTTACAATGTCCAATCCATTTCAAGTAGTTATAAATAGCAAACAAACAATCTGGTCACCATAACACTCAAAATGTGTTGTTGGTAAGCTTGTAAGACACATCAACAGACCAACCGTTTTCAAATCACTTAAGTCAAAATCCAGTAATTACACAATTTGCAGATGTCGTAAAAGATCTGTTATTAATGAATGTGTAGGATTTTTAAATGGGCTTTTAATTACAGACCATATTTTTGTTATTTATTTACTTAAGGTAGTTCTCGTGCTACAGTACCTACTACCAAAAAGTTACGCTAATAATACCATGATAAAATGTCGGAATAATTTGCGTTGCTACAGAGAATTTTTAATTAAATCTATACACATTAATACTATGAATATATTTTCTCAAATTACAAACATATCAACAAATAGAGCCACCAGCCGCACGCACCTTCAAATGGATGTTATAAAAATTCAAGAAAACTCATTTTCTTCTGTACACACATCTAATTGCCAGATTTATTTTATTTAATCTGTCGACGTGTCGATTATTTCTTAAAATTAATATACGTTTAATCGTCTGTTTTGAACTTTTTCAATTTTTATCACAGCAACAAACTCTATACATTTTTAAGTGTTTTTTAACACCGTGTTGCTTTTTTGTTTTTATGATCTGAACACGACATTAGATAAGTTATTTCTTCAGAAGTATGTATGTATGTAGAACGTATGTATTAGAGATGTAACGAATGTATGATTTTAAACATTCGCGAATGCGAATGCGATTGCGAATATTAGCTGTCGATATTTGCGAATGCGAATGCGAATATTGACCGGTTGATATTCGCGAATGCGATGCGAATGCGAATATTGACTTTTTGAAAAAAAAGCTAAAAAAAAAAAAAAAAACGGTCTTCTGATTAAAATAGATATTTTTATTTGTTAATACATCATATTATATTCGCAAAAATATTCGCAACTTTACCTGCGAATGCGAATGCGAATACGAATGTTTAAAAATGTGCTAATGCGAATGCGAATGCGAATACGAATGTTTAAAAATGTGCGAATATTCGCGAATGCGAATGCGAATGCGAATATTCGTTACATACATACTATGTATGTACATTTAATATTATTAAAACATCGGTTATATGATTTTATGACTTAATAATCAAAAATGCATATGAAATTCTACAACTTTCTGTTTTTGTCAAAACCTCATTGATCTGTTAATTAAAGTAACTAAATTTACATAACATAACTACATTTCATTTGAATTAATTAATTTGTAATTAAATCTATTAATAAATCTGAAATAATTGAACTGTAAATGTTTTCCACAATCAGCGCCAAACATGAAAATGTCTGGTATCCTTTTTAAGACACCACTATTTGCTACACTTTCTCTGATGTGGGACTTTACATTAAATGTTTACCCCCTACGCGAATAATTATACAATTTGCAAATTGTTATTTTTAGTAATTAACTTAACAAACATATCTGTGCATTGTGGGTTTATAATATATACACGGTGCTCTGGAAGCCAACTTTAATAAAAAATTGATTACCTCTGATTTTGTGTACAGTTCAATTCTATAGTATTCAAGGAACATTTTAAGACCAAAATGAAAAAAATCGCCTCGGCGGTTTTTTAATAATTCATAAAACAAAAATACTTAAATCGTGCACAGTGCTCTCGATGCCAACTTTAATAAAACATTGATTACCTCTGATTTTTTGTATATTTCAATTCTATAGTATTCAAGAAACATTTTAAGACCAAAACGAAAAAAATCGCCTCGGCGCTTTTTTATAATTAGTAAAATAAGAAAAGTAGTTTTTCAATTAATTGTTTTCACTAAATATATTTATTATTTGTACAATAATTTGGTTGTTTTACCTGAAAAGTTTTCCGGGAGTTTTGAAAATTGGTAATTTTATAGATTTCGATTTGTTCTTTCCGAATTTCAACTTCGCCACCTCGTATCTTTGCTGCGCTCGCCGCCATATTAGAAAAATGGCGCCTATTAGTAGATTATTATTCGGAGATATTGTCAAAAAACTACTGCTAGTGCTAACCACATCTTTTTTGACTGAAAAACATTTTATTATCAAGAATGCTGTAAAATTATGAAACCGAACCATACCAATTTACTTAATCATTTTATCAACTGACTTTCTAATACCTACATTTACACAAAATAACTAGAGGGTAAATAATAACAAAATGTTAAACGTACGCTAAATTAGACAATAGGTAACTCAAACCATTTCCTTAAGGAAACACACGGTGGTGAATAAGAATTACGTCAATCACAGTGTGTCCGTATATCCATAGTTCCTTTCATTATCTCCCTCTTACACATATATGTATTTTAGCGTATACGATAGACAGATGCGAACCCGAGGCCCGGTGGTTGCGCAAATGTCGCCCGTCGCAGAAGCCCTCATTGTGTCGTGGGGTGGTTGAGACGTTGGGGTTGAAACACCGGCGTCCACCATATGCATATATATTGTGTACCTATACATATTGATATTACGTAGGTCATGTGTAGATTCTAACGGATGTTTTTTTTACGGGCGTTGCTACTGTTGTTATAATGGTATTAGATTAATTTAGCTTTTTACTTAATTGAAAATGGGTGTGTTATTTGTATATAATGTGATGCAGAATAGCGTTTTTAGTTTTAATTTAATTATTTTTATAATAACACTGTACCAGAGTTGATTTCCATTGTTCTTAAAGGATTTTGGGGCGCTGGATTCAAAATTGATAATTTTTTTAAATCAGCATCACTTGCAAAAAATATATTATCAAGTAGGCAATTTTTTCTAACGTTTTTGTCCATGGAAAATAGTTTAAATAGTACTATCTGTACTCTTTAAAGGATGCGGGGCTGGTTATGCGGGGAATGGTGCGGGTAAGCGCTTGTGGATGAGCATAGAGAGAAGGCAAGGTGTGTCTCTCTCTGGAGCATGCAAAATCACATAGATGCATCCCCTTTTTTCTTTTTTCATACACATCATTTGTTAATTAAAAAACGCGGTTCCTAATCATTCTGAAAATTTACAGATATCTTTGTAAATGAATAAAGAATGTATGTTAAAATTTTCATCAAATTCTCTCTGTCACATCACTTTGAAAAGTACTGTCATGTTATGATTTTCATATAAGAATGTATGTTAATTTGTTTATTTAATATCTTTTAAACTATTCTCCCAATGACCTTAAAATTTTGCAAGGATTTTTTAAATATAAAAATGTCGTGTTATTTGTATCGATTAATTTTCTATGGTGTCAAACTCCTTAAAATGAATTTAATCTTTTCACTGTACACTTTTCGTTCACTGAGATATACATATTATTTAGAAGATATTGTTTCATTTTTTACTTGAAAAACGAAGAAACTGTGGTTTCTTAGTCACTTAAACTAAAAATACACCTTAACCACAAAATTTATGTCACTCGACACGTGTTTCGACTTCACAAGAAGTCCTCATCAGGAGCCTAACGATTCCAGACGGATACAGTCTTGGTCAGAACCTATATATATACTAAAAGGACTTATCACGCTTCAATGATTCAGACCAATCAACGGCAAGGTCTAGAAGGATTGAAGCTGGGATATGTCCAGTACCTCCATTAAAAATACTATTCTTATCCCTCAAGATTTCTAAGCTTTCTGCTGCGTCTAATTGATTATTATTGCATGTTTTAATTAATTTTAAATTATTAATGTCCGTTTTATGATTTAATGTAGTCATATGATGAGCTACGCTAGATTTATCCACCCGATTGTATTTAAGGTGAGCCATGTGCTCTTTAAATCTAATGTTTATAGATCTCCTAGTTTGGCCTATATAACTTTTTTCGCAATTTTTCGTTGATTGGTCTGAATCATTGAAGCGTGATAAGTCCTTTTAGTATATATATAGGTTCTGACCAAGACTGTATCAGTCTGGAATCGTTAGGCTCCTGATGAGGACTTCTTGTGAAGTCGAAACACGTGTCGAGTGACATAAATTTTGTGGTTAAGGTGTATTTTTAGTTTAAGTGATTGTTTCATTTGTTTATAGTAATGTTCATTGTGTCTACCCTGTAATATTATTTTAAAATAATGTCATATCTTCAAATTAATATATTTTGGCAAAATTGTACCTACAGTAAAAAGCTTAAATTCATTTTAAAGAGAAAAGAAGGTATTATTTGTTATTTGTTTGGTTAATGTATTAAAATGTAAAAAAGACGAATCGAACAAAATAAAATGTATAACAAACAAACCCTATTTGTCCATAAATTAGAAAACATAATTAATCCAGCGAACATTGATACGGTTTGGCGCACATTTAACACAACCACCACCGGTCCGCGACAGCTGACTTCTTCAGGTGTCGCGATCGCGCGGTTCACCACCTTGTGGAGCCGGTGTCTAGGTCTATGCGTTTAGAAAATTACGGCAGATGCGCTGCAGAAAACTCATCCAGATGCCGCCTCCTTGCTAGAGATCGTTATCCTAGCGCATTTAAACACACACATTTTGTGTATCACCTTTTAGCACCTGTAATTAGGCAATGGTGCATAAATAATGCAAGATGTGGTGTGGTTTTTTTTTTCGGTAAAATATATAAGACATTTTTATTGTCTTTTTATATATTGTCATTATGTATTGAAAAAGGTAGCTGCATTTTTATTAATAGTAAAATATAGAACTTTACTTCGCATTGATAAAAAAATGCTTATATACCTAAATTTAAAGAGAAATATAAAATGTGAATAATTTGAAAGATAATTTCCCATTTTATGAAAACAACGAAATTAAGTTACGGATTTTTCACGTTCTGGATCATATTAGGTAATATCCATTTAGTAAGGATACTTCTATTGATATTACGATTTGTTTTACTTTTTTTTAAATAATAACATGTGACAGTGCCAGTTGTCAATAAAAGGAGTGTAAAGAATGGCCCAATTCCCAAAAATCAAAAATTTTCAATTGAATTGATTTTACTTTATTAGCTAATAAATCTATTTTAAAAAAACGGTATGGAGAACCATACATGACTTCATGTTCTATAATATTTTTTTATATAGGTATAAGAAAATTTTCAATTGAAATTAGTCAGTAGTAAATCTTACCTTTGTATTATAAATATTAGTTTTCTTATATAAATTTTTTTAATTAAAATTTTGAGGGTGGTTTTCACCCCTTCAGTGGCTATTTTGGCAAGCTTATAAAATATATCCCTTAGATTGCATTGAACGACAAGTATACCAAGTCTTATCAAAATTGGTGAGATAATACTCACTTTTTAAACGATAATTGACTCAGTGAGTCAAACATTTTTCACAAAAGTTATTCAAATCGGTGCATATTTACAGTAGTTATCGTGAACGAAAGAAAAACATTCAGACACACACACGCACAGTCGACACGCGGAAAACAAATGTTCTTTAAATTTTGAAGGTAGTACAATCAGAATCTGCTCTTATCTCGAACACGATTTTTCGACGGTATTACAATACTTCCATTTTTTCGAACCTGGAAGTAAAAACACCAATCATACGTCGATATTAAATTTCCTATGTCTTAATCAACTTGAAATAAGCAATGTAAATAAAAACAAGTCGAAAAATTACATAGATATAAATATGTCTATATTCTGTTTTTCACACACACAAAAAACACATATTAACATATTTTTAAGTACATCGCCAACCCCATAATAATAACTACCCATCGACAATCTGCCAGTGACAATGGCATTAGGGAATAAATACGACAACAATAATTAGAACAACACGCGTTTTCCGCAGCTGATCGTTGTTACCATCTCCAGCTTGCGCCCGGTATCCAGCTGGACGCGAACCCCGGGACAGATGCGATGCTTCCGCAAGGAGGACCTACATGTGCATTAGATAATTGTTCTTGGCCTGAAGATGTGTCGGGTGGATTTTGTTTTCTTTGTTTCTTCGCATCGCATCACATCTATATAGATAAAGATTTTTAGTTGAAATTCGTCAGGTGGATATCCGTTTTAGATACGTTTTAGGAAGGTTGTTTGTTTTATTGTAAAATATGAGAAAATTGTTTATACGTATTGTACCGACATAAGAATTTTTTAACATACTGAATATGTATGTGAAAAGTTAAATAATTACCACATTAAAGATTTTGGGGTACTGAATTCAGATCTAATATTTAAAAAAATCTATCAAATCAAGTTTTTTGTTGATATATTTTAACTTACAAGCGCAAATTACAATTTTGTAATTTTTAAAAATGTATTACCAAGGCAATTTTTTTCTAATGTTTTTATCCACAGCAACTGTAATCTGTCTTCTTTAAAATGAATTTAAAATTTTACTTGATTTTTTCACCTAGATATATTAGTTATAGAAAATTATCTACCCTGCAATCTTGTTTGAAAAAAATTTATATTTAAAAATAGTTATTTGTGTAACTAGGGTGTAAAGTAACTGTTTTTCGCACGAGTGGGAATGTTTGTTAATTGAGGCGCTAGCCGTGATTAACAATCACACGAGTGCGAAAAACGCACTTTACACCCGAGGTGCACACAACATTTTTTCTAAAACCGTATTATAATACTAATAATAATGTAATATGATTTTTTAATTCAATAATAATAACTTGTCATATTAATTATTAATATTGAAATTTAAATCAAGTACTTACATTTTGAAAAAAAATGAATCTTGTTATTGTTTGACATTTATATTCAGATTATTTTCACTCACGTATTTTATTCTGTGATTTTATTATTGTAATTTTATAATAATATGGAAAGTGATAATGAAAATTGCACGCCGCCAGAAATATCGGAAGCTGCAAAATCGGTAATTTCAAATCTACTACCGACAAAATCCAAATTAATATATGAAAATTAGCTTATTTTTAATCGGCGAGCGCAAAAGTACTACTTTACACACTGAAATGACAATGAAAAAGCCTACTTTTTAAGACGGTTGTAGAAAAAATATATTTTGTCGAACTAAAATTGTATAATAAAATTTTTAATTCATTTTAAAGAGAAAATACAGTAGGTATTATTTGTTGCCGTCGTAAAATATAAAACAAAAATTATGGTTGGTAAAAAAATTATAAATATGATCAAAATCCTTATTTTTGGTCAATTTAAGTTAAAATATCTTAAAAAACCTGCTGAGACAATTTTTGTAACTGATTCGGTTTCAGCATGCCAAAAACCTTCAAAATCAACTGTTTTGTTCTCTATAGGATAGAGCAAAAGTATTTTTTTGCTGACCAACGTTATTTTATTAATTTTTAAAATTTACATATTTAAATTTATACTTGACAAATTTGCCATTTTATTTTCTATTTCTCCTCCACTACTTACCACACATAAACATTATTATTATTACTTTTTTGACGTTGGTAAGAATACCGAAAAAAAATTTCAGCGTAAATCGTTATCTTCATGAAAAAATTGAAACGAAAATACATACAATTTATTTGGTTCTATTCTGACAATAAATCTATTGTCAGAAATTTAATCAAATAGATTCAAACAAAATGACAATAAACTTAATGTACCTAGTGGTTTTTTTACTATACACATGTATATTTATGTAATATAATATTTTAAATTATTTAATTATTTAAAAACCCTGTATGAAGGCATTACAAGCCCATTCCTTTAACACAAAATGTAACTATTTCTGTATACGCACACATTATAACAAATGTCACGCTAGCGGTGCTCGAACACATGGCGTCGCGACGCGTGCTCACCTGCTGCCATCTATCGGCGCGAGACACGTGTGCAGCGTATTTTTACACGTTTGTGTGTACGCATTGTGAACATTTGGTACGTCGCTCATTACGTTGTTCAAGTCTTTTTGTTGTAACGAATTTTTGTCAAATGTATGTCTGCGTGCAGGGCTGTAGTCTAGAAAATATAATGAACATACTTACAAGTTTGAAATAAGTCTTATATTGGAACGAATCCATCAAACAAAGAATAGTGATAATAATAGTTTATGTTAGATATAAAAGTTACAATATGGTACCATTATGTACAGTATCTCAATGACGTAGATAGCTTTTTCTGATAGTATAAAATCTCATAGTTACATTTTTCATTATGAAAATCATCTTTTTGTGGTGCAAAGTACTAAAATTGGAAAAATTTCGCATATTATAATCATCTTTTAATTTTCATAGGCTCCTGGGGTGGGGGGGGGGTGATTCCTACTCGCACTTGACACTTCTTTAAAATATCTTCCGACTACACACAAAATTGGACCAAGAAAATCTTAATATTTTCTTAATATAAGAAAAGTACTCTTAATCCAACTACATTATTTCTTCGTCCAAGAATACTATAGTTGGTTTAAGAATATATTTCTTATCTTAAGAAAATATTGTTTTCGTTATATACAAAACAAGATTTACTTGGCTCAAGTAACCTTTCTACCTGTGTATTTGCAACGTTCCCCTCAAAACGAAAAACGATATTTGTACCTAGAACCCAAGATTCAAGAAAGTTAAAAAAATTATGCAAATGTAGTTATATAAATAAAGAAAGAAAACGCGTTTCCTCATGCACGACATAACATTTTATATATTTTATGAGAAAGCACATTGAGCAAAACGACATGGGAGAAATGCACGCACGTATAACATAGATAAATATTTATCTACAAACAAAAGATAAAGACAATGCGGCAGTTGTAAACGCACGATTCCTCCAGTTCCCTGATGGTCTACAATGATACGCTTCAGCAGTACACACGGTGTCTTCCTATAACACCGGCCTGGGCAGCTGACGTCTTCAGGTGTTGCTGGTACCACCTTGTGCTTGACTTCCAGGACTCTTCTTTATAGCCAAATGTTGGAATTAGCTTAAATGTTCTTTGTTATTCTAAAAATAATTTAAAATGTTGATACCTACCACCTTGCAATGGACTTCAAATTTTGATATTGATAAATAGAAACAAATTTTTTATTTGATAATATCTTTTGATTCACTTCCAGGATTTTTGAAATGAGTCTAACAATAAGATTTAACTGAACTTATAGATTTTATAGATTTGTCAAAATCGATTTTGCAAAAATATTACTAAAAATTAAGTTTAAGAAAAAACGATTTTTAATTTGATAGCTACTATTTGATAAATCCTTATTCAGTAACCCAAAAACCTTTAAATATGTAAAAATAAGGTAATAAGGTTAAAGCTTAAAGGTTGATGTTCAATTTTTCAAATTATATTTTTTCTTAAATATTTTCTCCAAATTGTTAAAAATAATCAAGCCTGATAGACCAATAACGTTTTTAATTACGATTTTGGAAAAAAAGACTAAAATATTTCAGCCTTATCACTGATTTGAAACAAAAAAATAAAAGTACAAATAATTGTAAACATTATAAATTTAAAAAAAAAAAAGTACAAGCATTATTATTTAAAGCCGATAAAAAAATGCCATGAAGTTATAAAGATATAATAATGAATTCATTAATCGCGGAAATGTTTAAAAAATAATAAACCCGAATACGAAATATAAAAAAAATTGGACAAAACTCAAAAAAAAACCTTGTCTATCGATTCGTGAATTAATCCCGATTCCAACGAGGTACATGAAGTCATATATGAAAAATTTTGTATGAAAAATGGACATTATGCCTGTCTGTGGCCGGATGGAGGGTAATAATTGGAAAAGTTCCTAAAATGGGCTAAACTAGAGCCACAGTCCTATAATTTAGCGAAAACCCGAGATCTCTACGTGGTCAGGAGGCCGATTTATCGCTGTCGAAGACAGACGGACGGACGGATTTCGTTGGTTGCGCTAAAACTGTAGTATATAAATTGACTTAAGTTGTTTTAGCATATGAACATCATTTGTACTGCTTGTATGTATATATTAACTATAAATAGACACAGTTACATATTGCATACAATTCGTGTATTTAAACTTAATAAATCACGATCAATATACATATGTGTACAGTCTATAAATCAAGAATCATTAACAAGAATACCAACACTAAAATACCACAAAACTGACATAATCACTAACAATGAACATACATACCTCGACTATATACAACATATGTACATTGTACATACATACATATCATAAAAGTACATAGTACGTATATATGTTTGTATAAATAAGGCATTTCCCGGATTTCAACATTTCAACAAGTCGATTGCATACAGTTATTGAACTGTACGGTTATTTGTCTGTATCCATGTGTGAGTGTGTGTGTATGTGTACATATACCAATACAGTATAACCTCTCTAAACCTACACACTTGGGACCTGTTAACCTCTCTAAAAGTATCTTTCCTCTTTGCCCCGATTTAACTATTTTTGGTTTATTAATATTTTTAAAATGTTACAAATGAAAATTTGTATTTGTTATTTGATAATTCAAAAGATTCATGACAATGTATCTTTTTAAACAATTTTACTATTATATAATAAAGTTTTAAAATACAATAGTGCATTAAAATCAGGCAGAGGAAAATTTTCAAAAAAAATTCCACGGAATCTCAAAGATGTAACTAATTTATGTCTGGCCCTAACAAACGTTGGGAGGGGGGGGGGATGACTGGGCTCTAGCTTGAGGGCTCGGGGTTAAGGAGAGCCTGGCACGGCGAGTAAAAAAATAAGTAAGTAATTGATTAAAATTTACGAATTAAAATTTTTAATTGGATAACTTCATTCAAACTTATATTTTTCTTATTGAAAGGCTGAAAAAAACTTTTTCAGGGGCCGCTAATTTTCTTGTATAACGAGATCGATTTAACTATTTTGGTTTCCCTCCTCAAAAGTCTATATAAATTTTCTTACGAAGAAAGAATTCAATATAAGCAGATATGAATACCATGCAATTGTTGTAGATAAAAATAGATAATTATATTATTCCCTCGATAATAAATCTTGAATACGCGCCTGATATTGCGTCTATATGTTTGTATGCAAGTGTAAACACAACGCCGTAATATATCAATCGACAAATGAACCGTTCGTCATAAAACAGTTTCGGCAATTGGCCCACAGATGTCATCGTCGGTGACTGGTCATCTGTATCCGCCGAACAAGTGTTTCCGGTGATCTGTTACAAGTTAGCACATGTTTTTCCTCGCTTCATCTGGACATTTTTTTAGGGACTAATTAATGTTTTAAAATTGCCCCTTTTGTTGTTTAAGACACGTGCATATATGCAAGTTCAACCAGGTTAATTTAAAAAATTTAAATTTATGTATTATTAATAAAACTATACTCATATATGTATTACTGGTATTTTTTGGATAATTTTTAATTATTTTATAAATTATATCAGTATGCAACACATGTGGACGACAGCCGGCCCGCGGGCCATATCTCGCCCGCCTGAGTATTTAGTTTAGCCCACGGTAATATATTAATCAAAAACTATTTTAAAATTATCAAAATCTTTTTATAACTTAATATACTCTCAAATTACATAAGTAAGTTTATAAAAAGTCAATCACGAATTCTGCAATTTTAAATTAATTTGACCTAAAAAATTTCGTAATAAAAATAAATTAAAGCAATCCATATTTATTTTATTTTAGAGTGGGTCGAAAATAGGAAATTTTCGAGGATCGAATCGTAATATATCGCATAAGTTACTATTCATCAATACAAACATAATGCACCTATTTTGTTTAAATCCGTCAATATTTTCAGATGATCTCAAAATTATGAAAATTTTACCAAAAAGATGTTTTTTTATTTAATGTCTAAAGCAGGCTTGTCCAACCCGTGGCCCGCGGGCCGCATGCGGCCCTCAAGCACATTTCGTGCGGCCCGCATAAGATTTAAAAAAAAAGTAATATATGAAAATAATTAACAATATCAGGTAAAAAAAAGGTCTTCAGATTTTTTGTCACATAAAGTATATATAGTGTAGATACAGAGATATAAATTAATTAATTAAGTCAACAAAAAAAAGGTCTTCAAATTTTTTTGCGGCTCTTAAAAAATGTTTTTGCTATTTTTTTGCGCTCTGCGACCCACGAAGGTCAAAAGGTTGGACACCTATGGTCTAAAGTCTAAAGGGTCAGATTATGACGAAAATGGATCACATTCGTTATTTTTATGACAATCAATTAAAAACAAAAAAAGTTAAGGCTATATAAATGACTACATCGAAATGATTGACTTGATCTACCATCATTTCGTGTCTACCCAACTTTATTGTATCAGTCTGTTCTGATAACTTAATACAAAGCCAAAAAATTTATCCAATTTCCACTTAAAAAATTAAAAATAATTGTAGGACTAACAACAAGGATGGTTAAAAATCTCAATTTGAAACGAAATAAAATGATAGTTATTATGAAGGTATCCATGTGTATGAAATTTGGCATTTAAAAAAATCTTTGTGCGTCTATTATATTATTTTCTTATATATGCAAGTATTCTGAAATGAGGTATTAAACTTATATGAGAGTTCTCTTGGAGTCTAATGAAGACTTTGACAAGTTTCGGGTACACGTTGTATGTAAACACCAACGGTGTTAAAACAGTTGTGCTATTATGAAAATTATTTTATACGGTCAGAGTCGCCAACTGTGTTACAATACGTTGAAGTATCACTGCTCTAAATTTCATAGAAAATCCACAAAAAATATCAAAAAATCAATACCTCATTTGAGAGTGATTGCTAGCTAGCAAATTTTGCTAGCCCTTTTATGATACCAGACATAAAACTATATTTTATACTTTTGTCAAAATTTAAGCCATACATAACAATTTTTTTCAAATCATGTTCGTTACATTTTGATTTAACGTGAACAAGTGGTTAAGAATTAACACAATTTAATTATGAATTACTACGTGTTAGACAGACCATACAAGATCTCGAGTAACTGATATCCACAATCCAGTAAGCATCTTAACAGTTGCAAGGAAGTACTAACCAATGCAAGAACACCAGTAAAACAAAAACTCACGATCCATAATTCCTTTCCGCATATACAAATAACTCTGATCCGTTAAAAAAGACAAAAAACTGTTCCATTCACTAATATAAATACCATCCTCTTTGTTATACGACATGGGAACTTACTGCTGATTTGAGAAAGATAAAAACAGTCTCAAATTACTGACTTCTGTAGCTTCGTTTCGTTCCGATACAGCCGAATGCGTTATGAATTTTAGATTGTCTTAGTTCCTTTTTGCATCTAAGTAGCCATGGAATGTAAATAAAAGCCTATTGAGAAAGACAAAAAAAAGTTTATTAAACAATTTACACTGTTTGATAGCATGGGTTCCCCATCTTAACAAACAAGGACAGAACTCGTTTTGTTATTCTAATGGAGATAGTTCTGCCTCTCTTTAGTATAGTTGGTCGATTTGCAAATCAAATTGTTTTAATTTCCTTACCGAAAGAGATAGAACATTTTTCCACATAATGCTAATCTTTTTATGTACTCATTTGATTCCTTTAAGTGTGAGAAGAACAGAACTAGATTTAGGTTAGTATTATTATATATCTATTTCACACGGCCACAGTTGGGTGGTCTGCGAGTATACGATTGTCTTAAGGCGGAAGATAGCACAGGTGTCCTGTGATTTGAATGGTTCTACCGGAACTACTTTTGGCTGGCTTGGGACGATTCCCATGAAGTCTTCACCTGCTTGAGGAGCACCTGGGAAATCGGGCACCGTGTCTCCTCACTGATTGAATTATGTAAGAGACGTTGTATATGAATTATAATGAATTGAATTGGACTATATGTATGTTGCTATACATACATATTATAGCTGTGGTGGTAGGTATTTAAAACTCGTTTCTTCAATTGAAATAAAATGATTTGGAAGTTCAATGGGGTTGGTTTAATTTGAATATTAATTTTTGTATTGTGTTTTATTGTCGATGTTGAATAATCAAATTAATGTATTATTAAATATTTCAAAAAAGTAGTAAATACCTATCTTTTTTGATACTGTCTTAAAGTATTCTCGATTGTATTGAAAATGAAGATATATGTAATATAAGAAGCTGTTATTTAAATCAGTATTTCTTAATAATAAAATAGAAAAATGTTAGTATAGACAAAAATAAAAAGATTTTCGTAATATATTCTGCAATAAAATTTTACAACTTATTTATAAGCATATGAATTTTTCTGTAAATATAATAGAATCCAATTTAATTGACAGAATTTATTATAACTAATTTTATAAGCGCTAAATATTTAATCACGCGACAAAAAAATAATTTTATGTAAAACTAAAAATATTAGCTTCCTTTCTACCTCTAATTTATACATCTTTAAAAAAAATACACCAGATTTTATCTTGTTCTACTTATAAATTAAAGAATAATTGAGATTATTCTCAAAAAACATTACATTCTCATGTAATTAAATATATTTTCTTACACAACTATATTTAAAAAATCTAATTAGGATATTACCGCGACGGCCAAACAAAAAATTAAGCATTTACAATTCGACAAAGGATCAAAAAAAAAGTTGTTGTTGATGAAAACAAGGCGGTAGCGACAGCGTGTGCAAAAACTGGCTCGCGGCTGAAGGGGTTAGGACCCACGGTAATTCCAGAGGAACGCTTCACGCAGATGCCGGCTGCTGGCGGCGGTTCACTCGAATGCTGCCGATCGTGGGAAAACACCTGCACTGATTGCGCGTTCACACACAAACACACACACATACACACTCATACACATACACAACTTACATATACGGGTATAGATTTTTACTACGGTACTTAGTACTTATTATACGTAGGAATATTATAATATTGCATACTTGTATTTACTTTCATGTTAATATAATGATAAACTGAAAAAAAACATTTTTTTTATTTTTTCATTTTTTTGAGATTTAAATAATTTATACATTTTCAAATATACGTAATCGTTGCAATCAAAAATTATTGTTGCTAATATGAGTGGCTAGTTGGATTTGATTTGGTTGATTTACATTTCAAAGTTCCAGTCCAGTGGATATTGTGACTCATGTAAAAAAAACGAATTTTCTTAAAATATACAGGTCTTAAAAAGTCAAAAACATAGAATTAAAAATTCTTGAACCGCACGTATCCAGATATTACCTTAATAACGGTAATATGCTTATGTGTTCTTTTACATACTTTATGTAAACGTGTAGATTTTCTTAGATGAAAAAATATACAGTTTTGATTATTTCTTTTTAACTGGCTATTTTTAGTGCAAACCACGAAGTGGTAGAGCTTACCATATATACTCGATTTTCTGTCTGTCCGTACGTCTATCTTCCACTGCGAGATTTTGGTCCTCTGACCACCTAGAGACCTCAGGTTTTCACTAAATGGTAGGTATGTAGTTCTAGTTTAGCCCATTTTAGGAATTTTTCCGGTCTTGACCCTCCACCCGCCACGGACAGCCATAATGTCCATTTTTCATACAAAATTTTTCATATATGGCTTCATGTACATATCTCGTTGGACTCTGGATTGATTCACGAATCGATTGGCAACGGTATGTGTGGGTTTTGATATTTTTTTATATTATGTAGGTATATGCAACCAATACTATCAATCAACCATATTGTAAAACATTACATAAGTTCAAAGTTTTACTGTAAATTCATCTAGCATTTTATTTTAAAGTTAAATTCCATGGAATCCCAATTTCCTATCGATAAAGACCCGTATTTTATTTACTTGTTACAATTATAACCAATTAAAATTTTGTTAAGGACTAAACAGTTATATAGATATTTGTTATTTACTATAATAACAGACATTATATACAACATTAAATGCCTAAAATGATGTTATATCAACAAATATAACGGTAGACACGACCTACCTATATTATTATCTCAAACCAAAAATTACCTGTGATAAATAATTGTCGCAAAAATCCCGAAAGCAAGCAAATACAAACGGAACCTGTTCTTTGTAACTGGAGACTTATATTAAATATGATATCCATGTAAGTACAAGCGCTTGTTTCATTGAGTAAATGTTCTGCTGAATGAATTAAAAGTATGGAGTCAGGTAGCTACCGGTGTTACTTTACATTGTTTGTGTTTTTTGCAATGCGGTGTAATTTTGTATACACACTGTGTGGCGACAACAAAACTATACACATCTTGGAAATTCTTAGCAGGCAGAATTTCTATGTGAATGTGTTTCGTATCGAGTAATCGACATGTGATATCTAATGGATTTTTTTTGTTTAACCCTTAGCTGCCACTGTGGGGGTACTAGGCTCCCCACAATGTAAGCAGTTTAAATTTTACAATTTCTTAAATATATTAAATATTATATATTCTTTTAAATAAACGATTGGAGTGCATTCCGTATCGTTCGAAGATGATAGAGAAATTGTATAAAATTAAAATACTCAATAGCTTACGAGTACACTGGTAGAAAGGATTTCTCAAACCAAGTAAACCTTGTTTTGTATATAACGAAAACAATATTTTCTTAAGATAGGCAATAATCTCTTAAACCAACTATAGTATTCTTGAACGAAGGAATAACGTGGTTGGATTAGGAGTATGTTTCTTATAATATTGTTTTCGTTATATACAAAACAAGGTTTTCTTGGTCCAATACAGTTTTTTTTCTGTGTAGTTAGCATTTTAGTGTCTGGGGTACGAGGTGACCCCAGTGTGGCAGGTATGTTATTCTGGAGAAGTGGAGCAGCTAAGGGTTAAAGAGGTTGAAGCCTATAGTTCGATCATTTTTATTCTTACTTAATAACTGATTTTTAATGAATGAAAGTAATGTGAAAATTTAGGGGGTGGTTATGTCTTATAATTTGGGAGAAGGAGTAGTGTACAATTTTCCTATATTTTATTTCAAAAGGGAGTGGAGGTCTGTAATCAACAGAATTATACTTACGTAATACCTAAACTCTCCTATATCCCTTATATAGAGTAAAGTCGGTATATATGGAACACCATTTATGTTTTAGGTAAGAAAACTATGATCATTTCATTGGACAGAGAATTTTATCTTTAAACGGGATCGAGCTGGCAAAATAGAATTCTTAAACTATTTTTTTTAAAACAATCGAAAATCAGCCTCTGAAAAAATGTTCGTATAATATGGACAGCAGCGGTGTATATTACTCGCTTGTTACTATAATACAGGATTATCTATAATATGTATTAGGTGGTTAAAAAATTTGTTTTTAAAATTAATTTTGTTGTTTTTATTTCAAACTTATATGTTGTAACTGTAAAAAATAGCAGTGGCGTAATAAAGAGTACGTGGGCAGATAGGCACCCCATTTAGTGGGTACCATTATGAAGAGTTATACTAAAAAAAGTTTTTTTGCGGAAATGAATTGAGTTGTAACAGTAATATAATATACTTTTCATATTATTTGCCTCATCACGATTCTGGTTAATTATAACACTTGAAAACCGTATAATACCCCATAGTCCATAATACCCGCAACCACATGTATTTAAAAAAAATGTTATCGCCGAGGCAATAATTATTACGTGAATTAAAAGCACTGTACAATGTACATACGACCAACCCTTATACCTACATTTTTAAACAGCAATATAATTTTTAACAATTTAATACAATAAAAATTTAAACTAAAATAATTTAACAAAAATAATCAAAAATGACAAAAATGAAGTTGCCTTGACATACCGGTACTCCAAACATTGTCATTTCAACTAACGCAGTTATTTAGAAGTGTAAGCTTAGATACATATTAATTTTGTGTTTATATATAAAATGTAAAATGGAGCATTAAAAGGAGGTGTCCAAATTACCTGCATTGTCCATATATACCAACTTTACTCTAATCTAATTTTATTTTTGGTCAACAATAACACCCAAGAAAATGCTACTATTGCTACTAACATATTTATAATATTTATTATGTGAGGATAATTTTTATTAGAAAATTTTGTACGTTAATTAGGTCTTTATATGCATGCAGATACATTATTAAATACAAAGTAGGCTTATACGGTTAATTTATATAAATGTTACTACGTATAATTGACAACTTCCTTTCGGCTGTGTCGTCAGCCACCCGACACTGACTGCACAGATTGCACTTGATTTATCACAGAGCTCAAACACACGTCAATCTTGTGTCAGTTTACTGGTTAATAAGCGTATTTTATGTTTCGAAAATTTCTCCAGATTTTTATAACGGTAAGATAAATATGTTTGATAGTGGAAAATTAGAGAAATTGTTAGTGAAACATAATTTATTTAAAATTAGGTAGTATATAAACTTTTATTTACATTTTCTAACAAAAATATATTATTAATTATTAGATTATATAGTAATAAGGTGTATTTTTAAGTTATCTTTTCGTAAATAATACAATACAAAAGATATACTAGAAAGTTTTAAATAGTAATTTTTATAATTACTATATTGAATATAATTATTAAAAATCAGAGATAATAATTTTACTTAAAATAAAATATCAATATCTACGATCATTTTAAGACTTGTATTTAAATGCACTTTTTTTTAATAATAAACACTTTTTATTTTATCGTTTTTATTTTAACAAATATAATGACCAAAAAATTAATTATTCAACATTAAAAAAATATACTGAACTTAAAATAAATTATATCACTTTAAATTAAAGTTTCCATTAAAAAAATAATACTTTGCATTTGACTTAATTTTGGACATGTCAGATTTAAAAATTACATCTTTCTGATGTATTTATTGTGATTTTTGTGTTTTTCTATATTTTTACCTAACCTATTACCTATATATGATAACCTCCTTCCTTTGGTCTAAATAGATTTGAACGATTTGATATTTTTATTGTGATTATTGTGCTTTTCTATATTTTAACCTAACGTAAAAACAATCCAACTTCCTTTGGCCCCAATATATTTGATATTTTTAATGTGATTTTCTGTACTTTAAAACAATTTAATATTCACCTCATCTGCATTAAAAAATTATTAAAATTTATATTCATGTGCATACTATAAAAGTTTAAGAGCAAAGTATTAAAATTTATGTTCGATGTACAAAGTGAATACTATCTAATATATTAAATAGTGTTATAAATATAACCTTTATTTTAATAGGAACTTTATTATAAATATGATAAATAATTTTTAAGAAAAACACAACTTTTAAAATTATAATATAAAAATATAATTATAAAAATAACTCTGTATAAATCAATATTAAAACCGTCTAAATATTTATTTTGTATGTTAACACTTTAATTAAACAATAAAATATATATGTAATATAGGTGATTTGTTCTTACGTTGGCAATAGTAAATATATTGCACACTTTTATAAGGTTATTGCCCTTTATGATTACAATATAATAATAATTAAACATTTGCACATCAATGTTTTTAAGTATTATGATTGGTAATCGATATTTCTACATAAAACACTTACGATATGTATATTTTTACAAAGTTATTATGTACATATTACTGATATTACTCATAAACACAGTGATAATAAGAACATATGCTTTTTAGCGCAACCCACGAAGTGGTAGCGCTTATATGCTCGTTTTTCCGTCCGTCCGTTCGTCTTCCACCGCGAAATCTCGGCCCCTTGACCTCCTAGACATCGAGTTTTCGCGAAATGGTACGTCTGTGGTTCTACATTGGTAGAAACGATTTCTCAAACCAAGTAAACCTTGTTTTGTATATAACGAAAACAATATTTTCTTAAGATAAGCAATAATCTCTTAAACCATCGCAACTATAGTATTCTTGAACGAAGGAATAACGTAGTTGGATTAAGAGTTTGTTTCTTATATTAAGAAAATATTGTTTTCGTTATATACAAAACAAGGTTTTCTTGGTCCAATACAGTTTTTTTTTCTGTGTAGTTTAGCCCATTTTAGTAATTTTTCGGTCATGACCCCCAGCCTCATTTTTTTTTTCATATATGACTTCATGTACCTCGTTGGAATCAGGATTGATTCACGGATCGATTGGCAAGGGTATTTTTTTATTTGTGTTAAGTGAGTTGCGTGACAACACCCACGTGTGGGTTTTGATAATTTTTTTCACATAACGCTAGAATTCAAAATCTATCACATGACTAGGGGAACCCGGGGCGGAACGGGGTACCGGGGTGGAATGGGAAATGGGTGGTGCTCTCCCTATGGACGACGGAGACACGTGTCTTTTGTACACAATGTTTAGTTCGCTGTGCTACACAGTACCAAGTTGCCGTTTTCAATGTAAGAGTGCATTTAGTGTGAATTCTACCGAATGTCCAAGAAAAAGCTTACAAATTGTAATTTTTGCTTTACGACACCAAGGTAAGTACACTGTATACTATTTTTTATTCGGAAATTTACATTACATGCTTGTTTCATCATACTCTTGACTAACTAAAAGTCTAGTGATAACTCAAGGTCAACATATATAACGGTCATAATACTCATGTTATAAAGAACGTTACGTCGGGGGCAGAATGGGGTACACCTAGTGGTGTGCTGGAGCCGGCTCGCGCGAGCCGGTTGTTAAATTATTCCGCGAATAAAAGTTCGGACAATTTCTATATTTTCGGCGAACATATTCAAATGTTGAATTTCAAACATATCTACTTCTTTATTAATTACAAAAGTACAAATTCAACATTGCAAAATCAAAAAAGATTGTCACAGACAACATAAACTGGACAGTGTCGTGTTGACAGCTTTTTATGATTTTATAATGTCGAATTTGTACTGATAATATGAAGACAATAATAAATAAAGTGAATTAGAAAAATCTATTAAAATGACGGCAAATATGAAGGAAGCGAAAGAAAAAAAAGTGAGAAAAAAAGTGAAAAAAAACTGACGTTTAAAGGTAAATTAAACAAATCTAAATAAATGAAATAAATCCGAAGAAAGCTCGGAAGACGAAGACACGGCCTGCTTGTTATATCATCTTTTGAACTGTGTCTATAATTAATACCCAATTGTACCCAGCGTTCATTTCCCATTCCGCCCCAGGGGGTGGGGCGGAATGGGAAATTTCATCTTTTTTTTCAGACACCAATTTTTTATTGTTGTTATCAACTTAGATAAGTTTAGCTGTAGTTTTTTTGTAGAGAAATAAGTAAATAAAAGTACACATTGACAAATAATGGTGTTATTTATTTCAAACCCTCTCAACTTGTAATCAAAACTTAGCTACCCCGTTCCGCCCCATGTTCCCCTACTTTTGACACTAGAACGAGCGTCGAGCTTCAACATGAAAAGGCACATTAAAACAAAATGGATTGTATTGTCTGTAAGACTACTCGATACTTAGAAAAAAACCCAAATTTACAATGTACAGTTAGAACATACATATTTTTAAAAGAGTAGTTTGCATATTATTTAAATAAGTCACAATTCAAATATTTATCCTTTATTAATATTTTAACCCAAGTTTTCACACTAGTAATACAATAACTAAAGTATGTATTACAAACCCATACAAATATAATAATAATCATTTGTCCCTAAATAGCACAAAACAAAACCCATCAGGAATGAAATAAAAATATTAGGAATAATATAATAGGTGGGGAATGCAGCAAATAACGTCCTTACGAATTCGCACACAGCTGCGGTTACACAACACACATATATACACACACATACACACAAACATACAATCACAAGCATACCTGGTCCTATCTAATAAATACGTAACCGAATGAATACATATGCAGTGACGTCGATATCATAGAATCATTTAAAAACATTCGTATTTTTTTACAATATGATATTTAATTAATTAAAGTGTTGAGATGTTCAAAAGTACAAATTAATAAATCTTCTTGTAAAGAACAGAGTTTTATAATAAGTGGAAGTAATTTAATGAAAAGTACATACATATTTGAGGGTTCCGTAAAATATCATATCCGTTGACCTAGAATATTAAAATTTGGCACGAAGGAAAATATTTTCTGAATAAAAAAAAACAGAAAGATTATTTATTAATTAGTATGAAAAATCTATTGAGCCTTACGAAGAATTTTTTTTCAGTCAAAATTAACAAAATGGAGGCCATTTCAAAATTAAGTGTCAAATTGTTCAAAATAATATGACATTTTCAAATAAAAAAAAGTTTAAGGAATGGCGTGAAGAATCATGTGGCAAAATTTGAGACGAATAACTTGAAAACTCTTAATTTAAATTCTTCCACCGTTTTGAAAAACGACGTTTCGAGAATAACGCATTTAAAGTTACCATGTCAGATGCCTTATACTGGTCGATCTCTTTTTCTAAAAAGACTGTAGCGACCAGAATAATTTGAATGTTGCAATCAAAATTTAACAGCATGTTAATGAAAGTCCATATTTTTCGAAAGAATAAAAAAAATATTTTCAAAAAAATTTACAGATCCCTTAATCTTGCGGTTTCTTTCATATACGAAAAAACTCCCAAATATAAAGACATTTTGGGAATTGGGTCCATTGTCTATATACTCTATACGAAACTAACTATCGTCAATAATTAAGTTTTATATAAAGGTACGGAAACCTCAGGGCGTGATTTCTACCAATACTTGTCCGTCTTTTTTTATTAAAAATCAATTAAATTCTATTAAATATAAGTTATACATATTTAATAATAAAATCTTAATTAATATAGAATTTGTATATACTTATGTAGCTATTTGTTGTAACATATTAATGAAAATTTCATTGAATATTGTAATTTGACAATATAAGTGCACCCCCCGTGTTTTTATAACGGCGTGACGCCACTGCACATCGCACACATATGCGGGTTGTGTGGACAAATCACACGGCGCGCTATTTGTCACATCTGCGCTAAAACACGTGGGAAAAACTCGCTCTGATTTTGATAAACGCGGCGGCGGTAATGTTGTGTCGATATAGATGCTTGTAATGGTTAGAAACACAATGACGTAAATGTAACTAGGCTACTTCTTTGTACATCTGTTGCTATTATTATTAACTTCTTATGTTTTCAAAATATCTCTACAAGTTTTCATATTCTTTTCATATCAACAGTCCGAGCGAATTATTTCTTATAAATTTTTAAGATATTAAATTATCAAAATTCTGAATATTCGTAATTTATTTTAGCTATATATTAATAACAGCATCATGGCCCCCACATCCTATTGTGGGCTTTCGGGTCAGGATATTCTACGATATTCTCCTGCTAAAAAAAAATACGACGACCAAAAAAAATCATTTATTACCGCGTCGGGCCTCCCTTGGCCCCGGGTCCCCGTACTGGAGCCCTCTCCCCTCCTATCTTTGTGGTAGACAATTTCTAGATGGGTTCCTTTGTGAATTAAGCCAATTTAGCATCAACTCAAACCTATATTAGTTTACTAAATTTTATTTTCAGACAAAAGTGAACATTAGTTTTCGAAGTGCTTTATTATTTAATTATTTACTAGAGAATATTTAATATTCCATTATTATAAGTACCTATAACTTCTTATAAATAAAAGTATATAACCATGTATTTACAAATTTTCCATATGTTAGAAGTTAAAGGTAATTTTATTAAAAATAAATTTAATTATGATGTACAAAATATAGCCATATGTTTCAAAACACAATTTCGGTTTACTTTAAAGCAATATGTTGTAAAAAATTAACAAGAAAATAATGTTTAAGTACAAGTATATACATGTATAGATGAAATCTATACGTTTGTTATACCTATATCAATATTTAATTTTAAAATAACTAACATCTATTTTACATGTTTGAAATGCGAACCTTTTAAATAACCGTTAAAAATTAAAAAGTTAATAAAAATTATATATTTTGACCTATTTATATTTGATTTGTGAGTAACGTCAAAAATAATCATGCATGTTTTAATTACTATCTTTTAGTTAGTATTGTAATAATGCTTTGTATTAAAAAAGAATTTGGTCTAAACCAAAACTTATCCAAACATTTTCTGCAGGTTATTATATTTAAAATTTAAAAGATAGCTAAATTTTTGATATTTGATTATTTTTCATTACTGGATATTAATTTATATATAGAAACATTTAACTGTTTTGCAACGTGATTTGATGATAATTGATCATTTTGTTTAAAAAAGTGGACAAATTATTATTGCGGTTTGGCACACTATCAAGAAAAGTGTATTTTCTTATGTAAATGCCTTACATTGTTTTAAATTTTACGTTTGTGTTTTAGTACTTATCATTTTGTAATCTTAAGCAAGTGTTATCAAAGGGTCGATTTTTGCGATTAAACCTATATTTTTTGCAAAAATAAGTATTTTTTGGGATTAAGAGACACATAAGATCATCATAATAGTTTTTAAAAATAGGTATCATGCCTATTTGACCTCTTCTGTAAAATTTGCAAAAATTGGTTTATCTAATTTTGTTCCCCAGCTCCTTATATAATATACTTGATTTATATGTTCTTCAGTTTGTACAGTTCTATTAACAAATACAAAAAGTCAAGAGCATGTAACCCAAAATATTTATCAAAATAAAAATAACACGTGCACCCTCATTTTTCTATTAAACGTACGCATTCATACAACTTTATCAATTTTTTCATGAATTATTACTAAACACAACAGTCATAGAGCAAACAGAATTCTACAAACAATAAAGAAAATTATGAGGGTGGGGGTTTGAAAATTCGTTACAAGCGAGTCAATTACGTAGAGTTTATCAAACGCCACGTGCATGTCCACGTGGCTTTCTGTGAACTGCACGCTTCCGCTTTTCCCACACGTGGGATTAAGCGGGCGGGGTGTTTCGACCAACCCCTATATGAAAACAACCCCTTCATCAAACCGTCATTCGGGATTCGGTCTATGTATATATGTGTTAGATAAAGAGAGAAAATCGTATTTTTGTTTTTGAAATATATTCTGTCTTTCTTTTGCCAAGTTATGATTTAAATTGATTGAAGTTTATATGAATGATGAGAGATAGAGAGAATAAATTATATTTTTGTTTTTGAATGGTGTTTTGTCTTTTTTGGAGGAATGGCTATCATCAAACCGTTATTCGGATTTAATTCGGTTTCTGTTAAGATTTTGTTGTTCTTAAAAAATACATTCTTTTAGAGTAAAGAATTATTTGTTTTGTCTTTTTGATAATATGGTTTTAATTGAACTAACATATGTTGAAATAAAATGAATGATATTATTTCTATATTGGTTTGAAAAATTAGAATACTTACAAGGAAACCTTTTTCAGGTCGAAAATTCGTATCGAGTTTAAACTTTGTATATAGTTAGAGGAGGTCAAAGTAAGTAAGAAAAAATTATCACAGCTGCGGTAAAACGGTTTAAGGGGGTGAAACACCCCTATGAAAATGTGCAAAATAATCATATTTTTTCAAATAACTCTGAAACTAATGAAAATTTAAAAAAATCTATAATACAAAATTTTCATGATTTTTTATGCTCATTCAAATGGCGACAGTCAAAATTCGAAAAAAATAAACCGTTAACCCCCACCTCCCACCCACTTAATTTTTTTCGAATTTTGACTACCGCCACTCGAAAGAGCATACAAAATCATGAAAATTTTGTATTATGGATTTTTAAAAATTTTCATTAGTTTCAGAGTTATTTGAAAAAATATGATTATTTTGCACATTTTCATAGGGGTGTTTCACCCCCTTAAACCGTTTTACCGCAGCTGTGATAATTTTTTTCTTACTTACTTTGGCCTCCTCTAACTATATACAAAGTTTAAACTCGATACGAATTTTCGACCTGAAAAGGTTTCCTTGTTAGTTGCTTTTTACTTTGTTATACACATGTTTTTTTTCGAAATCCAGATTTTGATAAAATTATCCATTTTGACCTTCCCTGAATCCATTCTGACTATTTTCGCTATGATGTCTGTGTGTCTGTCTGTCTGTTTGTACAAGCAGTAATTCAAATACGACAAATCGTGGAAGGGTGAAATTTTATACTTAAGATTAATTTTTGTTTGGGAAGAAAACCAACTATTTTTAAAAACGATACACCACACTCTCCTAAACGTTTCATTTTTAAAACGTGTCGAATTTTAAAATCTGTCGAGGTTATACCAATTCACTAGTCTTGCTAAAGATGTACCACTTCAAAAATATTAAAAATAAGTTGATAGGCGTATTTAACAGTAATTTTTTTTTACAAATATATATGTATTTGATCTTACCAGTACAGTTTTAAATTAAACCAACTACTTTCTGAAGCGACCAGTATTTAATTAAACAGTTATTAATGTAAATTAAATAAAATCACAAAATAACATTTCTAACCGTTTTTTAGTAAACGTGGTTGATTGGTAGGTATCTAAGATACCTTTATAATTTATGATCTCAGATTTACGGCAATAGGCATGATGCCACTAACAAAGTATCATTGAAATTATGATTTTAAATAATGAAATAGGTTAAAATGATTCTAAAAAATGTATTAATTTTTATATTAAAAGCGAGATTAATATAATTTTTGTTAAAATAAAAATGCAAAATACAGCAATCCGCCATGTTAAATAGAACACCAATCAGAGCGAATGACGCACGCATTAGTAAACGTCAAAAAGAATTTTGGAATCAAATTCAAAATTAGTTTTAAAAGAGTCAATTTTTGCGATTAAATCTTTATTTTCTGCAGAAATAAGTATTTTTTTGGAAATAGGAGTCACGTAAGATCATCATAGAATAGTTTTTTTAAATTAGTCATCGTGCCTATTGGCAAATCCGCCTCTGCATTAATATACATGCAATGATGAAACACAGCATCCCCAAGTGTTTAATTTTAAGATCTGATGTTATGGACATACGCACATGCTTTGTTTGATTTGTGGTACAGAGGGAGGAAGTGTTTTAATCTACTATTGTAATTGGTACATTTGTAACGTTTTAAACTAGTATTAAAGAACAATGAGCATGTGCAAGGCATTTGTAATGCTCGTGATACAATTTAAGATAAATTGTCTTTACAATGATATATTGTAACATGTTAGTTCGTATTATTTTATTTTTTATAATTTTAAATGTGGCCTTTATAGACATTTCGTCTCATACGTCTAGCACACTATAAAAAATGATTTGGTTTCGAAAAATTTAATTATTAATAGTAAAAAAAAGTATTAATTCAATTTGAAAATTGAAATAGACAGAACGATATATATTATTAACATGTACTAATTTGCTGTAATGGCAGAGCTAGTTTTTCATTATTTTGAATAAATTACACCTGACTATATTTGTTTTATAATTTTTATAGTATTTAAAAGGGTTGAAGTTTCGAATAATTAGTTTTTAAAACGTCTCTATATAGCTAATTGTATAGAATTTCAATAAATAGAGCACTTTTGGCAAGTTCTCTCATTTATCGTGTGTTAAAAACTCTATATTTAATATCGAATTACTCATAAACCATACATTCAAAATTTTAAATAAAAATTAGTAAAATATATGAGTTATCCATAAATAACATTCAAATTTTAGACTTTTATCTATACATTGCTCTAATGATCGAATAACCTTAATTTGTTTGCTCAAACTTGACACGAAAACTTCCTATCGATTTTTGTTATTCGAAAGCCCAAAACTATAGAAAATTTTTAATTATAATTTCTAATAATAATATATAAAAATTAGAGGGAAACTTAACTTAGAACCATGCTGGAAATTATCCGATCCGATAACTCACTTGAAAATTATCAAAGGTTATGATAATTTCATACACTAGCGTTTAATATATTCCTAAATCTTTCATAATAAAAGAATATAAAATACTATAGTAGGAATATTTTAGGATAGTTAAGTAGGTAGTCAATAGCAGTTTCGTAAACACTTCTGAAGAAGACTCTAACATGAGAGTCGAAACGTCAAGGAAAACAATACAATAACGTGGACAACAGCCTGTAAAGTTAGCTCTTAAGGACAACAACCACGAAAGCCTACAGAAGAAATGTTGATGTGGTGCCTTTTTTATAGAGCAGCAAAACGCGTAGGTATTTTTTGTTTTTGATACGAGCGAAAAAATGTCAAATCTAATGAACTTAAAAAATATATAGGATAGTATAAATCTCTAATTTAATACATTTTTGAATTATAAAATCTTTAAAATTATAGTTTTCGAAACTACATTAATTTTAAATAATTAATCTTACATGAGCAGATATTAACATTTTATTAGGTTTATATCGACATCAACTTCCTCTATAATAATAAATTCTAATATTTAATTTTCACATTAGATACCATCTGTCTCTTTTAGAGCAATAACAAGACAATAATTTAATTTAGTATCACAACCCCCTTCCACCCACGCGTCGCGTGAACGAGGCCCATAACATACAAGTAAACATACATAAGTACAACATTTTATGTAATTAAGTTAAATAATTAATTCGGCTCGTGTTTAATCGGACAAATGGAGCTCGTGCCCGGGAGTTCCCAGGGGTGCACTGAGGGGGTGAGATAGTTACAGCGCTGGCCAGGTGATATCCCATATGACACCGCATATGCCGAATTTATTTAGGGGTGCGATTGACGTTATGTTTGGGTTTGAAATTAAAATCTGTTTGCGATGAAGACAGAATTTTGAATTTTATTATGGATTAATCAGAACTACTGATAATTGTTTAGAATAATAAAAAGTGATTTACCTAGTTCAAAAATGTTAACTTTTTTTATTAGTTCAATTTTATTAATAGTAATTAATACATACTTTCCCTGATCTGAAATATCAAACCAATATCATTATTTTGTTAACATTTTTAAATTAAAATGCATTTTCATATTAACGCTCGTTTTCGAACGTTAAATCTTGTCACATGACCGAATATTGATGTTCGATTCATTCAGTCTGTGGAGATATGTTAAAGGATAAAACTGTGGTAAAAACGCAGCGTCAACGTCTGTCTATTCGGATTATATATAGTTATTAATTTGCTTTTCAACTAACCCATCAAAAAATTAATAATTTAATTGATATTTACTTCTTCTAAATTAGTGACATATGAGCTCGCTCCAGTTCAATTTTTTTCATTGACGCTGGAATCAAAATCTATCACGTGATTTGCGCACGTGACTATGTTTGACGCTAGAAGAAACGTCGAGCTTCAACATGAAAAGGCACCTTTATGTTGTGTTTAGATCAAAAAGAGAAAATAGTAACATGCGCTTTAACAACAACTCGTATTTGAAAATGTATAAGTTTTGTTGATGTTTTGTAAAAAACAACAACACCGTGTTGCTGTTTTGTCTTCTTGGTGTAAATACGTTTTTTAAAAGACAACCTTTTCTTAATCTTTTTGTATTATTTTATACAAAAGTAAGCGAATAGGTATTTTTCAATAAATATTTGTTTCTAATGAAACAGTTCTACAAAAAATAAAATCAAGTGTAGAAAAATGACAAAAAAATGTACACAGAGTTGTTGGAAAAGGATTAATTCAGCCGACATAAATCACAATTAATTTTTTCTATTTATAAAAGTTATAAAAATAAAAATAAAATCTCAATTTAGATTATTTAAAACAATAAATTGAAATAGTACGAAATCATGCATCGCATTATTCGTTTGTATAAAAAGGTTTAAACAATTAATATTAATAATTAAAAAAAAACTATCACCAAAAATATATTTGGATAGTATTTTAAAGATTAAAGAAAAAATATTCACTTCTGAAGAATATAAAGAAGTTTGAACAAAATAAGGCAAGGTAAACCTATATACTAGAGTCACTCCAGTAAAAGTCTCGACAGCATCTCCATTTTTAGTCAAACAGGCGGTGACGCGATTTATTCAAAATTAGCAAGCATAAAAAATTACCATTAAAATTGGACAAACTCACTAATATGAAGTATATTAAATAATATAATCAGAAAATACTGCTGTGAAAGAGACATGGCTACTAAAATCCATAAAAACTCAATTCGCGCTGTTCACTCAAAATATTAACATTTGTATCCCAAAAAACCATGGAAGACTCCAAATTTATGTTAAGGATGTATGGCACGTACAGTCTGAGTCAACAATAATGTAAATCTAGATGCAATGGACGATCAAAATCAAATTATGAATTAATCACTTTAAATGCTTGTAGGAATGTCAAATTCGTTTATAAACTACTCAAACAATATTAGTACTTATGTTTAAAATCTTATTTCCCATTTTTTAACTGTTATTTTACAATTTTAGTCAAAAACTTAATATTTGTGTTGATTACATGAAAAAATTTTATTCTGAATTTATCTGTCAGATTTAAAAACAAAAGAATCATTTTACTATTATAAATGACAGAAATTCAAATATTAGGTATTAAATAACATTGTTTAGAACATACGTAGAATATACAAATGCAATGAAAACAATAATATTAGTAGTTTTTATATGCTTTTATATATGAAAAACTATGTAATAAAACAAATCATTACATTTAAGAACGCCGTTTTTTTTTAATATTTTTCAGCAGTAATTATTTTTTTCTCGCAATTTAAGTTCTGTAAGAGTATAATTTTTTTTATGAAATGTGTTACTAAATATGTAAGTGACGTGTTGTGAAAATTTCAGAAATTTTTCGGTGTTGGAACCATGTGTATTATTACAATTTAACCGTCAATACACCATTCTGCCATAAGAGCCCATGTTAATTTCGTTAATTTAAAAAAAAAATAATTACTCTCAAACTATGTAGTAGAACCTTCTGAAATTTTGTGTGTGTACTTAAGTTTTATTAAGGAATAACTCCTCCAAATTTAAACTATTTCTCGGTGAAATGAGATACCTGCCATACATCCTTAATAAAATATCTACTATTACATTTATTACTATTAGAAAATAAATGCAAAACAAAAGCTATATTACAATCAAACAAAACAAATACTTATAATACCCAATAATATCGCACTCATTAACAACTGACATACACCCCATATAATACAGGGTGAACATTACCCCCCAATCACACACTCGTGTGTCGAGTGTATGATCGTGAGAACGCGTGAGTATGCAGATGTCACGACGCGGAATGCGTGTATGTGAATTGAACCCAAC
This sequence comes from Sialis lutaria, assembly GCA_949319165.1. Lineage (NCBI taxonomy): Eukaryota > Metazoa > Arthropoda > Insecta > Megaloptera > Sialidae > Sialis > Sialis lutaria. The sequence goes on from OX439236.1 coordinate 3,729,272, forward strand.
ACCACCTGGATGCGACCCCCTGCTATCAAATACTAACTGATTTTTGTACAGTTTGGTTTATATTGGTTTAGAAGTCATAATGGAATTGATATGATTTTAAATGTGTCTTTACAGATTTCTTGTTTTAAATATTTTAATGCTTTAGGCGGCTATTATACTATCAAAAATTTGTCAAAGATATTTAACAAAGATTTAATCAAATACTGAGACTATCATTATCTATGATCAGAGAAATATTATGAATATTATAAAAGATGACTTAATAAACGTCATATTTCTCTGATCAAATAAATTTCATCACATTTAACATAGGCGGATATTACACTATTAAAGAAATGTGATCAAATTTCTTTGATCAAAGAAATATGACATTTATTTGATAGTGTAATAGCTGCCTTATACAGTGGAATTTAGTTAAGTGGGACTTGGATAAGTGGGAAACTTCTATAACTAGAATTCATACTGAGGTCCCGTCACACCTGGAAATATATCAGGAAAACCGGGTAAATGGGACACCTCTTTAAGTGGGATAAAATAACTAATCCCTTGAGGCTCCAGTTATCCAGGTTTCACTGTACTCCACTAAAATGCAAAATTAACGGATCACTAAATTTATCAAATATTTTTAGGTGTTTTTAAATAGTGGAATCTTCGCGAAAATGGTCGTAGAAGAGTTTTAAAAAAACTGTTCTAAAGCTTGAACGTTCTAGTTTTTGAATAATTTATTCAAAACTTTATTATCATGCAGGATAACCTCTTTTTTAAGATAAAACTCAAAAAAATAGTAGTTTCGGGTTCTCATCACGTGTTTTTATTTTTTTGAAAATTTCAATTTTTCTGAATTTTTTGATAATCACTGGTATTTAAAAATTGACTTACAAAACCTTTTAAACGCCGCTGTAACTGTACATGGAAATCCATCCCATCGGAAACTAGATCACATAACAAACAAATCTGCAGCACCCTATATACACTCACTAAACCTGGGCGTACCACAAAAGCAAAACAATCTAGTTGTACCCAGCGCCAATCCGGGTACTACAACAACAACAGCACCGGAGGGTCCCGGATTCATTAGCGCCGACGCTTCCCGCCCTCGCCGCGTGATCCGGTTATCCGGATTAGTGCTAATGAAAACGTGTTCACGGACCCATACTCGCACATGTCTGCTTGTTTGTGTTGCAGTTATTTGTGTGTGTGTGTATATAAAAGAAAACCTATACTTCGTTTATGGTAGACAAAAAAAAACCTCTGAAAAAAACGAAGTAAAGAAATCATATGCGCAGCTAAACCGCTGAACCGATCTTGATGAAATTTGGCAAGGAGATATCTTGCATCCTGAGGAAGAACATAGGATACATTGTATTCCAAAAATTGATTAGCTAAAAAATACAAATTCCACGCAGGTTTTTGAATAAAAACTTAGTTTCTTTACCTATAATATTCATCATATTAACAAAACTATACATATTGTGTTATCATTATCAATCGGCACCACAACTTGTCATTATTTCCAAATAAATATAGTAGATCATAGAACCACATCTTGTTCTCCTACTGAATTACGTCTTAACATAACAAATCAATTATTTTTCATAAGAGGAGGCTGTGACAGGCAAGTAACAAGTCGACACACGATAGTTATAATTAGTTAATTACATGATGGTCGCCCTATTAGCGTCCGATTAGAGCGGCAGGAAGTACTAATTAGGGTAACAGACCCAGGGTTATGACGTGCATGCCTCAACGCCTCATTGGATACGACTGTGCTACACTTTTGGTGTTTCAAAATCAATTTGTTCAAGTATTTAATATGGATATTTTAATTTTGTACAATTTTTTAATTCTGTAAGGAAGAACAGGAATTTAAATAATATATTTATCCTACATTACAATGAACAACGTAACGAAAAACCAGAGGTTCTTAATCAGTGTTGTGAGAATTTTTCACAAATTTTTTAACTTCTTTATAATATCGGACATAATACGATTAGTTTAACCAGTGGTATACCCAGGCCCGGATTTACCATGCAGGCAGTGTAGGCACGTGCCTAGAGCGGCAAAAATTTAGGGGCGGCAAATTTTAGCGAAATGATTAATAATTGATACAATTTTAACATGAAAACCTAAGAAAAGGTCTGCACATTTTATTTTTAATAATTGATAAACTTTTTACATGAAAACCTAAAAAAACAGTCATTGATATGAAAAACCTTTACTTTTTTTATTTTGATTCAATCAAAAAGGGCGGCAATTTTCGCAACTGCCTAGGGGCGGCAAATTTCAAAATCCGGCCCTGGGTATACCTATGTATATAATTACAAAAAAATTACCTTCCCCTTCCCCGAATTTTTTTCTGGGTGCATCGCTGAGTTTAACTACCACTGGTATTACAAAAACATATACACGACCACAACTTAAAATGTGTTCGTATCAGCTATTATAGGTGCCACAGAAAATAAGCCAGACCACCTCCGTCTGTACAATATTTCCACCACACTCCAGATATCTGGTTCCCAAGGATTCTGCAGTCCAGATGCAGCATCCAGACGTGTGTAATCAATGAGGACCATTCACAGAAATACATATGCCAATGCACACAGCATGTATGTATGTACAGATGTCAGGTTGTAAAAAAATATGTGTGTTTTGAACATTGCCAGTCCATCGGTGTCTTTTTTTAGATGTTTTGTAAACTGTGTGTACAACAAGATTGTACTCTGTGCCTTTTACGAGAACGGTTTGTTTATTATATACGTACTAGAAACTTTCCGCAGCTTCTTTCACGTTTTTATCGAAATCAAATCCGTTCATATGTCTTCATTTTATTAGAGAATATTATATTTTATTAATGTTTTATAACATCAACGTTTTTGATATAATAACTATGGGAAATTATGAAGTCTTAATTTCCTTTATGTATTATGGACCTACCCTAATTCAATTTTATATATATTTGACTAAATATAAATAATAATTTAATGCTTTCGAGCAGTGAAAATCTTGTTAAAATCGGTTCAGTAGTTTTCGTGTCAAGTCAGAACAAACAGACAGACAAATTATTCTAAAAAATATAAATATTGATTATGTTACATGTAATACGATCGCGACGTAGATTCAAAAATCTAAAATATTTCCATTAATGGGACACTCAAAAGCAATTGATATTAGATCTATTTTTCGTTACTTTTCTAATGTGCATATCTGATGACAAAAAGTCCTAACTAATATTTAATTTCTTATAAACCTATTATACATATGTATGTATATTGTATATGAGAAAGAGATAAAACACGAATTATGAAAATTTATGTTGAATTCAATTTTTTTTTCTAATTAACTTGCATACACCAACGTTTTCTATATGAACTATCTTACCTAAGAAATGAAATTTAAAATTATTTCGTTAATAAATCGTATTAGGAAAACACTACCTATTATCTATCTTGAAACAGCCTAAAGATACCCAAGTAAAATACAGCGTCGCCATTTTTAACCGAACTGATGGCAGTGACGAGATTTATTTAAAAAATTCATTTATGTATTAATTTTAACAAGCATAAAAAATTAAATAAAAATTATAATGTAACAATATGAAGTATATTTAATTGATAAATAATAAAATCAGAAAATACGGTTGTGTGTGAGCCTTAGCTATTACAATCAATCAGAAATCGATTCGGGTTGTCAAAACTATATAAGTAATACAAATTAATGGAATCGATAAAAATTTTCGACATTTCTTTTATAAAAATTAAGTTTTTCAGAATATTTATAAACACATGTTTGTATATTTTCAAAAAATAAGCCATTTTTTATTCCAATCTGGTAGCATGCTTTTAGTTCTGAGAACCCATAAGTTGACCATCTGTAAAGCCATATTTTCTGTATTTGTTGACATCTGTGATTCGTATAGACTGCCCTATGACCGACAATTCATCCGTCATATGTGCATTGTGCCTCCCAATATTGTGATATTCGTTTCTATTAAACATCTATGTACAAACCAGTGGTGATCAACACTTAAAGGGGGTTTCAACTAGCGCACTGGTTTCATTTAGTTATTCATCATAATGAAAGACCACGATTTTCCCATAATTAATTACTTGAGTCGTTTATACAAGTTTTTCTCGACACATACACTTATGTGTATTCATTTTTATATCGTTTTAAGTATGAGATATATTTTCTACCACTTTTCGATCACTGCTATTAATTTCTTCACGATATAATATGTAATATAACTGTTTTATTAAGTACCAGAAAGTACCCGCGGTTTCACACACGTTTATTTAAAAATAAATATAAAAAAAATCTTAATAATTTCGCGGCCACATTTCTCATTCGATATTATTGGTTTATAGTTTATTTAGAGCCTGCGCTAACTACTGATAGTTTGATCGATTTAGCAATTGTCATGAAGATACATATGGAGTATGGTTCTGATAACTTTGATAACTAAATAATCAAAATAATTGGGTGGTTCCCATTTGATTAAAAGTCGGGCAACTATCGGTCAACTGGCAATCAGTTTAGTGTGAACTGTGCACTCATTACCAAAAAATTGATTAATCGGGAACAAATCAATTTGCAGCTCGAACTATCAACCGACTTCTGTAGTGTGCGCGGGCTCTTAATTGTTCTTTATTATTTATGTCCACATTTTTATAATAAAATGTAAATTTTCCTTGATACGGATCTGCTTTTTATTGAATAATTATATACAGCTTAAATAATTTCAAGAATCCTAGGGTTTCAAACAGTAAAAGTCCCAACAAAATCGATATAGTAGTTTCCGTATCAAGTCGAAAAAAAAACAGACAGACAGATGAAAATTCAAAACTTAGTATCAAAACTAATTGCATTGAATATGACGTACGTAGATTGAGCTAACATAATTATATACATATTAATATTAATTAGTAACTTTATATTTCTAAGAAAATTGTTGATTCAACTGAATGTGTCACACTTTCTATGATATGATTTTGTTTTATTTCAAAACAATAAATCAGTATGTATTTATTACAGTGACGCCCAGTATTATCAACTTTAACTAAATGCTCCTTTAACTAACTGTCATATTATCAACAGATGCAAGTATAATATATTTAATTAAATAGATTTTAAATTATCTGCGGTATTTCTTTACAACGTATATTATGTCTATTTTTCATTGAGAGCTTAAATATTGATTTAAATCACGTTTGTAATACACCAAATTTACTTTAAAGGAGCATTTAGCGCTAAAGGAGCTTTAAATTGGTTGATAATACCGGGCATGAATGTTTTAATTTTGTATAACATTTGTATAACAACATAGACATTCTATCACGGGCCCCCCAAGCTAGAATTTTCAGCCGACTCTTTTAAAAAAAAAAGTTTGTTGACTTTTTGTTTGACTTTCTTTGTGAAGAAAAATTACCTCGTGATGTACCATAATCTCAAAAATTTCAAAATGTGATGTGATGGAGCAATTCTGAGATCGAATTTTGATTTAGCGCCTTAAAAACCTTCGTGAAAATCTGGTAAGTTAGATTTTTTCGGTCTGTGTTTATGCAATAAATAATTATTATTTTGCAGATAAAGATCATAATATTTCAACTAGAAAACTTGTTACAATTAGTCACAATAAAAAAAATCTCACTAGACACGTATTTCGACTTCACAAGAAGTCCTCATCAAAAACCTAAAGTTCATTATAGTTTTATTATGGTTGAGGTGTCATTTTTTAGTTTAAGAACATAATATTTGTTTACCAATAGAATTTGTTAGGTCCTATAAATAAATTTGTGTGTATTTTTGATGTATAAAAGACGGATGTTTGTATACTAATTCAAGGTTGATATATTTACACGACATATACGTTATCCACAATGTGTTCAAACAGTTAACAATAATAACGCCATGCACCCAGCACTCACGCGCCGTATGGCGGGCTTCAGGAACCGCTCGCATATTGCGAAACAGCACGGCGACATTTGGTGCGTCAGATTGTTAATAAATATTTTGTAAAACTTGTTAAGTGCTGCGAACGATAAGTGTCGTTGTAATGGGTCCATGCATGTATGCTTGTTGTGTAATATGTGTATTGTTTAAATAATTAGCATACATACTTTATAATTTTATATTTTGTGCATCATAGCAGTTCAAGAAAAATTCACTTACTAATAAGGTTTTGGGAATTTCAGACAGAAAGAGAAATAATAAATAAAACTAGACTACAGTAGACGTCGCATACTGTAAACCCAGTCGGGCACGGTATCTTACATAGTGTAAATCCCCATTCTTCAAAGTCCATTTATATTTGTACAGCTGACATTTATAATAGAACTGATTGCGCCTGCATGGTTCACAGTATGAAACGTCTACTATATCTCCCATTTTCACCAATAAATTTCTAACAATAAAAATTGGTAACTTTTAACCAATTTCATACATTGATTTTTTGAGGTAAACTTATGTCCGGTATTATAAAGGACCTAGCAAATTTGCAAGCTTGCAAGCACTCTCAAATGGGGTATCAAACTTATATGACAGTTCTCTTGAAGTTTTTGACAGATAGTTTCATACATAGGAAGTAATAAAAAGGTATGTAAAATTGTAAAGTATATTTACTAAAGTGTATTTACTAACCTTGCGTAAAAAATGGTAAAAACCAACTTACTGCGCCTGCAACTATCTGTTAAAAACTCAAAGAGAACTGTCATATAAGTTTGATATCTCATTTGAGAGTGCTTGCTAGCTTGCTTTGCTAGGTCCTTTATAATATCGGACATTAGTCATGTTTCATCTCTTAAAAACTGACTGAAATCTCAAAAATGTAAATTGCGCTTTTTTGCTATTAAATCCACTTTTTGGTACTCTTTTTACAGCATGCTATTTCCCAAACAATTTTACCCCCCCCCCCCTTCCTTTTTTATAAAGTTATGAAAAACCTGCATTGCATTGATTTTTTAGTATTAATTATAATAATAGAATAAAAATAGTTACGTATTGTTTTACTATATGTTTAAGTAAATGGCCCTTTAACTAACTGTCACTTACCTTATTTAAACCAACATTTAAATTTTGAACTATATATTTAATTAAAATGTTTTTTTTATTTTTTACACTATGTTCTTACAATGCATTTTATGTACCTACATTTTTCTGAGTCTAGCATTTAATAAAGAACAAATCTACTTTAAAGGAGCATTAAATTGGTTAATAATATCGGGAATTAAATACCTACTTCATTAAATGACGATGGTTTATTATTAAGTATTTTTTAAAAACCGTGTAATTTATCTTTTTGGTCTAAGCGCGGTATTAGATTTACTGAAATCAAGGATATCGAAAAAAGGAAGGTCTCACAATATTATGATACCTAACCTAACATAAAACCCGGTTTAATAAAAAAAAAATTTCAATTGAGACTAATTTTTCATTTACGTTTTCGACCTTAAAACGCAGACGTAATCCTTACGTGTAGGTACCTTTTTTAACTATATAAACATCAACGATTATCAAAGTAATGAAATACATAATAATTAAAATATATAATAAAACCCAAATTTTACAACGCCATATTTATATTTTCTCTATTTTGGAGTAACAGTGAGCACAATGCACACATTGCATTTTATTAATACATAAGGCAGTATTAAGCATTTTGTCAGCAGATGATTGTAATAATTGGACAGATGTCTAGAGTGCGTCGTTTCCAGGGGGTTAGAGGATATGTATCGTGGTGGTAATACACATAGTACAGATGTGAACCACCCGGTGTCTCATGCTATATCAAAATGTGGCCTAATTGAACCACTGATCGACGAACATACTTTCAATTAGTGTTTAGTAGGTACATAATACCTACTACTTGAAGCTTATGCATTTGTGATGATTTTATGATTCTATAACTGTTTACTTGCTATCAAAAGTATTGATTGTGGGTAATATTTGGACTTTAACAGACTTTTAATTAAAGCAGTAGTTCTTAAACATTTTAGTACTTATTTTTTTCGATTTCCATATTTTGATACATCAATACCTACTTGATTAAGGAAGTAGATTACACAACCGCCGGCCAAGTGCGTGGTGAGCACGCACTTGATAGGGTTCCAAAGCCATTCTCACTAACATTCTCTTCAACTAACATTCTCTACTTGATAATACGTATCAATAGCTATTGCATGTTGATGAAAGATGTAATCTTTATAAAAGTGCACGTGCTCAAGTTATTTCTAAATTTTTCATTAATTTTTTCATTACAAGTACTAATTAAAATTAGTACTTTCTAGAATTTTATCAGATTTTTTGCATCTATAGTTAACAAATTAGAGAAGGGGAGTTGATAACGACTTTACAAGCAAATATCTCGTTACTGAAGGCTTTAAATTAATGGAGTTAGTGAAAAAAATGGTAAATTTTTCAGTAAATAAAAAATAGAGATTGAAAACTTTAAAATACTTACAATTGCTTATTTTGTGAATATTTTTAAGGGGGAAAACCACTTTGACGGAAAAAAATTTACGTTGCACGTAACCGTTTTTTGATATTTGATAGTTACTATTTTTAAAACCGCTCTAATAAAAAAGTAAGTCTTAAAAATAAAAAAAATTTCAAACGCTTGCCATTTTGTGAAAAAACGGCTACGTGCAACGATAGCTATATTCATATAGATATTGATAAAATATTTATTTATTTTTTTCATATAACCCTTCTCGAAATTTCGAGTGAACCATAGAGAAAAATATTTTTTTGGTTGTCACATCGAGGCTCATAACTTTGTAAACATTTAATATTTTTCAATAAAAATTGATATTAAATAAGTTGAATATACTTAATAAAACGTCCTCTGTGAAAAAAATTCCCAAACATTGACAATTTTTTGACCCGTCACAGTGGCTATCCCCCTTAACGAAGATGTGATGATACTATTGAGCTGTCAAACTAGGAGCAAGTCTGCGAAGTTACAAAAGTGAAAAAAATCTGAGATTTAATTAAAAATTAATTTTTCTAGTTTATTGTTGTAAATAGCATGATTTTTGACATCAAGTCGACCTACGTTTCATCCAAGGTTAATAAATGACTAGGTTCGCTTACTTGTGACATCACCATAAAGTTCTTTTCTACCTTCTTGATTTTTTAATTTATCTTTGATTTTAACTGTCATCTGTCATAATATTAAACACAAATCACAAATAATTATAATTAATATAATTAATATCATGTGTGAAGCTTTACTATAGCAATAAATGAATAGCACAAACACAGAACACAATAATAAATCAATCACGATCAAATTTATATTATGACAGTTTGACAGCGTTGGCGACCATTTAAAATCTAGAAGGTTGAAAAGAACTTCATGGTGACGTCACAGGCAAGTAAGCATATACCTAGTCATTTACTTAGGCCCTCCGCACACGAGTCGACTGTTTCGCAACGAGAATCTCAAATCAGTTGCGCAAGCGACTATTTTGTAACTGGTTTGCATCGATTTATTTCCTCGCACCGCACACGAGCGCGACTGAATCTTAATATTTTAATACTATTATGTATGTAATTATAATTATAAATAAAATCAAACATGTTATATTACATAATAAATATATAAAGTTTATATCTAGGCAGGTACAATATACCTGTCATGTTTATTTGGGCTGCTACCTCGTGCTATGCTTTTTCTGTTTTGTCTTTTCTCGAATATCCAGATAGGTTGTAATTATATAAAATTGCACGATTCTCCACATTCTCGACGAATTTAATGTTTACCACAAGTTCACTAGCTGTTCATTCATTTTGAATGAAGTAAATAAGTGACAACAATGAATAATAATAATTTTAATTGTTAATAAACTTTATTTTTACAATAATGAAAATTCAAACAGTATGCAACCACGCAACTGAAACTGAAATTCGACCTGCAAGCACAGTCGCATGAGACCAGTTGGAAACTGATTTCAAATCAGTTTTGTTTCAGTTGCGCCGTGTGCGGTGGGCCATTACACTGCACGTGCAAAGTCACCAAACGGTCGCTTGGGCAACTGGTTGGAGATTCTCGTTGCAAAACAGTCGACCCGTGTGCGGATGGCCTTACCTTACGTTTCATCTTAATATAGTAAAAAAATTATAGTGTGCTTTGGAATTAAACAAAAACCCCTCGTATTAATTTTCAACATTGAAATATCTACATCATGACCGACCCTAAGAAACCAGCTGAACTACTTACTCCTTACAACCCTAATGTATAAAGTCAACCTCATTGTGATAGAATTAAAAAGAAACTCTGGCTTAACAATTCCAAACAGACAATCGAGATAATGGCTGATAACAACAGCCGGTCCATATGTGTTAGCAAACAGACACACAACTGTTGTTTGAGTTAAATGTGTAATTGTTGTGAGTTAACTCGACAATGAATCGTCGGTCACACGTGAGTCATAGGACAAACATCCGCAGCTGACCGGACGTGAGCAGTTATTACTGATGGACCACAAACAATCAGCGAATATATTGTCAATCAACAGCAGGGCCGTCTTATAAAATTATGATGTTATATGGCGTAGTTAGGGGGAGGGATTAAGGGGAATACCTCCCCCCCCATGAGTCTACGAAAATTATAAGATGATTGTAATATGCGAGCATTTTTTCAATAATGAATACATATAAGTGAAGAATATAACCAATTTTTGTGTAGATGATTTTCATAATGAAAAATGAAATGATGAGATTTAATACTAAGTAATATCTCCCCCTCTCCATCGGAAAAAGCTATCTACGCCACTGGTTATAGGTAATCTCAAAAACTACAAAACTGATTTTTAGCAATAGTTAGATTTTTTTAGAACGGATTCTTAGCTATTAATTTTCAAAGAAACCCCACGATTAAACATCAAAATACACAACCCACTTGACACAACTCAAAAAATACCCTTGCCAATCGATTCGTGAATCAATCCTGAGACCAACAAGGTACATGAAGCCATATATGAAAAATTTTCTAGGAGAGGGGGTCATGACAGGAAAAATTGGCTAAACTAGAACCACAGACCTACCATTTAGCGAAAACCTGGGGTCTCTAAGTGGTCAGGGGGCCGAGATCTCGTGGTGGAAAACAGACGAACGAACTTCGTGGGTTGCGGTAAAAAAATCTTCCATGGTGCACTACAAACTACAGCATTCAACTGTCATTTATATAATGGTGTGTTCTCAATATAACATAACAAACACGACCAATCGAGTGTAGAATAACATGTTATAATACAAAGGAACCTTAACACGTATTTATTAATTATCTTGTTAAGCTATAATTAATTAATTAATATAATTAATTTATAATTATTTAATAAAATGTTTTATGAAACATATTATGTATAGAAAATTATATAAATAAATTACTCATGAGTTTAACATAATTGCATATATTTATATTATGTGAAAACAAAATATGAATCACATTTTCCCAAAAAACTAATTCTATTAAAAAATAAACGACTTGGTAAATATGATAACGACTGTAAATCCCAGAATATTATAATTGGTGCTTAATTAATTTTAAAAATATACAAACATATTTAAATTTTCAAAAATATAACTATAAATAATGTAAACAAACAAAATATATATATCCGCAATCATTTTCAAAGTGTTTAAATCGCAAAAAATTACTTTTGACAAGCTATTACTTTGGTCTGATAACTATAATAAAAAAAATCGACGTTTTAGCATTTTTAACGAAATAGTCAAATGTATAATTTGACACATATGAGATTTGCACAAAATTTAAAAATATTGAAAAAAGGAGCTAACAAAATTTGCTAGTTTGCAAGCACTCACAAATGACGTATTAATTTTGTGATAATATAGATTTGTTATGGAATTTAGACAGTGATACTTCAACGGTCAGTTGACTTTGACTGTACAAAATAATTTTCATAATATCACCATTGTTTTAATACCGTTGGTGTTTACATACAACGAGTGCGCGAAAATTGTCAAAGTGTTCACGAAACTCCAAAAGAAATGTCATATACGTAGTATAGGTACCACATTTATGATTGCTTGGTAACTAGCAGAGTTAGCATCTTTATGATACTGGACATTATAGTGTCATTATCAGCAAGTTTTTCGAACAAATTCATTTCGAATTTTTAAACATTTTTTTACAGACACATACCTACTTGAAAAATCATAGAACATAATCATTGAACACAGGTAGGTACAAAAAGCTTTTAAGTCCAAAGGTTTGACTAACTAACACTGTACAGTACATACAGCAGGTACAAAAATTATCCTTGAAAATATAATAATAAAATTCAAATAGTAACTGAAAAAGAATGTAGGATGTAGGTATATCAACTCAAAATTTTCAAGAATGGCGAGAACCAATTATCAAAATAACACCTGGAAACATTCATGACGTACAAAAAATTACAAGAAATCTCTCAATAGAATTTCCATAAATTCCAATCAAAATAAAAACTGTGCGCGTGTATGAACACACACACACACACACACACACACTCATGCACATACACATACACATATTTATGTATAATTACATATAACTTCCATATGCTATTTTGAAAAGTTGACTAATTACATATCAATGGTGTTGTCTTTCTCCCCGCACCACTCCGTCAAGGTTGACCGCTTGACCGGCGCCTCTGACGTATCTATGTGAGAGTGATCTTTGACTCTTCCCTGTCTATATGCTGTTGTTGTTTGTTATTGTATATTATTATCATTTTATATACAGGCTGTCTCATACATTCCACTATATCGGGTGTCTCAGATAACTTTTCAAGTATGAGGATCTCAGTATCTCAGATTTGGTTTATAGGGTCAAGATAATCGATTTTTGTGGCTTAATTGATAGTTAAACTATTCATGAATATATTCCCAAAGTATCATTTTATATACAGGGTGTCTCATACATTCCACTATGCCGGGTGTTTCAAATAACTTTTCATGCATGTGGATCTCAGTATCTATAAGAGATATAGATTTGGTTTATTAAGGGTCAAGATAATCGATTTTTTTGGCTTAACTGATAGTTAAACTATTCAAGAATATATTCCCAAAGTTTCAAGGCTCAATTCGAAGTATTTTAAAAGTTATAGAGCACATGGTGAATGTTTTGGTTTTGAGGCGTTTTTCTCGAAATATCATTTTTCTATACTTTTTTAAAAAAAGATAGAGATAAAACTAATTGATGAATCGACTTGATTCAAAATGCGTTAGCTAAAGAATGAACAACCATTTTATGTGAACCTCAAACATTGGTAGAAATATTATTTTAAATAATTGTTATTGTATCAAAACGGAGGATATTTTTTCTCAAAAATATAAGCAGTTAAATATTTTTAAAATTTTAGAAACCTCAACTGTATTATTGTCAATAAGAAAATCATAAAAATCTCCTTTTTCTAGACTCCTAAACCAGGTCCTCCCTAGCCCTTAAATGAGATGAATTATTTGTAAGGAAGAAGTGAATATTCCTACATTAAAAAATATTAATAATTAATTATATGTGGCTTAGGCAATATACCCAAAAACATTAAATTCTGAATTTCTTTATATTTCTAGTAGATATATTTTTTTCATTTATGGTTTCTTAAGGCACTTTTTATGTAGAATTGATTGGTGTATTTATAATCTTTATATCACTTTTCTTTTTCAAGTTACAAGCCTTAACTTTATAGCATATTTGGGCGTGTTTTTACTTTACAACGATATGCCATATAAATAAAAACCACACACAACAGATCAAACAAAATAGGTACCTATCTATACATATTTAAAAATATTTTATAACTTTCTGTAAATTGAAAATATGAAGATTCTATTGAGATTATCTAAAGGGTATAAGTGTGCTATTTGTTAGAACTTAAAGCCGATCAAGTACCTTAAGACTTAAGAGATACAGAATACCTATACAAATAGGTATATGCTTTAGAATTTAGAAGACCCCCTATGAGAGAATCCAGTTAACCTAAATTAACTAAACCTGGAAAGAAAAGTGGGCGTAACCAATGTATATTGGGGGCGTAAAATATGTATACTATACCTGTACTTGAGTAAGCATTACTTTGTTAGTAACTAACTAATTTTTACGACAATAAGAATATAATTTACACTATTTTAAGATACCCACTTGTTATAAATGCTTATTGGTATAAAATAAAACATATTTATGTATTTAAACTTTAAATATACTTTGAACTTTTACATCCATAAAAATTATTAGATTCGATTTTCAATAAAAAAAATCAAACAATATTTTTATTTTTTATGTAACTTTGACAATGTTTGTAAATAACATATTTATATAGGTACCTTAATATTTTATTTTACACATGTATTTTGTTTGATTGTTTACGGAAATACTAATCAATCAATACATTTATAAATTATTTGTTTGTATTAGTCATTATTGTTAAAAAAACATATAAACAATTGTTGATACATTTTCAACAATTTTATTTTTATGTAGTGTTAAACATGTAAAATAACTGGCAATATAATGCCAAGAAAAAATGGTTGCAAAACTGTTAATGTATTTTAATATATAATATTATAAAATGCAGGCCCGTATTTACCCACAAGCAAAATATCAGTTGACTAGGGCTCTGCTTACTTGGGGGGGGATTCATTGAAACCTTACGAATTTTGTAACTAAATTCAACCTTACAAGGATTTACTTAGATTAGATATTGAATAATTTTTGACGTTAAGGGGCTTTTATAGATATAAATCCAACCCTGATAATATGCATGCATCTTTATCAATGAAACTATTCCCAGGGCTGTTGATTGTAAGAATATATTTTTTACTCAACTGTTTATCTTGTTTGTGTAGTTCAGGCGTTATCTATATAACATTAACACAATCTTTAGTCCCATAAATAAAGAGGGACTTATGTCAAAGTTTGTACAGATAAGTATCTGGCATCTTTATCTTTATTATTTGTCTCATTTGAACTGTGAAACATAATGAGATAATAAGATCCTAGATTTTTTCAGAGGTGTATTATAAATATACAATTTTTTATATTAATAAAATTCAAAAATAATTCAGACTTATAATATATATAATTATAATATAATATAAATATATAATGGCTCTTTAGAATGTAACCAAGAAATTTTAAAGTCCCCCCACCCTTCAAAGAATTAGCGTCCCCCTTTTGAGGCAGAGGATGTTAAAAAAAATCTCAGAATTTTAATACCCCGTTCAAAGTGCTTGTTTGTGAATATATTTTTTTCATTTTTTTATAATAGCACATACATTAGAGAAATTAAAAGAATAAAAATAATATTCACATATATTATATATTGAACATGTATCGGAATTTTGTATAATTAATATTGTACGTCGTATCCAAAAAAAATTTTTTTAGTATACCTACCTACTATACTTATCATTATATTTAAGTATACACATTAGAAAAAATTGCCATTGTGAAACTTACTTTTCATATATCTATTGGCATCATTAAACGAATCTAATCATGAAGATAAATATTATTTATAAATACAAAATAGAAATTCAATTTTTGAATAGTTTCAGCTTGCCAAAGGTAGGCCATTATTTATTTAAAATATTATTGAATAAAATATAAAACAATTTTACCCACAAGAGTCCATCCATGTAGGTACTAATGTTTACAATTAATATTATAAATAGCACACTTAAGAATCCTTGTTGATAAAATAAATTAATTAGTATACATTGTACATTCTTCATAATATAAAATTAATATATTACATATGAAAGCATACTTGTCCGTATCTGTGAACCACTTGATAAGGAAGATTTAAGTATCCTTAACATAAATTAGGCGGAATCTTTGTAAAAATAAATCTGTTAAATGATGTGCAGACATATAAAAATTATTTATGGCTTTTATGAGTTTACTTTGGTCTTAAAAAGATACGGATGTCATAGTTAACTTTGATACAGAAAAGTCTTATCATTTCTACTGAGATTTGTTTCCCTAACAAATATTATTTAATCATTTTACTATTCACCACGTGTAAAGAAATATAAATTAACAAAATAATATTGTGTTAAAAACGTATTTCAATTTTTTTTTTATAATTTTGAAATCAGTGTATTTCATCAGTAAAACAGATATGTCGATACCTATTATTTAAAGAAAATCTAATTCTTTATTTATTTAAATAGTTTTAAAATCGATTTGTCCAATTTCGAAACTCTTATCAATTTTTGAAAAGAAATAAAAGTTAAAGTATAATTTAATCATTGACAAAAAAGTTGATAGGTAATGTTTGTATGGAAGTTTTTTATACTTGCATAATTTATGATTTGTTGAAAACGTAATCTTATTTTAGAATACGTATCTCTATATGTTTAATATAAACTTTCCAATATAAACAATTACAAAAGTGGTTATATAAAAAAACAAAAAGTAAGTATAAACAAAATAGATCGGTTCACAAGTACCGTCACTTACAAATCCAACATTAGCTCATAAATAGTTCAACGTTCGACCACCTGTGCATCAGAAATCATAACATACATTCCAAGTATAAACAGTGCACTCGATATTAGCGCCACCACTTGGCTGGGAAGCGGAATCACTTGCGCAGGTAACACCCTTGGCCTCTAGTTGGCCGATGCGCAGACAGCCCGCCCCTCTCTTCGTCTATCCCTTCCCTCATTGGCCGCTAGACACAGAAGAAGGGATGTCCCGGTATAAAAACAAACGCGAGCACATTTTCTGACATTTCAACTGTGTCGTTTCGAGCGAATCTAGTTGTGTTTTTTCTCTCAGCTATTGTGATCAATAATATTTGTGAGTGTTTATTTTATTGTGAGTGATTATTGTAATCAATATGAAAGCTGTAACAGCAATGTGTCCTACCGGTGCTACGGTTGGTGGAGTGGCTTCTGGAAGGATACGTCATCGACGTGATGTGGAAAATGAGGAGATACAAATGTATCTGAGCAAACTTAAAGACTTGGTTCCTTTTATGCCAAAGAATAGAAAACTGTCAAAGTTGGAAGTGATACAAAACGTTATTGACTACATATGCGATCTACAGACGGCGTTAGAAGCACATCCTGCAGTTAATGCATTTGACGCAGTTGCTGCCCTTAACGATTCAACGACGAGAACATCGCCTGTATCTGGAGCACACAGTCCTAGACAACCCCTGGTTGTGCTCTCCAGTCCTAACACGATACTCCCACCTAGTGAACATAGTCAACATTTAATACCGGTAAGTTTCATTTATAAATAAAAAAAAAAACATAAATTAAAAAAATACTTTTTATTTTTAACCATTTGGGATATTATTGATTTTATATAATAATCGATCTGGTTAAAAATAAAATTGTCAGTTATAGAATCTGGCATCGTTTATTTAATTTGTAAGAAACCCGTGCCGCATATTTTATGTTATAGCCCCCCGTGCCCAAATTTATCGGGGGAGCGCGCATTTCACAAATATAGTCGTTGCGCCAACAAGGCCGGCCACTGTGGTGTTGCACGTGTTCTCACACAGCTGCGTAATCATTTGATGTTTGCGGGACAGCTGTACATTACGTGGTCTATAATAGTTGTTGCGTTATCTGATACAGGATTTAGCTGTTTATTTGTTTGGTCTCGATTATTGGGCCTTATATTTTAATGGACACCATTGGCACCACGTGCTAAAAACAGTTAATTTTAACTAAAAGAATTTCACGTGATATACATATAGCATATACGCCTTTAGAATGAGTGTTCTTATTGTAAATGTCCATTGTTTTGAAATGTAGTTCAATTGTTTTCTAATAAAACATTTTTTGTTTTGACAATATTTATAAATTAAGAATTGCCTACTATTAGCCAATTATATCAATACTCAAAGAACAGAAGCAACTTTTTTATAATTATTATGGCCCTGATTTTATGCAAATGCATATTTTCATATGCAAATTTCAAAGTTTTTGATCAATTTTGTTTTTGCATATTTCTAACAATTTTGGTGGATGAATGATCAAAAACAAATATTACAAAAAATGTATTAACTTTTTTTTCAAATTGTACATTTTATTAGAATTTGTAACATTACATTTTTTTATTGTCATAAAATCCAATAACTTCTTTAAATATTTGACTGATAAAGTTGCATATTTTTGCTGCATAGTGGAGCATATTTCGTTCCTATTTTTAGCAATTTTATGCATTTAGTTTACAATATATTTAAATTAATTGTGTCTTCAATTTTAATGACCTAACACCTAACATTGCCAAAACAAATCATTGTATTTACAAGTTCCGTTGCCAGAAATATAAAAAAGACCATAATGATTGACAACTGTTAGACATTGATAATTTCCACTACAAACGAACCGGAAAACGTTGGACTTTCTCACGCCGTTCACGCTCTCAGATTTTCGTAGACGATTTCTAATCACGTGGCCGTAACTCGTGCATGACAAACCATTATCTTCAACAACGATCGTTTTTTGTTTTTGTTTCAAACGCCACGTCGCGGTCGTCGTCTAATGATAACTTAAACAATCTTAAACACCTGGTATGTTATGTAATTATTTTTGTTTGGTGTAATAATTTTCTTAGAGATGCCCTTGTAATTTTATTGAAATGTTAGCCCACCAATAAGGTGCTTTTATTATTGTTTTTATTTCTTGTACAACATTTGTCAAAAACATTTCTGCATATATTCAATTGTTTTAAGGACGGTTTCTGTTTAAAACAAAAGCTGTTTGCTTAGTCTCGATTTCAAATATTTGTATTAAATACATGTTCAGTTGTAAGCGACTTGAGTACATAGAAAGTTAATTATGCGGGCCAATCTGAGACATTTTTTAGCACCCGTTCAAAACACCTGGATTTCACTGTATTGTGGGAAAAATCTCACGTTTTTTATCTCGGTCTATTTGCGTAAGGGGAACAGAGACGCCTTGTTTATTTATATGTATTAACGTCAGATCAAAGAGTATTAAAAATATGACAATGGTCACACAGATGTTAAGTTGGCTGTGTATTGTCGATGCGCAGCTGCGAAGGACAAAGCGATACGCTAACATTGGTTAACACGGGACGGATGTACGGTTAGGTTGTCACTGCACGTGCAACAATCACAGATTTCCTCGGCCCAGCTGTTATAATTTTTGTGTTTATCGCATCTAGGATGGCCGTGGGTTTTTTTTTTCGACCGTGTCGATTGGACAATTGTTATTCATTTGTTTTCTAGTCTCGTGATTTGTTAATGGAGCTTTTTTTCATTTTGTTTTAATTGATAATGATATGTTTATTAGTTTCAAATATGTATTTAAGCGACTATATTTGTATATCGTTTGTCTGCGATGTTGCTAACAAGGTATTGAGACGTAGAATGATGAGTAATTGTCAATTATTTAATGATTCGCCGACAATTAGGATTGGTCCAACTGTGCCAATTTCACAGCTGCACATCTGCGTGGTGTTCTATACTATGTAGTCTGTTTGTGTAGGTGATATTTCATTAGTTCATACACTGTTAAAAAAACTATGCATATAATTTTTAAAGATACATGATGCCTATTTGGTCAAAAGCAAGAAAATGTAAAAAATATATAAATAAATGTAATAAAATATCAATTATTTAAAACGAATTTACTTTTTCAATAAAAAATAACAATTTATCTATAGTATAGTCAAAAGTAGTGAAAATTCAACACCAGGTCCTTTTTAGTAACACTATTTATATCAAGTGCCTATAAAAAATTCTTTTATGATGAAATCCTTTACTACTTTTGCCAACAGTACAATGTAGATTGTTTTTGTCGTAGGTTAAATTTACATAAATTCGATAAATATATGCTATAAAATTTAACGATTGTATTATTATTAACTGTAACTTTTGCAACAGTGTATGTACAAATGTGTAAAAGACGAGTGCAGCTGGTATTAATTTAGTTTTATTATCATCAACGCCTGCAGAACATAAATGTGGGCATGTATTTAGTCCACGGTTGCAAACTTAAACGGCAAAACAAGATATCCTAAAATAAAGTCATGACACGTTAGTGTGTAGGTGAGAGAAAATGACGAAGTTAACTGTTTCATGTCAGCTATGATAAATTGTTTTTCGATATTAGCAGACATTTTCAGATTTGCATTGATTTTTAAAGATGTAATCTATTTAGAAAGTGTATTTTCCTTTTGAAATAATGCCTGTGTTGTTCAAAATTTCTATTGTGTGGGAATTGATGATTTGAATCGTTGTTTGTTTTGTTTTGTATTTATGACCGATAACGAAACGTATGTTGTTCATAAAATATTACAGGGTCGTAATACGACGCATATAAAATACTGTTGTTTCCAAAACAACTTCAATTCTGAATAAATCGGATTCTCTTTAAAAAATGATCGTTGGCTTAAAAAGAAATTAAAACGGTACTGCCTTAACATGAATAAAATCATATCTACATTATTCGCCAATTGTTTTAACGATTTTCCATCCTTGTTTTTGTATTTTATCAGCTATTTCTACATCCACCTGTGTGTTGATAACCCGACAAGACCTACTTATAGTATCACAGTATGTTTAACTCTACCACAATGAAGGGGGGTCTTAATATGCTACGCCCCTATGGCAGTTGTTAACTGTAACGGTGACATTTGGATACAAGTTGGATTTATTGTAATATAAATATTGTATTTAAATCGGTACTAATTGTAAGAAATGCTCTAAATCTATTTTACTTTTTATAACTGTAGATTTTGTATTATACATTATATTTAATTTTATTAAAATTATCTATATTTTTGTTTTTAAACAAAAACGATTAAATTGATTTTTTTTTATTTTAATTAAATGATTGTGCCATAGGTCATGATAACTGGCATAACATTTTTGTTTAATATTTTTACTGTATCAAAAAAATATTTTTATATGTATTTCTAATATTCTGGGTATAAACCACGTCTTCTGACAAAAATACATAAATCTTTTTCTCATTTAAAAAACCGTTAAAAGCACTGATTTAAAAAAGTGAATACAAAAACGCAAATAATAAGTTGTGAGCAGATGAACAAATTGTTTGTTTCACTTTTTAATACCCTTTTAAAGGGCATGTGGTAGTTCACATTGCCTTATGTCAGACGCGTTTGGTGTGTATTATTATCATCATTATTAGGGGTGTTTTATATTGTAATATGAGTAACGATGATTGATTCTAATTTATTATCGAGGGGTTGTTCATGTTATAAATATGTAATATCAGATTAATTACGTAACGCAGCTTTTAATTTTCATATACTGGATAAATTGCAATTTCCTTGTATTTCAACAAAAACTGAAACGTTTTAATATAAGATTAATAACTATGTAGATCAACTAATATCACAAAAAAATTGTGAATAATTTTATTTAAAAAAAGTATATAGATGCAAACATATTTTAGTAATGTATTAATTAAATTCATTACATAAAGCTATCACCAAATGCTATCTCTTCTAATTTGCAACGGACACGCGGGCATAGAGATTAATATATTACATGACAGGTTTTATAATGTTGACATATCGGCCAACAGATCGCGCCATGTGTAAAACCTCCAGAGGTGACATCTGTCGTGCGAAACATCAAACCGTTACCCTTCCGCGACAAGTGTTGTATATAAGCGCTAAATAGTGCATACATCCCTCTTGCTTATTATCATTATCGACGGCTGTCTATATTATTTAAAAATCGATATTTCCGCATGCGAAGACAATATGTTCATAGCAAATTTTTTAGAGATACTCATTACTGGAGTACCTCTAATGTTTTTACCGTTGACTTAATTTATGGATAACTCATATATTTTATTAATTTTTATTTAAAATATTGGACGTATGATTTTTTAAAGTTTTTAACACACGATAAGTGAGCTAACTTGCCGAACGTGCTCTATTTATTGAAATTCTACACAATTGGCTATATAGAAACGTTTTAAAAACTAATTTTTCGAAACTTCAACTCTTTAAAAATACTATAAAAATTATAAAACAAATATATTCATGTGTAATTTATTCAAAATAATGAAAAACTAGCTCTCCCATTACAGCAAATTAGTATATGTTATTATATACCGTTCTGTCTATTTCAATTTTCAAATTAAATGAAACTTTTTTTTTCTACATGTGTAGATGTGTTCTGAATATAAATTAAAAACAAAATTTTTCGAAACAAATATTTTTTACAGTGTGCTAGACTTATAACCTTAATACTTTTGACATTATTTGTATCAATTTTTTTTTCTTGTTTAGTTTATTGTTTAATATGATTACTTATGTTATTTTTTCTTTTGTTACAGGTCCCAGACAAACTATCTCCTTCAGATGGACGGCCGTTATCCTGTTAAATACGAATAACTCCTAGTTTCAAATCATTTTCATCATGTTATTGCGATCTTCATGAAGTTTTTTATACATTTTACCGTTCAATCTTTTGTTAATACATATCGTATCGTATGTGACGAAAAAAATCGTTAAACTGATATAACGATAAAAAGAAAATTAGTCCGGACATACGAATGTATTACAAGACGTAAACGAATATTTATAAATATCACCATCTGTTAGCCGTATTGTCAGGGCCGTATTTACACTAATTGTGTTTCGGATCTCAAATGTTTTTATATAGATATAGTTTTTGTCTTGACTGAATTTTTGTTTAAATGACTATAAATGAAACATGTTTCTTTTTTGTGTATGTGTTCAGAGCGTTTAGCGGCGTTTTGTGATTTTTGACTAAAATTATGTTCAATAATTTATATATATTAATGTTTCCTTAGTTCGCCGCTTCGTTCTGATACTGATAGGTTTTATAACATTGTACCTGCTTTCATTGCAATTCAAATCTATTATTATTTCAGCTATGTTTATTTTTAATTTAAACTTGATTAATTAATTATTAATAATAAACATAGCTCTTTTATATTTACCCCTAATTTTTGACTAGTACTTTGATTTTAAATTCAAAAGAATCACAGATATGGATAACACTTCTCTTTCTAATTATATTATCTTCTTTCTTTTGTTAATTCTGTGATTAAGTTGTGTACAGTACACGAAATTTATGTGTAAATAATTTAAATGATAAAAAATTATATATTTGAATTAAGCTGATATAAAAGAAAAAAACTATGTACAGTCAGCTTTAATATATATAATGGCGTGGATTTAAATGTTATCAGATACTGATAAATATCTGTAATATTTAAATTCCATACCAATAAAATGTACATTTTTATATGTATAGTGTAAAATAGTAGTATATATGATTTTTTTGTGAATGTGTGAGATTTATATAATTATATAATTTGTATGTTGTAGTAGTATTTAAAATACATTGAAAATATTATTTATATATGGTATTTTATTATACTTTACCAGACTTTACCTTCATATCCTTTGTTTCCATAAGTAATAATAAATAAACGGGTAAGTATATATTTATTTATATGTGTAACAACTTAATAAATAACCTATGCAGTTCAAGGTCGTATAATGTTAAGAATAGGTACATGTTATTTTATTATGAAAAAAATTGTAACGATATTATAGAATTGGTGGAAGAAAATTCATCAGTTATATGTAATAAGGCATAATAGTTACCTACATTTTTTATTCTTATTAATGTCAACTTTTGAACTTGGTAGATGATAATTTAATAATTAAAATATTAAAAATATTGGTTCAAAAATTGCAAGCAAGACAAATAAGGGATACTGCACACAATTCAAAAGTTTAATAAAGTAAAAATAATCATGTTTTTATTAACTATTTTTTTGCAAAAAAAATTCAGCAAATTACAACTTGTAATTTTAACGGGTTTTCTAATGTTTAAATTACAAAGTTGAATAGGTATCTCCGCGTAAATTGGTCATATTTGAAAATATAAAAATGCATTTGAAAGAGTAGGTATATATAACCTGTAAATGTGATTTCTAGTTCAGTCTACCTAAAATATAATTTTTAGGGTATGTAGGTACTGTTTGGTTTAGTTTTATCGTACTATTTAATTACTTAACTTTTCAATTCTGTTTAAATGTCAACAATTTTTGTAACTCATCAAACATTTTTCATTACAGTACATAATCTGAAACATGATAATTTAAGCTTCATTTTTACTCCGGACATGTTTATTTGAATTATTTTTTCTTATTTTTACTAAAATTGTGACACCTTTGCGAAATTTTGTCGATATTTTGTTCAAAATACCGTTTTCAAGGTATTAAAATAGTTTACAAAATGATTAATTAAAAATTCAAGAAATAAAGTTTCTTTCTAAAAATATTAAATTATTTAAAAAGGTAAAAAAAATTAGAGTTAATTTCCTTCATTTAAGAAAAATAAATTTTGAAAGAAATTTAACTAAGCGTTTGAAAACAAGCTATTTTTTAGGTACCCCCCCCCCCTTATTAATATGTGGATATGTAGTTTACACTTTTAAATTCCTCTCCACATTCTTACATTACATATTTGGGGCTAAATAATTTGAATTTTTGAGTAAATAAAAAAGTGTCGGTCGGCGCTTTTGAAATAAATCATTTAAAATTAAAACAACTATGAGAAGCATGTCCATAGTTAAACAAACACAGTTGTATCTAAGTAAATTGTAATTGTCCACACACAGACACACACACACACAAAATAACAAAGTCATATACGTGGACAAAAAGTGGTTGACAAGAATCACTGCGGACACCTGTGCCGTAATTACCAGGTAGCAGCCACCTGCGATCTAGAGGAACGCTTTCACAAGCTTTCTACGTTGCTTTTTGTGAAGGCGGTTCACTGATGATGGCCGTACGTTTCTTATCACTATTGCTGCATCGTGTTTGTAATGTGTCGAGATTTTTGTTTATACTCTTTTTACTGAGTTTTTGATGTTATCTAGAATTTAAAGATTACAGTTTTTTTGAAATATAAAATATTTTAAAATGGTTGAATATAGTATAATTTAACAATGTACGATACAATTGTAATTAAAACAGGACATGAGGGGGGGGGGGGGTGACAAGATTTTTAGTTCTGGAGCTAAGGGGCCCTGTATAAATACACTCCGCACATTAATTAAGGGGACACCTAAAAAATAACCTGTTTTCAAATGCTTGTAACTTGGTAAAAAAAACTTTTTCAAAACTTTTTATTCTTAAATGATGGTCTAATTTGTTCCTCAACATCTTTTCATTTTTAACTTTTTTATGTAATTTAAAAACATTTGAAAAATACTGCATATTTTGAAACTTGACATGGAGAGCATTTATGTAGAAAATGAAATTTTAAAATAACGTTTTTGTAGAGAATTTCAATACCTTGAAATAGGTGTCATGGAATTTTTTTTGTAATTAAAGATATCACAAACGATAATTGGTGAATTTAAATTTCGCACAGAAAGATAACAGTCACGGTGGTATTGTGGTAGGAATGGGGGAAGGTCGATGGATAGAACTGTCGACTAGTCGTCGGATGGAGTGGTCGTTCAGTAGAGGGTCGTTTTATAGTGTACTGAGTGTATTTATTTGGTATAGAAAAAAAAGAATGTAAGTGAATCTATCTTTGTCAAAGTGTTACATGCGCAGAATAACTTATTGCAAATGTGTTCAAAGACGCACAACCTCACAGATATTTTCTTCCTCTTATTATTTAAACATCGTCGCTTCCACTTACATGAAGTACTATGGTACACTTACTCTATGTTGTATTGTCTCTATGGCAGTAATACCTACGTATGTAATGAATATAAATGTATACGATTATAACAATTTAATAAGATATTATTAGTAAGTAAGGTCGGTTTGGCCAGTGAGTTTTCGGCCTTGTGTATCGTCGATGCAGGTGGTGTTTATTTGCAGGTAAAAAGCCGCAGCCGTGACTAAAGTCAACATGCAAATCCGTGTTGTGCATTACTGTACACTAACAAGGCGGCAGGGGTGGACAATATTCACCCCTCTCAATATTGTTATAAGTCATACATTCATTCATATTTATCATACTTATCAGTCGTCAATAATCTGCATGTATCGATCTATTAATAACTTTTTTACTAATAAAATAAAAAATTTAAAAAACCCACACATGGGTGTTGCCGCGCAACCCACTTGACTCAATTAAAAAAATACCCTTGCCAATCGATTCATGAATCAATCTTGAGTCCAACGAGGTACATGAAGCCATATTTTGAAGGGGAGGGGGTCATAACTGGAAAAATTCCTAAATGGGCTAAACTAGAACCACAGACCTGCCATTTAGTGAAAACACGAGGTCTCTAGGTTGTCAAGGGAGCGAGATCTCACGGTGGAAGACAGACGGGTGGACGGACGGACGAAAATCGAGCATATAAGCCCACTACTTCGTGGGTTGCGCTAAAAAGTAGTATAGGTAATATTCATAGATTAGGAAAAACTATGGAAGCATAATAACCAATGCTAATCCATATATGAAAGTGTTAACAAAATTTTATGACTGCCATCTTTAAATTTATGTCACTTTCATCATTTCTATTGATATATCCCAGAGGCGTCAGTTGAAAATTTATAATATACAAATATGCTTTAAATTATAATTGAATTTGGTATGTAGGTATGTATGAGAGATGATAAGTCCAAAAAACGTTTCTCTTAATTGACTATTAATTAATTTTATTCAAAACAATTGATATTTATTTTAAAATCCAAATGAAACGCCAATGATTCGTGTAGCAATTTTTTGTGGAGCGATATGGTATAACAACGCTAGATAATGTATTATTACTTAAACTAAAAATACACCTTAACCACAAAATTTATGTCACTCGACACGTGTTTCGACTTCACAAGAAGTCCTCATCAGGAGCCTAACGATTCCAGACTGATATAGTCTTGGTCAGAACCTATATATATACTAAAAGGACTTATCACGCTTCAATGATTCAGACCAATCAACGGCAAGGTCTAGAAGGATTGAAGCTGGGATAGGTCCAGTACCTCCATTAAAAATACTATTCTTATGATTAGAGTCAAAAGTTATGTATCGTTTAGTAGTAGTATCTTTCCGGTAGATATCAAATTCTAAAATATTATTATTTCTTATTATTAATGTGTCAAGAAAAGGTAGTTTCCCATCTTTTTCTATTTCACGCAATTTCAAAGTATTAAATTTACATGTGAAATAGAAAAAGATGGGAAACTACCTTTTCTTGACACATTAATAATAAGAAATAATAATATTTTAGAATTTGATATCTACCGGAAAGATACTACTACTAAACGATACATAACTTTTGACTCTAATCACCACTACCAACATAAAATTGCGGCATTTAATACGATGGTCCATAGATTAATTAATATCCCTTTAACCCAAGAAAGATTTAATAAAGAATTTAAATACATCCAAGAGATTGCGGAATTCAATGGTTTTAATAAACAAATTATAAATAACATTTTAAATAAAAAACATTCTAAACTAAATCGTCTCCAAGACATTACTCTAACTAAAGAAATTAAAGAAGAACCTAAAAACTACATTAAACTCCCGTTTGACAAGACCACCAAAGGGTTGTCCAGAATGTTTAAGAAATTTGATTTTAAATTAGCTTTTTCTAATAATAATAACATTAAAACTCTCCTAGGTAACCCCAAAGATAAAATAGAAGTAAATGATAAATCCGGTATTTATAAAATTAGCTGTTTAAATTGCGAAAAAAGTTATTTAGGCCAAACTAGGAGATCTATAAACATTAGATTTAAAGAGCACATGGCTCACCTTAAATACAATCGGGTGGATAAATCTAGCGTAGCTCATCATATGACTACATTAAATCATAAAACGGACATTAATAATTTAAAATTAATTAAAACGTGCAATAATAATCAATTAGACGCAGCAGAAAGCTTAGAAATCTTGAGGGATAAGAATAGTATTTTTAATGGAGGTACTGGACCTATCCCAGCTTCAATCCTTCTAGACCTTGCCGTTGATTGGTCTGAATCATTGAAGCGTGATAAGTCCTTTTAGTATATATATAGGTTCTGACCAAGACTATATCAGTCTGGAATCGTTAGGCTCCTGATGAGGACTTCTTGTGAAGTCGAAACACGTGTCGAGTGACATAAATTTTGTGGTTAAGGTGTATTTTTAGTTTAAGTGACTAAGAAACCACAGTTTCTCCGTTTTTCAAGTAAAAAAAAAAAAAAAAAATGTATTATTAGTTATTAGTCATATATCTAATGCTAACTTTTTATGTTAAGAACAATTAAAACACATTTATAAAATGATATTACCTTCACAAGTTTATTTTTCAGCAAAGTGAATATTATAAAGATAAATAATAACTTATTAAATATTATTAATTAAAAATTGCACAACCCTGTACTTTACATATAAACGTTTTAAAAACAATGCATGTTTTTACACAAACAAACACACACACATACATAGATATATGTATGGACTATGTGAACTTTACTTCTTGTTTTAATTGACGATTGTCTAGTTATTTACACACCTTGCAAAAGGTGAGAACATTGTGTAGTTAGCTACGATGTTTGTTTTTAAAGAATTTCATCATTTTTGTGCAACACGTATTTGTGTGTCCATGAAAATAGATTTTTGTTATGAGAAAACTTTTAAACATACCTATACATTTACAAATATACACATGTACCTTATATTATACATACATACATATATGTATGTATTGTTGAATAAAGAATATTAGATTTAAATTAAAATTATTAAAAAAAAAAAAAATATACGAAAATAATGAGGCACGTATTAAGAAAAATTTCGGATTAATATTTTTCAATAAAATTGTTTAAAAATTAAATGGTTAACCGTTTATCTGTATATTTTGTCGGCATTTATTAAAATTATTCGATAATTAACTAGCTTTCGGTGGATTTAGGCACAAAAGAGCACTGTGCTTTACTTATTAGATATTTTTTTTACAAATCAATAGAATATGAGTGATAGAGATAGAGATATGAGAGTGATAGAGATTAAAACGTTGGAAATTCATGAATTTTCAACGTTACAATGATATTCAGAAATCTTTGTGGATCGTTGTAGATCTTTACAAGTCTCCACAGATCAAAAACCAGTAAAAAATATGATGTCTCAAAATGCAGATGTATCGAAATCTGAGTAGATCTCTGTAGATCTATAAAACTCTTCCCGAGTATATAAGTCATAAACTATAATAAAATGGAACTTAACATATATAAAAAAAATATTTTAACATTCATACTACACGGAGAGAATATTCTTTTAAAAATTAACAGAAAAGTCGGTAGAATTTAAAATAAAGTAAATGAAAAATTACAATGAAATACTGGTAAATATTAACATAGTACCTATTAAAATTTATTTACTCTGAAAAAGTAATATACGCTATTCTTTAATTTAATTTCTTGCATATGAAAATTTCACGTACATTCTCTATAATTTTACTATGTTTCTATATTACTTTTCATATCTGGCCTATCACCGTCATAGAAACTGTTATACAGTATATTGAATTATAGTAGATGTTCTTTTAAATTTTACCATGTCGGGTGTTAAAAATTTCTAGAATCAATTTCGTATTCCCGTTAACATGTTTTTTATGTTAAAACTTAACATTAATTTTTTTCAATGTACCTACGTACTACAATATTGATAAAATGACAATTATGAAGTACATGAAATAATTAAAAATTTTAAATAATTTTTGTCAAATCAAAAGCTTGAACTGTCAAAATTACGATAAAAATTAAACACTTTTCTCAGAGGTACTTCAATAAACAACACGATAAGTGACATGAACTAGATTTTACTATAGATAACAGTCTACATACATATGCTTATAAGGAAGGACATCTAAGTATTATAGCACTAATTGTTAAAACAACACAGGTGCAAGATAAGCGTGGTCTCATTAAGTACTTCATTTACCTATGTGACGTCATGGTCATGTGCAACCAGGGAGGAGGGGGAAGTTGAAATAAAATATTAACACCATGAAATCATTTTTATTTATTTATATTATTGTTTTTACGACACTTATTCATTCTTGGTATTTTTTTTTGTCTTGAAATAATGTTTTGTTCTTTAAAAAAGTTTACCTAGAATTACATGAACATATTCTTTTTCATTTTGTAAAGTGATGACAATCTTCAAAACAATAATAATATTTTTTTTAAAATAGAATTGCATTGGTTTAACCGAGAAATTTTTTTTCCAAAAAATGGACCCAAACAAAAATAATTTTTTTTTTGAAAATTTTTGTCTCGCGTTATTTCTTATGATTGCGTAATAACCGTAACCCGCAAAAAAAAATTGCCAAAATATTTCAAAACTAGAAACTTAAAGCTTCAAAATCATCTTTTTTAAATCTTCATACAATTATTTTTGACTGAGTTACAACCTTTCAAAAATCACTAAAAAATTTAGGAAATTTTTGTGTTCCTTTAATTTTTTCCAGTAGTGTATTTCCCATAACAATTACATTTACTCCAAATCCCTAAAACACCCGCACACTGTCTATCAAACTTTTTTTCATTTTGAGGTACGAAACCCTAAAAACTATAGCTATAATTCTATAACTAGGTCCGATTACTGAATATCATCTTTAATATATTTATTTTTTAGAAAAATATTGATTAATACTCTTTATTCATATTCACAATCAGTTATTTGTAAATAGTACAACGTTGATTATACATTATTGTGTATACACTTGATAAAAAATATAAGTATGTAAAAACAAGTACAAATGCACTAAAACAATTAAGTACATACATATGCTGTTTATCTATAGTCTATAAGTATATATGACAAATATAAATATTTGTCATGAGTACCAATTCATATTTATTATTGTTAATGATTTGTAAAATTCGTAATGACACCTAAAGAAACTGTGGCCTCTTATTCATCGGAACTGTGATGATAGTAATTAGGCTAGAAACCAGCGCAGGTCTGAATGTATTTACAATTAGTAGAGCATTGATTTTTTTTATAATTTAAAAAAAAATGGCAGTAGGGGAAAACACTACTCCATCTAATTTGTGTTTATTCGTAAGCTACTAAAATACCTTCATAAAATTTACATTTTTTCCTGGAAACCGTTAGAGGGTAGATTCGAAAATTCGAACGCGAGTAGATAGTGGGACCTTTCCCTAAAATGTTTTATTTTTAATTAATGGCCCAGTCTATTGGTGTGGGTAGATCAGGTATGACTGATGAAAAAACGTGTCCATAAAGAAACTTCGTCCGAAAAAATTACGTTATCCCAATTGCGGTCCAAACTTTCTTTCGCCCAAGTGAATTTCTTTTCGAACAGTTGCGATGCATTTACTGTGCTACGATTTTTCTCTTCAAGAACCAGTAAACGCCTTCTTATCAAGTCATACGACACATTAAGGCCCTTTTTACGCAAAACAGCTTGCCCACCATGCAATGATTCTTTTCAAACACCCGTAAAATCACTCTGTCCTCTTTTTTCATCCTTTTTTTTACTCAGAACCACGATGTGACAGGTCATCGACATTTTTTTACGTCAGAATAGCGTTTCACCCACTTATTTATGTCTTCGATTTTTTCTTGTATAAGGCCGCGGTTCCGTATGACTTTTTAAATCCTTTTGGATGCAAAAAACGTGATGCTCCTGGTGAAGTACGTTCGTTTGTGACTTCGGAAGGACGACAATTAACATTTTCTATAATATAAAACTTCTTAATGGGGGAAGGATCCCGCTATCTGCTTGCGTTCGAATCTATCTTCTAACGGTATCCAGAAAAAAAATTGTCGTACACGCTCTTACCAAACAGACTGTATTATTAGATGGGCACATGTAACATTATTAACCCTCCGTCTGTACACTATATTTTTCGAGACACGGTCTGTACACTGGGTCTTTTAGGGAACAGTCGTGTTTTCAAAGTTTTATAGGCTTTCAAAAAATCTGAAAAAAATCAGGGTTACTTCTTGAAGTGTTAACTACATGGCTCAATAGTTGTCAAAGCCTAAAGTTAAAAACCATTGGTAATAAAAATTTAAGTATAGTCAAAAATGGAGGAAAACGGGATTTTGTTAATAAAATTGTAACTTTGCAATAAACAAATATATAAAAAAAGGTTATATGGTTATGATGCTTAGACTATGACCTTTCAAAAGAATATAGTGTCATTGGCATAGCCTCCAAAAAGTTGAATTATTTCAGCACCTGAAAGTGGGAAATATTTTACGGGTTCAGGCATGCCATAAATAAACGAAATGGTAATTATTTTGCACAAAATCAGTGTTTTTTTGTCATAAAAATAGTCAAAAAAGCCTAGAATTACATGAAACATTTATTTTAACCACGAAAAACCGAAAAAAGCAAAAAAAACGGTATCCATTTACCATAAAAAACAGTAACGCCGTCTGTACACTGACCCATTTAGGGAACGGACGCAACTTGCATCTGCTGGCGTTTGCAAGAAAATTGTCAGACCCGGGTGCCCTTTGAGCCTTTAGTTCCTACTCATCCTAGTTTTTTTAGGCGAGGTAGCACAAGCCCGCCCCCCATTCGTAGGAGAGATATTGAAGTTTTAAATTTCGACTGTTCCTTAAAAGACCCAGTGTACAGACGGAGGGTTAATAATGTTTATTTTATATTTATAGCAATGTATTATATAAATAGTTAATTTTTCACAAAGATACTAAATTTTGGTAGATCAGAGCGCTAAAATGTCTTAAGATTCCATTGTATTATTTCCTAAGTAAGCACCGCCACTGTTTACAATGAAATACACATTTATTTATATTAAAAGACACATAAATATAAATAAATACAATACACATGTATGTTAATATATTGATAATGTTAGTAAACTCTCACTGTACACGTTTTGCAGGTGTGCGATAATTTCACACCAAATAGCAAATACCCGAACTGATTACTTTTTATTGCATTTTTTACACGTATCGAGTTGTTCAAACGTGACTGCTGTATTCAACTATGTATTCATTTTATGTATACCTACTATATTATTTGAAATATTCTATTGAACAATATAAATACTTATAAGTATTTCTTATTTATTGTAAAATGTTTTTGTTAGATACAAAACTCTTAGTGGACGATTTCTTAATTTCAAAATACAATACTCAATAAGACATTAATAATTATTTTATTTGAGGAGAGGGTAATGAAACATCCAGTGGCGTCACTAGGGATGGTGTCACCCAGTGCTGTACTCATGGTGTCACCCCCCCCCCCCCTCATAGCAATAATAATAGTTATATCAGATCAGTTAAATATTCAGAATGAAAAACCTTTTTTTTACTTCATTTCGAATGAATATATAATGCATAATAAATAAAACAACTAATTGTCTAAACGTCAAAGATTTAATAAGCAAGGAAACGTAGCGAGCTTTCGATTCACAGAATCATCGTCAGGCTATTTAAAGGAGAGAATGCGAGAACGGTGTCGTTATCTCAACAATTTTCATTAGCTACATTAAATCTTTGACGTTTAGACAATTAGTTGTTTTATTTATTATATTTTAACGTCACTACTAGTATATGATAATGCATAATAATATACATAAAATATAATATATCTACATAAAAATAATATTTTTTGCATTCTGGTGTCACCCCCTTGTGATGGTGTCACCCGGTGCGGTCCGCACCCCCCGCACCCCCCTAGTGACTCCACTGGAAACATCTACCTTCACAAAAACTAAAAATCATAAAATTAAAGTAAATTCAATAATTAATAATACAATTATTTTATTTTATAAAATAAATTGCTGAGAACTTTATGGATATTACTAAATAACTTAAGGTTAAGGGGGGTGTCAAACGGGGCAGAAAAATCTTGAGGAATAAAAGGTCTTCAGAAATTGCATCGACAACGAAAAAAAATTATAAAATTAAAGCAAATTCAATAATACAATTATTTTATTTTATAAAATAAATTGCTGAGAATTTTATGGAAATTACTGAATTACTTAAGGTTAAGGAGGGTCTAAAACGGGGCAGAAAAGTCTTGAGGGGTAAAATATCTACAGAAATTGCATCGACAACAAAAATTATAAAATTAAAGCAAATTAAACTATACCTACAATAATAATGAAAGCAAATATTATTGCGAAAAACAAAATTTTAATACACAAAATGGAAAATATTATTGCTCAGAAAATGTATTTTTAATGTCAACCTTTATGCTTAGTATATTGCTCAGAATTCTAAATCATATTGCTCAAATAAATATATTTAATGCTCAAAGTATATGTAATATTGCGCGCTTAAATACGATTCAATTTGTATTATTTGTTAATCGTTTTACCTATAAAAGATCTTTATAAATTTTCAATACAAAGGATATATGTGATTTTGTTCGCAAAAATAAAACGTAAAAAAACCTCACAACTTATTTTACATAAATAATAAATTCACAATATGCACTCAAGTTATTACGCATACATACAATTTCGATGTACCATACATAGAGACAAAAATGCGTCGCACTTTGAATCTTTTGAAAAAAGCTTTCAAACATCCCTCTTTTGGGTGCAATAAACACTGAAGGGGCTGTGATATACCGACGGAGGGGATGCACGTGCGCTATATGTGACGTCATGGAAGTTCCGGTTTCGACACGTGGCCGGAACAGGAAACGTCAGAAACGGGAGGGGGGGGGGGGGTATGCAGTTTTTGTACACACCGAAATGAACTATAATCTCTTGTAATGTGTTTAGTAATAATAGAAGATATGCTTTGTTTGCTGAGAGTTTTATGGAAATTACTGAATGTATAGAGTATTCCCATTTGGTCAACTGAAAATATAGTTTTAAGAATTTGTTTGTACCTAAATAAAAAACAAACCTACCTACATGAAATTTTGATTTTGGTGTGGGCATATAATAAGATTTCAACTTTTTCACCTTAAGGTTTCACCTAATGGTTCTCAAACTTTTTGGATTCGCGACGCCCTTTTTGAACTAAGGTTTTCCCATGGCGTCTTTCCCTAAGTCAAAGAATGACTAACTCGTAATGAACAAGTCAAACTTAATTTTTATTGAACAGTTTCATTCATTTGGGATTGAGATTTGAGGCGTTTCTATATAAAGACGACGCGGTTCTTCAGGGCAAACACTTTGGGAGCTACTTTGGGGAGTGCCAAACGGGGTAAAAAAGTTTTGAGGACTAAAAGGTCTTTATAAATTACATCGGCAACGAAAAATAAAAATAAAAAGGCCTTCAATTCAATTTGGCCAGGGTATCAATATTCCTTAATCCGTTACTGCTTACTATTAGGCTATAAAGGGCATCTAATCTTGCTCAAAATGATCACGTAATTAGTTCTTATACTAACCAAAATGTATTTTTATTGCTGGGTCGCATACAGCCACGTACTAAAAAAAATCGGCAGGGAGTTTTAAAATTATTTTCATGTATCTATCTATCGTGATTGTTAAGTTTAATAATGTATATTGATAATTTCGGGGGGTAGGGGTTGACCTCTAATCCCCCAAAGGTACATCACTCGTTGCATACAAGTTTGTCACTATTAAAAATCGAGTAAAGATCCTCCTTATCCCTACATTTCCAAAAAATAACACATTTAAAATTTTTAAATAATATTCCTTTCTTCTACTCCTTCTTCTTAATGGGTTTAATGTTAAATGTATTTTCCTTAAGAAATCTTATTTAACTTAGTTCATTCTTGTCACATTTAATAATTACGCATTTAAACAGAATGTATTCCATGATATACCTACATACTTATATTGTAAAATACATATATCTACAATAACATACCAATGTAATAATACACACATTATGAATTGTTATCTAGAACTATATAGAATGAGGAAACGCTGTAACAGGAAATCCGAATTGTTCATTCATGAAACCACACTGATGTCAAGCCGTTACAAATGTGTGTTGTGATATGATTACAACTAATCAGGTTTGCCAGTTCTATTGTCGTAGGAAAACTATCACATTTTAGTAGCTAGTGGTTCTATATACTATTACCAGTGAACTTGGTGAAGTAACTACAAATTTAGAACCCCTGGCAAATTTTTAAGATGGGGCCTTCTAAAAAATAAAAATCTTAGCAGCTCAGGAGATAAAGTGACCAAAAAAAGTTTACTGCATATCTGTATGACCCTGAGCCCCTGGCTTTTTACCAGTTTAAAATTAGTATAATTTTTTTCGAAAAGTTCACCGTTTTCGAGATATGTTCAAAATACTGTTTTTGCAAATTTTGACCCAGTGTAATTTACCCTTGCCGTGGTCAAATCAATGAGTTACTTTAACACATTATTAAAAACCCTTATACTAAGATGTATGCAAAAATTTATCTTCTTACAATTTTTTTTTACTTATTGGATGTCTATTTTCTCTGGATTAAGGTTGGATTCGATCATTAGAGCAATGTATTAGATAAAAGTCTAAAATTTTAAAATGTTATTTATGGATAGCTCATATATTTTACCAATTTTTATTTAAAGTATTGGACGTATATAGTTTTTGAGTAATTGGATATTAAAAATATAGTTTTTAACATACGATAATTGAGAGAACTTGCCGAAAGTGCTCTATTTATTGAAATTGTACACATGTGGTTATATAGAGATGTTTTAAAAACTAATTACTCGAAACTTCAACCCTTTTGAATACTATAAAAATTATAAAATAAATATATTAACGTGTAATTTATTCAAAATAATGAAAGACTAGCTAAGTTACTATTATATACCGTTCTGTCCATTTCAATTTTCAAATTTAATTAAACTTTTTTTACTTTTAAGAATTAACAAAGTAAAATATTCCATTAAATGTAGATAAATGTGTTCTAAATATAAATTAAAAACAAAATTTTTCGAAACCAAATCATTTTTTACAG
This sequence comes from Sialis lutaria, assembly GCA_949319165.1. Lineage (NCBI taxonomy): Eukaryota > Metazoa > Arthropoda > Insecta > Megaloptera > Sialidae > Sialis > Sialis lutaria. The sequence continues at coordinate 3,766,138 of OX439236.1, forward strand.
TGTACTAGGCTTATTACCTTAATTACATTAATTAGTATTGACGAATTTACTAATTCAGGTACAAGATGTTTTTTTCTTATAATTAAGGAAATATTGCGAATTTAGATTTTATACAAATTACCATTATACCCAAGATGCTGATAACTACACATACGATATATTATATTGCAGAAGCATTTTAATTAGATTCACGATTTTGCAGATGTCAGTGATTGTAAATATGCACAAGTTCTCAATTAAAACCATCATAATAGCAACACTGTCGCTTTCTATGGTATATAGACACCAACATATGGCTGATGGAATGAAATAACCATTATTTGTTTCTGATGAACTTTCAAAATAATGCCAACAGTTGTGAAGTAACATTACACATATAATTGAAAATTAATGCAGAAATCGTATGTGTTTATATACCAGGTATTTTATGGGGATAATATATTTGCTGATAATTTTAGATGAAACAGATTGAGAAGTTTCCGCTTTGATAACTTTCTAGAAGATTTTAAAATTGATAAATATTATAGTTTTATGTCTTGAAGTTATTAAAAAAATTCCACTGAATTAGTGATTAGATAATAATAATAATACTATTGATGATAAAGATTTCTTAAAAAAGGTAAAAAAAATGAAGGTTATTCAATAATACTTTATTTAGAATCATTGTGGAAAAAAATTATTGGCCAAAAAATTCAAGAAATTATAGACACTAAACTATTTCTGAATTTTTTCATGTCAATAAATGAAGACTATATCTTTTATATTTTAAATGATTTACTGTATGGTATATTGCAGTGGTCTTCAAACTTTGTTCCGCGAAACCCCGGGGTTACACGAATCAAAAAAAGAATTCGAAAAAAATTATAAAGCTTTCATACTATTTGATTAGTGTTTTCATACGATTTTAATAAAAAAATTTAATTTGACATTTTTCTTAATACGCGCCTGGTGATTATGTCGTATATTTTGAATTTTTTGAAAATTTCAATCAAAATCATTATTTTTCTGCTATACGAATGTCAAAATGACATTCAAAACGTCAAAGTGACATTTAATATGTCAAAGTAAATAGCAGTTTTAAAAAAACAAATGACGATTTTCTTAAGTCAAATTGAGATAGATCTTTGTAAGTGAATATTTTACAACAAAAGTAGGTGACCTATATTATAGAGAATTGAATGCTCTACAAAAAAGGTTCTATAAAATTTTCACGTAACATGTGTCTTTCTTGAGATATCTTCAAATCAAAAAAGAAATATTTTGGGATGTCACCCCTCCCCCTTACACACGATTTTAATACTTTTGAAATGGGACCGTCCTCAAACCAGACCCCACCAATCAACCAAGTTTCATCAATATCGGTTCAGTGGTTCATGAGTTAAGCGTGTGACAAGGATTGGGGGACAGACACACAGACACACACACACACAGACAGACAGACAGACACGGAACAAAAAGTGTTTGTCTTGACTCTTGACCTGAAACGGATAGATCCGGTAAAATTTTTAAAATCGGAGAACAATTTTTTTTTCTCGTTTTAAAACGATAACGAAGCTTCTCGTATCTTCGATATTGCGAGGAAGCAATATAAAGATGAATTTAAAAGAAGTTACTAGTGTGCGTAAAATGTGCGAGTTTTTCTGCTTTATAGCTTATTCCAATAGCATAAATACTTGCACAGTAACCAATTTTCTTTGGGCCATTAATATTTTTAAAAATATGAGAGGTCGGTAAATAAGATATATATTTTTAAGGCTGAAAAGGGGTTCACCAAAAAGGGTTTCGTGAGTCGATCAAGTTTGAAAACCTCTGAGATATAGCAATATAACTTTTTTGTCAACTGAATGCGATCCATGTTCTATAAAAATCTTAAGCATTATTTATTAAGTAAAATCGAATTATATTATTATAAATTAGTGACGTAGGTAAATTTTTTTTAATAATAAAGAATTAAATTTATCAAATTATATTATTTCAAAACAATTTCAATTTTGCGCCGCTACATAATTATAAAGGATACGGAAATAGGATGTTCAAAAGTCAAAAACAATATACAGACAAACTGCAGTGTAATCCGGACTCTGTTGACCATTTACCGTTGTTGTCCTACCCCTAACTTTGTAGTATTCCGATTTTTTAGCGCAACTCACCAAAGATGGTAGTACTTATAAGCTCGATTTTCCGTCCGTCGGCCCCCTGACCACCTAGAGACCTCGGGCTTTCGCTAAATGGTATGTATGTGGTTCTAGTTTAGTTAACACCCACTCAAAATGTTTTATATATGGTTTCATGTACCTCGTTGGACTCGGGATTGATTCACGAATCGATTGACAAGGGTATTTTTTTGAGTTGTGTTAAGTGGGTTGTGCGATAACACCCACGTATGGGTTTTGATAAATTCTTACCACCTTTTCCTAGTTTTTGTCGACCAATCATCAAATAATGTTCATGAATCCGAGTGAGGGGAAAACTGGGAGTGGGAAGAAATACATATACAGAGTGTCCAAGATAAGCGTGCAATGCATGGGGATATCCTAAACGGTAAGAGATACAGATGTGGTTAAATGAGATGAATTATTTGTAAGAAAGGGGTGAGTATTACAACATCAAAAAATATTAATAATTTTATGTGGTTCAGGCGGTATACCCAAAAAACTGAAAATTCGGAATTTCTTTAAATGACTATAACTTTTTTGGCCAAGTAGATAGGTACTTTTTGTTTGCGGTTTCTTAAAGCACTTTTTTGAGTAGAATTGTTTGGTGTATTTAGAATTTTTATATCACTTTTAGTTTCCGAGTTACAAGCCCTAACTTTAGTTTTTCTTATGGGCTGCCAAGTTGGCTATATCATATTCGAACGTGTTTTTTACTCTACTTTACAATGATATGTCACATGTCATACTTATTATTAAAAAAAAGTAAAAACCTTTTTTTTGTAATAGTTTATTGTTTTTAAATATGCATTTGTTATTTTCATTGTTGTTATTGCGATTTTTGTTTAACAATTTTTGTTTTTCATGGCTTACTTAAATGTTTGTAATAAAATACTTTATAAATATCACCAATATTTAGTACTTCGATTTATTTTCTATAATAAGTATGTCATGTGATATATCGTTGTAAAGTAGAGTAAAAAACACGTTCAAATATGATATAGCCAACTTGGCGGCCCATAAGAAAAACTAAAGTTAGGGCTTGTAACTCGGAAACTAAAAGTGATATAAAAATTCTAAATACACCAAACAATTCTACACAAAAAAGTGCTTTAAGAAACCGCAAACAAAAAGTACCTCATTTAAAGAAAGTCATTTAAAGAAATTCCGAATTTTCAGTTTTTTGGGTATACCGCCTGAACCACATAAAATTATTAATATTTTTTGATGTTGTAATACTCACCCCTTTCTTACAAATAATTCATCTCATTTAATCACATCTGTATCTCTTACCGTTTAGGATATCCCCATGCATTGCACGCTTATCTTGGACACCCTGTATACGAACAACATTAACGAATATCGAGCCCGACGTGTAGACTACAATGTAGTTCGACTGTATAAGCTGCTATTCAATACTTTTGTTTACCTAAAAATATATATTTTTGTATGCTTTTTACTGCAGTAATATTAACAAAAATACTGTCGCCAACCAGACTAATTACTAAAGCGGGCCTACGCCTGCTATACATCATATTAAAATTTATTATCATGCAAAACGTCATCAACGTAAGAAGCAAAACCTAAGAAAAACAAACATAACCAAAAACAATTCGCTCATTATCTGCTAACTACGTGTCTCACAATTGCAACACTGTGGAGCTGGGATCGTGCGGATGCTCCCCTTGCTTCCGGCGGTCATGGCTCGTCGCGCGTTGTGGCGAAACGGACAGTCCCACGTTCTGATTAGCAACCATTCATGTGATGCGCCACCGACCCATTCATTGATTAAAAGTTCTCTATGTTTGTACCGAAAAGATATAATGTGAATGATATATTAATACCAAGGTGAAATGGTGTTTTTCTCAATGAACACGTGCGCAAAATTTATCTAGATTTTTTATTTTATTAAGTAAATATAATATTACTGGTGTCAATGCGCATAAGTCTAAGAAAAAATCAGATACTGATCATGTAGTAATGAGTAAAATATTTAGTAGATATTCATGTATTTGAATATGAAATGAAACATATAAGTAAATAAATATTATCAATAATAGGTAGTCTCTGACTATCCAGGATGTCCAGGGAAAAATTGTAATTCTTTAGTTCTTAAGTTGCTCGTGAGGCATTTTTGATGTGCCCACTGTTAACTTAGCAAAATAAATTTTATTTATCACCTTTTTAACACCTATTTCCAATTGGCACTTATTTGAGTACGACCAAATTTATTATTTTTGTTATAGAAATAATACTATTTCATCATTTTTCTCAGAATTTTAACGCACTACTTTGTATAGAATTTTCCGACTTTGACGCATTTTTAATGTTTTTTGTAATTTTTTCTATCTTATCGACGAAAAGGATTTCGAATTTTATTTTATTTTATAAGAAATCACAATTTTAAAAAGCACTGCTCTAAAAATATTACCGTACTTTACCCCCCCCCCCCCCCTCCTACTCATGCAAATAGTTTAATAAATTTAGGATCATTGATTCTGTTGATTACAAGCAATAACAAATTAAACATAATTAATTTTGATAGTATTTTTTTCCATTTGATTTAACACAAAAACTACTAAACTGATTTTAATGGGACTTTCACTATTCGAAAAATCAAAGCTAGTTGTTATTTTAAAGTACCTACCAATACATTTTTATAATTTATATTTTCTAATATAAAAAATAGTTGATTGATGTAATTAAATCATCATCGGGGATACAATTCCTACATTTCAGATCACCCAATCGTGCAAGCATTCACCAATTCTAAAATACACGTGGAAGAAAAAACAAGGGAATTCTATAAAGAATAAATAAATAAATAACTTCATAAATTAAGCCATGTTGTATGTTTCTTAATAAACACACGGCTCGCACAGCACTACTTCTGCTCATATGATAATGTTTTAACGCATTTGTGAATGGGTAACACGCCAGACCGAGTCCGTAACATCCTCATTGTGCAGGTGCACGTCAAACACACACACATACACATTCGCTACTGTTAATGGTTTTTGTACACTATGTATAATTACTATAATTGCACATTGCGCAGAGGATGCTCTTAATTATGTAATGTGTAATTAACGGTAGCGAGGCAAGAAATCACATACATGGGCGTTCTGCAGTACATATTGTGTTTGTATGCGTGTTGTATCAAGTACAAGTATGTATGTATATGTTGTATACATATATATTACATAGAAGTCGTTACAATTCGCTTTAATGAATTAAATGGATAGTTGTTCACATGAGAAGTAAAAATATAAACAAGATTTGTACCGCCAGAATAAATCCCTTCAATATTATTACAATGACAGTTTAATAATAATAATTTATCAAACCGTAAACAGATTTTTTATTAAATTGCTGTTTCCTGTTAAAGAGGAAATTCGAGTTTTATTTTTTATATTTGTATAACACTTGCTACGACTTGATGATACACGATTTATGATTATTTCCTACCGTAAAACCTTTGAATGATCATTTTCTTCCTCTATACCTATTATACAGAACCAATTTTTATTTAACCATATTTTTATTGTAACAATATCTAAATCTCTAAGTTTTTTTAATTCATTACATTATTTTCAATAGTACCTATAAGTCTGCAGTGGTTGCCGGGTGATTTGACGGTATGAATCGTGAATCGTACCGTGAAGTACCGTCAAATCTCCGGTAACTACTGCAAACTTAAATGAAACAGACTATATTAATTGAGTTTTATCAGTAATATCTTTACACTCATATATAACTGCAAGCGAATTTTAATATTTATAAATAAATTTTAATAATTATAGATTTTTATTTTTCTTTGGATAAAGAAACACTCTTTTTGTTTTTGTAAAAAGATTAATTTCAAAGGGCATTTATATCTAAAAATATCAAACTTTTGTGATTGATTTGGGTTAACGTGATTATTTTTTAATTATGGAATGTATCCTACATTTTATAATGTAAGCAATGTCTTCAAGCGAATTCTTATACGTGATTTGCTGTGGAACGTATCTACCGCGTAAAAAGAAACCTGACTTCCAAATTTTCTATAAATTATTTTCTTCAGCATTTTTTTTGACTTTTTATTACTATAAACAATTCGAATGATTACAAGCAAACTGTAATTTCACATTTCTTTCAAATATGCATGTTGCAGTTGATCGAATATGCAAAATTTCAATTACCATTCTTGAATAAATCGTGAAACCAATGTTATATAATCCGCCATCATTTCTATTACACAATATCTTATCTACAGCACAGTAAAATAAACAAAAACATTAATAATTGTTTGTTTCACGATTCACTGCCCACTAATAGGTTAATACTAGACGGTCAATGTTCCGCAACCGTTTCTAAAACTGATCCAATAAAAATATTGTCGTATTGGCATTTTTTAAATACCTATACAGTCGAACTTCGTTAAAATAAAATTCGATAAATTTTATACAGTAAATTTGAATAAAGTAATGACCTTATCTCCTGTTTCCAAAATTATGGGGATTTTAGACAAAAACGTTGATTCAATCCGATAACAAACCGTTTTAATAATAGGTTTAGTGATTCATAAATTATTCGTGTGACCAGGAATAAGGAAACAGACACACAGACAGACAGGTACAGAAAAAAGTGTTTGTATTGACCTGAAACGGAAAGATCAAGTGAAAATTTTGAAATCGGAGAGCAACTTATTTTTTCTCTTTGAAAAATGATTGCAAAGCTTCTTGAATCTTCGATATGGCGAGGAAGGTACAAATAATTTTACCTAATTATACAAAAAAGATGTCAAAAACGATAGCTACTGATTACATCAACGACACTACAGTTGAAACCGATTATAACGACATCAGTTAATACAACATATCGGTTTTAACAATTCAAAATAAAAGTCCTACTGAATCTCATACAATTACCTTTTTACCAGTTTTTACGACATAATATGACGGTACCCTCAATTTCGTTATAACCGGTTTCGACTGTAGTTAATCTGCCGTCTGATAATATTACAATTTGATACCCGTTGCTCTACAGTACAGTGTACAGTATACACTTACCATATACTTTGTATACATTAATATTTTCAATATACTGAAATCGAGACAGTGGGCAGCTTTGTACACCGGACACGCACAAGTAAGACAGAATCCAGACACAGTCATGAAGTGAGCTACGAGTGATGTTGAGCAGGGCTGCCAGCACTGACCACCCAAAAACAACAACAGCGACAATTGTGTGACTGACGTCATAGTGTACATGTATTTTTATCGTAAGGGACTTAGGAAACGTGTCGGGTTCTGGTTGTAATGTAAATATAGGATTAGCGGTCTGGAGATTGTTGATGTTTCTGGAAGATTTTGTATGTTATTATGTATTCTTTATCAATGAATTGATGTAATATTAGACTGGATATTAAGCAGTGGCGTGCATCACATCAGACTGCATATTTAGTAAATAGGAGAGATGACCTTTTTTGATTGATTTTCATATTATAAATACATGGTATTTGTTCATTTTGTGCAAAATTATGTTAATTAGCAGACCCGGCATCAGTCCAGTCTTCGGTATGCTATACAAGACACTTGAAAAATTTTCGTGTGTCGAATTACCCATCAGAAATTAGAAAAACATTTGAAGAATTTATCATTAGAGGAGAGTAACTAAATGTGGGCTAGTGCTTTAATATGGGCTAGTAACAATTCTTGAAAACCTACAATCGAAAGACGCAACACACGACGATCGTTTATCGTATTCATTCGCTCTAACATCGCGATCACTCATTCTCGTCAGTCGCGCGCGAGCTGTCGCCAGTGTCGGCGATATTTGTGTTGCTGCTGTCGAAAAATTTTCTGCGGTACGTATCAATGTGTTATTTAATTAATGGAAATTAGGTCTGAATACTGTAACTATGTGTTTTATTGCAGAATATAAGTTTAATTTTATGATTTTCGGTCGATTTATTGCTTGCTATATATGATTTGTAAAGTACACGATCAAGTTGATTTTAGTAAAGAATTTCGAATATGGGCTATGACTCAGAAAGACATCTAATAGAGGTAGAAAAGCTGCTGTGGCCTCGGTTATAACTTCGTATCCATATAAAAATGAACTTATTGAAACAAATAAGAAGAAAATTGAAAAAGAAAATAAAACAAAAGATAAGAAACCCAAGCAAAAGAAAAGAAGTATAGGAAATAAAAAAGCCAAGACCAGGGACGAAAGTGAAGGTGAAGAAGATATCCAATTTGATTCAGATAGTGAACCAAATGCCCCTATAGGAAGAGAGGCTCCTGACACTGCCGATGCAGCGTGTATGTTTTATCAGGAACTTTTTTTCGAAAACGCAGCAGGAGAACTGTGGATCAGATGTTTAATGTGTAAGCTCTGGGCACATAATGACTGTGCTGGGCCAGAGTTTGACACCTGGATATGTGATTTTTGTAAGTAAATTATGTGATTTCTTCCATCTACCAAAGTAATTTGATCTCTTATAAGATAAATATTTATAATTGTTATTTTCGTACAAGATATTATAAGTTTCTATTTGTAGCCCATATTTGAGTACCTGTTCCATATTTAGCGTCTATTTTGATATTTCGTTTAATGCTCAATTTAATAATATATAATAATATTAAGAACATAAGATTGTTACTTAGCTCTTTAAAGATATATGTGTGATTATTTTGACGTCAATAAATGGTTAATTTTTTAATAGTTTTTTTATTTTTGAGGCAAAAACAAAATTGTAGCCCATATTTGGTTACTCTCCTCTAACTTATCTAAGAATTAATTAATGTACCAACTTCGAAATAATTGAGTCAGATTTCATGAATAAAAATCTAATTTAAATTTTCATTTGTATAACTGCATTCAATGATATTAAAAAAAAATCTCCTCACGTCCCCCAACTTTTTACTCGACATACATAGGTAATCTAGCAACACTTTCACACATCTTACATAAATACATACACAGAAATATATTAACCAAAAGATACATTATAAAAAAAATCATTTTTAAACAAATATTTATTTTAAGATTAACTACAGCACAAACATAAACGATCTCTTAAGCTTGCACGTGTGCAGTCAGAGATGCTCAAACAAGAGACAATATCGACTGCAGCTGAAAACAATTATATTTGAGACAATGAAGCGATTAAATAAATTATTTATTTCGATGTTCCAACTAATTAAATATTGTGAATAGCGTTGTCGTGTGTCGAATTACCCATCAGAAATTACAAAAACATTTGAAGAATTTATCATTAACTTATCTAAGAATTAATCAATGTACCAACTTCGAAATAATTGAGTCAGATTTCATGAATAAAAAGCTAATTTAAATTTTCATTTGTATAACTGCATTCAATGATATTAAAAAAAAATTCTCGTCACTTCCCCCAACTTTTTACTCGGTATACATAGATAATCTAGCAACACTTTCACACATCTTACATAAATACATACACAGAAATATATTAACCAAAAGATACATTATAAAAAAAATCATTTTTAAACAAATATTTATTTTAAGATTAACTACAGCACAAACATAAACGATCTCTTAAGCTTGCACGTGTGCAGTCAGAGATGCTCAAACAAGAGACAATATCGACTGCAGCTGAAAACAATTATATTTGAGACAATGAAGCGATTAAATAAATTATTTATTTCGATGTTCCAACTAATTAAATATTGTGAATAGCGTAACACGATTATTTTATATAGGTAGGTATTAATTGCATCGGTTCCACCTACACATTGTTCTTCGAAATGTCAACTAAAAACAATGTAAATTCTCTTGTCATATTTATTATACATAATATAAATAAATAAGTGCAAATAGGTAGGATACTTTCTTGCGGAAAATTCCAGTATTTAATACAATAGTTACTAATGACATAATATTAACCCTTAAGTGCTCCACGTCTCCAAAATAACATACCTACTACACTGGGGTCATCTCGTATCCCAGACACTAAAATGCTAACCATTAACAAAACATATCTATTTCTTTAAATACTCTATTTGAACCCAGTATTATTTTAGTAACATATTTTGTTTGAACATTATACTGTGATTAGACCAAAAAGACAAAAAAGGAACACAGTGTTTGCAAAACTTTTTCGTATTTAAAAATATATAGGGTTTTTTGCAATTTTGCCAAAAAAACATCGTGCTGCTGTTTTATCTTTTTGGTTTAAGGTAGTAGTCCGGTGTGACGGCCGAAATTTCGACTTTTTTCGTGACCTTATTTTAACAAGTAAATAATATACGATCGTTTTGTAACTTTTACATATTTATTTTAGTACTTTAAATGATACAAAAATTTTTTTTTATTTAATTTTCCATTTATTTATTTACAATATGTAATGTCAAAGTGGAGTCCTCTAAAGAATGATGAGCTGTTTCGGGGAAGCACACAGCCTTCCGTAGTCATTTGAAATGAAAAAATCAAAAATATTATTATTGTGTAGACCTTATTTTAATGAACTAACCAATAATATACATAATAAAAAAAAAATAGCGGACTTATGAAAAAAAAGTTCTCAAAATGTAATTTTTTTTGTTGATAAAATGTTTAAAAAAATTAATTTATTATTAAAAAATTAAATGTTTTAAAGGTTAGGTATTTAGATATGTGTATGTAGAATAACTAGATAAATTTTGAGCCAAATCGGTTGAATAGTTTTGAGTCAGTGCTTCCCCGAAATTTCAAAAACATGGTTTCGAGAAAAACGCTAAAACGTTTGTTTCCCATCTTATAGCAATGTGCACTCGTCGAACGATAAATGCCTGTAACTTTGGAAATATTCTAAATTTTGGTCTGAAAATTTAAGAGCATATTTTTAAAATGTGGTTCTTCCGAAAAATGTAAAAAAAAATCGATTTTTTTGACCCATCACACCGGTCTACTACCTTAAACATGACATTTAGAACTAAATAACTAGCACCTCGGTCTATCACCCAACCCCTCTTTTGTAAAACCGGCACTGAAATCTGCAAGTACTACAAACGCCTTGGAGATTGATACTGTAGAAAAATGACAGAGAGATTTCGATGAAACTTTGGAAATAACTAGACATTATATTTAAAAAATCCTTGCAAAATTTCATGGTCATTAGCAGAAAAGTTTAAGAGATATTAAATAAACAAATTAGCATGCATTCTTATGAGAACTGTATAATTTCGAGACATGGCAGGACTTTTCAAAGTGATGTGACAGAGAGAATTTGATGAAAATTTGAGCATATATTCTTTACCCATTTACAAAGATATCTGTAAATTTTCAGATTGATTAGGAACCGCTTTTTTTAATTAAAAAATGATAAGTGTATGGAAAAGAGAGAGAGAGAGAGAGAGAGAGAGAGAGAGACATCTTGCCTTCACACTATGCTTATTCCCTGCATTGCCAGTCCCGCACCTCTTAAATAGTGTCCGATATAAGTAGTATCAGTTAAAATAAATAAATCTTATTTACATGTACATAACATATGTAAATAAATACATATAAAATCCCTAACAAAAAATCAATTTTCAAAAACCGTCTAACACTCAACATAACTGAATTTGAAATATTCATGTGACAGAAATCATTTCTTCCTCAAAGAAAACGCTGACACTATCGAAAAAAATGAAACACATACGTGCAGTAAAATGTCTAAAAACGGTAAAAATGCATCTCAGGGGTATAATAAAACAACCGATGCGAAATACCGAAATAGAACCTTCCTCCCCAATGGAGGCGTCGTCATTCGGTCGATCGGACCGACTTGAATAAAAAATACCAATGCGATAAAAGTGTTAACGACACCTCAGAGGAATGGAAAGGTTAGTGTGCTCTTTGGCTATTGGTGGGCAGACGTTTTTGTGCGGATGTTACAACTTTTTGCCAATTTTTTTATCGGTTATCTTGTTAAAATTTTATTGTAACGATCGTATTTAAGAAAAATTGAATTTTACGTATATGGGAAAAACTATTTTATTTTCAGGCGTTGGTGTAATGTGTAATAGTCTTCAGCGCCTTATGTAAAATGTAGAGTCATGTGGGGCAAGTGTGCGCAGCGGGTAAGTGTGCGCAGGCTTATTTTTTATACAACTGTTGACACTAGAGTAGGGGACCTGACTGCCTTCAGTAGTCACTACGACGTTGGTCAAAAGACTGGAGTCTTGTCTGACAAAGTTACGTAGTTTTAGTAATATTGGTAAGTAAAAATTTTGGTTATAATTCTTACGATTTTTCTCAAGTTTTGATTGAAATACTTTTATATTCATGTTACAGTAATTAGTATTAGTTATATCCAAGTATACTAGTTTATGTATCTAGTTTTACTAATTACATATCAAAACTTGGTAGAATGACGCAACAGTGTTTAATTTTAACCTAATTTTGTACAGGCGGTTTGGGTTAAGTGTGCGCAGAAGGTTGTGGGGTAAGAGTACGCATATTTCAATGCGTACTTTTACTCCGATAGTCACAGTTGTTTGTGTATTGACATTTCTTTTTTTAAAAGCTTTTATTTAACTTCACTTGTTTGTTAGTTTGTTAGTTAGTTAAGTAAACCAAATTTCATGTTATTATATCAAAAATTTTTGAAGATGGACGGACAGACATGGAGAAACTACAAGGGTTCCTAGTTTTCTACGGAACCCTAAATAATGATATTTATGACATTAAATATAGTTTAACTATATTTAACAAGCTTCCGTTTAAGTTATTATAAGTGCGTACACTTACCCGCAGTGCTGCGCACTTATACCCCGATATTGGGGTAAGTGTACGCATTCTGACTAAGTTTTATTTTATTATTTTTCTAAAATTACCATTAAGTAAATTTGATTTCATGTTATGCAATTGTTAGATCAATAAAGCCTTTAAATGAATAACTTTTTTTTTTAATTTATTTCATACGAAAATTATAATTTTATAATAATTGAAAAAAAAATGCGCACTCTTGCCCCACATGACTCTATATAAAAATTCAGCATTTTTATGTGAATGTTTAAAAATTGCACACGCCTATAATTTATTAGCTACTCTACTCGATTTTTTTAAAACAAATAAAATAATATTCGTATGCTATACAGATATTCCTCTTTTTTCAAGCATGCATTTATGTCCAGTATTTGTAAGGGTACTAAATTTGAAGTGGACTGACTCTAAAATTGTTTCTCTTTCTGTTAATTATAATTTGTGGCTAGTTTAAGAGATTACTATATATATATATATGCTTTAAACTGTAAATGAAAGTTATATACATAAAGTCCTTAGATTTAAAAAATACATTTTAAGTTACATTCAAATATACACTCAAATTAAAATAATTGAAAAAATATTCCACAAAAATATGTATTGGACCAACCCTGTGGTTTCCAAAATATGCACCATGATGGCTTTGCAGGGGCGCCGTGGAATATTACAAAATCTTTCATAATTACTTTTTTCGTTTGAAATGAATGAATTTGTTCAAATTATGCAGTTATTTGACTTGTTCAATAGATAATAATCCGTACTTATATCAGAGTACTTTTTGCTTTTTGAAATTATTTTTAAAAATTTATAGTTTTCGAATAAAATATTATTGAAAATCCAGAAAATTCTGTTTGGTTTGCTCTATATCATAAAAATGGACATTTTTAGAAAAAAAATGTTTCAGACAAAAGTTGTTTATTTCATTTCATGCATTACGAATTTGCAACAAAAAAATATACTTTCACTTTTAAATTTGAAGAAGAAAAATTGAGCCTAAAAACCATTCTATGGGACCTTTTTAAGTTCACCCCATAGTGTCAATATTTAGCGCCTTCGAAACCATGAATCCTTTATCTGAAAAATATTTACTGAAAATTCGTTATTTTGAAAATAATCAGCTGGAAAATATTTAAAAAAAACACCCGGTATAAAGAAATTTTCAGAATGGTTAGGAACCGCGTTTTTTAATTAAAAAATGATAAGTTTATGAAAAAAGAAAGAGAGACGCATCTATGTGATTTCGCATGCTCCAGAGAGAGACACACACTACGCTTATCCACCCGAAAAACATGTCTACTGAAAATTCGTTATTTTGGAACTAACCAGCTGGGAAATATTAAAAAAAACACCAGGTGTATAGAAATCACGATTTTGAAGCAGGTACTTGAAGTCATGCCACTGATTATTCCAACATCGTTACAGCACAAAATATTACAATCAAGTATGTACAACCAAGTGTAACGACAGCTCCATTTTTCGTTCACAGTTATGCACACACAGACATACATACATATACATATCAGTGCTCACAGATCTGACACATCGTATGTGTACAACCTATAAAACCATATAAATCAACCGCTGTATTGAAAGGGGGCGCCACCCTGTCAATCTCAAAGGGGCGAAGTCCCTCGCTATCATGTAATACCCATTGAGGGTGGCTAAACCTCCCTTATGAATACATGTCTCAATATTAACTTTCTGATGCCAGACGAACCCTTCTTCGTCGATGTCCGGTTGTGTTCGGATTACGTTCGGTGGAAAATTTTCGCTGAATTGCTATTTTGAAGTTTTCGCGTTGCAAATGTCTATATACATAATACATTGTATGAAGATATAAACGGTATGGAGAACCATACATATCTTCCATGTTCTATAATATCTTTTATCTAATTTTTAATATAGGTATAAGAAAATTTTCAATTGACATTTGTCAGAAGTAAATCTTTCATTTATATTATAAATATTAGTTTTCTAATATCTTAATGTCAATTGTATAACACACAAATTAAATTTGTAGAATAACTAATCTGACATTTGAATTTAACTGCGCTGGCAACATAAATTTATTAGTATTTAAAATTATGAGAGTGGTTTTTACTCCTTCATTAGCTATTTTGGCAAGTTTATAAAATAAGTGCCCCTTAGATTAGATTCAACTACAAGCAGGCCCGGATTTACCATGCAGGCAATGTAGGCACGTGCCTAGAGCGGCAAAAATTTAGGGGCGGCATATTTTGGAAAAATAACCTAAAAAAATTTATTTGACAACGAAAAAAAAAAAAAGGTAATTCATATAAAAAATAGAAAAATATGCACTTTTTTATTGTTATTCAATGAAAAGGGCGGCAATTTTCGTAACTGCCTACGGGCGGCAAATTTGTAAATCCGGCCCTGACTACAAGAGTACCAAGTCTTATCAAAATTGGTGAGATACTACTCACTTTTTAGGCGATAATAGGTACAAAATTTCAAATAATAAAATCAATAGGTCTGGAGTACTTACTAAGCCAAACATTTTCTCCAAAAATAATTCAAATCGGTGCATATTTACAGTAGTTATCATGAAGAAGAAAATTCTACATCCAGACACACGCACGCACAGTCGCCATGCGAGAATGAACTTTTCTTTACGTTTTGAAGGTAGTACAATTAGAATTTGCTCTTATCTCGGACACGATTTTTTGACGGTATTACAATACTTCCATTTCTTCGAACATGGAAGTAAAAAATCTGAACATATTTAATGACTATTTTTTAAATTAATTTTCTAAGCACTTTTGTAGTCAAAGAAAAAAATTAAAAAAGCTGTTCGCATTGATTATTGAAACCTTACTTTCCTTTGGTTGACAACAATCTAACGTATGTATGTATACACTATACAGTCATAATAACACCTATTGCACACAGCTAGCAGTTGGTTATAACTTATAATGCTTCATCAATTTTCTAAATGAAAACTTACTTTAATGAAAATAAATCTGACAGATGTTCCTTACATAAAACATTAAGTAATCGTTTCTCGTAATTTGAGTGTTATAAAAATGAGAACATATGGACATATACAACATACATATGAGTATTTGAAACATATTATTATCTATATGGATATAATTCTGTCTATGTTTTATATATTTTGCATCGAAAAAAAAATTACGTCATAGATTTTTTTGCTCGTTACATGCCCGTATTCCACAGGCGCAATCTCACAATTTTTATTTTTAAAAAGGGTACGAGATAATATGTTTAACTAACTTAGCTCGCTTATTGAATTTTCATTTTTCATGAAAATTAAAAAATAAATTGTTTTATCTCGAAACCCTGAAAACAGAGAAATAGCGTATGAAAGGCTTTATTACAAAAGTATATTTGATCACAATCAACCATTTGAATTTATGTAAAATCTTGTGTAAAATCGTCTTTTTTCTATCAAAATATTTTAATAAAATCACCAGGCAATGTATAAAATCCTTAGATAAGATACAGGACTAATATCACATTACCTATAGCGTTGTTACCAGATCGCTCCACGAGTCATTGGCGTATCATTCGGATTTTAAAATAAATATCAATTGTTTTGAATTATAAAATTAATTAATACCTAATAATAAATAATTTATATTGTCTATAAAAGTATTTCAGTTATAATTGATTAACAGAGAAATCTATTTGGAATTATCATCTCTCATACATACCAAATTCAATTGTAATTTAAAACATATTTATCTATATCTATAAAAGAGTTTGTCCTTAACCGCTCACTCACTCACTCACTCATATATCACCCAAAGCCCTGGACCTAGAAACGTGAAAATTCGTAGGTGCCTTCCTTTTATAATGTAAGCACCCATAAAGACAGAATTTTTCGAAATTCAACCCCTATGGGGTTAAAACAGGGTGTCAAAGTTTATATAAAAAATATTTTTTTTGTTCGCATTTAATTGAAACTTATCGAACATACTCTACAATATAAATAATGAAACAATTATATCAGCATTTCCCAAAATTTAATCCCTAAGGTGTTAGGGGGGTGGAAAAATGTGTAATATATATTTTTTAATTCACCGAATGAAACATGGCACAAGTAGGTACTATATACAAGATAAATATCAGTTACGAAAATTCAGCCTCTATGGGAATAGGGGGTCGGGGGTATAATTTTGATATATTTATCTTCATAATTGTTCATGATATTAAAGTAAATTCGAACAAATTAATATTCAATTAAAAATGAATGTTCGATATTCAAGCCCTGATAGCATGAGACGGGGACGAGGATGGATTTAGATATGCATATCTACATACTTGCTTTACTTATAAAGGTAAATTCGGGCAAAATAGTCATCTATTAAAAAAAAATTCGACATTCAACCCCTAATGGCGGGGGTAGGCAGAGTCTGTGTTTTTGATATGTTTATCTGCATAGCTGCTTACGTTATAATGGTGGAGTCGAGCAAAATGATCTGCAATAATAAAATTCGATATTCAACCCCGAATGGTGAGGGTTTTAACTAAGATCCAAGATATTTACGTTTTTTTATAGGTAATGAAAAAATATATATAAAAAAAATGTAATATGTCATCCCCTATCACATATGGAGGGTACTAATTAGTTTCGAAGTTTATGCGAGCGAAGCCGCGGGATTCCGCTAGTATAATATTATAAATTTTCAACTGACGCCTCTGGGATATATCCACTTAACCTTAAAACTTTTGTACCAAACATTTTCCCTGAAAAACTTTAATTTTCAAAATATTTGCTTATCTCAATTTAAATAGACCACACGTTTAATTATTATTAAAGCTCTAATACTGTTTCTGTGAATTAGTTATTTTAACAATAAGGGCCTAAAATCTTACTTAATACACGTGCGGACTAATATGTTAGTCACTATAGAATTGCTAGGTGTTCTATATCTATATAATGCCTAACATAAAAAATATATTATATACTAAACTCCAAAATTAAGGGATCACTAAAAAGACTACTTAAAAAGTATAATATAAGTTATAAGCACCTACCTACTTAATTGTACATAATAATAATGTAGTTTTGTGTTGAACGCAACAAACGTTGGCAACAGAGCGCACGCTGTTCAGATCAATAAGTCAGTCGTCCCCGAGGACGTAGCTCGTTACCTCCTCCTCGTCCTGGATCCGTCGCGATGCAACCACCTCCACATCCACCCTGCACACACCCACCCACATGCACAGTATGCGTGCCTAGACTCAATGATATTTGTATTCATTAAGAAGAACTATTTATATTTTTGTACTTATATGAGTATAAATGGAATACCTAATTATTTATATTTTTATTATCTTTTGATTTTTTATTAGATTTTGGGACTTTAATATTATACGAAACGTTCAGAAGCAATATCAATCAAATTCACTTTATATTAATTCTATAATTTTGACCCAATAGTAATTATTATTTTTTTTAATATTATAAGTTTAATTATAGAAATCGATTTGTTTTCGAATAAGACAGTTCGCATGATTTTTAGGGTTCTATATCTCAAAATGAAAAAAATGGAACCCTTATAGGATCACTTTGTTGTCCGTTTGTCTGTCCGTCATAACCCTTTTTCCCAGGAACTGCTAGAGGTATCAAATTGAAATTAATATCAAATACTAACAAAAGATCTACAGCCTCATAGTTTGGTGAAAAGTGCAAATTTCTAACTCAATGTAATAAAAGCGTATTTTGATTTTTTGATACTGTTATGAGGATATCAACCAATCGATAGCTCGGCCGTTTTGTTGCCCTTTTTGATATGGCACGGGTTGTTAATCAAATTATAAGAACTCAATTTTTTAATATGATTTATAATACAGAAATAGAGAAATACAAAATCTGCCTTTAAAAAACTGATGGGTATATAGTCTATAGAACAATAATTTAATTTAACACTTTATAAATAGGTGCTAAGTCAATAATAAACAAAAAAAAAACACCTCAAAAATTGTTTTTAATTATTGTTATACGTTCTTGTTTTTTTTTTTTTTTAAAGTCGGTTTTATTTTCTTTTTTATGTTTTTAAAAAATTTGTAAGCGACTAGAGCAAATATTATATAAAAATTTAAATCAGTTTATTTCGTAAAAATTAAATACCGGGCGTGTCTTGGACAAATAAGTCAACGATCATTGTAATAACTTATAAGTATCTATAATTTAAACATTTTTATGCAACGTGGGAAAATTATGCTAACAACAGCAACATTTTCAATGTACGCATACTAATCAGGAACCAATATAAAAATAAACACAACAATATGCAAATAAGGCCTTATTCTACCCGAAAGCACATCAGTAAAATGACTCAGTCACGATAAAGCAATTTCTAGACAGTGTAAGTATGATTTGAAACAAATTATCGTATTTATTTCTGTAATGTTTTGGTTAATAAATAAAATATAGCTTACTATAAATAATAGATGTTACATCAGACATAACATAGGTCAATTGATCCGTGAAATATTGTATAGTAAATGTTCAGTAATAAGGATATTCAATGTTCTTTAATCAATTTTTATTTTTCATAATCATTTTAACAAAATTTGATTGAACTTTCTTTATTTATAAGATTTTTTAAATTTAATAGGTAGGTATATACGATACTGAAGAAGATCGTAAAATGTCGATTAAATAATTATGAGATGAAATAGGACCTAATAAATATATAAGGCCACTCTTACAGTATCACAGAAATATGAAAATATATTTTTCATCAAGAGAAAATAATAATGTAATACCTATTAGTCTTGCTGGCTTTATCTTTTCCGACAGTTTCTTCGTGATCGGTCTTTTATAACACATATTTAGTCATAGTTTTTGGACGTAAAAAACAAAATGGCGACTACCAAATGATCAATGACAATTACAAATTATTAATATATGGATAACAGCATAATTATATCTATATATATATATATGACACTCTTCTTACTGATTATAAAAACTGCAATACACGGTTGATAAATAATTCAAAATCGATCATGTCAATGGACGAATATATAAACACATCAAAAAATAATTACATATCCTCAGATAACATTGAGAAAATATTATCAAATTTAAAACAAAATCAAATGTTTTATCAAAGAATAATGATGAAAGATCTTTGATATATTTCATTGATAGTGTAATAGTCATAAAAGGGATTTTCAACTTCATATCTTCAAATAAGCCTTGTTTCACACATACGCGGTTCCATTCGGTTCGGTTTGTTTTCGGTTTCAGCCGAAAACGAATCAAACCCTTTCACACATACACGGTTCTCATACGGTTCATATTAGGTTTTATTTTTTTCCGTAAACTCAGTAGTTATCATGGAGAGAAAGCAAGTTGTTGCCATGTTGTTTCTCTATAAAAAAATTAAAAAATGAAGGAGGAATACTAGAATTCATTGCGAGCACCCTCTCAACACTTTACAGCAGAAATTTGGAGCATTCTATTTTCCCGAAGCTAAAGAGCATGAAGACGATCCACATCAACATCTAGAAAATATAACTTAAAAAAAATAACACTCGCTATCAGGTTAAAACCGAAACTAAACCGAGTATGTGTGAACGCGTTCATTGCTTTGTGTTCCCTGGACACGAATTGAAACCTGATGAAATCTGTCCGTGTGGAGGGAGTATTCAGTTCTGTACGGTTTCTATTAGGTACCGAATACAAACTGAACCATTGTTTCACACTTGTCGGCAGCGACCGAAAACGAACCGAACCGAATGAAACCGTATATGTGTGAAATAGGCCTAACGAAGATAATTGTTGATACTGACAGCAATCAGCATTAATCAGCAACTAGCCTAATATAACCGCGGTTTAACAATAAACTACCACTTTTGTCTATATAAGACTTAATAGCAACGATGAAAATAAATAATCGAACGGGCACAGTATGTACACTAGCTTCACCTGAATTTCTATACGGTGCATGACTATAAAAGCACTAAAATACTTACTAATCATCAACAAAAACAATCGTTTCTATAACTCAAACAAATTGTATAAAGCGTGGTAAATTATTTATGGCATTTGTTAAAGTTCAGCAGTTCATTCCGTGCAACGTCAATCCGATAAACAGACAGTATTTTCTCTAATTAATTATTGAGAATCTGTCTTTATAGGTTACTTAGAACAATACCTGTTATTGTTTCATTACTTTCTCGAGCAGAATGGCAACGTCTAACAATTACGATGCATGAAAACTAGGTTGGGATTGTTATAGTTTTTATGCAACTCAAAGTAATCACTGTATAATGTGTTTTTCAGTTTTCATAGTGATTTAGTTAATGCATAGAAACAAAATATTATTTCATTGATTCATGGGCATCTGCAGAAAATTTTGCAAGGAGCAAATTTCTGAAAAAACTAGCCTCCAATAACCTTAGCATGAACTTGTTTTTGGTCTCGCATACATTTTTTAAATTACTTATTTAATCATTATTTTTTCGATAATTTCATTGACTTAATCAGCAATAGGCACCAGTTTAGGAAAAATGATATATAAATAGCTGTTACCCACAACTTTATCAACGTAGAATTTGTATTTATTATCTAATAAACACGGGATACAAAGTAGCCTATGTCCTTTCTTAGGATGTGAACTATCTCCCTGCCAAATTTCATCAAGATGGGTTCAGCGGTTTAGCCGTGAAAAGGTAACAAAAGACAGAGGTATTTTGTTAAAAGCAAAGTTGTTTTGGATTTTTTAGGTTATGTAACAAAATAGAATTTTAATTTGCAAGAAAAATCAAAACAAAGAAAAATGATTTTTTAGTTTTACAAGCCGACCACTATAAAAAAAACATACAAGATAAATCGTAAAATAGCATTTTTTTAAAGGTTCAAAAAATTTCCTGTCAAAATTTCAGTTAAATTTTCCCTGTGATGCCTAAAACAAGTTTATACAAAAATTACACCTTCCATTCAGTTCAGTATTAAAAAAAATGTTAATATGACTCTACTATAGCCACTAATATAGTACATACATATATACAAATTTTACATTGCGTTCTATTGTGTATTACGTACAATACACTGTATTAAATTTTTTTGATGGTCGCTTTAAACTAAACCAGTAAACATTCTATATAGTAAAAACAAATAACTCCATCGATACATTTCAAATAAATACATTTTAGAGCCATAAAATTTAATACAGCCTCCGTACACATTCACATATCCAGAAATATGATATTGAATGTTGCATAAATAATTGAGTGGTGAATTGAGAGGGTTCAACCCCTGCGTAACGCCGCCAATTCCTGTGAGAAATCAAGTCAACCCTCCCGCGCATGACCTATCAGCCACCAATCTGTCTCAAATATAGAATGCGGAATGTTATACGGTCATTGTTGCTTTCGTCTGACACTCTAAAAACTGCATGTTTAGTTTTGCTGATTAAGATTTCTCAAGTATACATTAAGTATCTATTGATAGTTTGTATTGAGCAGTATTTCTCAAATAAGATGCGGTAGATGAGTCATAAAACATTTATGTATAAAACTATATAGTCTATTTCATTTAAGTTTGCAGTAGTTGCTGGGGATTTGATGGTATGATTCACGATTCGTACCGTCAAATTACCAGCACTGCAAACATAAATGACACAGACTGTCAAGGTTAGTAAATATACAGGTTGTACCATCGCTTTTGACCAATCAGCGCCCGCGCGGGAAATACGTCACACAGGGTGACATTCAAATGTAATAGAATAAAATGTATTGCAAATATACATATTCATTGAACGTTGTCTTCCGTATTATTTCGAATTTCTGGACATAAAAATAAATATTGTTTATCACAGAAGCACAAAGTATTACAAACGATCATATATTACACATACTAGTTGTTAAATACAAGATATATCTTCATAAAAATTAAAAAATGGAGTTAGAAGTCAATAATTATTTTGTGTATAACGAGAGCACTTTGAGACATTTTTTTACTGAAGTACATTTATTATTATGTACCTATATATATTAAATACAGGTAAATCCTGTTCATCGGAAAGATACATCCTAGTTTTAGATTTCTTTCCTAAAGCAATTTCAACTTGATTTGGCGTTAAAATATTCTTAAAGGCGACTTACTTGATCCTCGAATCCAGCCTGATAATTTTTTATTTGTTGTTCTAATTTAGAAATGTTTAGCTCTACAATCTTCTTGTTATTCTCAAGATCTGCAATTTTTTGTTTAATACGTGTTAAAATAAATCTTTTCACTTTTAATTGTATAACTCCTTACCATTCTTTTTCAGTTTTTTTGGTTGTAGGTTTAATAAATTAACCTGCAATTCATCTTCAAGATCATCTGGTTTAAAATGCTTGCTACATAAAGGTACGTTTATGATCAGCATTCCATTTGTCTCTACGATGACACTTTCTGATCAATTCCTTTTGTATAATTGGATCCATAGGAAAGTTATCATTTTATACTTATTATTAGTTTAAGTGATTTTATTCTTTTGCCTATTTCGAATTATTTTTACATAAATATTGATATGTACTAACAGTCAGGGCCGGATTTACAAATTTGCCGCCCGTAGGCAGTTACGAAAATTGCCGCCCTTTTCATGGAATAAAAATTAGAAAAGTGGATATTTTTCATATGAATTACCTTTTTTTTTTTTGTTTTTTTTTTTTTTTTCGTTGTCAAAAAAATTTTTTTAGGTTATTTTTTCCAAAACTGCCGCCCCTAAAATTTTGCCGCTATAGGCACGTGCCTACACTGCCTGCATGGTAAATCCGGGCCTGCTAACAGTACCTTCGCCTTTTTTTCGATCTATATAGTCGCATCAAGTCATCACAAAGTCACAATTTAAATTATGTTACTTATTATTATACATATTGTAGTGTAAAGATATTTTAAATAAATAACATAAATTAGTGGCTACATATATACCTTAAACAACAAGTCTTGTTTATTTAAAATCGCTCAAAATCAAAATATTAAAAAAAACTATGAACACTATAACTACAACTACCATACAAAGACAGCGATTTGTTATGATTGGGCACCCGAAATGACGTAGTTCTCCCTCTCCTGTCTTGATTTTGACAAGCTGATGGTACAACCTGTTTATTTACTAACTTTGACAGACTGTAATGTCAGGTATTGTAAAGATTTAGTTCGTGAGAAAAAGTTAAGCGAACGCTATCTGCAGTAGCATTAAATGTATAGCTATAATTATTTAAATGCTATGCATTTTATAATGTCACCACCAGTGTCACCACTGTTTTTAAATCGTTAATTTATATTTAATGTGCTGGCATTAAGGTCATCCTTATAAATTATAACATTTATTACAATTGTCAGTGGGTTTTCATGTATATTTAATACCTCGCAGATAGTGTTTGATTAGTATTTGTTATAAGTAAATTCTTTAGAATACCGGACATAATACAATTTAAGTTCTATTTAAAATTAGTTTTTTTTACAACTTCGAATATAACTGCATACGTCAGAATACTCGATCCCTATTGGTTGATTTCAGTTTGTTTTGTAAACAGTTACGTCACGCATACCACGTGACTTTGAATGCGCGTTTTATTGGGATTTTTTAATTTGAATAGAAAAAGATTATTTTCAGCGTTTTTTGGAAAAAAATATTAAGGAAGTATCTATTATATACATACACACAATTTACAATATATTTTAAAATTTAGTTAAATACTCTATTCATCCTCAAAATGATTATACACCTAAAAATATCTCGACTATTTCATTGGATTTAACAATAGTTTTGTTTGGCTAATATTTGTGTTAAAGAAACATAATAAAAAAATAAAATGATAAATCTAATTAACATACTAACGCATTACCAAGTTTAACTAAATGCTCCTTTAACTAACTGTAATATTATCAACAGAACCAAGCATAGTACATTCAATTAAAATTATTTTTAATTTTCTGCACTCTGTTTTTACAACGCATATTATGTACATTTTTCATTTAGAGCCTAAATATTGATTTAAATTATATTTGTAATACACCAAATTTACTTTAAAGGAGCATTTAGCGCTAAAGGAGCCTTAAGTTGATTGATAATACCAGGCATAATACTTATAAAAATACACAACAAAAATCAAGATTGAAATCTGTTAACCATACATTCCCAGATCACATAGATTAGCTAGGTTGTGAGCACGAACTAAAGAGACAAGATCGTGGACTCCTGCGTGAACACACGTGCATGAATGTATTTATGTGCGTGGATGCGCGCCTCATCCTATTTCCGCGCGAGGTCTGACCACCAGGTGTCACAGCTGTTGGCGACGGCGACGCTATTTGCGGCACCGCTCCAGCACCACGTGTGCAGACGTCGAAAAATATATGTGTGCTTTCATTTTTACACTCCGAGCACGTGTTGTGTATTCAAATTTGTAGGATTCTTAGGATAAATAGACTAATTACTACTTTAAGTACACTGTCGATGAAGTATTTTTGTATAAGCAGAAAAATAAAAAAATGCTATGTCAAATAACAAAGGGAATTTGCTACTTTAAAAAAAAAAAACATTTAAATCATTTAAAACTCCAATCGAAACCGTAAAATAACTGTTTAAATATCGCTACAGATTGCTTTATTGCATTATTAAATTTGAAAAAAACTGCCAAGCTCGATTTTGCCTAAAAAAAATTATGTCAATGACAAACTGATTGATAAGATAATATTTTTTTTAAATCATGGTCTGCCCAGTAATTGAGAAAATAATCAAACGGAATGAAATACCATTTTGTTTTATTCCGAAAACTGAAAGTAAAAGATATAGCAAATTTTCAATTTAAATGACGTTTACCGGATTCATACGGAATCAATAATGTAAATTAACATCTAAAAAATAGGTTGGCAGAACTGCAAACTTCTTCAGACTGCTTGGACGTAATAATCAATAATTGAACGTAATTAAATTATTGACGGTGAACAGGGCCGACAAGAGAGCGATGCAGACGATGCAAATCATTGGGGCCCGGGACCCCAAAGGGCCCGGGCTGAATCTATTCTTTAAATCAAAATGTAAATAATAATACTGAAAATTATTTGAATGATGAAATTTTAAAATAGTTCTGTTGATGATAGCTATAAAAATCTTTACCATAATTAAATATCAATATAAATTTAACGTAACAGGCCCCCTGTTAGAGAATAATTTAATTTTCACAAAAGAAGCGGAAGATATAGGAAATTTTATTTAAACCAAAGAAAATAAATATAAATATAGAAGAAATAACCATATGGAGAAAGATTTAACATTCGGGCTCCAGGGGCCCGGCCCTTTGCATTTTGGTAAAAAAATTGACCAATGTGATTTAAATTTGAGTAAATTTTGAATCAAAGAAGTTTACACTATATTATTGAAATATTTCTGGAAAAACATTAGGTAATTCATCATAAAAAAGCGAGAGGCCACCCATAAGAAAATCTAATTTATTTTATATGATAAATTGAAATTATTGAAATACACAAACTAATTAGCTGACTAACCAAATTATATGAAATTTACGTTATTTTACAAACTGTTGTGTTTATATTGTATTGTGGCTAGTGTAAGATTTAAATTTTATTATTAATGCTCAAAAATACATGCATTCAATTTTTTAAGTACCTAAATAATATTATTTTTTGTACAAAATAGATAAATTTCTGAATTATATTTCTTCCTGTGACTGAAGGATTAAAATCAAAAGTTTCTAGAACTTTTTTGTTACATTTTAGGAAACCTATCTAAAGACACCCCGCGTGATGGGGTAAGTGAAAAAAAATTGAGTACACTTTTCAGTCTATAGGAGGGGGGCCCAAAAAAATTTTTTGTTATGTTGCATCGGGGCCCGGTTTGGCTCTCGGCGGCCCTGACGGTGAATACGAAATTTGACAGAAACTGGAATGAAACGTCAAAATTTGATTGGTTATTGGCAAATATAAAAAAAAATCTTTTCTAATCTATGTTAGTGTAAGTTAAGAAATTTAATAGGCTATATACTTTGCTAGGTGCAATTTGAAGGTTACATTTTGAGGTTTAAAAAACTAAACTTTTTTAACCCTTTGAACCCTGAGCTTTTGCACTTACTGGCAGCGTGACCCTTATATTATGAGGAAAACAATGATACGTAAACATTTTATTTCAGAAACATAAATACTTATTATGCCAGTTACCAGGGTTCAAAGGGTTAAGATTTTATCTACAATTATTTTTGACTGTGATATTTAACTTTTAAATAAATCTTTCAAAATTATTTCATTTTCAACCCAAAAAGTTTACCCACTCCTTCTGAAAACAATGTACACTCATATATAAGTAAGAAAAAAACTATTCAAAGTACTAAATTATCATACTTATTTATTTACAAAAATGCATACAATTGTCTGATGGTAAGTAAATGTTTTTGCGTTGGGAGTACCGCTTTGTATTTTTTTTACGCCAGAAATCTCGACGTCTACTATAACGAGATGCGAATCAGGCCCGCGAGCTACGCACGTGTTCAGACTATCACGTGTGTATGTGTGTGGTGTGTGTGTGTGTGTGTGTGTGTGTGTGCATGTGTTTATCTTTATTTTTATGCAATGCATGAGTTGGACTGCAGGGGAAAAATAACGCTTTAACACAAGATTTAAAATAAACACTAATGAGACAATTTGGTGGCTTGTTTCAGTTAAATTTTTATACCGAAAATTTAAGTAGGTGTAGTTATATTTAAAAAAAAATATGTTCTTTATCTTTTTCATACTTTTTTATGTGTGAAGAAGTGAAGAATGATATATGTATAATGTAAATAGTAATATTTATTTATATTCATCTGAATACATTCAGTTATATAGATCAAATAATTACTTACTCATAAATTGTTTAGATGCAATTTTATGCACTTCTCATATATAATATTTATTTTAAATATTTTTAATCGATGGTTAATTTAAAAATATATTTAACTATAAAAAGTTTAAATAACTTTTTTGAATACTTTGACAGCCGCCATTTTATAACAATTTCGTGTCGATGACGATCAAAATAATTGATCGATACTTATATCAAAGAAAAAAAAATTTAAAAAAATATTACCTATATGTAAACGTTATTGGTTGTTTATTTATTTATATTTCGTTTGGCACAAATTCCTTATTAGAAAAATTTCATGGTGGTGACGTCACAGTATAGAACAAATGACTTGTCGAGCAGACCTTGTATTATTGAATCATGGGATAACGATATAAATGGGAGCGTTATAACGAAATTTTACTGTATATTAACTATTATTAACCATTGACTCATTAGCTGTCAAATTGAAATTATATTGTTTTTAAAGTTATAAAATTATATTTACTATGTTGTTGTTCCATCATCAAATTATAGTCCATCAATGACAGAAATTCAATTAAAATTGTGTATAAAATATCCAAAAATAACTATTTTCCAGAAGCAACAAATATCAAACAGTAAAAATGTCAATTTTATAAGTTTTGAATACCGTAGAAAATTGATTTGATGTTATTCTGATATAGTTATACAAATCATGTTATTTTTAACAATAATTTATTAGTTTAAATTGCAATATCTATGATATTTATATTGAAGTATTCATTAAGTTTACTAATATAATTTTAAAAATATATTTCTGTATTTATAAATCTTCTGTGATTGGGTTAGCTGATAAATGTTTTATAAATTGTAAGATAAATGACTACATGTTTGTTACGTTTGTCATAATAATTAATATTCTTTAAATATTTTAAGATTTTTTAAAAACATGACATATACAACACTTACATTAAAAATGTATACATATAAACATATGATTATACATAATAAACATATGTTCATATATTGGTTTTAAATATATAATAACTATAACTATTAAGTTATAAATAATAATTAAGATAAATACACTGCCGTGAAAAAGTCTTTGGGCATTCATTTTTTTGCGTATTGTAAATATAAAACTGCAAAAATGGTTGATCAAAAATCTTAAATGTTGATAAGAGTACTCAATTACAACTTTTGTTATAATCCTAGCATATCTAAAATACGGCATTTACAATAATTTTCCATGTTAAGGAAACATTTTGAATTATATGCCATGCCTGAAAGGTCATGTTGAAAGTATTGACGCACAGTGTCTTTCAAGCTAACGAGAAATTGTTTTTTACTATTTTGACTGCGAGTAAACATATTCTTTTCGCTATTTTGGGCATTTTTATTGACTGAAAGCTGTATATTTACATTCAAAATCACAGGTGTCCAAACTCCTTCACTTTAACTCGTTGATAAATTTTCAAAACAAATTTATAAATAAATATGAGTATGGCTTTCGTTTCTCTTCATAAATGAGAGATCTTAAGACATCTATTGTAACATACAACAAAACCATAACTAAAAATACATTAAAAAAGACGTAGCTTACAATCAGTAACCAAGAAGCAGTAAGTAACAAAAACACAATTTTCCTATCTTCCATATATACATCCAAGTTAATCCCTTACACTCTAATAAAACCTCGGAAGCCTTTTATCTTATTTTTTACAGTCATCCCGTGAGATAAGCGATGCAACTTCTAGCCGCAACGCGGATATTGGTACTCGCAATACAAGGTAATAACGCATCTAGGGATATTGTCTTACAACCACATTTTGTAATTAAACCATCGTGGTAACATCGTTATATTCTGTGGCTAAGTTCTGTTCCCATAAGAAACATGAGACCCGCTCGTTCGCACATACCTATATTTAATATAAATATAGTACTACATACGAACTATACATACGTTCATAATATAATATATGTGTATACGTACGTGTAGCATTAATAGAAAAAGGAAAACCAATGATTATTGTTGTTGATATTAAGTCTTGTTATTTTACGTGTTAGATTGGTATGTTTGGAACATTAAATTATATATTTAGCAGGTAATAATATATAGGTTTACATGTATTTGTTCAAATTGTTTTCGTGTACAAGTATACGAGTATTAGATGGATTTTGAAAGTATATATTTAGAAAGAAATATTGAGTAATTTTATTGATATGTTTAGTATCTGATTAGTGAAGTAAAAATTAATAAAAAATAAGTACAAGACTGAGAAGTTCAGCATCGTTATATAAAACTTAATTATTGACAATAGTTTTTTTTTAGAGTTTTGACGTTAGGGTGGGCCTCGTACAGCCATGAGTGTATTGACAATAGTTAGTTGTACAAGACAATATATCTAACCGATTTCCAAGGTGTCTGTGTTTTTACGTAAACCATAGATTTATAGGATGGACTGAGCATTCCCTATGCTTTTTATGAAGTAAATATTGGCGAAAAAGTGTGAGAGAGACAAAGCGATAAAGTAGTCTGTAGTTGTCTCTTTCTAGAATTCTAATTGGTCACTTTACAGGTTTGCTAAGAAGCGTATACAGGACAGACCTACAGAAAAGAGACAGGCATTGGCTACACATTCGCTTTGTCTCTTTCAAGAGAGTGGTCAATTTTGTGAGGCTATTGTTCATTTCATTCATTTGCTTATGAAAGAAACCACAAAATTAAGTTTGTACGTAATAATTCCACATAGAATTAGAAATTAATGATTTTCTAATTTTTGATTTGTAAATATACAAAATTAACAAAACTGAAGAAATAATTACTTATATGTGTAAAAACTCCTATTACGTTAACCACACCTATATCCTTTGATTCCTTGCGTACTGTTTGTTTTTTCTACCCTAATAGGCACAGTGGCAAGAAATCTTACATTTTTTCACCGTTTTATTTAGAGATAAAAGAAGATAAAATAATATTTAACAAAAAAAATTAATAAATGAATAAATAAATAATATCATAGAAATATAGAAAACACAGTAAAATAAATACTGAACAAAATACTTAATAAAATTAATAAATTAATAAGTACCTACATAAGACAATCAAGATATGAAGAAACTACTTGGCTGTATTCTGAAGAAAAGAACTCCAATAAAAGAAGAAGAATATTTTCTATTTTTTCCCTTTACAATGGGAAGTACCACATAGATTTTATGATGATCAGCCAGTGAGTAAGTCTATCAAAATATGTTTTTTATTGCATTGCAGGATTAAAAACTTAATTTTTTACAGGACTAACTGGCTGTAGATCTTTGTACTTATTTGATATTAATTTCAACTTTATACCTACTGTCGTTCCTGAGAAAAATGGTCATAACGGACATATATAAGTTTATTCAACTAATTCTATAGAGTTAGTCACGTTGGTACCTGAACGATCGATTTATTTATAAAATTACAAAGATATAATCATCTTTCAATACCTACAGGTAAAAAAAACGTTTTTGATATATGATAAAAATATATTAACATTCACTGATTTCGATCAGAAATACTCGTATAATCCATAGCAAGATAGTTGTATAGATATCGGCTGTTAATTTTAACTCAAGACAAACGGGTCCGTATGGTGTATGTTTTTTTGTAAATTTTCATATGCGCGTTTCGCAACACCACGATGGAAATCGGGGTTGCTATTTGTATATACCGCGGGCTGGCGGCCACATGCGCCGCGTGGCTACGTAAATGCGTCGCGACTCACATTATTTCACTGGAATATAACACACATGATTTTAAAAATCAATAATTTAAATAAAAATTTATCAAAACCCACACGTGGGTGTTGCTGCGCAACCCACTAGACACAACTCAAAAAATACCCTTGCCAATCGATTCGTGAATCAATCCCGAGTCCAACGAGGTACATGAAGCCATATATGAAAATTTTTGAGGGGGGTGGGTCATGACCGAAAAAATTCCTAAAATGGGTTAACCTAGAACCATAGACTTACCATTTAGCGAAAACCCGAGGTCTTTAGGTGGTCTGGAAGACAGACGGACGGACAGAAAATTCGTGAGTTGCGGTAAAAACTTTGAAAGTCCGCGTATTATATTTTCTTGAGAACAAAAAATAAGCTAACGCCATCTGCGAGGTATTAAATATAAATGACAGTTGTAATGAATGGTATGGTTTATTTAGATGGTCTTGACGCATTAAGTAAAAATCAGCGATTTTATCAGTGGTGATAAGTGTACCTCATAAAATATATAGCATTTACATTATTATAAATTTATTACCACTGCTCTAGATTCATAAGCAAATTCATAAAGATTTGATAATATGCAGACAGCGTTAACAGAACACTCCTCCAATTTCCGAATTTGTAAATTTGCATTATTAAAAACAAATAAAATTAAAATTGTTATTTCACTACAAAAAATATTAACCCCTTTCCCCCGATTTTTTTTGTTTGTCGCTACTAAATATTTATTTTTTGATTCTCTCTTGGTACATATATGTATAATTATTATTTGTATTGATTTTAAGTTTTTATAGAATAAATAAAAAGTATGAAATACATATCGCACACCCGCACAAAAGCGTCACAACTCAAAAAAATGAGATAAATATGTAGAATGATTCCAAATTACTATATATTTCTACTAAAAATTGTCATTAATGTACTTCGTGTACCTACCGTCAAAATTAGCATATTCTAAAAAATGTAACATTTTTATTTTTTTTTTAAATACTTAATCACTAAGCGTTTTAATAGTTACTATTTTTCTAATATCGCAGGAATACTGAAATATTTAAATTAAATATTGTGTATCAGTCCTTTTCCTATACTATATAGTATACCTTTACAATTTTGATTTATCTAAATTGTTATAATTTCATTCATTCTTATTTCCTCAAAACTACATTTTTTGAGTTGTGACACTTTTTTGTGATACATTTATCTTTTAACCCTTTGTTGACTAGTGGTATCACAGTGAAACCACTTATCAAATAATTTATTTCTAGTTTCCTAGTGGTTTTACATGGATACAACAAGCTTACAGATTTAAAAAAAATCCGGCAACAAAGGGTTAACTATATATGTACTTACAATTAAAATAAATAAATAGCAAAATATAATTTTCATTTTACAACATTAAAAATAATTTTCAACCTATCTCTGCTATAACATTTTCCAAATCTCAAGACTTTGAATCCGTGGCAACAGAATGATCGTAAAGAAACATTTGCAATATGGATATTTGTTTTAAACATACGGCAGCTCTGGCATGCCTGTAGGTGCGGCATTGGATAGGGCAATATGGTGCACAGATTGTATAAATTCAAAATAACTTGACAACATGGAGCGCTAAATGCAGACCGGTACTATGTCTTCCGAATCCACAGAAAGATATATTTAAAACAAACGTGTGCACACGTCTCCCGTTACAAATAATGTGTGTATAAGGTACACATTGAGTGTATAGAGGAAATAACTCAACAAAATAAAAATACTTATTCGGTATGGCCAATCATATAGTATAGGATAATAACATAAATATTTATTATAATCTAGTGTTACTCGCAACTTCATACGCGTTAAATTAGGTAAGGTAGGAGCTTTCTGATATAAAACCCATGAAGAAGAAGACGAAGGTATGGTAATAAAAATTTCTGATATGATAGTCGATAAAACAGGTCGCACGTACAAATGTCGCATTTTGTTACCTAAAGTAATTGTATAGTTAATATTTCGGGATAGAAAGTAATCTATGTGCTTCCTCAGAATTCAAGCTATCTCTTTGCCAAAACAAACAAGTTACAGACAGACAGACACACTTTCGCACTACTAGTACTTATTAAGTTAACTTATTGTTAGCTTAATAGTGATTATTAATAACATAATCTCGGCCATTCTTCTACAGTATTGAACTATCAAAATGTTGATATTTATAATTATGTTGTAATACCATAAAAATCCGTATTAATACTGTAAAACAGCGATTCCCAACCCGTGATACATGTACCCCAAGGAGTACGGCTTGGTCGTTTACGGTACGCGAAAAAAATGTTTATAATAGCGGAAAAAGATATACATAGATACACTGAAAAAATTGAATGTGTATTTTTAACATAAAAAACATGTTAACGGGAGGACGAAATTGATCCTAGAAATTTTTAACACCTGATCACCCGACATGGTAAAATTTAAAAGAACGTCTACTACAATTCAATATACTGTATAGCAGTATCTATGACGGCGATAGGCCAGATATGAAAAGTAATATAGAAACATAGTAAAATTATATTAGAGAATGTACGTGAAATTTTCATATGCAAGAAATTAAGGTAGTTGGTCCATCATAATGTGATCACATTAGGCCATGAGTACATATTTTTAATTTAGAGAAATGATCATGGCAACGCTGTACATTATCTACTATTAACTAGTTGTCAAATGATTATATTTTATCATCTAAACTACCACAGAATATATTAATAATTAATAAAATCGATTATAATTCCCTTCAATCCACTTATCATATTTTGTAAAAAATTATTTCATTATTTCGTGTATTTTTTACTATAATCAAATGAATACGTTGTTGCCACATTGTCAACAATACTGTAATTTATGTGATGGTTTGGTAGTTAAATCTGGTTAGATGTTAATAACAGGATGGTCAATAATTCCAATTTTTTGTATACTGTTTTCTTTCATATAAATATACAACATATCAGTTTTTTATGAAAAACTGACGCTACGTTTAAATTTTATCTAATAAAACGTTACGTTAGTGTACGGTTAGTCCATATAAGCTGTGTTAAAAATATAAACTTTGAGATCGTTTTTCATGACTTTGAGATGGTCAATTTTAATAAAAATGGGCTATTTTTCAGATATTAATCTAGGGAATATTCCTGTGCAATTTAAACAAAATCTGACGAAAACATGTTTACGGACCAACTACCTTAAATTAAAGAATAGCCTATATATTACTTTTTCAGAGTAAATAAATTTTAATAGGTGCTATGTTAAAATTTACCAGTATGTCATTGTAAAATTTTCTTTACTTTATTTTAAATTCTACCGACTTTTCTGTTAATTTTTTTCAGATGTTGATTCTGTCCTCAGGTTCACAGCATTTTCTGTTAATTTTTAAAAGAATATTCTCTCCGTGTACATATATAATTGTGAAATTAATTAGCATATTTTTTAACGCCAGCTTATAAAATGTAAATTTTAATTTGAATAACTCTTATCAGAACTATATTTTTTTCCAAAAAAAATATATTTCAAATAATAAAAACCGATTCGAGACTTACCTAATTTTCATCTCGTCTCATCTAATATAAAGGTCCCCTATTCTCGACTTTTTCTCATTCGAGATTACTAAACTAAAACTAAAAGTCACCAAGTTATTTACTAGAATCTCAATTATGTAAATTATACCGTATTCTCGAATCACGATGCGACTTTTTTTCTATAGGAATGTCGAATGGAAAATCTCGACTACTCCTGGCAACGAAAAACTCGAATCGACATATTCACGAGTGAGTTCGAGAATTTGGGTCCATTCCTGATTGAACTATTCTATTATATACAAATATAATTAATAAATAATCAACCAATAAGAACCGTATATTTCCAATATTGTATGTTTCTAAAAATTCTACCAAACTTCAAAATTTTATTGTATACTATATATTTTTTTTAATAAAGAACATCTTTCTAAAGTAATTAATAATTTTCAAACATAACCTAACCATTCAGTTTTAAAAATAACGTACTTTTAAGTACCATAAAATATAAAACATTAACCATAATTTTCTTATCAGCATCAACGTAACCAAACTAACAGGAAACATCGCAAAACAAGCCGTGATTTAGAGAAGTGAGTCAGCTGTGTGTGTGGGGTCGAACCCCGGCACGTCGCGTGATTACATTACAGCCACCCACCACCCAATCACTAACCTAATCACGGTAATGGAACTAACGTTTTATAAGAAAAGCATTTCATTTGGTTCACTATATTGCGGTAGTGATCGTGGTGGCGGCGGAGGTACTTGAAGGGCGACACTAGCGACACCATGTGGTATTTTCAGTAACTATCTAAATGGTTTTTCCTCGTTTGTGTTTTAGATTTTCAATATATATGAATGTAATAAGTAGAATACATATAATTATGAAACCAAGGAGTAAAAAGAATGCGTAATTAGTTCGAAATTCTGCAATGTTAATCTGGAGAAAACACAAATACTCTATAAAAAGGAAATTTTTCATTTTTTTACATGTTACAGAACTGATTTTAATGCGGTTTTTATTAATTGTTAGATAATTTTTCAAAATGCAGATAGATACTACTTTTAAGGTTAGCAGGACAGTATAACATATTTTAATATTAGGCTTTTTTTAATAATAAATTTTTTTATTTAATCGTTTTCACTATAACAAATATACTGTTCGAAAAATTAATTATTTAATATTAAACAAATACATGTACAAGTACATACATATATTGAACTTAAAACTAATTACTTATATCACTTTAAAAATAAATATTTTCCACTAAAAATAAATACTTTGCACTAAAAAAATACTTTGCTCTTGACCTAAAGCACCTGAGATTTAAAAATTGGATATTTTTGATGTATTTATTATGATTTTTGTGATTTTCTATATTTTTACCAAACCTACTTCCTAGCCTCCTTTTGGCTATAGATTTGAAATTTTTAATGTGATTTTTGTGATTTTCTATATTTTTACCTAACCTACCTTCTATAAATTCCTTCCTTTGGCTCAAATAGATTTGATATTTTTAATGGGATTTTTGTGATTTTCTATATTTTAAAAAGATTAAGTACTAGCCTTATGCACTAAAAAAAATATTAAAAATTATGTCCTCGTGTATAGAGTGGACACTAAAAAATGTTAAGTGAAAAGTATTAAAACTTGTGTTCCATGTATTAAAGTGCATATTATAAAATGTTATGTGCAAAGTAGAATAGAGCAAATAAATATAACCCTAAATATAATGTTTATTATATTTGAATTGTTCTATAACAAATAACCTTTAAGAAATGTGACATTTCTTTATTAATTTATAATATGAACAAAATGAGGAGTTAGTGTTTTCGCCTTTATTATTGACAGGCCTGTGTGTGCCTGAGTGACTTGATCCAAGGATTACTACTACCATTCTCCCCACGGAGCTCCGCTAATCCGCCCCACTAATGGCCTCGCAAATGCACAACACTGACTTCATCTGTCTGTCAATGCGTATGTTAGGGTGCATTATACTTTCATTGGGTGTATTTGCAAATATAAATTATTCCGTTCCTATTACTGCACTGGTTGCAATATGGATATAGTATTTGTATGAAAACAGTTTTTTAATGAGATTTTAAATCGGAGTTTTTAATTATATTTTAAATTTGTATTTATTGTTTATATTTTATATGTAGCCAAGTATCTTTAAGTGATGTTAGATAGTTCAAATAAATAATAAAATTAATGTTTTACAAGAATTATGTCCGGTATTATCAAGGTATATAAGAATAGGACTTTGACCAATCAGTGACGGCGCGGGAATTGATATACAGGATGGTCCGGTTTGGGATACAGATATTTTTGGAGCTGATTCCCTGACTCATTTTGAGTAAGAAATTGTGCGGGAAGTGGGGGTCTATCTTTAACACCCTCTGAGTTACAGGGTGTTTAAAAAATTTCCTTCAGAGTAGTTCTTACAACAACGATTATCTCATAACTTCTAAAGTAACGTATCTAGAGCAATCAAAATGAGTCAGTTTCATAGGTAATTAACTAACATATTTTTCAGTATTACGGTTATTGCTATCTGTATTTCTATTTCCGAGTTATAGCTCATCAAAGTCGAAAAATATCTTTTTTTGTTGAAATTTTTTATGAAAATGACATTTTTCTCCAAAAGTACCTCTAACATGTTGTATTTTTTTATCATTATTTTGGTACATCATAATGTTACCTACAAATTCACTACACAAAGTTTGGACGTGGGTCTTATAGTTTTCCAGTTATTAATTTATCCCCAAAGTTACTATTTTGCTACCGTCCCTATTAAATGAAACAGTCAATAAATTTATTTGTTTATAACTACATAATTTTATTATTTATTATTATTTACCATAAAAATAATTATTTACCGGAAAACTGTAAGACCCACGTCCAAACTTTGTGTAGTATATTCAAATATTATATTTTATTTATTCTTGTTTATGTAATTTTGATATTTTATCAACACATACAATCAAAGAAGTAAAAATTCGACATTGCAGAATCATAAAGAAGCTGTTTCAGACAATTTGGTCTTTTCGGGTAGCGTCATTTTTACTATTCTTAAGTTGGCAATACGTTCTGTGATTCTGACAGCTTTTAATAATTTTGCAATGTCGAATTTGTACTTCTTTGATTGTATGTGTTGTTAAAATATCAAAAATACGAAAACAAGAATAAATAAAATAATAAATAAAAATGTTCAAAATCATTATTCTTCAATAAATAATAATAAAAAACTATGGAATTGCAATTTTTTTTGTCTACGATCGCTTCTAAAACAAATACAATAATTTAGTTTTCAAACATATAAAAAAAGCGTATTAACGTCTTTCTGTGTGCGCTGTTTTACCCGCTGTTCCTTTCTACTTTAAAAAAAAAAAAAATACACATAGATATTGTATTTTAATAAATAAATTAAACTTTGGCCGATTTCTGTAATTTTTTTTACTAGTAATTAAAATACGAAGCATACGTATATAGAAAATTCAATGTATTGACTAATACTATACATTTTAGAAATATTCCTAAAAGGCTGACGCATACGGCATCACAAACAATACGAAACCCTAGTACATAAATAAGTAACTGGAATACGCATTAGCAATAGCATTCACCCCTGCACGTGTATGTCTCATTAATGTAACGAAGCCACGTGCGGAGCCGCGTGTCAAGACATTACCTGCATTGTAGGGCCACGTGCGGCCCGCGACAGTACGGCTCGGCATTAATGGCACCGAATAATTGACGGATTACACCCATTCCCGTTATGTCAAATGTATTAAGTTTGATAGACAGTGTGCGGGTGTTTTAGGGATTTGGAGTAAATGTAATTGTTATGGGAAATAGTCAAACAATCTTAAGCATTATTCATATTTGATGTAGTGATGGAGAATCTCGATTTAACCCTCGGAGCCTCTTGTGGGTCAATTTGACCCATACACCGACTTTGATCGTGAATAGCGCTCAGGTATTTTACATTTTTCGCGATTTTTTTAAAGTATGTTGAATAATTCAAAGGTATTTGTAACACTTATAAATTCATTTACCATGAGTCAAAGTATACCTTTGAATCAAAAGGTTTCGTAGTTGCGGAATTATAGGCGATCAAAAAGTAAGCAGAGTCAAATTGACCCAGAGTGTACTAATAGGTTGAAAAAATAGGTGTGTACTCCGAGGGTTAAACAAAATTTATGCTTGGTAGATATTTGAACGACATACAAAACTATGGTTATTTTATAACTTATCAAATACAAACAGGGCCGTGCCTGGGTATATGGCCGCCTGCGTACCAGTATGTATGGCCGCCCTTCGAGATAACATCAAAGAAAAAAATCAAAATTTCATTTTTAATGTTTATTATTATACTTATATAGAGTGTTCCAGAACACCAATCCACTATGTTTTACGTCCAAATTATTGAAGATAGAGATTTAGGATAAAAAATTTACTATATATATCGACCCTAAAGAATTAAAAAAAAATATTTTCAACCCCCTAAAACCACTCCTTGGGGGGGTAGTTTGAGGGGCACATGCCCGTTTCCCAGCAAAATCAAATTGAATGGTATATCAAAAAGTAGGTACATATTTGTAAAGATCATAAAAAACTTTTATAAAACAAAAAATTTCATACTTTAAATTGTTTAAAAAATATGGCAACTTGTTCGCAAATTTTAGAGTTTTACTAAAAGTGCTCTGATTTCGCTAAATATTAATGGAATTTAATTCTTTTTTTAAATTCAGAAAGTAGAAGTATTGAATTTTGTAGAGATGTACGATTATTTGAGATTTTAATAGTTTAAAGTGTCATACATTTTTAAATACAATGGTATATCAATTAGTACTTTTTCTTAAAATAAATATGTAAATAAACAACTTTTGTTAAGAAAATTTAAAAATAAAAATTTAAGTTTTATATGAAATTTAAATGTACATATTACAATCAAAAATTTACTCTATTTTTTAGAGGCAAATTCTTCAATTGACATTTTACTTTGATTATACAGGGTGATTCAGCACTGTCGTGCCAAACTTGAACACTAGATTGAAAAAAATATTTTAAGCAAAAAACTCCCAATAAACATGTGTCCGGAAATTATTCCTTAAGGAACTACAGGCTTCTAAAGATTTTACTAAAAATGAGTTTTAATTTAATATCTAGAGAACCCTTTGTGATAGAATTATGAAATTTAGTATTTAGTTTAGTAATAATATGTGTTATCGATTTATAATATTAACCAATTATATTTTAAGCAAGGGCTGTATGGGGCCAGTGGGCCCATCGATTTTGATCTAGTAATTGTTTGTTCATTAATTTTTTTCCTGAGTTGGTACTTTTATAATATTTTATGACACAAAATACACAAAAACATACTTTGCTTGTTTATCATAGGATGAACCGTTTTCGAGATATATCGATGGAAAAGAAAGCATGCAGAATTAACTTTAATACGGATGCTTGAAATTATAAAAAATAAATTTATATTCTTTTTCTATGATTAAAGGTAAGAATAAAGTTTATATAAATAAACCTCCTAATATGAATCCTCTAAGATCTATAGCCAGTTCTATTACTGTTACATGTACTTTATTAACATGACTAAAAAACAAACTAAAAATGGCTATTTGTTGATATGGATGCATTTTCGGAAGTATATTTATATTAACTTTTTGTCTTATTTTTTATCATGAAATAAGAATATAAATTTATTTTTTATAATTTCAAGCATCCGTATTAAGGTTAATTCTGCATGCTTTCTTTTCCATCGATATTTCTCGAAAACGGTTCATCCTAAGATAAACAAGCAAAGTATGTTTTTGTGTATTTTGTGTCATATAATCTTATAAAAGTACCAACTCAGGAAAAAAATTAAGGAACAAACAATTACTAGATCAAAATCGATGGGCCCACTGGCCCCATACAGCCCTGGCCTAAAATATAATTGGTTAATATTAGAAATCGATAACACATATTATTACTAAACCAAATACTAAATTTCATAATTCTATCACAAAGGGTTCTCTAGATATTAAATTAAAACTCATTTTTAATAAAATCTTTGGAAGCCTGTAGTTCCCTAAGGAATAATTTCCGGACACATATTTATTGGGAGTTTTTTGCTTAAAATATTTTTTTCAATCTAGTGTTCAAGTTTGGCACGACAGTGCTGAATCATCCTGTATAATAATATTATTTTAACATTGTTATTTGCAAGTATTTCTTTAAAATGGTAATATTATA
The DNA here is from genome assembly GCA_949319165.1 of Sialis lutaria. Taxonomy (NCBI): domain Eukaryota; kingdom Metazoa; phylum Arthropoda; class Insecta; order Megaloptera; family Sialidae; genus Sialis; species Sialis lutaria. Next base: position 3,807,413 of record OX439236.1, read on the forward strand.
ATGTAAATATTATATTTCAACGTAGGTAGAGATAACAGTGACAATATATTTTTCAGGCTATTCGTTACTACTTTTTGGAACATTTTTCGATTTTTTTTTTAGTTTTTCTGGCCGTCAGGCCGCCTTTTAATTCGGCCGCCTGCGTGCGGCGCACGCAATGAACGCTGGTCAGGCACGGCCCTGAATACAAAATGTCTAAAGCTAAACTAGCTCTTAAAATTTTATGGTTATATAGACTCTAAATATTTTTAATTGTAATATAATATTGTATCAATAACAATAATGGATTATTTACGTATTGTGGGAGTTTACAAAAAAAGTATTATTTATTCTTAAAGGTTATTCGTTTTATTTATATGTTCTCTATAATGGAAATTCAATACCTATCAATTACTGCATTTTATCTAAATAAATGTGACTTAAATGAAAAGTAGTGAAAGTTATTGTTTGTATATAGTTAGTTATGATACTAATTCTTATTTATTTTTTTTTTTTTGTAACTGAGTTGATATTTCTAGGGCAAATTGAAGTTTGATGCATGAAATATGACCAAAATATTTTGTGTTTTAGATTTGGTTTAAAGTATGTTAATTATATAGAAAATGTTGTGAAAAGTCAAATTTTTTAAACCGCAGGTCTGTATCTCAAACCGTTCTGGAGATATGGGCTTTTAAAGTTTTCGATTTTTGAAAATTTTGGAGAAAAATTACCGTAACTTTTGAACGTTAGGTCGGATTTGATTTTTGTTGACATATTAGAAATCAACGTATCAAAATCTATATAAAGACATGTATAATACTTTGAAATTCGCCAAAAAAAAATTTGTGAAAAATCGAAATTTTTCCAAAAAAAATGCGATTTTTGACCAAATTTTTTTTCCGAATTTTAAAGTATTATTCATGTCATCAGATAGATTTTGATACGCTGATTTCATATCCGTCGACAAAAATCAAATCCGACCACACGTTCAAAAGTTACGGTCATTTTTCTCCAAAATTTTTAAAAATCGAAAACTTTGAAAGGCCATATCTCGAAAACGGTTTGAGATACAGACCTGCGGTTTGAAAATTTCGACTTTTCACATCATTTTCTATATAATTAGCATACTTTTAGCCAAATCAAAAACACAAAAATTTTCAGTCAAATTTTCATAGTTAAAATTTTAACTTTCCATAGAAATTCAACTAGATCACAAAAAATCTCAATAATTGGAAATAAATAAAAATATATCTGATTTGAATAACATAATTTAAATTTTATACAAACAGTTGTAGGTATTCAGTGTAAAATCAACTTTTCAGTAATGTGTAAAAAGTCAAATTAATAAAATACAGTTAAACCTGCTATTGTTTCGAGTAAATGTCACAAAAAATATGCATTACCTATTATCTAAAATAAAACAAAAGAAAATATAAAAATGACTATTGTGTCAGATTGCTAAGTAAAGTAGTTTTAGAAAGAAGGAAAAACGGTTGGTCCTTCAATTTTGGGATATCCTGTATAAATAAATAATTTTAGTGTTTTTTATATTCATTAAAGTTGCAATATGATAAACGTAAAACCTTTAGGTATATTTAAAATTTAATATTTTCGGAAATTGTATATACGCTTATAGTTCGACATCACGAGTTTCCCCTTATTTCCCGCGGCTCTTCCCTCGCGATCGATAGAGGGTAATTGCACGCGGCCATTTTAGGATTTCCACCAATAGAACTAGCCGGCGGGAGCAAGCGTTTCCGTGGAAACCGGAAAATGTATTCAGGGAAACCAACGGCCTTTGTGTGAATACTGGAACTCGGGATTTTGAAAGCGGAATAAGAAATAGTTGAAATTGTGACTTTCCGTGTTAGTGACGATAAATATACACTGCCGTGCAATAGTCTTTGATCCCTCATTTTTTGCGTATTGTAAATATAAAACTACAAAAATGGTTGATAAAAAATCTTAAATGTTGATAAGAGTACTTAATAACAACTTTTGTAATTATCCTAGCATATCTAAAATCCAGCATTTACAATAATTTTCCATGTTAAGGAAACATTTTGAATTATATGCCATGCCTGAAAGGTCAGGTTTACTCAAGTTGAAAGTATTGACGCACAGTGTCTTTCAAGCTAACGAAAAATGTTTTTTTTACTATTTTGACTGCGAGTAAACATATTCTTTTCGCTATTTCATGGGTTTTTTTGACTGAAATCTATATACAGTGCAACCTCGATATAACAAAACTGAAGGGAAGTAGAAAATATTCGTTATACCAAGTAATTTGTTACAGTGAGGTTTGTTATAGAAAGGTTAGGTTAGTCTACAATTCGTTATAACAAGGGAATAAAACTTGTTTATTAACATCAACATTACATATAGGTACTCATCTGCATACTCTGTTATAGCGAACGATTTCCACTAATAAATAAAAAACATTTTAAAAAAAAACCTGTATTTTTTATTTAAAAACAGTTTACAGTTTTCTGTCACAAAATAATCAAAATGAAATGCAATGAAATCCGTAAAAAATAAGTAGGTAGGTAGTTTAATTTTAATGGGTAATAAGATAAAAAATTCGTTATAAAGAGGTTGTTGACAAATGTATTCGTAATATAAAGGTATATTTTGCATTAGCTCTTACGGGCAGTTCTAGGGGATTTCGAAAAATTTGTTAAATCGAGGAAATCGTTATATTGAGGCTCGTTATATTAAGGTTACACTGTATTTACATTCAAAATCACGTGTCCAAAGATTTGTGCACAGCAGTGTAATCCGGCATTTTGAGCCTCCCACCATATTAGATTAAGAACGACAGGTTAACTTAATAAAAGATTTGTAAAAAAATCCAGACGTGTAGAGATTAAATTGAGTTCAGATTCGGTTTCAGCGGGCGAAAATACATAGGGATATCATGGTTCCATCCATGGTGTAGACCAGGGCATCTTAAAGTGGTGGGCCGTGGCCTTCTCACAAAGGGGCCGCGAAAAACCACACATATAAAATAAATTTACTATCATTAAATATGTTTAATGTTCAAATATGCACTTGCTTAAATTATACAAATGAAACAAAAAAAAACGTGAGTTATCAGTATGAGCTGCAAGAAGGCCGCGTCGTCAAAAAATTTAAGAAACATTGGCGTAGACTACTCGTTTTTTGTGGGTTTATGTTGTTTAATTTTTTACTTGTATTAATTATTTAAGAATATATTAAAACAGTGGATAGAAAATATATGTGGCTACTTATTCTTCGTTGTAATGCTGAAAAAAAACAATATGCATTAAAAATCTTGTGCACAAATAATAAATACAATAGTAAACTCATGTACAAAAAAATGCATTATTAAATAAATACATAACACTAGGAATTTTAATACTTATCACTGTATCCCTGTCTTCTTTCGTATTTCATAGACTCTCCCCTTGGAGGCATGTCAGGAATTTTTCATTAAGTTCACCCTCCCCGTTTGAACAAATAATTATTATAGATTATTTACTCTCTCGACAGTTTCTGATCATCTCATTGCTGTGAATGTAGACACAAGTGTTTATATATTTATATTATGTAGCTATACTCATTCTCATTTTTTTATCCACATATAATTTTAAAATACATATACTTACTTTACTTGTACTAACTTTAATGTCTGGTATCATAAAGGACCTAGCAAATTTGCAAGCTAGCTAGCAAGCTCAACTTATATGACAGTTCTCTTGGAGTTTTGTGATGACTCTGACAAATTTCGCGCAAGCGTTGTATGTAAACACCATCGGTATTAAGACAGTGGTGATATTTATGATAATTATTTTATACGGTCAGAGTTGCCAACTGTGTTACAATACGTTGAACTATCACTGCTCTAAATTCCGTAGCTAATCCATAGATACTATAACAAAATTAATAACCTCATTTATGAGTGCTAGCTAGCTTGCAAATTTGCTAAGTCCTTAATAATACCGGACATAAATTGTACAAAATTATTGTATTGAAAACATTTAAAAAATCATATCTATTGTAATATTCAGGATGCTGATAAAACTGAAACTGCTTCATAAAATTATTGATACTAATTTTTCATCTTTAATTTGACTCCATATATTTTTTATATCAAGTTTATCATAAAATAAAAACACTAACATTCCATAAATCTTAAATGGTAATATAAAATATGACTAGAAAAATTGATTTTTTGTTCTTTTGAAACAAAATAAACCTAAAATAACCAGATAAAAATCAATTTTCAAATCAACTACAATTATACAGAACCGTATCAAGGAAAAACATGTATTTTTCAGAAAGGGCATAAAATTCCATGTCAATATTTTTAAGGTCATCTGTCATCATGCTAGTGGTGTAACTACTGGGTGACTGAACTGGCAAAAAGTCAAAGGCCCTCTTAGCTTTTAGGGCCACAGAAGCGTAAGTTATATTACTAAAGACATTTTTTGATTATCATTTCAAATTTATTTTTTATTCGATTGTTGATAGTTCCGCCACTATTTATTTAAAAGTTACTCCACTGCATCGTGCTACAGTCCCAATGAAAATAAAAATATCTGCACAATTTACACATACAAGTCATCTTCTGTCAAACATTGGTCCGTCTGCACATCTCTGATCAAGGTACTTCCAATAATATCATACAATTGTGCAGGATCGATCCCTTTCGGTTCGCTCACTTTCATTTCTATATCAGTAATGTTGAGCATGTGACCTCGAGGCCGCGACCTTCTCATCACAATGCTCTTACCAAGCTTATTCTTGCACGGGATCTCCGACGGCCTTATCTGTTTCTCTGGAGTTCCCAACGCGACCTCTAACTGTCGGATCCGTATCGCCATTTTACGGAACTCGTGTGGTGTTAAAGAGCATATGTGGTCGCTACCTTTTTGGCGTCTATCCAGTGTTAGGTGACGTTCTATTACCTAATTGTAAAATTATGTTATCATTCAATCTATAAAATAACATAATCCCGCACAAAAAAAGTATGTACTTATGTACTTAACCGAACTATAACATTTCAAAATAAATTATTGCAATTCGTAAAATAAAGTATTTTTTTGTCTTAGAAAAAGTCAAACATTTATTTTTATTTTCTTTATTTAGAGTTTTGGCGTTAGGGTGAGCTTTGTACAGCCACGCATAATCAAACATTTTTATAAATTTCGATAATAAAATACATGCATACCTTAGCGCCTAGTGCAATAGCGGCAACAGAAGAATCTATTCCGATCTCATGTCCCGAATACCCGACCAGGATACGAGGGAAGCGCTCTTTGTACATTGAGATCACCTGAAGATGGAGATCTTCAGCCGGAGCGGGATACGCGGAGACACAATGCAGGAGTACTAGTTTTTTATGGCAAGCTTTTACGAAATGGTAAGCTCTGTCTACCGCTTTTATATCTTGCATACCTTAAATAAAATAAATAAATAATAGAAAAAATAAACGTATGATAAGACAAGAGTACAACTTGTGTTCTATGTCATCAGCTTCCCCCCCCCCCTCTCACTTAAATTATTGAAAAAAATTAAAAACGTGTAAGGACAAGAGTTGTTCCTTGCATCGTGAGAAATATTTTATACTAGCTGACCCGGCCACGCGTTGCTGTGGTTAACATATACTTTAATTGTAGGTTATATGAAACGTTTGGAAGTTTGACATAGCGCCATCTATTGAATACTTACTCAATCCAGTCAACAGATATCACCATCTGTTAGAATCGTTTGGAGCTAACAGATAAAGACAAATAATTTGCAATAAAATAATATTGCGATCATAAATTGAGATGTAAGCTATCCTATCTTTCAAGTTGGATCAAACTGCACACGGTGTACAAATTTGATTAAAATCGGTTAAGTAGTTTAGGAGTCCATCGCGGAGGAACATGTGACACGTAATTTATATATATATTAAGACTAGCTACCCCGGCCACGCGTTGCTGTGGTTAACTTTAAATTGTAGGTTATATGAAACGTTTGGAAGTTTGACATAGCGCCATCTATTGAATACTTACTCAATCCAGTCAACAGATGTCACCATCTGTTAGAATCGTTTGGAGGTAACAGATAATTGAGACCGTCAAATAATAGACAAATAATTTGCAATAAAATAATATTGCGATCATAAATTGAGATGTAAGGTATCCTATCTTTCAAGTTGGATCAAACTGCACACGGTGTACAAATTTGATTAAAATCGGTTAAGTAGTTTAGGAGTCCATCGCGGAGGAACAACGTGACACGTAATTTATATATATTAAGAAGATTATTAAGTAGATAAGATTAAGATTAAACACCATATGAAAATCACCGCGGAAGCTTTAAAATTATACCCAGAAGCCTAGATGCATACGAAAATTTACTCTAGCCATAGGAGGCTTTACAGCCCCCCACCACCACCACCGTAAAAAAATGGGAACTCTCTTTAAAAAGGGGGGGGGGGGCAAAGTCCCCCCCATTTCCCATAAGAGGCTTCCTATGTTTCAAGTTGGATCAAACTGCACACGGTGTACAAATTTGATTAAAATCGGTTAAGTAGTTTAGGAGTCCATAGCGGAGGAACATGTGACACGTAATTTATATATATTAAGATTATAAACTGTTAAATAAAAACTATCTTGTTTGACAGCACGAAATATTTATATAATTATATTTATGAATGTTTTAAAAACTTTTAAAATATATTTTTTTATTTAAAAATGTTGTCAGAGTTTAATTTACATTATAACTAAAAAAAATCAAACTATTTACCTGAAATGCGATTTTTTGAATTTTTGCAGAATTAATGTGCACAACAAATATATTTATATAATAAAATATTTTATTTAAAATAAATAAAAATAACAATATTTATATTATTGTTTTATTTTTTAATCAAAATATCATTCTTCTGAGATTTTACAATTTTTATTATTTTAATATGTAAGAAACATACGACTCTGTTTTCGAGTAAGATGCGCGGTCCATGCTCTATGAAGTGGCGTAGATAGGGGGGGGGATTAAGGGGATCAATCCTCCCCCCATAAGTCCAATTTTTGTACTTTGTATAATGAAAAATATAACTTTATGAGATTTAATACCGTCATCAGAATAAAAAAGTAATTGGTAAAACGGGTCTTCCAAATTGGTTATATCTAAAAAAAAGTCTCTAGTCAAAATCCCCTCCCCCATCGCAAAAAGCTATCTACGCCACTGGCTCTATGTCTATGGAAATAAACTAATTTGAGCAAAATGACCGCCATTTCTTAGGACTTAAACTATAGAGGGTTCCAACAATAAGATAAATCTGAAAATCTATAAGTATGTAGGAGTGTCAATTTTCATTATTTCATTCATACCAATTTAGTAATTTTTTATTGCAATAAACATGCTTTTGATGGGGAAGATCGCGCAATATTGATGCAATATTATATTTCTCGTAAGCAAGTCTAGACCAGAGGCCAGAGATTCCCAATAGGGTCTAGGTGGAAGTATAAAAAGGGTCCACAGTATTCCAGGGGTCTATTTTTATTATTATGCTTTTTAAGTATACATATATTTGTCTATATATAATTGCAGTAACCTTTTTTCTCAACAAGATTATACTATATTTATGTTTTCTAGAATCTAAAAATGCAAGGGGATCTATAAAGAAAATAATTCTTTTAAAAGAGGTTTATATAGGAAAAAGGTTGGGTACTCCTGGTCTGGACTAAACAATAAAAACTTTCATTCCGAAGTATGTGATTTGTTTCCAAAGTACCTTCTGGGCATGCTTTTTTAGACACTTTATTTCTAGAAGTATACTATCATATATTAATCAAAATTAAACACACCATCATTTGAAATTAACATTTTGATCTCAAAGTCACTCGAATGTACCAATGAGTAACTTTAACATAGTAAATATAATCGTTTGTGATGGAAGCATACATAAATGGCATAAAAAATAAATTAATATGAAATATTTTATTTAACATTAATACAATAATAAAACAACAAAAATAATAATATAAGTCTTATCATATATCACACAAAGGATCCTTAGTTTTTATTATTTTATTTATTTAATAACTGTCATCAAGTTTATAGATAATGTCTTAAATGTGACCATATCTCTATAATCTTTATCATCAGAGCATGACAATAGCGTAATGTCAAGGCAAAGTATATGTAAAGGAACTGTACAGCGTGGCCAATATTTCTCTGGAACAAATTTCCCTGACTTTTCCCGATTTTCCAGGAGAATTTTTACGTATTTCCCTGTTTTTTATTTAAAATTTTGCTAAAAAAACCTACAAAAAAAGGTCACATATTCTTTTAAATTTCAATAGATAACTGTTTAAATATTTGCGATAATTTGTGTGGTTTTTGCATTTTTATAAAAAATTCCCTGACTTTTCTTTGTATAGTAAAATGCCCTGACTTTTCCCGGTTTTCCAGAAACTGGCCACCCAGTACATAAGGTAGCCTCGTAACTCGGCGTGGGAAGGGAAACTCAAGCACGTCATCTGGTATGCCCAATCATAACAAATGTGGAGATGAGGGAACCACGTTATCTAATGTCCCCAATCATAACATAGATAGCCTCGTAACTCGGTTTGAGAGGGGGAAACTGCGTCATCTGGTATGCCTAAGCTGATTGGTCAAAAGTTACGAGATAACCTTTGTATTTACTAAAGTAGTTTCAATTTAACTTTTAGAAGGTTCTAATGAATCTGATAATATATTAGTAGGACTGTTAGTTTTCATAATTTCATTCATTGCCATATTAGTAATTTTCTGTTGCAATAAACACGCTTTTTGATTTGGAAGATCACGCAATATCGATGCAATATATTTTCCGAAAATATCAAAACTGTCTTCTTTCTTACTGTTCTGGTCAATCTTCCTAACTCGTTCAACTATATTATCCAGTTGTTTTATTGCAGCTAGCATGTTGTCACTACTACAAGCCTGCATTTTTGACGTCTCTATTTTTCTTCTTTTCAAATTCCATCTTCGCGAATTTTGAAATTGTCTTTTTTTATAATCGGTACTACTAGAACTTGGTACTAATTCTATTTCATTTGTTTCTGGCGGTGTTTCATTAAGATCTTCTTGAAGTTGCACAATTACATCTAAATCTGTTATTATTGGTTCGTCTATTGTTTTTTGATGTTCAATATTTCTATGATTTTTTGTTTCACTTGACATTACCTAAAATTAACCACATTATACTTTATTGTCTTTTTATGTCAAAATATAAGCAACCTGAAATAGTTAAATGTTTTTTATTTTAACTATTTTACTTACATAATTTGACTGAGTATCTCTCATAGTAACAAAAGGCTTTAAAAATGAATTCATTTTTGTAAACCACACAACATGGGGAACATAAATATCATTTGTAGAAGATCCAAACATTTCACTAGCTGCTATTTTTTTAAGTTCTTGGCAATATGAACTTCTTAAATTTTTGAATTTCGTAATCACTTGATCAGCCCCAAAACCTAAAATATTAATAATAATAAGTATGCAGACTATCTCATATACATATAATTATAATTTTATTTAATGTTTTTGCAACTATTAATTTATAATATTTGAAAATGTCCGCCTGGTGACGTCAATTCCCGCGCTAACGCTGATTTATCAAATACCAAGTGGCACTACCTTATATCTTAGAGCATATACTACTAGAGCCAGCCTTGCCGCTCGGCCGTGCGAACAAGCGTGCGAGAGAGAAAGCGTTAGAGTACTACATCCTTTCTCTCTCGCTCCGCGTGCTGATTTGTACCGGTATTAGCGGGAAGCACTTGTCCCTCCCTGCCGACCAATCAACACGTGGAGCGAGAGAGAAAGAATGTAGCATTCTTACACTTTCTCTCTCGCATGCTTGTTTTGTACGGCCGAGCGGCAAGGCTGGCTCTAGTAGTATATGCTCTAAGATACCTTGGGTCAGAGTTACCAACTGTGTACCACTGTTCTAAATTCCAAAACAAATCCATAGATAATATCAAAAAATTAATACCCCATTTGAAAGTACTTGCTAATTTTACTAAATTGTTTAAATAAAACATTAATTTAATTTTGATTAGAAATTATCAATAAACAAACAATATTTTTTGTTTAATCATATGCGAAACTTTATTATATAATAACAATTACATAATACCTTTAATATTCATAGCTGCCGCTATCCTCTCGGCAGCTTCTCGTCTTGAATCTCGATTCTTATATGACAATAAATTTGAATTCCATAATACTTCTTCCTCAGCGTAACACTCGACAAAACGTAAAGTTTGTTCATCATTCATTCTTAGAACATTTTTAACACTCATGATTTAAATAATTAATAAAACGAAATACCACACTTCTGACGTTTTAATATTCTCTCACGACTACGTTTCCACGACTGATCAATACTCTACAAACCAGTCGTGTACGCTCGTGAAGCCCCCCCACTACATTCGTGAGTCACGGGTCGTAAAGAACCAAGGTTACAAGGGGCGTGAATAACGGTCGTCGACCACGGAGTAGTAAACTGTGGTATATGTACATATGCATGAAATCACAGAGCAGTATTAGAATCGTGAGTACAGTCAAATTAGAGACACTCATTGTAAGAGTTTAGACAGCGCGAATCAATTTCTAGTTGATTGTTGTAGCCAAGTCTCACTTATTTATCAATATAGTTAAATATTTTTCATATTATTAAATTTTAATGGTACTTTTCATACTGGTTATAAAAATAATACACAAATGATTTTTTAATAAATTACGTCACCGCCCAACGGTTTGGTTAAAAATGGTGACGCTCGCGCTGTTGTAAGTGACTCAAAATCAAATGGACTTGTTAGTAAGGTATATGAGAATATGCTTACCATGGTTATATTTGGTCATATACTACATTGTATTTTTTAAATAAAAAATAAATAAAAATATTTATGATGCAAATAATTTCGCAAATAACCGTTGCTTTGTATGTAGATTATTATAGAGACATTAAACATTTTTATTGTTTTTATTGATGTTTAATTTTATAGATACCAACAATGAAATTGGAATGAATATATTTTATATGTCATTTTTTTTTAATATTAAAGAAATTTCAACGAGTACATATTTATAAAATAAATAAAATTAGTTAACTTTCTTCTATGTTGATCTAATTCAATAGGGGAACACCGCTTTTTAGGATAGGATAGTTTTTGTATGGGTGCTACAAATTTTGTTTACAGAAAGGACATTTGTTCTATTTTGGCGTAGTATAATTAAAAAATAATCTCATTATTATGGTGACCTCTAACCTAACTTCTTTCCTTTAAAAAAAAACAACAACAAAAAACACATAAATTGTTTATTAGTTAGGCAGGTACAGTGTACAATCCTTTTAAGTTAAAATGACTTAATGGGAAAAGCCACTGCGTGACGGGTCAAAAAATTGTCAATATTTGGGAATTTTTCTATACAAATTACAACTACTAGAGCACGGGAAATAAACAGTACGGCATTGTGTAAACGGGCTAACAAATAGCCGGTAACAGTACATACCTGTTGAAACGACAAGTGGGATATTCTTTGTGGCTGCATGCAGTAACATCAATACATTGTCTGTGTCGCCGGAACCTATCTTAATAAACGGAACGCTAAATGGTGGATTGTAGAGAACGTCGACGGAGTCGATGTCCATCGCGGAGGCTGTGAATACCAACCCTACTTCTTTTGCGTAATCACGGAGCTCGAGAAGTTCAAAGTCGCTTAGATCTAATCTCTGTCTGAAAATGTATAAAATTCAATAGAAACTATACTTATACAATGTATTTCAAGTTGATTAATTAAGGTAGTTGGTCCATCATAATGTAATCACATTAGGCCATGAGTACATATTTTTAATTTAGAGAAATGATCATGGCAACGCTGTACATTATCTACTATTAACTACTTGTCAAATGATTATATTTTATCATCTAAACTACCACAGAATATATTAATAATTAATGAAATCGATTATAATTCCCTTCAATCCACTTATCATATTTTGTAAAAAATTATTTAATTATTTCGTGTATTTTTTACTATAATCAAATGAATACGTTGTTGCCACATTGTCAACACTACTGTAATTTATGTGATGGTTTGGTAGTTAAATCTGGTTAAATCTTAATAACGGGATGGTCAATAATTCCAATTTTTTGTATACTGTTTTCTTTCATATAAATATACAACATGTCAGTTTTTTTATGAAAATCTGACGCTACGTTTAAATTTTATCTAATAAAACGTTACGTTAGTGTACGGTTAGTCCATATAAGCTGTGTTAAAAATATAAACTTTGAGATCGTTTTTCATGACTTTGAGATGGTCAATTTTAATAAAAATGGGCTATTTTTCAGATATTAATCTAGGGAATATTCCTTTGCAATCTAAACAAAATCTGACGAAAACATGTTTACGGACCAACTACCTTAAGCCATATGAAATTTAACACGGGGAGAATTAACAGTGTTGTAGTAGCCTTTGATTAAATTTAAATGTGTCATTGGTGCTTTTTGAAATTCTGCAACAAAATTTAATAAAATAGTCATTAGTATTTTGTTTTCATTTTGATATGTCAAAAAATATTAATTTTTTACAATAATTTGTAATCCACTGTTCTTATTATGAACGTGAAAACAAAATACTAGTGACTTTTATCAAATTTTGTGGCAGAATTCCAAAATGCATCAATGGCATATCATTAAATTTGACAAAAGGCTACTACAAGACTTCTAATTCGCCCTATGTTAATTTCCCTATGGCTTAATTAACTTGGAATACACGGTATAGGAAATAGTACAAAACAGAGCCCATTTGCCGCGTCTGTCTGTCTGTGCACAAATTTCTCAGTAACTACTGAATAGATTTTGTTCCAGTTTTTAGTAATTTTAGTTAAATTTTCGCCAATAAAACTAATTTTTCTGTTAATTTAAATTTAGCGAATTACCTACCTATGTTCCCCGTACGTAGCACCCCACGAATTAGGGCTGTTATAAGGCCTGTTCAAAGCTGCCTCAGTAAAGCGAGACTTCAAATCGCTTCGCTGAAACTTGACAACATCTGCTCCAGCCGTTTTCGCCGCTAGGATAAGTCTTTTGGCCATGCCGATGTCCCCTTGGTGGTTCTGACCAATCTCTGCTATCAGTAAGCATGGATAACCGTCACCGATATGTCTACCTGGGTATATTTCAAATGATACTCCACTCATTTTGAATGTAGGTGTTTTTCTATGCTGGAAAATATTGAATTATTAATTTCCCTTATTACAAATATTTAATATAATTTATAATCTTTACTAAAATAGTTTACAAAGTTTTTGTACCAAAGTCGAAAAATTCACTGTTCCTAAAGTATTTTTTGGGTGTTGAATTCAAAACTGATTTAAAAAAATACTTATGATATCCTAACTTAACAGTGCAAAAATTACAATTTTGGTAATTTTTACGAATTTATTACCAAGTAGATTATTTTTTCTAAAGTTTTTGTCGACGACAACAAATAGTACTATCTGTCCTCTTTAAAATTTTGAACTACTCACTGTACGCTTTTCTTCCACTGATATATTAGTTAGACAAATTGTTTCATTTGTTTGTAGTAAAGTCCATTGTGTCTACCATGCAATCATTTTTTTAATGTCATATCTTAAAATTATTATTTTTTTGCGAACAAAAATTGAATAATGAAAAGTTTAAATTCATTTTTAATTTAGGAAAAAAATTGTATTATTTGTTGCCGTCAATAAAAACATAAGAAAAAAAAACAGCTTGGTAATAAATTCTTAAATATGACCAAAATCGTAATTCTTGGTAATTTTAGATTAAAATATCTTAAAAATTTACGGATTCGGTTTCAACATGCCAAAAGCCTTCGAAATCAACTATTGTTATAGTCTCTAGGATAAAACAACGTTTTTTTAATTACACTAATTTAAAAAATTATATTTTAATTGTTTAGTTTACCTTTTTTCTATTTACATACGTTATACATATATAAATCGTTGAAAATCTTATAAACCATCACATTGTATTGTCGTGTATATTCAGCTCTTGTTTCTACATTACAACTGACAAATACAATCATACAGCAGTGATGTATTATTAATATTAATTGAACCAACAATTTATAGAAGATTAGACTACAGGGTTATACTCTGTGATAAATGTGCATAGTGATACGTTAAATAAACCACATATGGATAATACACGAATATACGTCAATATACACAAAAATAATAATAATAAATCTGTCAAGTGCGAGTCGAACCTCTTGTACTATCGTCCCGTATCGTTAGTTTTTCAATTTATTCAATTGTGGTAATTTACTTAATTTAATTTTAAGAAAGTAAAGAACTTTCTTTGCAAAGCGAAGATTTTAATGCTATTTGGTAACCCATTTATCCCAGTTAAAAAGCACAAAAAACTTAAAATTTTAGTTTTTATCATAGACATAGAGCATGGACCGCGCATTCTATATACATATTAACATATAATAGTGTAACATTTCTTCAAAACAGTGAGAGAAATGTGGCGGTGGCGCGGCGTTTAGGCTTAGTTGGGCATTAACTCGTTAATCCGTTAATCGTTAATTAACGAAGTTAACAAAATGGTTAACGGATTAACTTTTATGTTAACTCAAAAAAATGTTAACGCTTTTGTTAACTTCCGTTAAATTCAACTTCCGTTAACTTTAGTCCGTTACATTGGTTGTTTGATGAAAAGTACATAACAAAGTTGTCGAAATATCTAAAAAAAGGTCTACAAACATTTTGGATGGTTAACTTTTTAACGGATTAACTTTAACTTTCGTTAAATTTTCGGTTAACTTTAACTTCCGTTACATTTTCGGAATTTTAACGCTTTAACGGTTAACGAAGTTAATTTTTTGATTAACTGTGCCCACCTATGCGTTTAGGATATATCTTTCTCATTTTCTAAGAAGAATGGAATAGACACTCCTGTTTAAATAAGGACAAGTAGGTATATTCTAAACTTTTTCCCATCTCTCTCTTTTGACACGACTGTTTAGTCAGATGCGCGATCCATGCTCCTATGTCTATAGTTTTTATTTAATTTATTAGTTCACATTTACTTTAACTAAATAAAATTCTCAGTTTTCTAGTTTTAAATTCACTAATTTTCACGCGTTTAACAAGATTCTTATTTTTGATATCTCTAATTTTACAATGTATAAACAATGTCTTTTTTAAGCGATTTAAAGTATCTGAAAACAATCAGAAAAGAGGTGCTCAAAATTGAGTTTGTACCTATTTAACATTAACAATCAAAAATTTTGTTTTCTATTTTCTACCGCAAATCTACCAAATACTACGCGCATTTTCAATTCAATAGCCCTGCTTGATTTTTCGTAACATTTGCAAGGGTTCCGAGCATGGCCATCTGGATATTTTCATTGTAGCAATAACTTCAGCAATCTAATAAACGATGTCGCTAGTGTATGACACATCGCAAGACAATTTCATTAAAGTTGCTCTCAATTCATTACGCCGCTTGCGAGGGGTGGCAGATGCGCTAGGGGTAGTTGTATTCTTTACGCCCATTTGCATTTTATTAGATTCCATTCGCAGTGTGTGTGTTTTTATTAGTTTTTATTGCACATGTTTTAAATCGTATTGGTTCGGAGGATTATGAAATTCTTTACTTTAATATTTTGTTATGAAAAATGAACTTATCAGAAGCCAAAACGATTAGTTCTATGAAAAGTAGTAAACAAGTAACTAGATATGTACTTCTAAACAGGGGTAGGCTAAGGAAAAATCTGGCCCTAGGCGAGGTTCCCTATATTTTTGTACCAATGTCCTTAAATGGATTGTTTACGTATTGTGGGGGTTTAAAAAAGATCTATTGTTTATTTATAAAGGTTAATCGTTTTGTTTATATGTTCTATATGGTAATTCGAGCATTTGAATGTATCTACTATTGCATATTTTTTTTGTAATTGAGTTCATATTTTTGTAACAAAATGTAGTTTGAAACAAAATTTTTGGGTTTTTTGATTTGGTTAAAAGTATGTTAATTATATAAAAAATATTGAGAAAAGTTGAATTTTTCAAACCGCAGGTCTGTATCTAAAACCGTTCTCGAGTTATGACCTTTCAAAGTTTTCGATTTTGGAAAATTTTGGAGAAAAATGACCGTAACTTTTGAACGTTGATTTTTGTTGACATATTTGAAATCAGCGTATCAAAATCTATATAATGACATGTATAATACTTTAAAATTCGAACAAAAAATCGACATTTTTTAAGGTATACCCCTTGGAAAAATATAGATTTTTCACAAAAATTTTTTTTTTTCGAACTTTAAAGTATTATGCATGTCATTATATAGATTTTGATACGCTGATTTCAAATATGTCAACAAAAATCAAATCCGACCTAACGTTCAAAAGTTACGGCCATTTTTCTCAAAAATTTTCAAAAATCGAAAACTTTGAAAGGCCATATCTCGAGAACGGGTTGAGATACAGACCTGCGGTTTGAAAATTTCAACTTTTCACGTCATTTTCTATACAATAAACATACTTTTGTTGAAATCGAAATCACAAAAATTTCCAGTCAAATTTCATGCAAATTTCAACTTTTCATAGAAATTCAACCCAAATACAAGAAAAACAAAAGGAGAACGAAAACTAACCAACCAGAATAATATATAATTTTACTGCATAGTACTGCCGTGCTAAGCACAAAAGCGGTATCTGAAAAAAAATCATAAAGTTGATTTTTATGGCATCGAATAGTTTAAAAAAATACGAATCCAATGAACTAAGCCAAATAGCGATATCTTATTTAAAACATATGAAAAAACCCTTGAAAAAGTTTTTCCTATCTCAGGTTTGCCTTAAATTACTAACAAGGGAACCTTTTCAGGTCGAAAATTCGTATCGAGTTTAAACTTTGTATATAGTTAGAGGAGGTCAAGGTAAGTAAGAAAAAAATTATCGTAGCTGCGGTAAAACGGTTTAAGGGGGTGAAACACCCCTATGAAAATGTGCAAAATAATCATATTTTTCAAATAACTCTGAAACTAATGAAGATTTTAAAAAACCTATAATGCCAACTTTTCATGATTTTTTATGCTCTTTCGAATGGCGATAGTCAAAATTCAAAAAAATAAAACCGTTAACCCCCACCTCCCACCCACCCCATTATTTATTACAGATTTTTTTTTCTATTAACTCAAATTAATTGTAGTATACAATAGTAATCCAAATATATAAGACATATTTCACAAAAAAATTGTTTAACCCTTTCATCGTCACATTATCATATTTCGAAAAATATTAATTTAATTTTTTTATTACGTTAGCGATAAGAAAAGTATTGACTATAGTTGAGAAGTTACCAATTTAGAAGGATATTTACATTTCAGGACCCCTAGAATCCAGTAAAAAAATTTTTAGCGCAAGTTAGTCTAGAAAACGGCCGGTTAAAATCGTTATTAGTTACGTTTGTTTCTTGTATTAGTCCGATTTACTTTATGTGAATTCAATGCAGCTTCAAATATGAATTAATTTTGAATTTTCTTCGAAACTAATAATAATAATAATAATATTATAACGATATAAATAAATCTTTAGTACAACATTTTCTTGATTTTTTAAACTCTTTCGAATGATTATAGTCGAAATTAATAACTCCGGTCGTTTTTGAAATCATTTGGTTATTTGCCGGAAAACCACCGACTAACATTTGTCATTCGTATGTTTGGATTCTCATCAACATTTTCGACCGAAGCCAATAATTTTCTCATCTTTAATAAGAAAAATAAAAATAAAAAAAAACTGTATTTTTTTAATTGCAATGAAAGGGTTAAAATATTTAAATAAAAATTTGTAGTTAAAATGGATTTAAATTACTTTTCTATAATATACTAAAATTTATTCAATAGAAATAAAAATTATAAATAATTTTTGGGGTGGGGGTTGACGGTTTCGTTTTTTCGAATTTCGACTATAACCATTCTAAAGAGTTTAAAAACTCAAGAAAATGTTGTACTAAATATTTATTTATATCGTTATTAGTTTCGAAGAAAATTCAAAATAATTCACATAAAGTAAATCGGACTAATACAACAAACAAACGTATAACTAATAACGATTTTAACCGGCCGATTTCTAGACTAACTTGCGCTAAAAATTTTTTTACTGGATTCTAGGGGTCCTGAAATGTAAATATCCTTCTAAATTGGTAACTTCTCAACTATAGTCAATACTTTTCTTATCGCTAACGTAATAAAAAAATTAAATTAATATTTTTCGAAATATGATAATGTGACGATGAAAGGGTTAAACAATTTTTTTGTGAAATATGTCTTATATATTTGGATTACTATTGTATACTACAATTAATTTGAGTTAATAGAAAAAAAAATCTGTAATAAATAATTGGGTGGGTGGGAGGTGGGGGTTAACGGTTTTATTTTTTTGAATTTTGACTATCGCCATTCGAAAGAGCATAAAAAATCATGAAAAGTTGGCATTATAGGTTTTTTAAAATCTTCATTAGTTTCAGAGTTATTTGAAAAATATGATTATTTTGCACATTTTCATAGGGGTGTTTCACCCCCTTAAACCGTTTTACCGCAGCTACGATAATTTTTTTCTTACTTACCTTGACCTCCTCTAACTATATACAAAGTTTAAACTTGATACGAATTTTCGACCTGAAAAGGTTCCCTTGTAAGAGAATTAGAGGAATATCAATAATACGTAGGCGAATAATTGTATATTTTGATACCGCCAAAATTCCCAATATAATGAATAAATTCCATTTAATAAATCAAAAAAACAATCTTTAATGTAAAAATAAAACTATTTTAACAAAACGTTGATTTTCTCGAAACTCGCCCTTACTGAGATACCGCTTTTGTGCTTAGCACGGCAGAGTAGATCGTCTAGAAAAAAATACGGTTCTTAACATATTATGTGATCTAGGCTAGGGACCCCATTTTGAACAATTATTTTTCAGGGACCCCTTCTCTGACAGAAAAACATAGCTAGTCGTTAGGCTCCAATTAATCACGAGTAAATACAAATGTAAAAACATTTTATTTTATGCCAAACGTGTTTCACGGACTCCCAGTAAAAATTCCGCGGACTCTAGTTTATGAACTTCTGTTCTAGTGATATTCTATCTCTATGATTTGGTTAGAGAACTTGGAGAATGTGCTGCCATCTATATGTAACTAGATAAACTTTAACTTCATTATTACAGTACACTACATGATCAAAATTAGAAAAATAAACATGGTTTGTAGACAGGGTTCTACAGCTGTTACTAAGCAACCGTATGTTTGTTTATTTATAATGTTATTTAAGGTTAATTGGAATAATTTCAATAAACTTTGTATTTTAAAAATGAAAGAAATACAAATTTAAAACAGTTGTAGTGATTTTATATTTATCTCTTATGCTTGTGTTTTAATTATTACCATTCTATAGTATTACAATACAAAATGTTTAAAAGTAAAGAAACTGCTATTTTAGAATCTCCTCGGAATAACTCAAGTAGCTATTCTATAAAAAGTAAAAGAAATAATAGTCAACTAAGTTTACCATTATCTGATTCCCCTCGTTCATCTCTTTCATTTAATGAATCCGCTAAAATTATTTCTGACAATGAAACAGAAAGCAAACCGACACCTGCTCCAAGAAAATTAAAACCAGTAATATTAATAGATTCTAAACTAACACAATTAAATCCTGATGTATCATCACCATCAATTTGGGAAACAGAAAGTGGACTATCTACTGATACAAAATCATATCGAGCCAAAGTTCGTAACCGTTTTTTATCAATAAAAAAACAAGCAGGCAGTTCACTTTCAAAAACAAGCACTAACAGCAATATTGCAAATATTCAAGCTAGTTTTAATGAACAAGTTAAATTAATGAATCAAGAAATAGATAGCTATAAGAGAAATAGAAACATAGCATCTATTGAAAATAATGAAATTGTCTCGAATGACATGAATGCATTTTTCTTCGGTAATGTAACCAAAGAAGAGAGAAAACAATCGACAGTACCAAAAACATCTGATACTATACTTGAAACGTTAGAAATAACTGAAGAAAGGGTGTATGATGACAATACAGATACGTTAGTTCAATTTGTTAAAGCAGGAAAATTAGAGTTAAATAATCCGATAAAAACTATTATGTTTGCTGGAAAATATGATACAAATATTATAAGTAACGTAACCACAAAAGAAAATGATTTACGATTTCTAGAAGATGAAGGATTTTATGTGGGACCAAAACCTAATATTTCATCTAGAGAAGAAAAGATATTGCGAAAACAATTACTCCACGATAATATGTAAGTTCAAATCTTATATACATAAATTATTTTCTCTTTTTGGTTCAATATTTGATTACAGGGTTAAAAACTCAAATGACCGAGGTACCCCTTCTAGAGATATTATTTATTGCTATATGAAAATTTATAAATTATTTTTTCAGAAAAGAATGGTTTGGATGTGATGGAGAAATAAAATTTGTATTTGACCCACGTCGTAATACATTTTCAAAACCATATTTGCTAAATGAAGACTGTAAATTCACTACCTACATTGCGCCGGTCCCTTATTACAAACAAGACATACAGTCATCAGAAATAAAATATCTTTTAGAACTGAATATACGATCGATAACATTTACACATCATCACCTGTTCAGTGCAGAACATATTCTAGCACAACAATTAGTAGACATTTACAGTAAATATAAGAAACGAACAGTACACGAAAACGTAATACGTTTGGAAAAAAAACTAAGTGCTCTTAGACAAGCTAAAGAGTTTTTAATATCAAATATGAATTCAGGAATTGAGTTGACAGAAATCCAAATACAAAGATTGCAAAAGTATAATACTGATATCAAATCTGTGCGATCTTTATTTCATAAAGAAAGTAAAATCGACAGAGAAATCATAAAAAATATATTAGTATGCTGGAAACAAGTGAAGCATATACGTAAGAAACAAAAGTATTCTAACACTAACGTTAGACTTGCTATAACCAAAGAAGATTGTGATGTAAATATAGAAAAACGAGATTGGATTGAAGCAATAAACAATGACCTTAAAGAAATTATTTTTGAAAAAGAATTAGAATACAAAGAAAAGTATAAGCAATATAAAACTGAGTTGAAGAAATGGAAAAAACATGAGGGTAATTCAGATACTTTATCAAATCCGAAAAAACCTAATATGGCAATTGATGAAGATTCTATAAAAAAAGATTTAGAAGAAGATTTTTATAATAACTTCAAACCACCCGGAGAACCAAAATTAAGTTTTGAATTGTACTATGATAATGAAATCACAAAAGAAACTCAATATCCTAGAGAAAAAGCACGTAGAGATGCTTTAGAAAGAGTGAAACTTTTTGTTAAAATATACTTAAATAATCAAGAAGCATGTGTGACAAAAAGCTATCCACTTAGTGGAAATTTCTGTTGCAAAATAAATGAATACATTCCCATACAAGTTTCACAAACAATCGAAGATTTAACAATAGAATTATGCGAACAATCCGGTAAAAATGTAAAGTATTTTTATAAAGATTTACATTTGACGTTTAATAAAGTTGATACTACTTTAGAATTTTGTGGTGAAAAACGGTGCAATTTTAATAGTGATTCAAAAATTACTTACAGTCATACAGGTGTAGGTAGTGGAAATTCATTAGAAAACACTTTCAGTAGTTATAATTTTGAAAATGATTTCGATGGTGATGAAATATTCACAAAAGGTTTTCTCGTGTATGAAATAGGATGGGGTATTGACGAAGAGAAAAATTTCAAGTTTCCTCCAAAGTGGTTTTATTCAAACATCTTAAAACAAAATAATTCTTTTGATATACACGAAAGAGTTTTACAAGAATTCAACCAACTAGATCCCCAAGATCCAAACAATTTTGAGATACAAGAATATGTTCAAAACGTCGGAACAGAAACAATCGAGAAACAATATTTCGAAATAAACAATCAAACGGATATATTTAGGTTTTGTAGTCAAAGTGAAATTGACAACAATATCAGGTTTAAGTTCTTACAATTACGACAAGCGAAGGAACCAGAATTTCAAATACCTGTACCGAATAGAGAAAAAGAGATCCCACTTGATGTATTTAACACGTATAACAATAGAAAAGAAAAACAGTTGAAATCTACAGTATCCAAATTTAAAGATCCGTTAGATGCGATAAGGCAATGGGGAACAGAGTATTTACTGCAAGTGTATAAAAATATATATCAAATTAGTCAAACTAACGAATCTTTAGTTACGCTTAAAGATATTTTAATTGATGATACGTCATTCCATTTTGGGTAAGTTATTTTTTTTACTCTATCTTCTAGTTTAAAGTCTTAGGTTTGCACAGTGGCGGCGTAAGGGGGGGCGATGGGGGCGGCTCGCCCCGGGTGCCAAGCACCAAGGGGTGACAAATGAATAAATGATAAATGAAAATAAAAATATTGAATTGACCAAAAAAAATAAAAATAATATAAAGGACACTTTTTTTCTACAAGGGGGTGCAAAAAAAACCATAAAACTGAAATTAATATTGAGTTGAAAACGAAAAAAAAGGCGGCACTTTTTAGATCTATAGTCAGTTATATTACTGTAACACGTACTTACCTAGCTTGACTAAAAAACGAAATTAAAAATGGTTATTTGTTGATAAGGATACACTTTTGTGGTATACTTATGTTAACTTTTTTTCTTAATTTTTATCATAGAACAAGAATATAAATTTATTATTTGTAATTTGAAGCATCCGTATTAAGTTAAATTCTGCATGCTTTCTTTACCATCGATATTTCTCGAAAACGGTTAATCCTATGACAAATAAGCAAAATATTTTTGTGTATATTGTGTCATGTAATCTTATATAAATCTCTTATTCAAGAAAAAATTAAAGAATAAAAAAATACTAGATAAAAATCGATGGGCCCACTGACCCCATGCATCCCTGGTCTAAATTATAATTGGTTTATACGAGAAATCGATAACACTTATTATTACTAAACCGAATACCAAATTTCATAATTTTATCAGACATGGTTCTCTAGATATTAAATAAAAACTCATTTTGAGCCAAATCTTTGGAGGGTTGTAGTTCCCTCACGAAAAATTTCCGGACACATGTTTATTAGAAGTTTTTTGCTTGTTTTGGTCCATACTATTACCTCTTTAAATATTTTACACTCTTTTTTTAATACCCGGTATTACTATAATTCACAATCAAGTGTTTTTTTTTATGTGAAATAAGTATTTTAATAAAAAACTTAATTTTAAAATGAATTATTTAACCTATTTGTCACGTGATCGCAAACGCGTCTAGCAGAACTGTATCTGGTATGACGTAGTTACTTACTAAAATCGTTAGAATACTCGATCCCTATTGGTTGATTTCAGTTTGTTTAGGAAATATTGCGCGTTTTAGCGGGAATTTTTTTCATTTGAATAGAAAAAGATTATTTTCAACGTTTTTTCGGCATTATTTTGGAAAAAGATACTAAGGAAGTATCTATTATATACATACACACAATTTACAATACATTTTAAAATTTAGTCAAATTGTTAAATGATAAATAAAACAAAAGCATGTTTTAAGTGTGAGACAAATTAAATCGATTGTTTCATTAAAATATCGTTGGTCTTTAAAATGAAATTCTCCTTCAGTTATAGTATTATATTAGAATTAAAATTTAATTCTTTTTTTTTTTATTTTCAATAGTTTACTTGGCTCAACATTTTCAAACTGCTTCCAACCAAGACGGCCACTACATCCAGTCCGTAACACTCAACCAAAGAAAATAACAATAACTAACGAAAGCAATTTACAAATAATTATAAATGTCGTACAAGCGTTTGAAGTACCTATTAGAAAAGATGATGAAAACATAAGTGCATCACCGATAAGTAGACACATAGACGATGAGAACACTTATTCAGTTTCTACAGTACGACCTTTTGTAATGGTTTCATACAAAAATCAATCAGCAAGAACTACAAGAGGTATTGGAGCAAACCCTAATTGGAATCAAGAATTGATTTTGTCTTTTGAGTAAGCTTTCAATTTAGAAAAAATGATCGGATTCAATTGGTTAGTTAATTGCCGTTTAAGTAAACAAATATATATTTCAGGAACAAAGAAAATAAAGAAATTTCCGATTGCATTAACATACAGTTATTTGATGAAATTATAATAGATCTTTTAGAAGATGATAGATTACGTGATCGAGATATACATCAGCGCCAACAATCTAATTGGCTAGCTACTTTAAAAATTCCATTTAGCGCTCTTGCCCAATGTACAACGGTAATAAATCACGTTATTATATTTTATTTTTAATAATTAGTTTCTCCTCGTTAATTATAAGTACATTAATTCTATTAGCTCTCACATATTCAAATGAGTTAAATCGCCCCACTATATGTAAAATAAAAACTGAATACCTTTTTCTTTTCTTTTTTCATTCACACCTAACCTAACCTAACTATTTTTGCATTTTATTAATTTTAACCTTTTCTATTACCGTTGAGGTGGTAGTTATGGCGCTGAATGTATCTATTGTTTATTTTACTAGATGGAAGGCACTTTTAGAATGGATGCTCCACCACTTTTACTAGGATACGAGAGAAAAGGTGGTTTATATGATTCACGTGGCTCTACGTATATAACTTTATACATGACATTGCAACCAGGTTTGAATATTCTGCCAACTATTTCTGTAAGTTTACAATTATTTTAATAAAAACATGCAAAATATTATAAAATAGGAAGTAGTATAGGGTTGTTATCAACAGTTCATTATTTCATTATATACATGTTAACAATATAGTTTAATAACCTTGAATATATACTACTTGTACGGATGGGTCAAAAATAGGATAATTTTGCAAATTGAATCATAACTATGCATAAAACAAAATGACATGAAGATAACAGTGTATTAATTGTGTATTATTAATATTTTAGGAAAAACTTGAATGCAGTGAAATAGAATATTTAGCACATCATATAAAAAGCTGGCAGAATTCTTATAACAAGTTGTATACACATAGAGAATTCAATTGTTTAGTTGCTGATATCAATGGAATAACGAGTTGCGCAACACGATATTTCAAACCTATAAATATTCCTGATTTTAATACCGATGATCCTCTTTCCTTAGAGCAATTATGCGTAAGATACGTTTCGCTAATACCATTCATGTATTCAAATTTGAATGATTCAAATCAAATATGGATAAATTCTTCAGTAAGTGTATTTATTTAAAAAAATGGCATCTAACATTTTTAAATTTTTACTACGAAAACTCACATGTGCGATATTTATTTTAATAAAAAATATTTTATTACAGCAAATACTGAAATTGTTGATAGGCACGATTACAGACCATGCCATTTTACTACAATGCTATTTTATGGAATTAGAAAAGATGTCTTGGTTATTGTTTGGTTATGGAATTCCTTACGGAAAAACTGCTTATATTTTATTAGAGGAGTATAATGACATAGACGGGACTTTCTATAGCATTTACGATGTTACAACAGGTCTCAAATACAATACCAAAGATTCGTTTTGTCCGTTGAAAAATGTTTACTGCCTTATGAATGATAAAAACGTAAGTAGATATTAGATTTTTCAGCAAAGATACTATAAAAACGGGAGCCAATTTTACAACATGCGACTATTTGAATTGGAAAATTTTATTTTAATATATCTACGGTTATTTTTATTTTTTTTTTAATCGTGAGGGACAAATTTGACTCTTGACATACTCGTTTCCAGGTTTGGGCTAATATTCAATCAGAAGAACATGCACATTTAACTCGATTCGACTTAAACAGATCCTCCGACTGGTTACCATTATTTAATAGTTCTGTTACATCGCCAATAGGAACGCAACAAACAATAAAATTCACATATTCCGATATACAAAACATAGATCGATTTGTAGAACGCATAGAACACAAATTAAAATCTAAGATAATCAAATGGCGTAAGCATAATCCCACCGTTTGGAACAGACACGTCAGTGCAGTGTTAAAAAAACTATTACCTCTATTAGAGAAATATGTCAGCGGTGAAAATACAATCTTAAATGCCGATAATTTAAATGAATTCTTGAGGTTGAGCGACTCCTACAAGGTATGTTTTTAATTAATTTAGAAGTATGAATCAGTTTTCTTAAAATATTTTATAGGCGTATTTAAATAAATCTTGATTTAAATGTACATAGATCAATTTTTAACTGATTGGCAATATCACAAATATGAAATATTTTTTTCTAGATACAAGCGTTTCCTTTATACATGCCATACACATCAATTAAAGATATAATTGCAACTGTAAAGCTGAAGGAAATTCATTTAAATGAAAATTCAAACATTGAATTCGCGTTATCAGTATGTCTGGTTCCGTATCAACATTATATTTGTTCAGTTTGGATATTTTTAGCATCAGTAATAAAAAGAACATAAAATATAGATATTTACTTACCCTTTTTATAATTTATTTGTATATCTAATTTTTAAAACCACACTGACATGTTTGATATTCCACTACATTTACTTTATGTTTATATTCTAGTTTGATCTTGTTATACTATTTTGTACATATTAGTAAATTAATAAGTAGTTAGGTAATTTATTTTTAATAAAATATTTTTATAAGTAAACAGTATTTTTTTCAATTCCTACCTAAAGCAAGTATTAGTAAATAAATAAATAAAGAGTTTTACCATTAATTTTTAGTTATATTTAAAATATAGGAAATAATAATAGGTAGGTATGCATATATTTATTATATAATAATTATTAATATATATTCTTAAGTAGAAAAAGCATCTATGTGTATAATAGGGTATTTGACTTTTAAAATATATTGTAAATTGTGTGTATGTATATAATAGATACTTCTTTAGTATCTTTTTTCAAAATAATGTCGAAAAAACGCTGAAAATAATCTTTTTCTATTCAAATGAAAAAATTCCCGCCAAAACGCGCATTCAAAGTCACGTGGTATGCGTGACGTAACTATTTCCTAAACAAAGTGAAATCAACCAATAGGGATCGAGTATTCTGACGGTTTTAGTGGTAGTTCTGCAAAACGCATTTGCGATCACGTGACAAATAGGTTAAATATTACATTTTTAAATTTGGTTTATTATTAAAATACTGACTTATTTCACGTAAAAAAACACTTGGTTGTTAATTACAGTAATATATACTACACTATTTTGAACATTTTAGTCTTTATTATTAATAGTGTCAAATACCCTATTATACAATACATTATTTTTATATATTCCCAAAATAATCTTTTTTAGCAGAGGACAAATATATTTAAATCGACCCTATTTTTATTTATATTTAAAAATACACTAGAAAAAGCAAAAACTATAATGAATAAAACCAGACTATCATTTGAAAATTTAATAATATTAATAAAAAATAAGAGATCACAACCAAAAATATATAATTTTCTTTATATTTCTTCATTATCTTAAAACATTTAATTTGGATACGTATTAAAAATAAGTAAACATTTTAAACTGTTCAAGAATCAGTTTAAATTGTAATATTTTACATAATTATGAAATCGCAGATGTAAAAAATAAAATTCACAACCGTTCTTAATGAAACTAGTAATTCTTGACCAACTATGATATTTTTTAAAATAAAAACAGGGCTTTTTTCCTAAATGAACCAAATTGATTTAGTAAATGTATATTTTATTATTATATATTGCTCATGGTGATATTTTAAATAAATTTGTTAATAAATTACAATTGGAAAAATGTAATAAATTTAGGTGTCGATAAAAAATAAATAATTTGTTATGTTTTTTAAATGCTAACCATACGCCAAGAATTACTACAATAATATTCGATATAAAAGCATATATTAATGTTATATTAACTCACCTTTTAATTTTTCTTATGTCTGGTATTATAAACGAACAAACAATTTTGTTAGTTCCTTTATAATATCGGACATAAGCCTATATTACAATTGTCCATTTTTTCGTCAATTATAAGTATTTAAAATTGGCGACCTTGAAATGCTTTAAGTCTTGTCAATTTATTCACGAAAATTGATGAAAAAATTGACAAGTGTAATGCAGGCTTTAAATTTTCACACAATGAAGGGGTAGGTAAAACAAAAATTTCTTGAATTTATATCTAAAAATCTGAAAAAATTATAATGCATCGTTTATCAATTTATTTATTTAACAGAATTTTAGTTAAAAATTCGAGTTATACTTTATATTATTTTACTGTTGCAACCTCTTCAATAATACAAGAAAATAGTAAAAATTATAAGATGAGCAATATGTTTAATCCATTCTTTAATGATAAAAGATAGTTGATACGATATCTATTAAATTTAAAGCCCTGTCGAAAGTGAAATATAGCTATCTACTTGCAAATACTATTCATTCTAGTTTTTTTTTTTATAAATTCCACACAAAAGATAAAATAAAATTATCAATAAATTTAACTCTACATGAAATTGTGTATGTACAATGAAATTTCATATTTAATCTCTGCAAAAATATTTGATTATAAATAAATGGATAAAAGCAAATATGTATAACGAAAATCAGTAAATTATTTGTTCTTTAAATGTTACAGCAATGTTTTTTTTAATGATTTTTAGTGTAAAATTTATTAGGAATCATATAAAACGAATTTATTTAAATGGCAAGTTGAAAAGTTCTCGACTTCAAATACTTATTATCGTAACTGCTCATACTATATACATATATAGGTCAAAAATCAGGTTATTAGTGTAATTAAATGATAAACGTCACCATGGCTGAGTCAACGATGCACTTTACGACCATTATAGATTATTGATAGATGGGAATATCAAAGAAGTTAAAAAAATTGTTCTGGAGAATTATAAAATAAAGATGTGACAGATAGCTAAGGCTGTAAGCATCAGCAAGGAACGAGTTGAATACTTCTTTATACACATTGGCAATATGATCCAGAATTCAAACAGAAGTCCATGTAGTGGACTCAAGAGGGTAAAAGAGCTCCAATGAAATTCTTTGTAGACAGCAGTTATCTTTTTGAAAAAGTATATTTAAGGTATATTGATGACCTGTTATTTGCTCTATATACTTATAAAGAACTGCGAACCAGTGACCCATAGTATGAACAAATACAATAATAATACATCTGAGATCTAACTTTTCAGCTTCCCCTCGTAGAAAGTTACATGCAATAAAGTACATAAAATTTTGTAAATTTAAAGTCAGTGGCAAATGTTATAGTTATAAACTTATAATCATTGACCTTAGTTTTTGTATAAATCCAAAAATGTTGTACTATAGTATTACTTTTATTATCTTATTAAAAAATAATATGAAAATAACATTATGTAGTTTCAATCTATAAACATATTTTCAATATAAATTTTATCACAGGTGACTTTAAAAATATTTTAGAACTGCCCTAAAACGATGTAGTTTTAAAAAGTAATAAATTTATTTTTGCCACTATAATGTTAAAATGTAAATCGATTTTTTTTGTATAATGAACGATGAAATTCCAATTATCCAATAAAATAAGAGTATTTAAAATTCAACTTAATATAATTAGGATTGGTCCTTACGTTTTAATATTATAAAATAAAACTTCATATAAAAGTATAAAATATTTATTTCTTGTACAATGAAAAACTACATTCACAAGTTTTTAATTTAAAGATACAAGACATCAATTTTGTGTATATTTTAAAGTTTATATAAGCATGAAAAGCCTATAAAAAATTACCTTGATTACGTTTAATATTATTGGATAATTGAAATTTTAAGGAAGAACATTTCTGCAGAGATGTTCGTCTTAATGTCAGGCCAATACTTAAATTATTATAAGTCATCTTTGAAGAAATATCCAATTTACTGAATTATAATACAAAATTCATACCGCCCTTTCAGTCTATAAATATATTTTTATATAACTATGAAATGTTTTTTGAAAATCAAAGAATATGTTCAGAAAAACAATTGCTTGCTATACTTTTAACAGAAATAGTATTTACACAGCCATCAATTTAGCAATTTATAAGTTTTTTATCATATTTAAACTTACGCGTTGTTTTTAATATACTTTGTTTTATTGTTATATGTACATATTTATCGGAAAAAACTTTAATAGAGGAAATTAAGTAAATAAAACCTACATAATATTCAAAATAAACTGTTTATAAATTAAATTAATAGATATCTGTTAACACAGACACCAAAAGTTATAAAAAACACAGTCACACCCCAAGCTACGGCTCTTGGACTTATGTCACTTTGCATTTACGTACATTATCAATTATCACCATTCCCCGAAGTTGCAGCGTTTGCTTCGGAGTTAAGTCTCTGTAGCAGTATAATGCTACTGCTTGATCGGTTTCCAACATATAAAACAACAGTGCTTTGACTAGCGGACTTTATATTTATAACTGTATATAAAAACTAAACCAAATTTAAAATTAAATGGAATTACTTATATAAATTTATATAGGTAATGTAAATAATGCAATATATACAATATACATGTACATATTTATAAAATAGATTAACTGAACATATTCAAAATTTTCAAATCTGATTTTTTACACCATTTGACAATCATTAAAAATATACAAATTATAATAATGATATATAATATAATATATAATATTATTTATAATAATTGTAAAATGGTTACCAATTACCCTTTTCCCCTTTATCAAATTGACTTTATATGACATTCTTCCCCTGAAATTTTCAGTGCTCGCATCTACGATGTAAATTGTAAAACTAAACGAATCAATTATTAAAAAAAAGAGCAACCTAAAATGTTATAGAAAAGACAAAACTTATCTACACAATTATAAAACTTTAAATTATATTCAGATCTCAACATTTCACTGTGCAAACAACCAAAAATAAAAATAAACAGGTAAAATTTAAATCAAAGTCAACAATGTAAAAAAATAATAAAAGTTACAAAGTGGTCACGGCTCGGTAGCCGACTGCTGTTTGCTGGTGTTACGGAGTCGTTGCAGGTAAGTGCGTTGAACCGGTTTGTGTTGTCCGAGTCTTTCTAGCGCTTCGTCCACACTAAACCACTGACGTTTACGACCGATCGAACGGGAATCTTCCCACTCGGCCAGTTCTTGTGTAACGCGCAATACGTACACCTCGGTCCGATGTTTGTGTTCGCGGTTCTCGAACACACCCAGACACCTGCCCAGCTGGCCGAGAACACCGGCTTCTTCAAGAACTTCACGAGTTGCCGTTACACTCGGCTGCTCTTCTGGCTCAACCCCTCCACCTGGCACCACCCAGTGCTCTGGTCGTCGTGACGAAGTAACCAATAGCACCTGATCAAACATAATAATAAACACACGTCTGCAATATAACTAAATTAATAAATTACCAAGTCATCAATATATCATACATATATACTACTGCCTTATTTTATAAAGTATATATTCAAAGAAAATATAAAATATAACTGATCAGTCAATATTAAACGAAAAATCAAATACAATATTGCTAGATAAATTATTTTATATAGAAATGACAACTAAATAGTTCAATACATAATGATGAACATAAAATGATAGAAAATCTAAATGATATATTTTAATGAAATCATTTTGGCACAATAAATGTGCTGTTTATAAGTTTCTGCAAAGAAAATTCCTTATAAAAATACCTCGGCTTCCGAATCTGATCTGACGCAGATACAAGCCGCACGCCGACGAAATCCCTCCTCGTCATATATCCTTATCGAATTTGGCTTCTCTTTCACCATTATAACAACAAATAATTCCTAACTAAATCGAGAACGAACTGATAAATAACCGAAAACAAAAATAACGAAAATAGACGGAAACTACAAAACTTCTTTATACTATAAACATTGCTGTTGATGGATAATCACATTCACACCTTTTTTCTACTATAGTACAATTTAGCCATTTTGAATTTAATTTAACGAAACATTAATATAATAAAAATACCACAAATATTTGATTAAACCGTAAAATATTATTTTCAACAAGCTATGAGCTAGCTATTAGAACAAAAATTATTGAAACCCATGTCGATGATGGATGTCAATCACTATTTTCAGTAAACATTAGTACTGTGAAGCTAGATTCAAACTAAATAAATTTAAACAGCTGACTTGAATATTGCAGTGGGTTCAAATTTCTTATAAGAATAAAAAAATCTCTAAATAGTTCTAGTTTTTTGTCTTTCCCTGTAGTGGTGCAATGTTATATTCTAGGACTTTTTTATTTAAGAAAAAAAAAATCTTTGAAAAAAATACTACATATTTCGAATCACTTCGAGTGAGGTTATAATCGATCAATTTAAAAATAAATATTATTATTTTATTTTAGTTAAGTTATAAGAACGAATACTATGGCAAACAAAATGAATTTAATAAAACAAGGAGCTGAAGCGAAAATTTTCAAAGATTATTACTTTGGTCAACCTGTCGTAATTAAAGAACGCTTTGTTAAATCATATCGACATCCTGAACTCGATACTGCTTTAACAAAAGAAAGAATGAAATCTGAAACAAGAGCTATAATTCGATGTAAAGCAGCTGGAGTTATAACACCATGTATATATTTAGTCGACTTCGATAGAAGGAGAATATATATGGAATATTTTGAAAACTCGATCACTGCTAAAAGTTATATTATCGAACAAGAAAACGTAAACAATCATACAAATATAGAACGATTAGCATCTAATTTAGGAACTGTCTTAGGAAAAATGCACTCCAATAATATAATCCACGGTGACTTAACTACATCAAATATTTTACTAGTTAACAGATTTAACAAAAATGATTTTTCCGATATATCACATTTAGATTTAGTAGTAATTGATTTTGGTTTATCACATATTGATTCAAGTGCTGAAGACAAAGGTGTTGATTTATACGTACTTGAACGAGCTTTATTAAGTACTCACAGTATCGTAGACAAATTTTTACCTATTTTATTAGAATCGTATAAAAAAGCAAATAAATCATCAAATGAAGTTTTCATAAAACTAGAAGAGATAAGATTGAGAGGTCGTAAAAGAACAATGGTAGGATAAATATATATCTGCTCCATTTAATACAAAAAAAAATAATTATAACAATTACATCATATGCATAACAAAATATAAAAAATAAACGAAGAATTACAAACGTGATGCCATTCCACCAGAAGCAACTATTGTTTCTCCGGTGATGTAACTCGCATCATCAGAAACCAAAAAAGTTACTACACCTGCAATATCATCAGGAACTCCAAGTCTAAAAAAAATATTTGTTACTTTTACAATTTATTTGGTAATTTAAATAAATGTGTTTATTGTCGATATGAATTTTCTTATTTACCTGTTCATCGGTATTTGAGTCATTAACTGATCGTAAGCAGTTACATTATCATGAAGCTGGAAAAATGATATATTTCATTAAATTAAATTATTTTTTCTGATACAATAAATTATAAGTACAACAAAATAAAACGGGCACGTACATGATAGGGTTCCGTAGTCATTCTTACTACGATTTATGTAAAAAGAGTTTTTTCAAAAAATCGAAAAGTAATTTAACTTTTATTATTGCATTTTAGGAGACCTATCAAATGACACCCCACTCAAAAGGGTAAATTAAAAAAAATGAGCACTTTTCAGTCTAAAGAAGGGGGGTCCAAAATATTTTTGACAATGTTCCTTATACTTTTTAGTGAAAGTACTTTTTAAAAGCTACATTCTGGAATTTTTTCAGATTTTTTGAATTGATAGTTTAGAAACTAGAGGGGGGGGGACGCTTTTATAATGATTTTGGAGAGCAAATACATCGTGATTGAAGGGTTAAAATCAAAAGGTTCTGTTATATTTTTTGTTGCATTTAAGGGGACCTTTCTAACGATACCCCACTCAATGGGGTAGGTGAATTTTTTTTTTAAATAATTTTCATTTTATGGAAAAGGGGTCTAAAAATTTTGTTTTTTTTTTCAAAAATCTTATCATTTCTGTTTTTGGGTCATCATTCTACAACCGTATACCAAATTTCATCGTATTATGTCAAAATTTTTCAAGACGGACATGGAGGAACTATAAGGGTTCCTAGTATTCTACGGAACCACATTAAGTGGAAGTTTATAATTGTATTTTTGTTGGATAACAAAGAGTTAAATATATACAGGGTCCTCCAATAGTGTGTCCGGCATTGTTTTACGCCCAAACTATTGAAGATAGAGTTTTAGGATAAAAAATTTATTAGATATATTGACTCTAAAGAATTTCAGGAAAATATTTTCAACCCCCTAAAACCGCTCCTTGGGGGGTAGTTTGAGGGGTACATACCCGTTTCTCAGTTAAATCAAATGGAATGGTATATCAAAAAGTACATATTTGTAAAGATCATAAAAAAATAAGAAACTTTTGTAAAACAAAAATTTTCATACTTTCAATTGTTTAAAAAATATGGCGACTTGTTCTCAAATTTTAGAGTTTCACTAAAAGTGCTCTAATTTCGTTAAAAATTATTGAAATTTTATTATTTTTTCAAATTTAGAAAGTAGAAAAAATGAACTTTGTAAAGATGTATGACTATTTGTGATTTTGATTGTTTAAAGTGTCATACGCGATATATCAAAAATTCAAAAGTTCAACTAGGGATAATTCGAAATTTTCAAATACAACGGTATATCAATTGGTACTTTTTCTTAAAAAGGATATGTAAATAAACAACTTTTGTTAAGAAAATTTAAAATTTAAAATTATAATTTTAAAATTGAAAACTGAAAATTATAATTTTTAATTTTAATTTTTTTTTATCAAAAACTGTTTATTTACATATCTACTTTAAGAAAAAGTACTAATTGATATACCATTGTATTTAAAAATTTTGAATTATCCCTAATTGAACTTTTCAATTTTTGGTATGTCGAGTATGACACTTTAAACTATTAAAATCTCAAATAATCATACATCTTTACAAAGTTCATTATTTCTACTTTCTAAATTTAAAATAATAATAAAATTCCATAAATATTTAACGAAATTAGAGTACTTTGAGTAAAACTCTAAAATTTGATAACAAGTCGCCATATTTTTTAAACAATTGAAAGTATGAAAATTTTTGTTTTACGAAAGTTTCTTATTTTTTCATTATCCTTACAAATATGTACTTTTTGATACACCATTCCATTTGATTTTACTGAGAAACGGGTATGTACCCCTCAAACTACCTCCCAAGGAGCGGTTTTAGGGGGTTGAAAATATTTTCCTGAAATTCTTTAGGGTCGATATATATAGTAAAATTTTTATCCTAACTCTCTATCTTCAATAGTTTGGGCGTAAAACAATGCCGGACGCACTATTGGAGGACCCTGTATAATATAACTAACCGCTTGAGAAAATCTGGTTTTAATTATTCCTGGTGCAATACAATTAACACGAATATTTTCAGAAGCGCAGTCTTGTGATGCAGCTTTAGTCAGTCCAATCAATGCTGTCTTACTAATTGAATATGCACCTAATAACTACAAAATATAATGTTATTTTATTTATTATTTATACTTTATATATACCTAGGAAAAAGCGATCAGATTTAATTGGATCAGAGCAGATCTGAAATTTGATCCAATTAGATCTGATCAGATCTGAATGGGCCAAATTACGGATCTGATCAGATCTGATGCTATTTTTGATGAAAATTTTTATATTTCATTTTATATCCAATTGGATCCAATCTGATCTGATTGGATCCAAAAAATTGCAAATTACCTCTCGCCAGAGAAGCATGTTTCCAGTTTGTATAAAAGTGTAGGTAATGGTATAATAATTTTTTCTTATAAATATTAAAGGATGAGTTGTGCAGAAGAAAAAAAAAGTTATTCTTTAATTCAGATCTGGTTGGATCTAATTGGATCTGATCGGATCCAACAGATCTGATAAAGTGAAAATTTTCAGATCCAATTGGATCTGATCAGATCAAATTTGATCCGATCAGATCAAATTGGATCTAATTAGATTTGAAAATTGCCCGCTATTATCAGATCTGATTGGATCCGATCAGATCCAATTGGATAACCATTTTACAGATCTGAAAAAATTTGGATCCAATTGGATCTGATCGTTTTTTTCCTGGGTAATTTATTCACCCCAAACGGTTGAAAACCAGCAATCGAAGATACAAATATAATACTTCCACCAGATCTTTCTCGAAGGTACGGAAGAACTTCTTTAGCTAATAGAAATGACGATTTAACATTTACATCAAATATTTTATCCCATGATGACTCATCACACTAAAAAAAAATATATTGAAATTACGATCAAATCGTATATAAGTAAAATTAAAAAAAGTACCTCCAATACTGGGCCTACAGCAGGATTTACAGCAGCATTTGAAACAAGAATATCTATTCCTCCGTACTTATCCTTGGCCTAAAAATAAATATTAATAATAAAATTTAATTTATGACTTTTATTCAAATATCTTTTATATACCAATTTAAAGAGATTCTTTCGGTCTTCTGCTTTTGACACATGACAAACTACTCCTGTAACATTTAGTTTTTCTGACGTTAGCTTTTCAACAGCGTTTGATACATTTTTCTCTTTACGACTACTAATAACAACTTTAGCACCTTCTTGTGCAAGTCTTTTAGCAACAGCAAATCCAATTCTAATAGTATAATAAAGTAATAAATAATCGAATTAAATACATAATTGATTTCATTTAAACATACCCATCAGTGGATGCAGTGACTACAGCCACTTTACCTTGTAACCTATTTAAGGGAATGTATTTCGTTGACATTTTTCTTACAAACTCTTTTGAAGACTGCAGCATACCTTG
Organism: Sialis lutaria; assembly: GCA_949319165.1. Lineage (NCBI taxonomy): Eukaryota > Metazoa > Arthropoda > Insecta > Megaloptera > Sialidae > Sialis > Sialis lutaria. The sequence continues at coordinate 3,844,307 of OX439236.1, forward strand.
TTTTATTTTCTCACCTTGAACTTTATAACTTTTTATTTTAAATTCTAGTTAATACAAATTTAAATGAATATACAAATTGATTGTACAGGTTCATGTATTATCAACATATAATTCAATTGCAAACAGTGGCGGAGCTTCACCGGGGGCGCGAGGATATGTAAAAAGGTATTCAAACCAGGGAGTGGAACCGGTACTATTTCTCGAACCGGTTCGGTTCCGGTTCACACAGAAAATAAAGTTCCGGTTTTCGTTCCGGTTCAATTTTTTATTTTTTTATTATTTCGGTTACCGGTTCAATGTACCTCCGAACCGGTTCGAACCGGTTTTTTTTTTACTTTTGTAAATTATTCAAACATGTAATAATTTTAATTAAATTATAATTAAACCTATCCTATAATTTCTGAATTATGTATATTTTCCTACATACCTTTACTTTCCAATTTTGTGTATATGTTACCGGCAATGTATGAAATCCGGCATTCTATAGAATTCCTAGGTATTCTATAGAATGCCTTAAGTCACCAGGCAATGTATGAAATGAATTTAATTATATACATTTCCTAGGCATTGTATAGAATACCTAACTGATAACTGGCAATGTATGAAATATAAACATAAATGGGGTGAAGCAATCAATTTTGGTCCAGGCACAGATGTTGCTTTACTTTATGTTATAAAAATACTTCTGTTGCAAATATATAATAAAAAATCTTGGTTCATTCTCGATAGCTAGGTTTCTAGATTACAATTCGGTATTGTCAGTTCAATACTGAATTATTGATTAAAATAAACTTTTTATATTTACGCGTATAATTGAAAAATGTATGTCTGTCCAGTAAAGTGATCTAAACTAGTGTTAAAGATTTTATTTTCTGATAATATGTTATTTTAAATGTTCAGAGCCAAAATCTCACTTAATACGTACTCGGACAAATTTTTGATTATAAATAATATTTAAGGTTCCAATAGGTATTGTTTTTTGTGAATTTGTTATTTTCACAGTGAGGGGCTTAAATCTTACTTAATACACGTCTGGACTAATATGTTATTAAATATTTAAAAAGTATCATACCTCATACGCAATCGAAACTAATATTTTATTTTATTTATTATAATATAAAATGTTATATTATTGTTCATGTATTTTGTTAAATTAACAATAAAGAACCAAATTCTTACTTATATGAATTTTGACTTTTTAAAATTAATTAAATTAACTAAATATCTATCTGCTTTAATAATATTATTTTGTCTTTTATTTCATACATTGCCTAATATTATCTTGGCATTTTATAGAATTCCTAGGTATTCTATAGAAGGCCTAGGTAAAGTATATAATAAATATCTATTTAACAAATAATTTATACTTTGCCGGTAACATATACATAATATATTAATACTTTTTATGGCTTATTTTTTTTTATTTGTATAAATTTAAAAAAATGGGTTTAGGTACCTATGCCGGAATAATAAAATTATTGACAGTTAATATTAGATTATGCTCAATGCAATTTAAATTTGACGTGCATTTTTTTTAAATAGCAATTTTCATGTTTTTCTGAAAATAATATTTTTCTCTCAATCTTTCCCATTTTTTCTTGTATATTATGACTTTTTCTGGTAGTAGGCCAATATTTAAAGAAGAACATAAAGTTTTTTATATTAATTAATAAATTCCGCAGAAAAATTAAAATTTGTTAATTAAAAACACGAAAATCACAAGTATTCTTATACTTATGTCCGGTATTATAAACGACCTACCAAATTTGTTAGCTTGCTAACACTCTCAAATGAGATACCAAACTTATATGACAGTTCTGTTGATGACTTTGACAGATTTCGCGCAAGCGTTGTATGTAAAAACCAACGGTATTAAAACAGTTATGCTATTATGAAAATTATTTTATATGGTCAGAGTCGCCAACTGTGTTACAATACGTTGAAGTGTCACTGCTCTAAATTCCATAACTAATCCATAGATACTATAACAAAATTCATAACCTCATTTATGAGTGCTTGCAAGCCAAGGTTAGTAAATACACAGGTTGTACCATAACTCTGTTTGTGAGGTGGTGGGGATGGCATGAGAGGAGACACAGAGGGGAAACACAGATGGGAGATCGCGTCATCATGAGGAACATTACAACGTTATAAATGGCTGTCAGTATTAAAACTGTCAGAGTATATTTAAGATATTTATTTTTCGCATATTAAGTTATTGTTTTAGTGCTTATTATGTAAGTTTATTCATTGTAAGTTGTTTTTAAACTATTATTAAATATTTTCATTTGATATTGATAGTGTACTGAATTTAAAACTACGTTTTTATTATGTTATTCATATAAATTATAGTTTTAAGCAAGTGTTTGTTTAAGATAGAGAAAAATATTTTTTTTGGTCGTCACATCGAGGCTCATAACTTTGTAAATATTTAATATTTTTCAATAAAAATTGATATTAAATAAGTTGAATATATACTTAATAAAATGTCATTTACCTGATTCAAAAATAATTAGTTATATCTGTGAAAAAAATTCCCAAACATTGACAATTTTTTTCTATATTATTAATAAAGTGTTTTTTTTTTAATTTTAAAATGTTTTTTTTTTTAAATCCTCCGCGACCATGACCAGAATGTATCCCCTGAGGAACGGAGTTATTTGTATTTAAGATAGATACATAAATAAATGTACATACTCTAGTAAAAAAATGTTTCAAAGTGCTATTATTATTTTAGTGATACTAATAAACTAGTATGTTTAATACATGATTATTTATAATGCTTTGTGCTTCTGTGATCGATAAAATTTATTTTTTATAGTTACAAATGTCCAAAAAATTTAAATAATACAGAAAACAATGTTAAATAAATATGTATTTGCAAGCGAGATTACTTTAGTACATTTAAAATGTTCCTCATAGTGACGTAGGTGACGTATTTCCCGCGCGAATACCTGATTGGCCAAAAGTTATGGTACAACCTGTGTATTTACTAACCTTGCTTGCAAGCTAACAAATTTTGCTAGGTCGTTTTATAACGTTTATAATACCGGACATTATACTTATTAATATACTAATATTTAAGCGCAACTACATTTGTCAGTGGTGCCAACTATAAGTGGTTAGAAAAGTTATTTTACATTTGATACAGAATAATAAATATACATATTTGAATAAAAATATTCGCAATGAAAAATTAAACTTGAATGAACCGGTAAAATTAAACTTTATTGAACCGGTAACCAAAAAATTGTTTATCGGTTCGACTCCGGTTCAGGTTCAACGCCATGTTTGAAATTTCGGTTCAGGTTCAGTTCCGGTTCGCCCAAAAATTTCGTTCCGGAACCGGTTTTCGGTTCGGGTTCGGGTTCGGTTCGACTCCCTGATTCAAACACTTCAGGAGTGGATGCAAGCAGAGCCGGCCTTTGCAAGCTCGGCGCCCCGGGCGAAATATTTTTTTGCCGCCCTCCCGACCTTTGAAGACCTTTTTTTTTTGGTTGACTCGAATATACATATAACTAGCGGAATCCCGCGGCTTCGCTCGCGTAAACTTCGAAACTAATTAGAACCCTCTATAAGTAATAGGGGATGACATATTACATTTTTTTATATTGATTTTTATTCATTACTAATAAAAAAAACGTAAATATCCCGGATCTTAGTTAAAAAAAATTAAAACTAACCCCCGTCTACTGTCGCCATTAGGGGTTGAATATCAAATTCTTTTATTACAGATTAAATCCATCCTAGTCCCCGTCGAACTTTAATTTTTAATTGAATATTAATTTGGCCGAATTTATTTTAATATCATGAACAGTTATTATTATTATTCCCATAGGGGTTGAATTTTCGTAACTGATATTTCTCTTGTTGAGTAACTACTTATGCCATGTTTCATTCGGTGAATACAAAAAAAAATTATTTTACAAATTTTTCCACCCCCCTAGCACCTTAGGGGTTAAATTTTGGAAAATGCTGAAATAATCGTTTCACTATTTATATTTTATAGTATGTTCGATAAGTTGTGAACAAAAAAAAATATTTTTTTATATAAACTTTGACACCCTGTTTTAACTCAGTAGCAGTGGCGGTGCGTGTAAAATGACTGTAGTGAGGCCAAAAAATCCTATCACTTTAAATAATATCAGCTGGGTTGAAATTTGGCGCCCTACTCCCCTAGGCGAAATCCCCCCCCCCCCTTCCTAAAAAATGGAGTTTCTAACAAATTACAAATTATATCTATTACGTGGTTCTATATTAAATTGAAATTCCTATTACTAGAACTAGGTATTAAAGAAAATTTTAAATATGAAGTAAAATGGTACAAAACACCAATGGAATGTTTAGGAAAATGAAAATTAGTATGTAGATACTAGGTACAAGCGAAAAATTACATTAGAATGGAATCAATATACATAATAAAAAAATACAACATAAAATAGATATTGAAGACTAAGAATTAATAACGTTATACTTAATTGATAAATATTATCAATTAATATTATGTTAAATAACATACAATCATATAGTAATATGTAATAAAATTGTTGTTCAAGAATCTAAAATAAAATTTCACAACAATAACATTCAGCTAACAGCTAACTGAATCGAATAAGTATATTGCCTCTGCACACATACATATACCATACCTATAGTACGAATATGTATATACAATACATATTAACATACAGTCTGCGCATGCGAAATAGAGCTGAAGCAATATGAGATTGGCCTCAGCGTTATGTTATAATCTGCATTACCCTCTCTACTTTTTTTTTTCGTTCTCTCTCACACTCATGCGCTGCAATGCTGCTATAGAGGCCAGTAAAATCTTTGGCTCAAATGTAAATAATTGGCTTTAAAATGACTTTTTTCATGTTAAAATAATACATTGGAGAGGAATAAAAGTTTGTTTTAGTAAAAATTATGACATACACATAGAAATACTAATATATTATAATTGATTTTATTATGTTTAATAAAATAAATATTTATTTTTTATTCGCTGATAAAGTAAGTGAGGCTTGGCCTCACTTGCTTCATCTGACGCACCGCCACTGCTCCGTAGGGGTTGAATTTCGAAAAATCCTTTCTTAGTGGGTTCTAACATCATAAAAGGAAGGCACCAGGGGTTTGGGCTGTACGTTGATATATGAGTGAGTGAGTGGTTAAGGACAAACTCTTTTATAGATATAGATTAATTTCTACCGCAAAAAAATCTGATGAGATTTTTTTTTTTTCGTTGCATCGTTTCTTTTCTTATTTTTTATGTTCTTATTATTTTCATTCTTCTTCGCTTCTTGCCGCCCCGGGCGGTTGCCCAGGGTCGCCCCCCCCCCCTAAAGCCGCCACTGGATGCAAGTCAGTTTTAAGGGGCGCCAGAATCAACATGGCAATAAAGAAAAAAGTTTTCAATGATACAAGGGGGGTATTGTTTCGGTTTTCGCCGGGGGCACAACGACCTTTAGTTACACCCGTTACGCCTCTGTTGCAACACTCATGTTTTTATCTTTGATATCAGCTTGTATGTATGTGTGTACTTAAATTATATTATTAAATTCCAAGTTTACATAGTTTTGTAATCTTGAATATGTTACTTATTTTTATATAAAAAAACTAGCGGAATCCCGCGGTTTCGCTCGCGTAAACTTCGAAACTAATAAGTAATAGGGGATGACATATTACATTTTTTTTATATTGATTTTTATTCATTACTTATAAAAAAACGTAAATATCCCGGATCTTAGTTAATTTTTTTTTTAAAACTAACCCCCGTCTAATCTCGCCATTAGGGGTTGTATATCAAATTCTTTTATTGCAGATTAAATCCATCCTAGTCCCCGTCGAACTTTAATTTTTAATTGAATATTAATTTGTCCGAATTTATTTTAATATCATGAACAGTTATTATTATTCCCATAGGGGTTGAATTTTCGTAACTGATATTTCTCTTGTAGAGTACCTACTTATGCCATGTTTCATTCGGTGAATACAAAAAAAAATATTTTACAAATTTTTCCACCCCCCTAGCACCTTAGGGGTTAAATTTTGGGAAAAAGCTGAAATAATCGTTTCACTATTTATATTTTATAGTATGTATGATAGTATGATAAGTTACGAACAAAAAAAATATTTTTTTATATAAACTTTGACACCCTGTTTTAACCCCGTAGGGGTTGAATTTCGAAAAATCCTTTCTTAGTGGGTACTTACATCATAAAAGGAAGGCACCTACGAAATTTCACGTTTCTAGGTCCAGGGGTTTGGGCTGTACGTTGATATATGAGTGAGTGAGTGAGTGGTTAAGGACAAACTCTTTTATAGATATAGATTGAAACTACTATTATAGTGTGTTGCAAAGGCAGTGGCGGCGTAAGGTAGATTGGCACCCGGGGCGGTTTTTTTTGCACCCCCCCCCCCCCTTTTTTCGTTCTCAACTCAATATTAATATCAGTTTTCTGGTTTTTTTGCACCCCCTTCTAGAAAAAAAGCGTTGTCCTTCATTTTATTTTTATTTTTTTGTTGTCAATTCAATATTTTTATTTATGATCTTAATGACATGTTATACACACTTTCCAGAGTATTTAAAGAATAATTTGTCACCCCTTGATGCTTGGCACCCGGGGCGGGCCGCCCCCATCGCCCCCCCCCTTACGCCGCCACTGTGCAAAGGTTATATTATTTTTTACTAATTATTATGAAATAAATATTAAATATAATTGAAAATAATCACACATTTTAAAATAATTTATAAATATTTTAATAACAATCCAAACATACAAATATATAAAAACTAATTGTACATGTCCTCAACAGTTCTGTTATATAATTTTAAACATATTTCACCAATAAACAGTACATAATGTAAAAAAAGAAACCTTATGCCAAATTCAACAAATAAATAAGTACAATTATGTATATAATATCTTCAATAAAAATATAATAGTCTTTTATACATATTTAAATACAGTGGGGTTTCTTTTTACGTGGTAGATATGTTCCAAAGCAAACTATACATAAAATTGCACAAAAAAAGACATTGCTTACATTGCAACATTAGGGATGTTCTATAATTTTTAAAAACTGCATAAAAACGAATCTATTAATTGAAATAGGTGTGAAGAAAGTTTACAAAAATAAGGATGCCTAAATTTTAATAATAATAAAATGTTTTCATATTTTTTCTCTAATTTTCAGCTTTCATTTGATACACAACTCGCTAAAATAGGGAATCCCTGAATTTCTATGAAAAATCACACTGCATAACTTCAAGTCCGTGTAAAAAGAGACCCACTGTATATCAATTATATTATTTTCAATATTTAATAAATTTAATTAGAAAGATATACTATCTCTTTCATTTGTACTATATTCTTTAAAATATAGATTATAAATAATTCTGTCAATTAACTCTTATCAAGTTATAATACACATAATTTTTAAAATTAAATACATAACAATATTCTATCGTGTCGATGGCCCTGCCACAGATTCAATATTTTCTGATCCTTCTTCTGCATTTTCCTTCTTTTTGGTATATAAAGGCATTCCCATAAAACGAGGGATTTGTTTATCACTATTTAATGAGCTATTACTTCTTTTTTTAGCAGTGAAAGTTGCAATGTTTTTATCTTTATATTTGATTGTACCTTCACCTGGTAAATCTGGCAACACATTTTGTAAAGTAAACCAAAAACGATATGTAAAGAACCACGTTAATATGGCAATCACTCCTCCGAGAAATTTTTCTATCATAATGTGATAATACATCATTGTAGTTATAAGCATAACATCCCATAAGATTTGTAAAATTGTCATAGCCACAAATAAATACCGAATATATGGTGTAAACTTTTCATAAAATCTCTTCAAAAACAAAAGTTCCTCATTCGTTATATTTTTTAAAGGGTTCATTGAAAGTTCAGTATCTTTAATATTCCGATAATGTTCTTCTGTTCTTAAATATTCTTTTATATTGTCCCAACCTATAATAACACGTGCTTCTTCTATAAGTACCAGACTGCCGTACACTAATATAAACGAATGTCCTGATAAATCAAAACCATGCCAAAAATAACCACCTTTTAAACATTCTATTTTTGTAGCAAATTGGTCTCCTTTGGCATTACATTTTCCATATGTAGCTTCAATATAATTAAATGCTCTGATCCACATCATCCAAAAGAATGTTGCAATAACTATCCGTGATGCATGTTTCTTAATAGCATCTTTTATGTTACCACAACAGTATGTTAACGATGTAAGTATTACAAATGGTACTAATAATATTAAATTCCATCCCCATGCAAATTTCACAAAGTAACGATTAAAAACATTATCCGATCGTGAAAAATATGTTTTCGGTACAGGTAAAAAATCTGATATAAGTGACACAAGAAATAAAGCTCCTAAATAAAATGCAACTTTTAAATTAGTGTCAAAAAATATAGATTTTTTACAAATATGTAACACCATTAAAGTTAATATTTCTTGAACAGATGTTGGTGCAGTTGTTGGTTTTGTTCCTTTTGGCTCCCATTTGGGATCATTTAAATTTGTACGAAAATTTAGTCTTGAATTTGATGCACTACCAGTTTTACGTTTGCCTGTAGCTGCCATGACATTTAATTTTGAACTTATACAATTTATAAAAAAACAGCTATAACTTTTGTTCTATTTATCTTCTTTCTTATAGCTCACGATGATCTTTGTCTTAATTTATTTATAATTTTTCCAAAATTATATTATATTTAAAATTAAATTGGTTATGTATAGAAAGTTGGAAAGTTAAAAATAATTTTATGTTGGCACCATGAAGTGTCATGGTTGGCACTTTTGCAATCTTAATAAAAAAAAGTCATTATCGGCTTAATTCCGAAAATTAAAATTATTAAGCTGGGTCTTCACACGACCACAAATGGGCTGAATATGCAAGGTTAGTACATATTAGAGATGGGAAAAATGAGTCTTTTTAGTGACTCGAGTCATTTGAAACAATTCAGTAAAAAGATTCGTTCTTACTGATTCGTTCAATGAGTCGTTCACTTACAAAAATGAATTGGCGAGTGACGAGTCATTTGAATCGTTCAGTACAGTGAATCGTTCGTATGCGTATGGAACTTGAATACCAGTGAGTTACGACAAAATCCGAATGTATCCGATCACTGACAGAATGGACTTCGATAAATAAATACATAGTTACTTTTTGGCCGTCGTTCGTTGCTTGATATATCAGTGGCGTACAAATTATGTTTACTTTTGTTCATTATTATAATAATTGTGTAAATTTATCATATTACTTAAAATAACTGTTGCTGATAGTTTTATTTTGACTTTGATATTTAATATCACTTTTATACTAATATTTATAGATAAATTGATTTATAATGTCAGGTATCAGTGGGGGGGGGGGGTAGTACTTTTCGGGGGGGGATATTTATGTGTTAAATTGTGGAAGGTATTTTCAACTGATATTTTCTCAAAACATACGTTTTTTTAGAACATCAAACATTTCGGGGGGGGGGGGGGGGAGTTGCCCCCCCCCCCGTTACTACGCAACTGTCAGGTATTATAAAGAATTCACTTTTAGAGATGTGCAGTGGCCTAGTAAGAAAAAAATTCGGGGGGTGTTAATACTTTTCGGGGGGGGGGGGGGGGGTATACATATGTGTTAAATTATGGAAGGTATTTTGAACTGATGTTTCCTCAAAACATACGGTTTTTTTAGAACACTGAACATCTCGGAGGGGGGGGGGGGGGCTACGCCACTGGAGCACTGCTAATAAAACAATTTTACAATTCAAAATAATACCTGTATCTTAAATACACGAATGATACGCCCGCCGCTGCCATTCCGAGCTAAACTGTAACAGTTTATTTCCTTGCAACAATTTGAATTTAAAAAGTTGTCTCTGGTTTTAGTTGTTGAAAAATACACTTTTACAATTACATTTATCAAGAAATATTTTTTATTTGATTATTTTATATATAATATCAATAATAACGATTGTTTTCATGCTAAATATTTTAACTAACATAAAAAATATTGTACGAATCTATTTTCTTCTATATTTTACAATATAAAATTTAAAAAAAGAACGAATCTTTTTTAAAATACTGACTCGAGTCGTTTCGTTCACCGAAAAGAATCGTTCAAAAAGAACGAATCGTTCATGAATTACACATCTCTAGTACATATACAGTAGAGATGTGTAATTCATGAACGATTCGTTCTTTTTGAACGATTCTTTTCGGTGAACGAAACGACTCGAGTCAGTATTTTAAAAAAGATTCGTTCTTTTTTTTTATTATATTGTAAAATATAAAAGAAAATAGATTCGTACACTATTTTTTGTATTAGTTAAAATATTTAGAAAGAAAACAATCGTTATTATTGATATTAATAAAATAATCAATTAAAAAATATTTCTCGATAAATGTAATTGTAGACATGTATTTTTCAACAACTAAAACAGAGACAACTTTTTAAATTCGAATTGTTGCAAGAAAAGAAACTGTTACAGTTTAGCTCTGAATGGCAGCGGCGTATCATTCGTGTATTTAAGATACATCCTTAATATATATAAAGCTCAACGTCTCTCTGTCTGTCTGTCTGTCTGTCCGTTAGTGCGCTTATCACTCGAGAACCACTTATCCGATTTACGTGATTTTTTTTTAATTCATAGGTACATTCTCTGGCCAGGTTATAGGCTATATTTTGTTACGTTAGGTAACATAACAACTAAGCAGTGACGATAATAGTAAATCAAGTCGGAAAAAATTTTGCCGACGGCGCGCTGTTTTGCAATACGCTGCCTAAACCGTTGAATATAGAACAAAATAATGTATTAAAGAATTGTGTAGAATCAAAAGTGCTACAATAAAGTCCGCGACACCATATGTCTAACTTTTATATTTAAGCCACAATGACTGCTTTTATGTAACAAAGAAAACATAAAATATTTGGGTTATGTTTACATGGACTTATGACCTGCAAAACTTTAATCCTTATTGAAATAAATGATTTCATCGTCATAAGTACTTAATGTAGATATAATTTGCCCTTTACAGCATCCAATTTGGTGGTATAGTTTAGGAAATAACATTAAATAAGTTTTATACGGTAAAATATTATTAATAACGCGCGAACTAAATACGCCGGTATTCGATCTCCCTCGGCTCGGCCGTTGTCATTTGACTGTCAGTTTTGTTTCAATAATTAAATTTAAATTTAAGTGTTGTTTTTATTATTACAATAATAACTAATCGTGTTTGTACTTAATTTGTACTTAATGCGAGCGAAGCCGCGTGGGTACATCTAGTATATAATATATATGTATTATTTTAAGGTGACCAACCGTCCTCCTTTAAGGAGGACAGTCCTCCTTTTGTAGGTTCTGTCCTCCCTCGAAAAGTGTCCTCCTTTATGTCTTCCTTTTTGATATTTTAAAACTAATATGTTAATCTATGTACGTAAAATTTACGTCAATAATGATTATTAATCATGCATTAATATATTTAATTTAAATTTATAATTCTGTTTTTGTATATTGTACAATACCTAAATACAAATACATATTTGCAAAAATTAATTCAGTTTAAAAAAAATCAAAATTTTTTTTTTATAAAATTTTCAAGGTCCAAAAATAAAGTGACCTTTTTCTGAGGAGTTTTCTGATTGCTAGGGAGGGTACCCTTATTTTGAAATTTTGTCCTCCTTTTTATTTTTATAATATTGGTCACCTTAATTATTTTGAATGATAAAATTGTTTAATAAACAATTTAGATTTAGATTATATAACCGTAGTTCTTAAAATGTGTGTTATTACACATTTATTACCACTGCTCTAAAATCCCGAGAATATTAATGCATTTTAATTTTAGCATTTGTTTTCGAGCGAACTATTTATAATACCTGACATTATAAATCAATTTATCTATAAAGATTAGCATGATAAAACGTCTGAGAATAAAAGTTATATTAAATATCAAAGTCAAAATAAAACTATCAGCAACAGTTATTTTAAGTAATATGATAAATTTACACAATTATTATAATAATGAACAAAAGTAAATATAATTTGTACGTCACTGATATATCAAGCAACGAACGGCGGCCAAAAAGTAACAATGTATTTATTTATCCATTCTGTCAGTGATCGGATACGGTCGGATTTTGTCGTACCGACTTGCACTCACCACTCACTTGCTTGTATACAAGTCCCATACGAACGATTCACTGTACTGAACGATTCAAATGACTCGTCACTCGCCAATTCATTTTTGTAAGTGAACGATTCATTGAACGAATCAGTTGGAACGAATCTTTTTACTGAATTGTTTCAAATGACTCGAGTCACTAAAAAGACTCATTTTTCCCATCTCTAATATACAGGTTGTACCATCAGCTTGTCAAAATCAAGAAAGGAGAGAGGGACTACGTCATTTCGGGTGCCCCACTGTATTCTATTACATTTGAATGTCACCCGGTGTGACGTAATCTCGCGCGGGTGCTGATTGGTCAAAAGCGATGGTACAACCGGTACAACCTGTTTATTTACTAACCTTGCTGAATATGTACATACACTCATCTCTCGATTTCGTAACCGCTTGATTTCGAAACGGGCCAAACGCGCGATATGCCAACCTTCTCCAATCCCCTCCATAATACTACCGTGATTGCTATCTCCGCGCGTAATTTAAATTCACCAATCAACGTTAAGGTCGGCACGGTGGTGGGGGACCCCTCTCGACGTTGTCAATTCAAGCGGTTCAATTACCAACAACGTTGTGAAATCGAGCGATGAGTGTACATATAAATTAATTTAAGCCGCTACGCAGGGTGTGACATTTAAATTGGTTGTATGCTAATTAGTTAGGACGTCTTCAAGATTATTTGAAGGTCAACATTATTTATTTGAATTAATGAAAACCTGTATTTTTATTTCGGGATCTTATTTCACTTCCAAAGGCAAATATCTTTTGTAGATAATATTTTTTCTAATAGATCTATTTTTTTTAAATTATTATAATTTGAAAATTCTCATTGTTGTTTTATTTATATTATTAAATATCTTGAAATTTTTATCTTAAATTTTTGATCTATAAATCCTAGTATAAAATTATGCACTTTTATTTGTTTATAATTTAATTTAAAAATTGACTGTTCATACATATCTAATTTCACCTTTTGATTTATGACAAGAAAATAATAATAAAAAGCTATTACAACATCTCTTTATTATATATTTATAATTGTTACAAAAAAAGTCATTTACTTGCAACTCAAAATATTTCTTAATAAATTAAAATTAATTAACCCATTAGTTTAATGTTATAATGTTTACATTTTTTTTTGGTGGACTAAAGCTAACATAAAAACAATTCTTAAAATAATTTGAGCCATCTAATATAATTAAAATTTCAAATAAAACTTATAGTCCAATCAATTTGTATTTTTGGTCTGCATTGTTCTACAGAGTCATTTTTTTTGTTTTAAAATGTTAAGGGGTGTATTCTGAGTACTACATTAAGTTGGCGTGGTCTATGACCTTGAGCGTTGTCCGCCATAAGCACGAAAACTTTAAACGTAATTATCTCGTAAACTGCTCATTCTACGATAAAATTTGTCATAACCTTTCTTATTCACCAGGGTAGAATCTACAATTTTATTCACAGGCTCAATTCTCTATTGTCAGTTGGTGACGAGATATATTGTAAAAAAGTTCACAAAAAATGATTTTTTGCATTTATTTCGTAAAGAAGCGATTGTATTGAAAAAATTTAAATCACAATCTTTTAGAACTCTCAATTTGCAATATTTTTGTTATTAGATGCCATTTTGCAAAATCGATAGTTTGCGTGTTATAGCCCGCAAAGCATTGCAAAAACACATTTTTTCATTATATTTCAAAAACTATAATAAAACCTACAAAATGTGTAATAACAAAAGTCAAGATCACAAAATTCTACACTTTTTTTGTTCAAAAAAAATATATTTTTTTTTGTAAATAAACAAAAAAAATTTTTTAACGAAAAAAAGTTTTTTTTTTCATTAAACAAAGAAAGTGTAAAAATTTATTATCTACACTTTTGTCATTACACATTTTGTAGGTTTTATTATAGTTTTTGAAATATAATGAAAAAATGTGTTTTTGCAATGCTTTTCGGGCTATAACACGCAAACTATCGATTTTGCAAAATGGCATCTAATAACAAAAATATTGCAAATTGAGAGTTCTAAAAGATTATGATTTAAATTTTTTCAATACAATCGCTTCTTTACTAAATAAATGCAAAAAATCATTTTTTGTTTAACTTTTTTACAATATATCTCGTCACCAACTGACAATAGAGAATTGAGCCTGTGAATAAAATTGTAGATTCTATTCTGGTGAATAAGAAAGGTTATGACAAATTTTATCGTAGAATGAGCGGTTTACGAGATAATTACGTTAAAAGTTTTCGTGCTTATGGCGGACAACGCTCAAGGTCATAGACCACGCCAACTCAATGTAGTACTCAGAATACACCCCTTAACAATTTGAATTAAAAAAAACGACTCTGTAGAACAATGTCTTACGAACTACATTTTTTTGATAATTTGATTGGACTATTAATGGGTTAAATAAAATTCATGACTTGTGACATATAACAATTTATTTTATAAGTGTTAAGAATCACAGTAATGAAAATTTGTATTACACTCATATAATATATACATATTTATAAAACATAAAATTAAAATTAATTAAAATTTAAAAATATTAAATATTTTTTTATAATTTTCATAGCTATGATCACCACTGTTATACAAAACTAGATAGTAAAATCACCGAGATATAATATTACTAGGGCGATAATCACAGGGATACATAGAGCAGGTGTCTTATAGCACTTCATATAAGTAGAAGCGGTATTGAAATAATTTGAGAAAGACAACACATATATATCTGTCTTTTAGACGCAGTTTTCCTAAACATGTGACACTTAACATTTAGTTATTCATAGACAAATTAGTTATCACTCTAGTTTTATTATATCTCTGTGTATAATTTTAATTTTAAAATTTTTAAAGTTCTCTTATATATTAGTTGTAATTATCTAATGGTATATTTACTTTTACACGTTAGGTAAATAGTTTATAAAATAAATATTCATTTTCTTTAAAATGTTATTTTGTTGTTTAAAGTAAAAAATATACTTTCTTTTAATATTTCATTATGTATTAGATAGTAATTTTTACTCCACAAGTATTTAAATCAATAATACACCCACTGCAAAAATAAAAGCTGCATCTTTAGTATTTAATTTACGCAGCATGATCTTTTACAAAATAATTTCTCACAAAATGCTGTGAGTCTAACACTTGTATCTTCTATGAGAAAAAACAAGCAACTTTTGTCGTTAATAATTTTTTAAAAATTAAAAAGTATTCTAAAATAATTTTCCAAGTTTTATTAGATCAAAAACATTTTTTGCTTCCTTGCCATATAAAAGGGAAGCTATGTGATCATTTCTCAATGAAAAATATGTGTTCTTAGTCTGTCTGTACCGCCTGAACCCTTGTCATATGCATACTAAAATATTGTATATAACTTAAATGGTTAACCAATCCCAGGAAAAAGCGATCAGATCTAATTGGATCAGAGCAGATCTGAAATTTGATCCAATTAGATCTGATTAGATCTAATCATATCTGAATGGGTCAAATTATGGATCTGATCAGATATGATTATATCTGATGCTATTTTTGATGAAAATTTTTATATTCGATTTTCATCAAAAATAGTATCAGATCCAATCATATTTGATCAGATCCGTAATTTGACCCATTCAGATATGATTAGATCTAAACAGATCTAATTGGATCAAATTTCAGATCTGCTCTGATCCAATTAGATCTGATCAGATCAAATTGGATCCAATCAGATCTAATAAGATCTGAAAATTGCCCGCTATTATCAGATGCAAATGGATAACCATTTTACAGATCTGAAAAAATTTTGATCCAATTGGATCTGATCGTTTTTTTCCTCCTGGGATGGCAGTTCACGTGAATACTTTATCAGCATTTATTAAAATTACTTGATAATTAACTAGCTTCGGTAAATTCAACACAAGATACAATCACTTAGCAGATATTTTTTTATCTTTGGCACTTTTTCTCTAAAGTTGTTGGGTTCCAAGTAAAAAAAATTATAACCAGTTAAAAAATTTCTGATTATTTTGTGGAAAATTGAAGTCGTATAAAAAATTATTTAAGACAAAAGTCGCTTGTTTTTTCTTATAAAATAAGATACTGTAATAAAAAATATAAGTTTCCATTTGGAAAAACAAAAGTAACAACCCTGAAAATGCCAACCAAATCAAAAACTAATAATGCTATTTTGTTTTCCCTCTTAAAACTTTTATAACATTTTTTTTTAAAACATTTAATTACATAAATATTTATTTGATAAGTTTTAAACACATCTTGTATTTTATTTATTTCAAAATAACATCGGAGTATGATTAACAATTAATGGCACCAGAAATGAATAGGAATTAGAAGGGACTGTAAAATGTAAAATATATGTGAGACTTTGAACAGGGTGGCTAGTATTTTTCTGGAACAAATTTCCCTGACTTCCCGGTTTTCCAGGACAATTTTTACATTTTTATAAAAAATTCCCTGACTTCCAACCAAATTCCCTGATATTTCCCTGTATACCAAAATTCCCTGACTTTTCCCGGTTTTCCAGAAACTGGCCACCCTGTTGAAAAAGAAGACCTGTTAAAATATCTTAAAAGAAAACAGATAAACCAAGATTATTTAGTGGCGGGTGTAAATTCATTTAGTTTTGCACTACAGCAGTGAAATAATATAAGATACACATAACATTACATAAGTCTTATCATTCTCAACTAGTTTGGAAACAGATGTTCGTTTGAATCACACGGAACCTTAAATCTCCACGCATAGCTACCGTCATCTGATTTTTTTCGTTTAGAATTATCTAACGTGCGATCGTACCTGGTATTTCCTCCTCTCCCAGAACTCTGTACTACTGGAATATTATACTTGACGATAACTTTATCCTTTTTTCTGGTTTTGTTATAGTCGCTGTAAGACGGACAGTTGTAGTTTTCTTCATGGAAATCATACGTACGATCTTTTACATTATAATCAGTATTTGCATTACGATAAACTTTTGGTACATCATTCAATTGTTTTTCAGTGTTTCGCTTATTTTCAGAACTTCGTTTTTCAGGAAATTGATTCAACCCGTATTTTTTATGGTAAGTTTTTAGTTGATTAACGGAAGGAGACTTCACTAATCCGTTTCTTTCCATGTTTGAATGTGCTCTTGGTTCTGATATGTAATTTGCTTCGATATTAAGTCTTGAACGGGCCAAGTCTTCTACATCATCGTATCTTGTCTTTGGAGGTTTATAACGTGGTACTGTTGTAACACGTTTGGATTTTGTCGGTGTCGATTGATTTCTTGTTTTCAGCTCAGATTTTTCAGCATATTTTAATTTATCTGTGTATATATAATCTTGTTCTTGTCTAATATTACTTTGGTTATCTTTTATGTTTTTAGGTGGTGATGGAATATAATGGTTTGGCAGGTTATTTTGCACATTCTTGATTAGTTGACCCGTTAAATATGAACTTTCAAAATGATTATCTTTTGGTTTCTCTGCACTTTGTACAAAATTCATAAAATTATCAACCTAAAAAAAATTATATATTAACAACCTTAAATGGATAATATAGATATCGCTGAATGAACTATATAAAAAATCCAAGTCAATGTTTTTTTAGTGTATTCGCACATTAACTATTTTACCTTTTGTGTGCCATAAAAATTGTTAATAACACTCAAGTCTTCACTGTATGACTGTTCAAACCCAATTTCAACTTCAGCGCCTTGTTCAGGAATTTCACTTTGATTACTATTTTCTTCATATAAATTTAACATTTTTCTGAAAATAAAATTGACAATTAATAACATAAAATTTAAATATATATGTAAAGACATTTTCATTGTTACAATTTTAGTTGTCAATTTATTATAGTGTAAGCATTGCCCCTTTAGTGTTGATTGCAATTAATGTAGTTTAACTGGTTTATAGATAATTTTAAACTGTGTAGCTTGCATTAGTATTTGCCCATATAACATTAACAGTTTTTAATAGATATTTGGTCATGTGAAAATGTCGAATGTATCAATAAGTTTTAAAGGTTATCGTGTCCGTTTATCAAAGATTCCCTGGCGAATGCCATGTCCAACACATCAACTCCGCTACTGACAGCATCTCAAATTATTTTATGGTGAATCTATATTTTTTTAACTTAAACTACTAATGTCACAGTCGACATTAATTTGCATTAAAGGCGTTAGTAACAAAAAACTCGACATATAAACCTTAAGTTCCGATACATTTGATTAGTTTTCAGTTTTCATGTGCCAGTGCATTTAACGTGTATTGCCATTTAATCAGTGCTATTAATTAAGAGTAAACAAAAAGTGTGATCTGATAAAACAAGGCTTTTTCTGTTATGTAACGTGGTGAAACAGCGTTCCAGCACCTTTTTTTTTAAAAAAAAAAAAACCTGGATAAAACTATCAGATTTATCGAAGTTTATAAACTAAAGGACTTGCTGTTATTTAGCACGTGAGTATACAAAAGTGAAACTGACAAAATAAAATGATTAAGGTGACCACACTGTCCCGCTGCTCCCTTAATTTTCCTACCTGCTTTTTTTTTTCGCTTGTATGTTATTTATATTTTATATTAAAATTATTAAAGTGAAACTTTTATTACATCGTCTCAAACTTTTTCGTCTGTGTGTTGCATGTCGCGTGACGCTCGGCCGCGGAGTAGGGATAAATACGTCAGAGCCATAGACATAAAGAAATGGACAGTGCATCTGACTCGAAAAAAGAGCCGTGTCAAATGAAAGAGACAGAAATTGTTTGGTTGGAAATATCATATATGTAATACTGTATTACATAAATGTTTCAAACAACTTGCATCTCTCTTTCACTTACAGAACAAATGTTACACCATTATGTTAAATACGAATGCGCTGTCCATTTCTCTATGTCTATGGTCAGAGCAGCCGAGGCCAATATGGCGGCATAAGCTGACAGTGTAGCGTAAAGACTATTACTCATTTGTGCCAGTGCTCCACGCTATTTTGTTTGTTTTTGTCAGTGTTTCATGTAAATGTTGTTATTTATTTGCTTTTGGTAAACAACGACACAGCTAGTGAGTCCAAAAACTGATCAACGAGGAAAAAGCAAAGAATAGTGCAAAAATGAATGACGATGAATTAATTTTACGCCGTAAAAAACAGAACACCGACAGAGCGCGTGCTTATAGAAAAAGGAAAAAAGATCTTGGTGAGTTAACATAGTTTTTATATAGAATTTATTAGAATTATTAGAACTTTTTGCTGGTGCATGTTGTTGTTTATGGATTTATTTCAATTTTGAGTGCTTGAATTTATTATTCCGAAAATTTTTAGTTAAATGTCTATAATGTGAAAAAAAGTTTCACTTTTACCGTGGTTTCATAAAACCACACAATCCTTTTATATTTGAATAAAGAATTTTCAACTCGAAGTATCAGGCAATTTTTTTCAAATGGGATATCTTAATTTGAGATTAAATTTGGAAATATTTATCAACATAAATAGATTGACAGTTTGACGATCACTGATTTAATTCATTTAATTAAAATACTTATTTCCTGGAAAAAAAAAATGTTTGACGAGTGGAGCGATTTTTTGATGTCACACTTTTGCGATTTCAAAATCTGGTCACCTTAACAAAACATATGTAAAACTTAACTGATAAGAAAGTTGAACTTGTGTTGGAACTAGCGCCACTAATTATTTAATGTTGTAGTTTTTCTAAACACATTAATCGGGGTATAGTCCAGGAAAAATAGACATAAAAATATAGAAGATAGGAAAAAATTTGTAACAGGCTAAATTTTTGCATACACCTTAGTATTAAGGTACTTAATAATGTGTAAAAGATCCTCATCGATTTGACATGTGCAAGTGTCAATTTTGTGGGGTCAAAGTTCACAAAAACAGTATTTTTC
This sequence comes from Sialis lutaria, assembly GCA_949319165.1. Lineage (NCBI taxonomy): Eukaryota > Metazoa > Arthropoda > Insecta > Megaloptera > Sialidae > Sialis > Sialis lutaria. The sequence continues at coordinate 3,864,410 of OX439236.1, forward strand.
AAATATCACGAAAACGGTGACCTTTTCGAACAAAAATGTATTTTACTAATTTGTAGCTGAGATAATTCACTATAAAAACGAACCCACGGGTTTTTATGTAGGAGAAACCGTTCATGAATTATAAAGAGTTATTAATAACTCGGCGCACTTTTCCATAGCATATACGATATCGTTCTATGTAAAATGTAATATAGAGCTGCGGTTAAACATATCTATTCCACATAACCAGCAAGGTCGAGATAACTCTTTCTGTTTCATAGGAATCGAAAGTACATTAGTTGACAATGCTTTGAAAAAAAATTAACCAAAATTACTACGTCGGGACAGAGCAAAATGAGGTCTTCAAGGTACGCGGCCCTCGCGCGATGTTTTAAGCACATTTTACACTTATCTATTTTTTAAAATCGAAATCTATTGCAATACAATCATTTGGCAGACATCCGTCTATAAGAATATATACACTTATACATGAAAAATATAATTACAAAGGAAGAAAACGGAACTTAAAGGATGATTTCTGGAGATATTTTAAAGAAAATTTTTGTTATTGATTAATATTGTGTGAAAAATGTGAACCTTTTAAAAAAATACTTAAAGTAAAATTTGTAAAATACAAATTTTCGAAGAAAATGAGTGATAGCACACAATCATAAGATAAAAACTATTGCACCTAGAGTAAATACACTCAACCGTAAAACAAAAAAATAAAAATAGAATCTCCATAAATCATCCTTTAAGTGCCGTTTTCTTCTGAGAAACTATAGGGTGTAGACATAGGATATCCTGTATACAAATTGAAAAGGAGAAAAAACCCCATCGAATAGCGAAATAAAAAAAGGGTAGTCACATTTGAAAAAAATGAGTTTTATCATTTTTAGGTTTGCAAATTTTGAAATTTTTTTATGGACAGCCTGTATAACTAAATTTAAATTGGTTATTATCAAAATACTATTCTTTATTAGGACTAATATTATTATTAAAAAAATCAATCGCTTAAAGAAAACGACGTCGCTACGATTTTTTAAAGTTGACCCTGTTTATGGATTATTTTTCGGAAAAAAAATTTAATTTGGCAACACTGTCACTAAATCAAAAAATGAATAGATGATAATGTGGAGGTTAAAATATGACATCCGAATACTGAAAAATTTATAGGGGGTTCCATTTAAAACAGTGTTTGTTTTTGTGACAGTGCAAAAATGGGACACCCTGTATTATTGAAAATAATTTTACGACGTCAACCTTTTCAAACCAATAATATTATGTACCAAACTTTTTTTTCTATCTCCTACAGGAAGTGCGCTAGGAATGCCGGATGCACTATTGGAGGACCCTGTATATAAAACTAATTTCATTCGACCCTTTCACTGTAACCTATTTTTTGGTAGATCATTCTCTGTTCATGCTAGGCCCTGCTATTACCACGCAAGACATGCACACATATATATTTTTTAAATCTTTATATTTTTTTATTTACAATTTTTTATTAAAATATTAATCACAGTCAAAATTGATTACACAGAGAAAAAAATCGTAGAAATTTTTTTCTGAATAATTTATAATATAAAATAAATATAATCATACTGTAAAGTTACGACATTTTCAGTTCAAGACGAATTCCTTAACTCAAAGTATTGATACTTTATATATCGGGAGATAATTGTATACGTGGTATGTCGTATCATTCTTAATTCTTAGTAAGAAAGAAAGGATGTGTACATTGCAATTTTCCACTTGTTAGGAAAACATAACTAAACTTCATTCTATTTTTGCTCTTAATGACACGGGTTCATTTTCTATAGGAAAAAACAAGTTTATTTTATTTGTAAAATAATTAAATGTTCGCAAGTCAAAGTACTAGAGAATAATTCTTTTTAGTGACTCAAGTCATTTGAATTAATTCAGTTAAAAGATTAGTTCTTACTGATTCGTTCAATGAGTCGTTGACTTACAAAAATTAATTGGCGAGTGGCTTACGCATCTACAGGGCCCGATCTAGCTTATCCACCGCTCCGGGCAAAAAGGATTTTTGCCGCCCCTATACACTCATTAAAATAGTACCAATTGGCCAATTATTAATATTTGTTAACTTACAGGGGATAAAAATTAAAGGAAATTTTTATCCTTTTTTCGAATCCAGGGATAGTACCGCAGTTGGATAAAAAATAAAATACTCTTTTTTTGTAATTTTTAAAGTTGTCCACGGAGATGTCTAATTTTTTGTACACATTTCTAGATGGTAATTTATAAGGTTTTCACAGCTTTAAAATGCTTTCTCAAATAAAACTTTTTTTAACAACCAACTTTTGAGAAAAATTACAAGAAAAAAGTTTGTTTTTTGTAAAAGAATATTCATATTTTTTCAGATGATTTGTATCTATCAATATTTTGGGATCAAGTTTATTTTTACAAGTGTACTTTTTTCATTCAAGTTTAAATATCTCAGTACCAAAAAAATGCTAGAACCATTTTTTTAAATGTAATCCAAAAATTACAATATGAATATTTCAAACTAAAAGGAAAATCAGTAAAAGAAATGTTCTTTCGATTTATTTTTCTGCATTTACCCAACAATAACCTAGCAATAGCACTAGTTAACACAAACCACTTTAAACATTACAATAATTATTTAGAACCAATATAAAAGTAACAGTTTAAATATTATCGAATAGTTAGGATTGTTGGTTTCAGTTGATTTTAATTTTGTCTTTCTACCAATTTTTCCGCCCCTCAAATTTGCCGCTCGGTGTAGTTGCTCCGGTTGCGCCCCCCTAGATCGGGCCCTGCGCATCTAATAACGAAATGGTTAAACATGCACGTATTCGTAAAGCGGGGTAGGTACGTCTACATACATAATGATTATGAACTTATCAACAACTTACAAATTATCTTCTCCAATTTTACAGCTTGCAGATGTCATAACCGGATCATGTAGATTTGGATCTATAGTATTATTCTCATTGTAATTATCTGCAAAATTATAAATTTTAAATATACATATACACATACTTGTACAATATATACAATTGGTCCAACTAAAACGAAACGGCAGCAATTTTGCTCATTTAAAATAAGATTTTGAAAAAACGCTTGAACACGTCGATCTTGCTTTCAAGGGGGATTTCTTTTGCTATAAAATTTTTGAAAGAATATTTTCAACCATCAGCAAGTGAAAGGTTTTTTCATTCTAAACAATAAGCTTTTTATTTTATTTTTTAAATCTGTTTAGTTTTAATCAAGTTATTTACATTTTGAATTCCATAAATGCATTGATTTTCTGATCAACAAAACAAACATTTACAACTAAAATTCAAAACAAAGTAGGCTTATTTTCTTATAAAATAATTCAAAAACATCCAATTTGAACATTTATTGAATTAATTAGTTTTGGATGTTGGTACTTTGTTTTGAATTTTAGTTGTAAATGTTTGTTTTGTTGAACAAAAAATCAATGCATTCATGAAACTAAAAATGTAAATAACTTGACTAAAACTCAACAGATTTGAAAAAAAAAAAAAGCTCCTTGTTTAGAATGAAAAAAAGCCTTTCAAATGAGGTATCACTTGCTCTAGCATGCTATTTAAAATTTTAAGGGCTGTGCTCATAGCGCTGAGGGTTGAAAAGATTCCTGCAAAAATTTATAGCAAAAGATGTCCCGCTTGAAAGCAAAATCGACGTGTTCGAGCGTTTTTTCAAAATCTTATTTTAAATGACCAAAATCGCGGCCGTTTCGTTTTAGTTGGACCATCCTGTATAGACAATTACCATTTTTTTCTTCACTTATGTTGTTTGTTTGTTCGTTATTATCAATTAATAAAGAACTGTCAAATAAGTTACATGCTGATAACATTATATTATTGTCTCCTTGATTCATATAAACTTCTTCCATGCTTATAGCTGAGTTTTCAAATTCGTTATTGATAGGTGTTTCTGTCATGATATTTTCTGTAGTAGCCTCTTCGTGGGCATTTTCAGTTAAAGTATTTTCTTTTTCATTTATGATTTTATCAAAAACATCTTTATCATTATTTAGCAATTCATTTTTTGTATCAGGTATATTAGGGTTTAATATATTTTCATTGACTTTTTGTGCAGTTGTAGTTCGTTCCAGATGTTTAAGAAATTTAGGATCTTTGCATACATCAGTAAGACAAATTACTGGGAGAACGAAGCTTTCATTTTTTAATTTTTCTACTGAAGTCGTTTGTTTATTAACATCTTTAGTATTTTCGCTTGGCTTATCATTACCTTCATTTTCACATTTTCTATCATAAAAAATTTCAATAATATTAGATTTATTCTTTCGTCTAGATGTAATTTTATCGATTTCTTCTGATTTCAACCTTTTATTAGGTATTTCTATTTCATTTTTTTGTTCTGTGAAATTAGTACGAGATCTTTTGATTGTAGATTTTGGTTTAACCAATTTATTATTATTTAACATTTCTGTATCACCAGTTTTTTGAAATTTTAAGCTCTTTGCCGATATTAAATTATCAATTATTTGATTTAAATCTTTCTTGTTTTTCACCGTTTTTTCTTTCAAATTCTTACCACTGTTATTTGAATTTATCTTGTCTTTTACAACAGTGTTCAATTCATTATTTTCTTGAATTAAATCTACATTATTATCATTTCTTATTTCGGATTGAAAATCAGTTAAATGTCTTTTTCTTCTTATTTTAAGAGGCATATTAAGTTTTTCAAATTTGGGTGCATCATTTTCAGGACAATTTTCTTTTGATTTTTTAGTTCTTGCTTTATTTTTTCTTGTTACATCATTAGTTGGATCATTAGGTTCTATGTTGACTACATTATTTTTACGCTTAGGTCTTTCATTTTCCTCAACTACAATTGTTTTATTATTTTCTGTTTTTGTGTGTAAATCATCATCTATTTTGCTTTTGTTTCTTTTCAATGAATCTACACAAGATACTTGTGTATTTTTTTGCACTGGTGCATCATTTGATTTTTGTAGACATTTATCTGTTTGATTTTTTACTGTATCAGTTTTCGTTTCATCATAAGGTGGAGTTTCAAAACCAAGATTACAAGGTTCGTCAACTTTCATATCAACGTCAGTTTCACTATGTGGGGGTGTTTCCAAATATCTAGTCTGAGCATCTATTTTCACGCAGTTGTAAGTATTTGCCGTTTTCTTTAATAAATCTGGTTTATTTTCATTTCTAACAACTGTATCCTTCAAACTGTTTTTAAGTAATGTTTCATTTACGACTTCATTACGTTTATATTTATTATCAAAGCACGGTAACTGATCTAATGTCTTCATCAAATGTGTATTGTCAAATGATGTTTTCAAATGTTGTGGAGTGTTAAAGTCATAGCATTTTCGACTGGCTGCTGTTTTAATAGTTTTATTTTGTTGATTTGTTTCTGAAACATCAATTTTGTTAATTGATATTTGTTGATCAACAACTACTTTTTGTTCTTTTTTGTCATTTAGTATTAATTTTTCAACAGAAAAGTTCAAAGAATTCTTGCTTATTTTCTTTTCTTCATTTTTCATACTATTATGTATGGTTTTATTATTGTCAGCATTAAAAAAAGCCAAATTACATCTTTGGACATTATTGAATTTAGAATCATTACAAATAACGATTTTATCATTATTTGAACGATATTTTTCATTCTGACGTTTTTCTTCAGGTCTTTGAAAACTTATTTTATTTTTTGTTTTTGATGAACATGGCTTTCTTTTATAATTCATATAATTACATCTACTTTTACATGCATAAAGCTTCTTCCTCATCGTGCTTCCACTTTTATTCTCTTCTGAAATATCAACTATGTCACATTTTGAATTATTTACAATACCATTGTTAAATGATTTTGAATTTGATTCTTGTCCAAGTGAATCATCTAAATACTTTACTTTTTTAAATTTTGCAAATGTTACATGCTTTTTTAGTTTATTGCCTGTAAACGGTACACTGTTTTTTTTCATTGCAGTTTTTAATTTTAACTTTTCAGTTTCCGCATTATTATATTGCATATTAAATAATATATTTTTTTCATTTAATAAGGATGATTCAAAACCTTTTATTTCGTCATTTAATGCTTTTAGAACATCACAATCTTCTTCTTTCTGTACATTAGTCATTCTAATGTCTGTTTCTGTATTTCGAATATTAGTATATTTAATAATTCTTTTATTATTTCGAACTAAATTATTTTTAGTAATTTTATTTTCATTTGAAATAAAAATATTCATGTTTTCTTCATTTTGTTTAACTAATTGATTTTCAATTTTTTTCTCATTATTTTGAAGCAAACTGTTTTTAGTATTTTGCACCATAGTATTACTGACATCTTTTTTATTATTTTGAACTACAGTATTATTAATAAGCTCATTATTGTCAAGCAAAATATTCTTCGTAATTTTCTCTTCATTTTGAACAACATTATTCTCAATATTTTTATCTTCATTTGGAATCAAAGATTTCTCTTCATAATTTTGAACCACGGTATTTTCATTATTTTTTACCATATCTTCATTTTCTTGGACTGAAATATTTTCATATTGTTGATCTAAATTATTAAGTATAATTTTCTCATTATTTTGAATCGAAATATTTTCAGTAGTTTCATCGAAAGAGTTTTCAATATTATCTTCATTAGATTGTTTAATATTTTGATCAAAATTTTCCCTATTATTTTGAGCCAAATTGTTTTCTTCATTTTGATCCAAGGTATTTTCAACATTATGAACCAAAGGACTTTCAACTATATTATTTTCAGTATTTTCAACTATATTGTCTTCAGTATTTTCAACTATATTATTATCTTCTTCATTTTGAATCAAAGTATTTTCATTATTTTCAGCTACAGTATTTTCAATTAACTTTTCATCATCTTGTTGAATTTTAGTATCAAATATAATCTTCTCATTATTTGGAACTACATTGTTTTCAATATTTTCTTCATTATTTTGAATTAACGTACATTCATAATTATGAGTTATAGAATTGTCAATATTTTCGTCTTTGGTTTGTTGAACTGAAGTTTTATCAAAATCTTTCTTCGTTTTTTGAATTACAATATTTTCCTCTTCTGATTGTTGAACTAAAGTATTTTCAATATCTTTCTCGTTACTTTGAATCACAACATTATTTTCCATATCATTTTCTTGAACTAGGGTATTATCAGAATCTTTCTCAATATTTTGAATTTCAAGATTTTCCATGTGTGAACCTCTTGCGATTTCAACATTTCTAATAATCTGAACAGAGGGAACTTTAATATTTTTACATTTATTTTGAACATCGATATTTTTAATTGTTTTATTATTATTTTTAAGGAAAATGTGTTCAAGATTTGCCATATTGTTTTCATCTAAAACATCTTCTAGTCCTGTATCACTGCTCTCATTCAAATTATTAGCAACATTTTCATTTTGAACATAAGTATTTTTACTTATATTATCTTCCAATCGAAGATCATTTGAATTTGTATTTATTTTTGCACCAATAATTTCTTCAATCATTTCTGTACTCAACTTTTCATTCAGTGATTCCTTTTCTTTAAATAATTTTAATTTGACTCTGTCACATTCTCCATACTCTTCTGACGAAGTACTTTGTGGCGAAATATTTACTGATCGATTTGTACAAAAACTTTCGAAATCTTGTACAGGGGCAACATACACTGGAGTCGTTGCACCTTTTTCTATTGAATTCGTACATTCATCATTATTTAAATCCAATTCATCATTTTTAGGCATTTCAAATTTATCACAATCAACCATATTATTATCACTAGCATTTTTATTTACACTGTTCCCGTCTTCTACAGGCCGTTCAGTTGTAGCGCTATTGTCCACTTCATTTACGATTAGGTTATCGATAAAATCAAAGAAGGTCTTTTCTTTTTCTTCATTACTATTTTTATTTAAGTCAATATCTTCAATGGGTAGTTCCGGTCTGATAGTATCATTAACTGTTAATTTATCTTTATATAAACTACTATCATTTGTAAGTAGTTTATCTATAAAATCAAAGAAAGTTTTTTCTTTTTCTCGGCAGACAATCCTATTCAAATCAATCTCATTTTGTCTAGATGTTTCAGGTGTAACATTATTGTTTGTTACTGGTGTATTTGTTTCTGTTTGTTCCCTAACATTATCAGTATGACAGCGTCCTAAATTATGGTGTCTATTTGTCGATTTTGATGATTTTTTTCTTCTGAAAGGATTTGGAAGTAGGACTCTACTTGTAGATGGTGTGTTTATCGAGATTGATTGCAACATGGAATAATAACTATCATTTGGTTTAACATCTTCGTCATCTGATGAACACAAATCAATACACGGTATAGCAGGTTTCATGTCTTCTGTTATTAACATAGAATTGATTGCATTTACTATCGCCTCTTGTTTCTGAAAACAGTAATAAGTATTATTATAAACAACCTAAAAAGTAAAATTTAAAACAGTTTTATCATTGTACAAAAAAATTAACTTTATTTGTTATTACCCTAAGTTTCAATTTAAAAGCCTTAAAAATATTAATTTCAGTCATTATACATAAAATAATATTTCTAAAAATTTACATAAATAATTCCATGGACAAGATGAGACTGTCTATGAATTTAACTTTGAAAAGGTAAATAAATTTAAACCCTAACATGTGTTCTGACAAGAAATAACTTAACAGAAATATTATCCAATTAAATGATTAAAATTCCATGATTTCCAGTACTTAAAATGCAGTTTTCCATTAAATAAATAAGATTAGTATTCCATAACTTTTGAAAAATTGTGTAAGGGTTCCATGACAGAATAAGTTTTGGAACCACTGCTCTAGAGTAAAAGTTAAACTTGTCAAATTAACACTAATTTGCTTGAAATTTTAGAGCAGTGGTAATAAATGTATAGTAACATAAATGCTAAGCATTTTATGAAGTACACTTGTCCTCACTGCTTGAAGATTGCTGATTTCTACTTAACTTAACAAACATACGTTAAGTTAATTCATTTTAATACCTCGTAGATAGCATTAGTTCAGCTTTTATTCGAGAGCAAATTCTTTATAATATTCCTACAACTCATTTATTGTACACATCAGGGTAAATAATAAATTCACGTGTTATTATTATAACTGTTTTTTTGTCTGATATAGCTACGTGGATCGCAGTGTTAAAAAGTTTGTAAAGAACTGATATAGATATTTTATTACAGATACTTACAAGGATAGAAAGGATTGGGTTTCAGGATTTAAGGATAGGATGAAGGATTTCTTATGATACCTGTATAAAACAGAATAATTCATATAAACTAGTTGATATAATAAATAATAATAATAATTATATAGTATACTATTATAATAAATAATATACTATATAAAAGTTAACCATTTATTGGACAGTGTTCATATGCGATGTTATTTATACAATTCAAAATTCTGCTCAAGAAAATCGTAATATCTAAGGGTGGCCAGTATTTCTCTGGAACAAATTTCCCGGTTTTCCAGGAGAATTTTTACGTTTTTCCCTGTGTTTTTTATTTAAAATTTAGATAGAAAACCTAAAAAAAGGTCCCATGTTTAAATTTTTGCGAGAATTTGTGTGGTTTTTGCATTTTTATAAAAAAATTCCCTGACTTCCAACCAAATTCCCTGACTTTTCCCGGTTTTTCCAGAAACTGGCCACCCTGTATCTTACAAAAACGTACAGAGCTTCATGAAATTCTTATTTCAATATTAGCAATATTGCCAATATTCATTATATTAACCAATAAACATTTATTTCAAAATAATTTTTAGATGCATTATTATAATCAGAGCTGTAACTACTGCCAGGGCAGTGCCCTGGAGCCTCTGAACAACGAGGATATTTATATATTTCATAACTAAAAAAGTTAGTAAATACAGGAGGCTCTCGATTGGAAATGTATGCAAAAGTTGAATGTGTAAAAGTAGAGCTATGTAAAAAACAACTGTATTTACAGATATTTAGCTGAAAAAATAGTGAACATATCGAGGTGTACCCAGAGCCTCTAGCTGATTATAATGGTAACTAAAATGAACTCATATGACTACTCAAAATGCATGTTGTAGACAAAGAATTTTCATAAGAGAAAATGTCATTATATGTAGCTATTTAAATTATTTATTATTATTAAAAGATACCGAAATTTCTGTGTAATTTAAAACAGAATACACTGTCACTCAAACGATATCACTCACCTCTGGTTGAATGTGATCTTTTAAAAACGCCAGTAAGTCATAAACTTTTTTTATCATTTCATTCTTCTCAGCTGCACTTGAATCAGACGACTGAACATTTTGCTTAAAAGTTCTGTAAATATATTTTAATGCAAATCAGAATTAAATTTAATATTCAACATAACTCGTTGCATCTTCAAAATCAGAAAGTAAGGTCATTTAATTTTAAATTCAAAAAAATGAAATAAAAATTTATATAATAATAATGTATTGAATGTAATAATCTTAATAAAGAAAAAGCTAATCTTCTGTTCTTCTTTCTTCATCTTAATACTCTTCTTTTTCTTCGATATCATAAAAGATGTTAAAATTTATCAAAAATGTTAAAAAAATATCAAACCAATAAATTGATTAATAAAATAATTAGATTATAATTTTCTTTACACTTCATTCAGCAAAGAAATTAAAGAATTTCTATGTTCATGTGTTGAGTGCTATAAATTTATATAAATTAGCAAAATATAATTCTAGAAAATAAATAAATGCTATAATAAGTAATACTTTGTTAACTCATCGTTTTTTTTTTTAAATAAATAAATACTTTTAAGATCCTTCTAAAAAAATTAAAACAATAAACAGATTTCCAAAAAGGACTATCAGTTTTGGTAACAAACAATGCTTAAAGGACGTAACAAAATGCTTTAAACAATTCATATAGGACCATACAAAAAAAAACGAGTTAATAATCTAATAGTTCAAGAGCTGATAAAATATTTTTCTGCCCCATCTGAGCACTAGGCAGACTTACAGAAAACATTAATTCATGTGTTGTACATTATGGGAAAAAAAGTCCCAACCTCGAGACTCGGGGATAAAGGGGTTAAATTCCTTAGTGAACATGTAAAGAAAAAGTGTATGTTTGCCCCATGTGAGCACAAATAAAATGACTTCAGGGAGTTAGTTTATGAAAAGTTAGATAGTGAAAGTGCAATGGGCAGACGCGTAGGGTGGGGATAAGGGGTAGGCAGACGCACTCAAACATGCAATATTTTTTTTGAAAATTGCCCCATTTGAGCATTGTTGATTTTTTTAGGGATGACAGTTTTTGATCTGTAGATGACCGTAAAACAAAGGCAGACGCGTAGGATGGGGATAAGGGGTCGGCAGATGCCCCTAAACATGCAATTTTTTTTATGAAAATTGTCCCATCTGAGCATTGCTGAATTTTTTATGGATGATATATTTTGATCTGTAGATGACCGAAAAAACACAGGCAGACACGTAGTGTGGGGATAAGGGGTGGGCAGACACATTGAAAGTGCAAAATTAGATCTGGACTATTTTTTAACTGGATTGTTTCGTAATTCTTTTTTTTTTGCTGGAAGTTGTCCACAATGACTCTCCGAATAACACATTTATTAAAAAAAAAATTTTTTTATCCCCAACCAACGCGGTAAAGACAACATTCTTTAATAGAAAAATGTTAAAAAAAATTATTAAACGTGTAAAAAAGTAGGCGCTGAATTAAAAAAAAATGTTTTTTTGATTATGTAGTTCTCATTCTTTGTAATAAACAAAAAATAAAATAGAATTCTTCGGGATTTGAACTCAAGACCCTGGCATTTTGAGTTTTGTAAATTTATATATTTCAGCAAAACGGTACTTTAAATCAAAAAATTACAAGGGACATATTATTTTCTTCTTACTAAGAGGATCCTAAAACATATTTGCTATCATCGGTGCAATATTTAGTACCGGAGATATACATTTTTTAAATTTGTTACAATCCTTTGCCACTGTAAATTGCGTCTGCCGACCCCTTATCCCCACACTACGTGTCTGCCTGTGTTTTTTCGGTCATCTACAGATCAAAATATATCATCCATAAAAAATTCAGCAATGCTCAGATGGGACAATTTTCATAAAAAAAATTGCATGTTTAGGGGCATCTGCCGACCCCTTATCCCCATCCTACGCGTCTGCCTTTGTTTTACGGTCATCTACAGATCAAAAACTGTCATCCCTAAAAAAATCAACAATGCTCAAATGGGGCAATTTTCAAAAAAAATATTGCATGTTTGAGTGCGTCTGCCTACCCCTTATCCCCACCCTACGCGTCTGCCCATTGCACTTTCACTATCTAACTTTTCATAAACTAACTCCCTGAAGTCATTTTATTTGTGCTCACATGGGGCAAACATACACTTTTTCTTTACATGTTCACTAAGGAATTTAACCCCTTTATCCCCGGGTCTCGAGGTTGGGACTTTTTTTCCCATAATGTACAACACATGAATTAATGTTTTCCGTAAGTCTGCCTAGTGCTCAGATGGGGCAGAAAAATATGTTATCAGCTTTGGAACTATAAATACAGATAAAAAAAACTATAATACAAAATGTTAAGGTACATTTAAACCAGCCATTATATGAGATTTATATGTATCTGGTATTTATTTTGTTAGTATCAAATTCTATCAAAGTATTTGATTCATCGAAACTATATTTATTATTTAAACAATGGCAGTTTATATAGAGTGACATTAAAAATAAAAATTTCAAAACAATTATGGCACGTAACATAAACAATATCAGTCAGCGCAGTCATATAGCATAAATAAAACAATGAAAGAATGCTATACATTCTTTGTTTAGTTTTAGATAAACCTGATACGAACAATGCGAACTATTGAGCAAACTGTTTATATAGTTTTTGAACTTTATAAAACTGTTTACTCATGTATTCTATAAATTTCATATATTATTTAGCTATACTTTTACTATGATAGGTATATAGTTAATGAATGTTTAAAATAAATGAAAAGATTAATAAAATAACAACTTACTTTATACGTTGGAACATATTTTGCTTCAAGTTATAAATCCTTTCGGATTCCGCATTGAATTGGGGAACCGTTTCACATTCATCGTAGAAGTCTTCCAGTCGATACTCGCTACTCCAAGGCGGAGAAACACTGTTTTATATTATAATTATAAGTTATTGTGATTGAATGAATTTGTATCTATTTGTTAAAGTAGATATGTCACTTTTGCTTTTTTTACAGAAAATGCATTTTGTTATATAAAGTTGCAAATAATTTAAAAAAAATTATCTTTATAAAATAAAAAGTTGCATAAAATCCTATACCAATTGTTGATTCTTTTAAATGAAAAACTCTAACTTGAAAAATAGTCATATTAAAATTAAAATATATACATAATGATAACGGGAATAAACTATTTTGTCTAATAATATACGCCTTTACACCAAATGATACATTGCACAGAGATATCAACAAAAAATATTTAGTTGCAGATAACTATTATTGGAAGATAATGTAATATTCAGCCAGTTATTAAATATTTTTTATCTTATATTTATTTTTATATGAGTTTAAATTTAAGAATCAATATAAAAGGACAATAAGTATAGATATTAATGTACTGTTACATTTTATATCTTAATTTTTTAATAATTGCTTTCTATGAAATAGTTGATATGTATAGGATATGTATAATGTATTGTATAAACCCAGAAATCAATAACTACCTGTAAACTCATTGAAGATATTAGTGTTACAATATTTATAAATTGGATTGTTTTTTATTAATTTTGAGATACAGTGTATCTGATATTTTTCTCAAAAACTGATTTGCTTTTGCTAAGCTTTGATTTCAGGAAGTAATTGATTTGGGTTTACAACAATTACTATTTGCTTAAGCTTACAATTATTTATGTCTCAGGTTTTTATTTAATGAATTATAATAATAAAATTTGTTAATAACATTTAATGATTTATTTTGATACTTGTTAATTATACCCCACAAATTAGCATAGACTATAAGTATATATACTATAAAATAGCTATATCAGCGTGTATATAAACATATATTCTACGTTTATTTGTAGGGGTATAATTAACAAGTACCCTGATTTATCTTTTTAGTATTGACCTCTTCTATTTTGCGGTGTAGAATTTGCAAAAATGGTCTTCCAAACAGTTTGTTGATTTTTTAACTAATATAATTAATAATAAGTTGTTGAACATTTCTAAAGTTTCATGAAACGTGGTAATAATTATATAAATATATGAACACTTATAATTACTTTACGTTTTTACAGGAGAAGGACCCTTTAATCAGTGGTGAGCTATGAAATTTGTAACAAAGGGGTTTCTCATATTTTTTTTAAAATAATGTTAATTATGTTGTTTATTTATGGTTGCAAGAAGAACAAGGGGTTTGCAAATTATAGAATAATTTAATGTAGGGCTTGCGCGAACCCCTTACAGCTCACAACTGCTTATAACAGGTGTAAGTGAGCATTTATGTATTTTTTGATCTTGCACTGCAGTTGCTTAATTTTAAATATTTCAGCAGATTACTTCCTAAATAAATGTTCAAATAGATAAGTTGTTTACTAACAAATTAGAAAACGCTGTTGAATTTACGATACTTAATGAACTGCTGATCATTATATTATTTTGATCGTATATGACAAACATGTTATTTTTACTATTTAATATTTAAAAAAATACAAATTTATTTCAGTGCATCTATCATAAGTTGTGATTGTTAAAAATTACTTAACGTTGTCTTACCTCTCATAACCATTATTCATTCTAGACTGCTAATTACGACTGACATAGTACAGACTTGAATATAATAACGATGTTTTAAGTGTATAACTGTTGATATTTATAATATTATGTAAACCATATCACTTTTTACTCTATATAAAGAATAACAGTCGTATTTAATATGTACGTCAAACACCTGAACATGAACGTTATATTATTGTAACATTGACACAATCAAAAGTCATTTATAGCACTCTCAAGCACTAAAAATCACTGGTAAATATTCACGAATGCTTTTAATAGTAAATGGATCTGATAAACATTTTCATTGATAATCACATTTTCTATTTAATAATCAGAATCGCAGATTAGTGCTACAGCTCTTTTTTGAGCATACGCTGGATGGTGTGGTGGGGGGTGAAATTGGTGGTTTATAAAAATAAATAAATACTCATACGTAGTACTAACTACCAATAGTCTACCAACGCTACCAATTGTCAACTCTTTCGGAATTATTCTCCGATGAATTTCGCGGGAAATACGGGAATGAATCATTGAATACAAAGAAAGTTTTAAGGTTAAGTGTGATCATATCAAAACTATAATTTCTTAAATTTAAATATAATGATGGATTTGATAAATATCAATACACATTATTTCATTGAAAACTCTTCTGAATGTATGAAGCAGATAGAAGAATGTTGGGAAAAGGTAATAATTGTATATGTCGTAAAGTATAAATATATACCATATGTATACATAAATATTTTATATAACAAAATTTGATTTTAGATTCCTCTGTTAAATTACATAGAAACAGAAACGTTGAAAGATAATACATTGGTAAGATTTCGGGGAATGATACAAGATATGTATACGCCAGAATATTACTCGGAACAATATGAAGTTATTAATACTTCATCTAAAACATCTGAAATGAGATGTGGGAAGTATACAGACATAACAAAATGTAAAGAAAACGAAAGGATTGATTTTGAAAGTTCTAAAAATATTAATCAAGAACGTCAGACACTCTTTGTAGTATCTATACCAGGGTTAAATTCGTGGGTAGAAACTGTATCCTTTTTTTTGTAGCAATAAATGTATCGTTTATGGGTTCATGGCATATTTTATAATTAAACTATCCTTAATATAAATTCTTAGATAGAAAAAAAACAAAACGAATCTAACTCTTCTGTCACCACAAACTTAAATTCCAGTAAGAGAAAATTAAATGAAGACGAAGCGAACAACATCGAAATTGAAAACTTAGAAATTAGAGAACAAAATAATAAGAAATTGAATGCAGGCAACTCATCAGTTGATGATATTAACAAACGTTTTTTGTCACCAGAGTTTATACTAAATTCTCCACTACCAGATCGGGCTAGTAAATCTTGTTTAATAAAGGTACACATTTCATTTTCTATCTATTAGTTGTGAAAAGGCAGCAAACATAATAACACTGATATTTTAGGATTCTCAAAGAATAATACAGTAGAAACCGGTTATAATGACATCGAAGGGACCGTAATTTTAGGTCGTTATAACCGGTACGTCGTAATAACCGATTATCAATTTTTTAAGGTAATTTATCGGAAAAACTAAAAATTTCATGAGTATGCTGAAATTTTGTAAAATTCATTGTCTGTGAGCGAAGATATTTTCAAAATAAAATCAAAATTTTAAGCAGAGAATAATAAAATATAAAAAAATATTAAACATATACGAAATATACGATATACAGAAGTGACACTCAATGTTATTTTAGGCGGCCCATAGACGATCAATTTTATTGTGCAATATCACGGATTGTCCAATATTATTGACCGTTTAGGAATCATATTGAAGATTGCACAATGCTTTTAGAAAAGTTTGAGCGAGTTTAAATTTTATTGCGCCATATTTTTTCATTGTGTCGTCTGTAGGGCTTATTGTACAATATTTTTTAGTCTACTGTTCGGAGCGGTCCCGTACGCACGCACGAATATTTATAAATTTATTTTAAAAGACGTTCATGAGTGTACACTGGCCTTCTTTCGTTTTTATTTTGTTTTGCCAGCAAAATCATCAGCATAGCTGCAGCCAAATCTTCATCATCACACATGTTGCTCCGACAAAAATATTGACGCGAATAATTCAAGATTCAATATTATTGAACGTGTAGGCGTAAGGTATATTTCAATACAATTGTGCAACAATAATATTGCACAGTTATATTGTAGGTGTATGGGGGGCCTTACTGAAAACATAGTTTGAGGTGATTCTGATTGGTTACTCTCTATCAGTCATGTACCGTATACAAAATATATCACATCTGTTTTTTGTTTATTTGCTTATCTATGGATTAAACCTAACCTACAAAATATGATGTATTATGCCAAACAATACTTTTTATTGTACAAAAAATTAAATGCACAAATTATGTCAGACACAATAAAACATCACGGATTATTAAAGGATAAATATAATATTCTTACATTAAGATTATTGACATAAGAACACAAAATTGTTTTAATAATGTTAAATAACACATGTGCAAAGAGTATTACCTATATAAAAATACTATATTTAAAAAAAATTGAAACAAAACTCGGTCCGTCGTACAAACCGATAAAATTCTCCAAAAATATTGTAAACAGAAAGTCGTTAAAAGTGATATTTCGTTGTAAGTGATGCCGTTATAAACGGTATATTATAACAGGCAATTATATGGGATTCAGCCGGGACTTTTATTCTGAGTCGTTATAACTGGTACCGATGTCGTTATAACCGGTTTCTACTGTATATGTATGGCAAAAAATATTTTATTAATATTTTATTTTATAGATTTACGATGACTTTGATTCATTAAAATTAAACGAAATCATTGAAGTTGTTGGTTTTTTATCAGTGGATCCGATATTAAGTACTATTAATCAGACAGATGATTTAAACGATTTTGAAAATGAATCATTAAATCCACCTCCATCTTTAGTACCAAGAGTTCACGTAGTTAAGTTAAAGAAAATCAAGCAGAACAATCCATTAATCACCGATAATATAACAACATCATTGTTGGATAATTTAGATATGTATCATGAAGAACTACATCTTGTACTGACTCAGTGTTTATTGGGTGATAAGTTAGCTGCCGATTATTTAATATGTCATTTAATTTCTTCTGTGTAAGTATATTCATTTTTTTTTTATTTATAGGACATTATAACTACTACAATATGAAGGGTACACGGAAAAAAGAGGCTAAGTCAATTTTTAGTCGAATTAAGATAACAGCGCCATTTAGTGGCAAAGTTAGGTACTTTTCGAGCCACATATGTATTAAGGGGAAAAACTTGCTAAATTTCATAAAATAAAATTTGATAAATATCATTTTTAGAGTAAAACTATCCAAGATACCAATCTTAAAACAGCGATAACTCAAAACTAGATTTTTTCACTCAGTTTGTTTTTCCTGTGTACCCTTCATATATTAATTTATTTGGGGATCTCTGGTGGTAAAGTTGGGAGTATTTTAGAAAAAAAAATTAAATAACCAAAATGAGATTCTTCAATAAGTAAACAGTTAAAAAATAATTAAACATTATTTATTTATAATAAAGTTTATTTAACTTATGGGCTTTGGTAATGTAATATTCATTTCTTCAATAGTGATTATTACATTTTATTTATTAATAATGAGCCTAAAGTAAAATGTACAACACAGGTGCGACTACATTTAAGTACATGTAGATCGTGTATATGTTTGTATACAATTTCACGTTGATGTTATACTAGCTGAGGATTTGAAAATATAAATACTCTATCAGTCGTGAGATTATATCTATTCTATCTTTATCAGTTTTCAATATAACAGGTTTTTTTACATAAGTTTTCAAGGTTATGTTTGTTGTGTGATTGTGTGTTAATCTTATACACATTGTTTGCGAGCCCTTGCACCAATAA
The DNA here is from genome assembly GCA_949319165.1 of Sialis lutaria. Taxonomy (NCBI): domain Eukaryota; kingdom Metazoa; phylum Arthropoda; class Insecta; order Megaloptera; family Sialidae; genus Sialis; species Sialis lutaria. The sequence goes on from OX439236.1 coordinate 3,883,113, forward strand.
ATTCTTACTTGGCACGGGAAAAAAAGTCCTATAAAAAATTGTAACATAAGAAAGGGCAAAATTGTTACTCGACGCTCACCGCCAGACGGCGAAAAACATATTAATATGGACCTGCAAACAATGTGTTAAGAAATTTAAGCTTGTAGATCGAAACTGATTATATTTGTAATATATTATAGAACAGAGTGTAATTTTATTATTTTTTTAGCTATGTGAGAAAAGACGTATTATCTTTAGGGCAGTTTTCATTAAATCTATCAAACATTCCAGTGTCAAAATGTCAGAATTATACAAAAATGTTATATGAAATATTAGAAATGATTACTACCAAGTCATATTATCTACCAATGACACTTGACAATATGAATAATTATTCTTTTACACCAAAGTAAGTAACACTAAATTTTTAAGAGCTAAACGTTTTATTTAACTTCTTTTAAATTGTCTCAATATTAATATCATTCCCCATATTTATTGAAGTTATACTCCTTTAGGCATGTTGAGGGTAAAAATTTAGCAATGTAACGGAAATGAAAAGCTATGTAACGAAGCGTTATGTGGTGGAACTAGGTATGCATGAGTATCAATAAAACTGTAGAAATTGTGTCTTTTACTTAAATAACACAACTGTAAAGGGTATTGCCTATATAAAAAATAACTACACTCATCTCTCGATTTCGAAACCTTCGATTTCGTAACCGCTTGAATTCGAAACGGGCCAAACGCGCGATTTGCCAACCTGCTCCAATCCCCTCCATAATACTACTGTGATTGCTATCTCCGCGCGTAATTTAAATTCACCAATCAACGTTAAGGTCGGCACGGTGGTGGGGACCCCTCTCGACGTTGTGAATTCAAGCGGTTCAATTACCAACAACGTTGTGAAATCGAGCGATGAGTGTATTTTTTTTAAACTCGATTTAATACAGGTGTTGCCATCTAGCACTAAATGAAATTTAGCTTTCTAATCTGATTGGTTGATTATTACATCATAATATTCAAATTTCATGATTTATAAATATTATGGACTTTGAAATAATATACAATTCAATTTTAATTTGATTAAATAGTATAGTGAAATAATGTTACGAATTATTAAATAACATATTAGTGTTCTTTATAAATTTATATGCATTGCATTATTTTATTCATTTAATCAAGTTAAAATTGAGACTATTCGTAGTCGTTTTTCAATCACACCAAAGAAGTATAACTTCTTACACGTGTACATAAGTACACACACTCATTTTTATTTTATATAATTTTAACACATCAAAAAACTCATTATTAAATACGCCTTAAGGAGGGGCTGATTAGCAACTAATTAGATTAAAACAATAGATATAAATAAAGGTATTTTATTTATTTCTTTTTAGAAAAGATTATGATTGCAATCGTCTTATAAGTGGAATATTGCAGTTGAGCAATAATACTCACTTAGTTGTTGATGAAACTCAGTTACAAGCCGGACGTTTGGACCAATCAGGTGTAACTGCGGTTACAGCGTTAGGAAACCTGATCAAAATGCAGAAAGTTAAATACGATTTCAAGTTTTATCAAATGGAATTTGATACCGATGTACCTGTATTAGTTTTAAGCGAAGGGAAAAGTATGCTTCCGGTAAGTAGTTATTTATTTATTTATTTAAGAGTAATTAAAAAGCTAATCATAATATTTATTATAATTTTAGAGTGATTTTCATGTACCAATAAAATCTGACGAGAGTTGTGAAGATACGTTTAATGAAATATTTGAAGCGGCTAAACATTATCTGAATGTCGAACGTGTAAATAATATCAGAAAGTATTTAACTGTTTTACGGCATACTTCGTGTGAGATGGCCGACTCAGTGCAGGAGGTTAGTAATTAGTGAAAGTGTGATCTAACTTCAGAGGAAGCTGTTGAGTGTTCTAATGTCCGGTATTATAAACGACCTAGCAAATTTGTTAGCTTGCAAGCACTCGTACATGAGGTTATTAATTTTGTTATAGTATCTATGGATTAGTTATGGAATTTAGAGCAGTGACACTTCAACGTATTGTAACACAGTTGGCGACTGACCATATAAAATAATTTTCATAATAGCACAACTGTTTTAATACCGTTGGTTTTTACATAGAGCGCTTGCGTGAAATCTGTCAAAGTCATCAAAAAACTTTAACAGAGCTGTCATATAAGTTTGATATCTCATTTGAAAGTGTTAGCAAGCTAACAAATTTGGTAGGTCATTTATAATACCGGACATAAGTTAGATTAAATGTATAAAAAAAATTTTGAGGTTAGACTGTCAAATATCATTGTTGTGAAAATTGAAGATAAATGTATCTAATTTTTGAATTTAGGGTGTATTTTGTTTGTTATTGAATATTTTAGATGACCACAACCAATGTTGTTACGATTTTATTTAAATTTAACTTTTTAGTATCTTTAAAAATAAAATAATTTATTGTTTCAGTTGGTACAGCAGGATTTTGTTACGCTAAGAAAAGACAAGTCAGTTAATGCTAATGATTTACATCAATTGTTGGTTCTTGCAAGGTATGTGTCATTATCGTGCGGACAAACGTGTGTGCAAAAGGAATCGTGGATTAAAGCCCGTACAATGGAAGCAGAACGGAATGCAAGAATTCCAGTGAATAAATGAATGTCAATTATTGTTGTTTATTATATATTGTTATTTTTATATTTTAATAAAAAGTGTTATTACATTTCTTAAATTTTTTTTGTTGTTAATTTATAAATATTTGCAGGGCTTTTTTTTTTAAACGGAACTCACTTCTTGTCAAACTTTTTACTGAGGAAAAATTGTATTCAAATATCATTTAAATTAAAATAACTTCCTTTTTCCTATGTTACAAAAAAAGGTGCCAGAACACTGTTCCACCGCGTTACATTACAAAAAAAGCCCTGGATATTTGTATAGAATAGTATTTTAGGTTATAGGTGGAGTCAAGGACAGATTAAGGTAATGTGAGACCCTTTAAATATAAGCTTGGTACGAAAAGTTAAAAAATTTTAATATTTTTTTTTACAACTTTCCGCCAAAATTTTTGCATGCACTGCCTGCATGGTAAATCCGGGCCTGGTGAGATCCTTTGTATATTATATATTATTATGTTAGAGGCAGTCTTGCCGCTCGGCCGTGCAAAACAAGTGTGCGAGAGAGAGAGCAATAAGCTACATCCTTTCTCTCGCTCCGCTTGCTGATTGATACCGGTAATAGCGGGAAGCACTTGTCTCTCCTCGCCGACCAATCAGCACGCGGAGCGAAAGAGAAAGGTTGTAGCGTTATTGCGCTTTCTCTCTCGCACGGCAGACGGTGAGGCTGCCTCTAGTATAGGTATATGCTCGAAGTATATACCCGGTCAGAGCCGGCCTTTGTGATTCTGGCGCCCCGGGCGAGATTCTCCCCCCCCTCAATAAAATGAAAAATTGGCAAGCGAAAAAAAATCTGATAGGCAAAAAAAATTAAAATTGACGATTAACAAATGTAAAGAGTTGAGTTGTTGAGTACCTAATCAATGTTGTCTGCTAATAATATACCTACATATAAATATGTATATCATCACTTTAAAATAAGATTACTTACTTCAAATGAACTTTAACAATAAAATAAATCTGTAATGTGGCTAATGCAATAGAGTAATAGACCATAGGTGTCCAACCTTTTGACCCTCGTGGGCCGCAGAGCGCAAAAAAATAGCGAAAAAATTTGGTAAGGGCCGCAAAAAAATTTGAAGACCTTTTTTTTGACTTGATTAATTTATTTATATCTCTGTAGTATGTACACTATTTATAGGTACTACTTTATAACACAAAAAGTCTGAACACCTTTTTTTACTTGATATCGTTAATTATTTTCATATTTTACTTTCTTTTTTTCATTATATTATATTTTTTATCTTTATATTTTATATTAAATCTTATGCGGGCCGCACAAAATGTGCTCGGGGGCCGCATGCGGCCCGTGGGCCGCGGGTTGGACAAGCCTGCAATAGACAATAGAAAAGCGATTCCTAACCCGGGGTACGCGATTTTTTTTACAATGTAGGATATGAATGATACATACATAAATTAAATAATATATAATATATGTATATTATAATTATTAAATATTCTAGTAAAATAGATATAAAGTAAACTGTAAAGGTAAGTAGGTATTAAAAAATAATTTTCTTTTTGCTAATTTAAACTTAATTTTAAAACATTTTGAATTTTCATTGTGATTCATTTTAAAACTATCTATCTACTTATAACTAATTTTATATGTTGGAAATCCACATGAAATTATAAATCAAACGGGGGCGTCATTCTCTATATGTATAAAAATACACGAAAAAAACTATAGCGTGCATTCAAATAACAGTGGCAGCTGGCAGTTTCTATAAAATAAACATATTTTACCGTCAGGAAAACCTAAGCAGTGTATGGAAAAAAATAATAATAAAAAAATTGCCTAGGAGCTCTTGGCCTGTACAATAATAAAATCAACACTGAATCTCGTAATGGAAAAATAGGTGTTTACCGACCCCCTTGAATGCCAGAACAAGAAATAATTTTTTGTATAAATGTACATTTTTTAGCAAATGTACATCTTTTCACGGACCCCCATGCTAAAATTTTCGGCGGGCCCCTTCCGACTAAATAATCTAAAAGAAAATTATAACAAAAAAAAACTCATTGACTCGTCGCGCCAGGTTCACCTTAGTCCGCCCCCCGTGTTACAGGGGTCATAATTTTTATACTTAATCTATATTCATCATGATTCATGACAGTAATTTTTGGATATAAAAGACGGTCACGCCCTGAGAGAAAAAATGTCAGAAGTTTTAAAAAAAATAGACAAACTAATTTTGACCACAAGTTAGAAGAAGATAATGAAGTAATCAAACGAATAATTATATTTTTTTAATGATATGAAATATTTAAATTTAATAAATTTTCCGAACCGGCGCCACTGCCAAGGCGTCTAGCTAGCGATCACCGTCGAGACGCCGGACGCACAATACAGCTTGAGCAGACGTCGACTCCACCACGCACGGCTTAAACTTAAATCGTACCGCGCTTAGATACTTACTGAGCAACATTTACACAACTTTACGTACTATCCGTTGCTCGTGCACCGTTTGACTGTAGAGCTTTTGTCTAATATGAAGCTAGCCATGTACTGAAATACACTCAACACTGGGTTCATGTATTTTTATGAAGTCTTATTAAATCGAGTACAAGGAAGTCGAATATACTGGGCATTTGTGAACTAACATTGTGTTTTTATGTAATCATTTAGGCCTTTGTGACGTGCGGAAAATGATAGTGAATAAAAATTAAAAAAATAAAGACGTGTAATTTTATATTCGTTAAATAACTATTTCTCTCTTTCTATCTGGTCTCATTTCAGTTGGATATTTGTCTAAATTAAGTGTTTTGCAGGGATACATCTTGTTACTTTTTTAGTAACCTAGTGCTTTAATTATAAAATATATTTACATGCGTTTTTTTATTTCTATTTTGAAAATACGCTAAATTGCATTGGTGCAGTTAAATTTATTAGTGTTTTTGATGTGATTGTTCGTGAGTGATATTATTTTTGCAGTTATTATTCATCTTTAGGTGAAAACCGGTTTGAAATGTTGAATTTTTCATAAAACAAAGGGACTGGCTGCAGTTTTAACAGGAAGTATGATATTTGTTTTATTTTTATTGGCGTGACGAATAAAAATATTTCATTGCTTGCACTTTGCACGTATCAAAGACATATTTAATATATATAAAAAAATATATGCTGATTTTAATAGAATAAAATGTTTTCATTAAATTAAAATATTGACAATAAAAGGTCAATCTAATCTAAATATCACGTCTCGTTTGGTCATTGGTTTGCAATTTTTACTATACAGTAGTAATATAATATTATTCTGGTGGGTTAGTTTTGGTTCTCCTTTTATTTTTTATTTTGTTTGAGTTGAATTTCTACGAAAAGTTAAAATTAAAACCATGAAATTTGACTGAAAATTTTTGTGTTATCGATTTGGTTAAAAGTATGTTTATTGTATAGAAAATGAAGTGAAAAGTCGAAATTTTCAAACCGCAGGTCTGTATCTATCAACGTTCTCGAGATATGGTCTTTTAAAATTTTAGTTTTTTCAAAATTTTTGAGAAAAATGGCCGTAACTTTTGAACGTGTGGTCGGATTTAATTTCGACGGATTTGGAATCAGCGTGTCAAAATCTATATAATGACATGTATAATAATTTAAAATTAGAAAAAATTTTTTTGCTGAAAATCGAGATTTTTCCAAGATTATATGTACCTACCTTAAAAAATGTCGATTTTGGCCAAATTTTTTTTTTCGAATTTCAAAGTATTATACATGTCTTTATGTAGATTATGACACGCTGATTTCAAATATGTCAACAAAAAAATAATCCGACACGTTCAAAAGTTACAACCATTTTTCTCCAAAATTTTCAAAAATCGAAAACTTTGAAAAACCATATCTCGAGAACGGTTTGAGATACAGACCTGCGGTTAACTTTTCACGTCATTTTCTATAATAAACATACTTTTAACGAAATCTAAAATTCAAAGTTTTTGAGTAATATTTCACACATCAAACTTAAATTAAAGTGATAGAAATATCAACTCAATTACAAAAAGAAAATAAGATTTAGAATCATTACCAACTAACAATTATTTTCACTAATTTTCATTTAAATCACGTTTATTTAGATAAAATGCAATAATTGATGCTGAATTTCCACAAAGAACATATCTATAAACAAAAGGATTAACCGCATTAGAAATAAATAATCAATTTTTTTAAACTCCCACAATACGTAAATAATCCATTTCAGGACATTGGTATTGATACAAAATTATTATACCATAGACCAGCGGTTTTTATATGGTCTATAGGGATCCCGTTTGTACAAATATTGTTCAGAGACCCCCACCCCCTGACAAAAAAAAACAAAGAAGGTCTTTAGCAATGTAAAAATACTTTAATTTATGCTAAACATGTTTCACGGACCCCCGACAAAAGTTCAGCGGACCCTAGTTTAAGAACCACTGATCTAGAAGGGTTCCATATAAGACGTGGAAGCTTAAAGATCACTGAATTGTGGTATTCGAGAAAAATATTTAAAAAAATATACGCGATTTACTGTGGGACGTATCTACCGCGTAAAAAGAGACTCTACTGTATTACAGTTTTTATTGAAATTTTACATGTTCACAGCTAAGGTATAGTGTTTATTGTAAATATATTTAAATGGATATAAAAGCTTTTATGGCATAAAAACTATACGAATTTAGTATGGATTATTTTTTTAATTTGAATACAATAATTTTCTTTTGTGATAAACTAGGTTGCTTATCACCTTTTATTTATTGTAAGAATTGAATACATCTTTGTATACCAGTCTAATTATTTTCTATTTAAAAATTCGAACGTGAATAAATAAAATAGTTTAATTTGTCTAGGTCAAAAATACCTAACCTTAATTTATATTTAATAACAATGTATGTTTAACAACTGCCAAAACAAAATATAAGACAATGAAATTACTAATGTTATTGAACTTGTTGGTCATATTGTTTTTGAAATGCATATATAATTAATTACTATACTTGTATGTAATTATTTAATTTTCATCTATTATTTTGTAATAATACAAGGAATGGCTATTGGTCATGTCTTTTTTTCTCCAAGAGATCATTTTGATGTCCTTTTTGGTAATAGAGTAGGGACTCCCAATAGGGTCCAGGTGGATCATTTGGAGGTTGATGAATGTTTAAAAATGGTCTATAGTATTCCAGGGGTTTATTGGAGGTCGATAATAAATTACAGGCCCCCTATTCTCGAGCTCACTCAAGAATATGTCGATTCGAGTTTTTCGTTCGAGATTTTAAATTTCACATGCCCAGGAGCAGTCGAAATTTTTCATTCGACATTTCTAGAAAAAAAGTCGCATCTATATAGATTCGAGAATACGGTATATACTTTACACAATCGAGATTCTATAGTAAATAACTTGGTGACTTTTAGTTTTAGTTTAGAATCTCGAATGAGAAAAAGTCGAAAGAACTCGAGAATAGGGGTCAATAAAACATTTTTTTAAATATATTAATTATATAAATTTATTTGCAATTTACATACGTTTCGGAAAAATATTTTCCTTCGTTAGTGCAATTTTACAAAATATAATAGGTGTAAATCATTTTTCTATTTTAAAAAATATACTTGTTATGTTAGATATAGCAACTACTTCTAAAATCTTGTTTACATCTGCAAAATTCAAAATGAAAATAGTACAAAAAAATAAACATAAATCTAATAAACCACTTTTTCGAATTTGTTGTTCATGTCTTATACATTAGTCAAATGGTTATCTTAATTTTTTTAAGTGCAATTATTAATAGTACTATGATTATGTTGTATATTATAGAGAAAAATATAAGGGGGTCGATGTAGGAAATAGATTGGGAACCCCTGGTATAGAGTACCTATAGGTAAATTATTTTTGCAGTTCAAATATAACTGAGATTTAGATCAAAATAAAAATCAAAGGCAGTTGTGTCGTGTTCACAGAATACACTTTACCGACTACCCCGAGCTAAAAAAATAATTATAAAATATATTAACACGTTCATGACGTGAGCTAATTTACAAAATTTCACAAACAAGAAGTTGTCTTGTTTTTACTGAAAATCGTGTTTTTGTACGTTTTTTTAATGTAATAAATACTTACTGTTTTTAGTGATTTTCATTTATTTTTGAGTATTTTTGAGCATATTTTACTGTAACCCATCGGTTGGTCACGACGTCCACGAGTTTTGACCATTTACGTTGGACACGCGGTAAATAGTGATATTTTGTCAGCTATGTTTGATGAAATGATGCACGCTGTATTTGAATACAATTTTATTTCTTTAGATTTTTTTTTTGAGTTCAAGCAATGGGCAACAGCAGCAGAACGATACTGGAAATGGTACAAAAAGTTTGAATCGTCCTATCCGAAAATCATCTTGCACAGACTAAGATGTATCTATCTTTCTTGTAGCCATTACACTGATATAGAACGTTTTTGATATAAACATAAAGTTTGAAATGAAATATAACATTGCAGAACGCGTAACCCACCGGCGGTCACATACGTTTATATGCGGTGTTAACACCGAGAAAACAAAACAGAAACATAGTGTTTTTTTTTTGACAAAAAAGCAATAACCCTGTTTTTTTTCGGTGTAAACATCGCATTACAAACCATGCATGACCTACCGGTGGCTGACGACGTCATGAACGTGTTAATATCTATTCAACCAATGATTTGTGTCGCCTTTGGTAACTAACCACAAATGATATTTTTCTATACACTACTAATTTGCTCTTATTTTTTATTTAAAAACGTTAAATGTCGTCTAACTGTTTAGATTTTTTGCGAAAAAAAATTAGCAATAATTTTATTCTTAACGGAATTTACTTGCACAGTGATTTTTGTCGAGTGAATTTTTTATTCGATGACGTTATTCCTATAGTTTCTCGACCCCGAGGGCAATGAAAAAAGTTGTGATATTTGCTGTTGAAGTTTGTTTATTTTCAGCAGTTTTTCTTTGTGATATTTTGATGAATATTTTCTGGAACTATGAATTTTATTTTAGGATCTCATTTTAACAAGTTAATAAAAATACCTTGTTATAAAAAATACTCATCGAGGTGTCAAATTGTTATTAATTTTCTCGAGATTTTAGAGAATTGGTAACAAATAGTTAGTAATGCAAATGCTAAGCATTTTATGAGGTACACATGTCACCACTGCTTTTAGACTGCTGATTTCTATACTCAATATGTAAGATTATTTAAATAAATATAAACCATATCATTCATTAATTAGAACTGCTAGTGGGGGCTATTATTTATATTTAATCGAGAGCAAATTATTATATTTATAATTATTTATAATACCGAACATAAAAACCTTTTTAAGAAACTACATACATTAAAAATAATGTTTTATTTTGTGAAATCATCCATCAAATATCTGAGTAGACATTCAATTATAAAAACATTGACAAAAGGCTGTACCTACCTAACTGTCAAATCAAAAAAAATAACACATAAATAAAACATTTTGTGGACCATGACGGTTATGATGATTTTTTTAGATAGATTTGTGGTTTTGGGGACAAATTATACATGTAAAGTTATCGAAATTTTATTGGGTTGGATTTATATTTCAGCACATACATTAGTTTTAGCAGATGTTAATGTGGATGATATATGACGACATTTACGATATGTCAACAGTTTTTAATTTTATTTTGTGGTTATAATTAAACCGCTTACTTGATTTATTTTCTCTCAGAAAACCTCAATTGTTTGTTTCTATATTTGGTATTCGTACAAACGTTATATTTTTTATATTGTATTTGATATATTTTTATATATTTAGTCATTAATACATTTGTTACAGTAGATGTTCCATACTGTGAACCGCGCTGACGCAATGAGATCTGTTATAAATGACAACTATACAAATATATAGGGGCTTTGAGGAGTGGTAGTTCACAGTAATGAAAGTACCGTGTCCAGCCTGGTTCACAGTATGGAACGTTTACTGTATAATGAAAAAAATATACAACGAAAATTCTCAAATTAGTTTTGTTGTTAGATATTCTTCAAAATAAAATTTTACTTTTCTATGCTTTGTAGATTAATGGTATAAAATTAAATTTTTTACATATAAGTAGATATTTATAATATTTTGATAGCGTAAGAATTGTTTTAATGTTACATTCACACTTTCATAGTTCTCAATCAATTTCAGAACTGTCTAGATTCAAGAGCTCGAAAATGTTTACTTTCTTAAATTACTTTTTGTTCGTTTCAAGTACTTGTCTTATAAATGACATTGGAAATTTAATACTCAAATTAATACATTTTGTAGGCTCTGTTTGTACACAAAACATTGTTTTTTAAATGCATACGACGCGGAAAATATTAGCCAATACCGTTCTCTAATTACTGAACTGATTTTAATGGGATTTTTAGAGTAGACAGCAGGTCTGTGTTGATGAAAATTCACAAATTATATTTTCAAATAAAAAAATACAAAAGCTAGAAGTCAAAATTAGTTGCGATATTGATAAAATTAAACCATAACATTAATTTTGTTGATATAATAATTCAGAAATATACTATTTAGAAAAATTTACAAATGATATTTTTTAATAAAAATATATAAAAATTGCTAATAAAATTAATGGTATATACATACAGGGTGTCCCAGGACTGTGTCAAAGCTCAATATTTCGTATTATTATAAGAATTAGAAGAAAACTTTAAATGTAAAAGTTGTCAGGCTAGAGCAGCGGCATAGTTTGAAATTAGTTACATTTATACAGGGTGACCCATAACTGCGTTACAAATCAAAGTTATGTTTTTTTAAATACAAACTATATATTTTTATTTGATAATCTAATAGCATTAATTTTTCTGAGTATTTTGATATATCATTATTAGATTATACAGAGGGGCTTAGAAATTATGACCAATTTTGTAAGAAAATGGGAACATTTTCAACACCTTGTAATTTTCTAATTACAAAAAAAAAAAATTGTTTTCTGTTTGAAGTAGTTTTGGCATATTCTCTATTATTGCGATATTATGTCAAACATTTACAAAATTGTATTATTTGTACAGGGTGTATCAAAACACTAAACCTAGTTTTTTTCAAAATTTTCAAATGGAACACCCTATATATTTTTACATTTTCGAATCGCCTGTTCAATTCTCAACATATTTTACAAACCATGTTCTATTCCTAAATCCAGCCGTTAAAGAGTTATTTATTTTATTTAAAATCTTAAGATGTTTTATAAAAACAATACAACTTTATTATAATCAATAAAACAGTTCGCTTAAAAATAACTTAACAAACTAATAGAACTTACAAACTTCAACAACATAAAAATTTAATTATTTTGTGGAATATAATAAAGTTCTATTGTTTTTAAAAAAATCTTAAGATTTTAATATAAAATTAATAACTTATTAACGGTTGGATTTAGGTATAGAACATGGTTTGTAAAATGTGTTGAGAATTGAACAGGCAATTCGAAATTATAAAAATATATAGGGTGTTCCATTTGAAAATTTTGAAAAAAACTAGGTTTAGTGTTTTGATACACCCTGTACAAATAATACAATTTTGTAAATGTTTGACATAATATCGCAATAATAGAGAATATGCCAAAACTACTTCAAACAGAAAACAATTTTTTTTTTTGTAATTAGAAAATTACAAGGTGTTGAAAATGTTCCCATTTTATTACAAAATTGGTCATAATTTCTAAGCCCCTCTGTATAATCCAATAATGATATATCAAAATACTCAGAAAAATTAATGCTATTAGATTATCAAATAAAAATATATAGTTTGTATTTAAAAAAACATAACTTTGATTTGTAACGCAGTTATGGGTCATCCTGTATAAATGTAACTAATTTCAAACTATGCCGCTGCTCTAGCCTGACAACTTTTACATTTAAAGTTTTCTTCTAATTCTTATAATAATACGAAATATTGAGCTTTGACACAGTCCTGGGACACCCTGTATGTACTATATAGTTTACTGTTTTAGTTACATTTTTGGTATTTGATGTATTGAAACTTTGGTAATTCCAATAATATTCAATTAATCAATAATTAATAATAAAAATACTTATTCTAATAAAACATATGGGTCAGTCCGCGGTGACGGGTGTGACATTTCAACTCGGATTGGAGTTCATAATTTCTAAATAATACTATTTAATAACATGGTTTTGCCATTTTTCTGTAGATCTTAATGAAATACATGTATATTGAAAGAATGAAAGGTCTACGGTTATTTTACTAAAAATGCCAGTGTTCAAAGCCCTGTGACGGTCGTGACGCCAACTATTGCAAGTCTTGCAACCTCTATTCAAAATCTCAAAAATTTAGCGAAAATATTGAAGTTACTATATAATAATCATACTTTAATATGTTATGAATAAATTATTTTTTAGTAACACAATAGCATCAGGTAAGTACATCATCTATTTAACTGGTTATTTCTCAACAAACATTGTGACGGTTGTGACAGAAAATTGTGACGGTCGTGACACGTCGAATAAAAGGATACAATAAAAGTACTATTTGTGTGTTTATTTGCTTTTTGATATTATTAACTAATAATTATAACAATTATTTATCAAATACATCAATACACTCATTAAATTTATAATAAATGCGGTCACCCTTAGTCATTATTGTTGGTGAGGGTAATTTTTTGTTAATTTGGTCAAACGTCACGTTTGATATGTAATTGTCAAAGACTTTTAATAGTTTGCCACGATCATCACTTATTCTTAAGTAAGTTATTGTGATTTCACCTTATTTGTTATCTTTTTGGACATTTTTTGTAAATTTTTTGAAATATTTTGAAAATTAACCAACATTTTTCAAATTTTTTTTTGGTTTATGAAAATTGATGTTAAATAGTCTGTTAATTTTATATTTTAGTATTCATTTTCGTAAAATATTTTTTTGACTATCTGGTATCGATTACCGCGGACTGACCCATATGGCATATTATTAATAGTATTTACCAGATCTTGTTATTAATTTAGTTACTTAGCTTAAGTTTAATCTCGGTTTTGATTATAAATCAAAGGTTTGTAAAGAAACTATATTATTTAGTATTCACTCCCACATCGACAACGTAAACATTTCTGTGATCTTCGTTTTAATAAACGTAGTCGGGGCCCACAGGTATTGCTAGTATTTAAAGAAGAAAAAACATATGTAAAGTAAATGCTCAGTGCTTTCCTTGTGTTAAATTCACTAAAGCTCGTTAATTATAATTATTGAATCTTTTTAAAAACCACCAAAAAAGTATTCAATGCAAATAAAGATACTGCAAAAAGAATATTTTACTGCAAAGTTGTAGTGGTCTTTTTTATAGAAAATTAAATGCTCTACAATAAAAGGTAATATAAGTTCAATTAGTACATATTATGTGTTTACTATTAGTAATCTAACATAACTAATGTTTCTTTGTTAACTATTATTAAAGAATATAATACAACTGTGATGAATGATAATCAAATCGCATAAATATGAAATATGAAGTAAAAAATTCAAAGGATGCAAAAAGTATTCCATCATTCACTGAGAATTTCTCGGTAATGTAGTTATTATGTGACAAAACAAACATATAAATGTAAATATCATTAGGAATATTGTGAAAAATTAATTACATATGTATCCAATTATGTTTGAACAGTAACAGGGACGTACTTAACTTTTTTGATCTAATTTAGTGACAAAATACGGACATTTTAAATACCTGGTTTCTTGGATGATAGTTAACTACTTTTATGTATCTATTCTTATATGTTTTATTTAGTATAACCAATGTTTGAAAATTTAGTACTCCATTAAAAATAATAAAAATATGATACAAAAAAGTGATATGTGCCTCCCTCATATAAGCCCACGGTTGAAGTGAAATTTCTTTTGTTTTCATTAACCATTCGAATTAAATAAATAAAGCTAAACGCATCAAATTAATAAAAGCAGACTGTTGTCAACGTTGTCGTTTTTTTTTTGAAGTTTCGACTCATCTCGAAGAAAGATAATACGATAATACGTCAAGAAAAATAATACAACGTGGACAACAGCCTGAAAAGTTAGCTCTTATAAACAACGCCCACGAAAGCCTACAGAAGAAAATTACCAAATTATTAATAAAACGTATTATTTTGATAATCGATGTAAACTGACTTGTACACATATGCTATTTATCCATCTTTCTCTTATACATTTAATTATCGCTCTCTCACACATATGCACACTCTCCTTAGCGTTTCATCTTGAAAACTTGTCGTATTTTAAAATGTGTTAAGGTTATTCCAATTCACTAGCTCGCTAAATAAGTTTCACTTCAATAACTATTTCAAAATAGACGTTTATCAGTTTCCTTATTCAATTAGGAGTTAAATATGAATGTTAGGTAATCAGATATGTATTGTAGAAAGGAATATTGTAATGCCGGCAGTACACACTCGCCGAGCCTAGGCGAGACTACCCGAACGCGAGTGTGTACTGGCAACGCTCGCCTCGCCCTGTGGTGATTCGCCATGCCTCGCCTCGCCTCGTGTTCGCTCCACATAAAGTCGGTTTTTGACCACGAGTCAAAGGAAGCGAATGGCTAGAGCGAGCGCATTCAGTATACCTCTCGCGGTCACTCTCGCTTGAATTTACTTCAATTTAAATTAAACTGGGTAGTTTCGCCGAGTGTGTACATCCATGCGCTCGTACACATTCGCCTTACCAAATGTCTCGGCGAGATGTTCGGCGAGCGAGCTCGGCGAGTGTGTACTGCCGGCATTATACTGCGTAAAGGTTTTATGTTGTTTTGAATTGTGACCGTTTTATATAAATCAAAATGTTGTCAAGATGTCAAATTTTATCAAACTTTATTACTTTTTATAATATACTGGCAATAATTATATCTGCATGCTAAAGTTGGTTCAATAAATCAGCTATGTTAAATATAATGATCGTTATGCCTTATTTTTTCTGACTACGCCTCTGAAAATTTATATAAATGACATATATGTCGTCGTAAATCTTATTCTGATTTTTTTTCAAGTAACTCGCATATTGTTGTTAAATTACACTTTTTTCAATGCATTTATTTGTTAAATATAAAAAAAATACAATTTTATACGGTGTAATATTTGTTTTTTGTTATTCTTCTTCTCTTGGTTTTTTTTTTCATTACAGGTTTACCGTCTTCAACCTCCAATACTGGCTGTCTTCTCAATCTTCTTCATTTACCCCTTTATCTGCCATTATGTTCTGAACTGAAGTTTTTTATTTGACTGCAGGTCAATCTATTTTTTTCTTCATGATCGTTTCTACAGTGAATTCCCTGTTATATTTAATACCTAGCAGATGGCGTAAGCTCCGAAGCGAATTAGCTTTTGCACTCAAGCAAATTCTTTATAATACCTGGCACCAGTCACCCTCTATATTGTTTGATTATAGGTTAGCAGAAAATTAAGGAAGCAGAAAATACCTGAATTAATATTCCCTTTTTGATGATGCTCATTATTATATATAATATGTTATATTTTTCTTACAGGTAATATAAATTTAAGGTGTAAGAATTATAATGAAGAACGCAAAAGACGGAAGAGGTAATACATCTGTAGAAATAGAAATATAGAGAAAAGAAAATGGAGAGAAACATGGCTGTGATGATGAAGACGAAAATAGGCGGGAGTATTCATCGAATTAGAGAATTTGAATTGGAAAAGGTACTACTGAATTTATTATTAGTTTTTCTGTTATTTAAAATTAAAATATTCTGTCCGCGCAACCACCGCGGTAAGCGAATTTTATTTGATAAAAAAATAAAATAAAAAATAATTAAATGTGTAAAAAAAAGTTGGCTTTGAAATTTTTTAAATTTTTTATTGATTATAAACTTTTTACTCTACATAATAAACAAAAAAATAAAATAAAAAACTTGTAAAAAAAAAGTCCCACATCGGGACTCGAACTCGGCATTCTTAGTTTACAATCTCTACAATATTTTTTTTGTTTTTAAAATAACAAACCAAACGGTAGCTTATACCGAAAAATCACAAGAGACACAATAATTTTGTTTTATTGAGAGGATTCCAAAACATATTTGATATTATCAATCCGATATTTAATACCCGAGATATGATTTTTTTTCGGTTTTGAACGGCCGCCATTTTGAAATCCATAAAGGAATTTCGCTGACTAACGAACTTAACCGAGGTATTCGTGAGATCGATTTTTTAACCAAGTTTCAAAAAGATCGGAAGTAATCCTGGAAGGCTAGAGAGTCCACTCGAAACGGCAGATATACATATGTATATATATATATATATACATAAAGTTTTTAACGAACCTCATTTTCGTGATCTCGAGATCAAGTTTGATAAAGATATATAGTTTTTTTTCCGAAGTTGCGTCATGATGGTGATAGCAATAGCTATATTTTTCTTCGAAAAATTCGCTAAAAGAGAAAATCACGATTTTAGTTATATTTATGAATTAATTACCAGAGTTCATAGCCAGCTAGGAACCTTTATGGATTCGGTATATCCGTCCGTCCGTCTGTCTGTATGTCCCAGTCCTACCATTCTCTCATGTATATACCTACTAATATTAAATTTGGTATACAGATGTATGTATATTGACCTTTTTTGACCCCCTCCACATTACTTAAAATTTTATTTTTCACGTAACCCATTGCAACAAAAAATATTCAAGACCTGTTTGATCTTAACCCTTTAGTCACGAGCTATTTGCTTTTAAAGTATTTATTATATATTTCTCGTTTACTTTTATTGAGATACAATGGATTTTACTATAGGTACACACAAATATAACAAAATCTTAAAATTAGTTCATCTTGGTGAAGAAATATCGTATAAGTAAAAGTAAAAGCTAATTTTAAAGAGGAAAGAGAGTACTATTTATTGTGGCCAAAAATTACAAAAAAATCCTGCTTGGCAATATATTTATAAATATGGCTAAAATAGTATTTTTTTGTACTTGTATGTTGGGATATCTCACAATCTTGGCGTAATGGATCAATTTGGATAAAGGTTTCGGGTTTATTACGCTAAGAAACTATAATTTATCTAAACACTTTTCATGACCGTCACTTTTATGTACTTGGTATTATTTTAAAGGTAAATTTAGCAGAAGAATTCGACATCCTACAAATCGTTGGTGAAGGATGGTTTGGAAAGATTCTGTTAGTCGAACACAGGGCTACAGACACAGAGATGGTGTTGAAGGCCCTGCCCAAGGCGTACACAGCACTAAGGGATTTCTATAAAGAGTTTCACTACAGTTTGCATCTCGGTGCGCATAAGAACGTAATCACCACATATGATGTCGCTTTTGAGACAGCGGGATTTTATGTTTTCTCCCAAGAGTATGCTCCTTTAGGTAAGATTTTAAAAAATAATAAGGATTAACTGAAAAATCTCAATTATAGATTTTTCATAAAAACAACACATATGTATAAACAACCACAACGTTCTATTTTAACGATTTGTGACCTGTTTCGTTTCTGAAACTCATTCCTCCTAAGTAGTAGAGAGTTTTTTTCAATAAATTTTGTATCTCATTGGATAGCTAGATATATAAGGAAGTTTTAAAAAGACTTTGTACTGTAAATTAGTCAGTGATTTTTTTGGAGAATTCGAATTTAGTGATAGAGTTTTGAGGCACTGTATAAAAGTTTAAGCAAATTGTACTAATTTTGTTATTACCAACAAAGTATCGGCATGTTGTTTGAGTATTAGAAACAAATAAAACAAAATAAAAAAATTACACTGTAAATTTAAAAAAATTAGGTTTAAAGTTGAAATTTTTTATATTTTTGATGATTTCTAAAATTCTAAATATCTCAGTTATGGTTAGCATTTGTATAAGGCAATATTGGGTTCAAATGGTTACTTATTATATCTACTATTACCCTTTACAAGGAATATACCAGTAACCCTGTATATTTAATACAGACGAGTTTGTTTTTATTAAATTTATGTTTATATTCATATTATTATAAGATTTAAAAAAAATCTTTCACTGGTAAAAAGACTTGACCTTTGGAAGTACGGCAGCACAGTACCTTTGAATATAGAATGTAAAGTTCTCTAAAGGTAGTGCACACAAAAAAAATTGTATTGGACCAAGAAAATCTTGTTTTGTATATAACGAAAACAATATTTTCTTAATATAAGAAAAGTACTCTTAATCCAAATACATTATTTCTTCGCGCAAGAATACTATAGTTGGTTTAAGAATATATTTCTTATCTTAAGAAAATATTGTTTTCGTTATATACAAAACAAGATTTTCTTGGTCCAATACAATTTTACTTAGCTCATGTAAACCTTTCTACCTGTATGGCGTAGCCAGGATTTTAAAGAGAATGTGGTAAATAATAATCAGTCAGTAATGATGTCAGAGATTGGATAGACTCGATGCGGAACTCAAAATTAACGACAATTTCGTAATTCACAGGAGATCTCACATCCAATGTAACCGAAAGCGGTATCGGTGAGTTACATACAAAACGTGTGGCTCGGCAGTTAGCGGCTGCGTTACAGCACGTACACGGTCGTGGACTCGTGCATAGGGACGTGAAGCTAGATAATGTGCTCGTGCTGCGCTCGGACTTTAGCCGCGTCAAGTTGTGCGACTTCGGTGAAACCAGGCGCGCCGGTACGCCTGTCAGGAGAAGGAACGAGTGGTTGCCGTACGCGCCGCCAGAGGTGCTGCAGACTGATAATGATGATCATTACAAGTAAGTATAGGCTGAAAATTTAATATGTGGTTAATAAATTGAATTAATTGATGTATTTTGAATATTTACCTATATACCTACATAATTTGATTTTTTGTATTTTTTTATGTGTTTGAAATAAACATAAATATATGTGGTCCTAATATCTAGGAGGGCAAATGGTTGTAATTTTAATTTAAAACGGGGACTCAATCCCCGCCACAACGAACTGTTTTGAAAATAGTTAAAGATTAAAAAAAATTTTTTTTTTGATTGTTTATTAGGATTTTAGGGTTCTGTACCCCAAAATGAGAAAATCGAACCCCTTATAGGATCACTTTGTTGTCCGTCTGACTTTCTCGGAAATGGTTAGATGTATCAAGTTGAAATTAATATCAAATATTAAATTCTACAGCCTAATATTTCTGTAAAAAATTCAAGTTTATAACTCAGTATAATAAAAAAATACAGCATTTCCAAGTGAATTTTGATACTGATTGATCATCAGAACCTATAAGTACTTCACGTTCACCTAGAATCTTGAAATTTGGCACGAAGGAAGGTGTCATATCACTAGTAAAGGAAAAATCCGAAAATTATAAATTTCTAACTAACAACGAACATAAGTTTACGGTTTCTTCCAAACAGCGTCAAGATATATAAAGACACCAACGCACAAAGACGCCGTAAATATTGTCAATAAATAAATTCTATATAACTGTACGGAACCCTCAGGGCGCGAATTCTACTTTCACTTGCCCGTCTTTATTTTTTATTAGGATACTGCATTATCGAGATTATAATTGTTGGGATTTTGATTTGTCAGGATTTTGAGTTTCGGGATTATTACCTGGGCCCCTTTACCACAGTCACCCTAAATAAAAAGAATAAGATTTAACATATATTGTTCTACGAGTTTTTGATTATTCAAAAATAATTAAATCACGTGATATTTAGTTTAAAAACAAATAATGGTTTGTTTAATTATCCGCTCCCTCGAAAAAATATTGTTTGTATATTGTATTTTACTTGCAAAAAGGTATGTAAGGTGTTAATTAAGAAATCTACCTATCTCGTTAATTTTTTATAAGACCAAATAACCTTCGATGTTTACAAAATTCTATGTTTTTAGTTAAATTAAATACATACTATATATGTACAATAGGGTGATTCATTTCCGCAAAACATTTTTTTTCAAGGTGCTCAAGCAAAATTTTAATCTACATATAGAAAAAAAAATTTTCACCAAGATTGAGCTCCTAATTCCTATTTTAAGTACTAATGCTTCAAACTCTAAACTTCAAATTTCTAATGCTTAAACACCTTTTATCATATTGGGAATCGGTTTAATGGACCTTACGGGAAATTTCACGCTCTTTAAAATTGCCTTAGTGTTTTTTTCTGTAACTCACGCTGGTTCGCCAGTAGGAGTCATCTAAATATAGTTTTTGAATTAAATTGTTTTTTTTTTCAAATTTCTAATGCTTAGACACCTATTATCATATTGGGAATCGGTTTGATGGACCTTACGGGAAATTTCACGCTCTTTAAAATTGCCTTAGTGTTTTTTCTGTAACTCACGCTGGTTCGCCAGTAGGAGTCATCTAAATATAGTTTTTGGAATAAATTGTTTTTTTTTTCAAATTTCTAATGCTTAGACACCTTTTATCATATTGGGAATCGGTTTCATGAACCTTACGGGAAATTTCACGCTCTTTAAAATTGCTTTAGTGTTTTTTTCTGTAACTCACACTGGTTCGCCAGTAGGAGTCATCTAAATACAGTTTTTGGAATAAATTGTTTTTTTTTTCAAATTTCTAATGCTTAGACACCTTTTATCATATTGGGAATCGGTTTCATGGACCTTACGGGAAATTTCACGTTCTTTAAAATTGCTTTAGTGTTTTTTTCTGTAACTCACACTGGTTCGCCAGTAGGAGTCATCTAAATACAGTTTTTGGAATATTTTTTTTCCCATTTTTTTAGCAAACCGCAAAAATTAGGGAGAAAAAAAGAGCTGACTCGTAAAAAATAGTTTTTTTTACCAATATTTAATGAATTTACAGCCATTTTTAGGCCTTAAAACGCAAGAAATTGATAATAATGCTGCATTATTAGTTAGTATTTAGATGACTCCTACTGGCGAACCAGTGTGAGTTACAGAAAAAAACACTAAGGCAATTTTAAAGAGCGTGAAATTTCCCGTAAGGTCCATTAAACCGATTCCCAATATGATAAAAGGTGTCTAAGCATTAGAAATTTGAAAAAAAAATTTTTTTTTACATGCATTTTAAATGGGATAACTTCATATTTAAATTGCAAGTACTTAAAATAGGAATTAGGAGCTCAATCTTGGTGAGAATTTTTTTTTCTATATGTAGATTAAAATTTTGCTTGAGCACCTTGAAAAAAAAATGTTTTGCGGAAATGAATCACCCTAATGTACAATGTGCAATCATTGTACTATAATGTAGGTACATTAATTATCCATTATGTATGTGAGTGTTCTACATATAACAGAAAAAATGATATGTAATTATATGCAGGGCCGTCTTTATCCTATTGGGGGCCCTGGGCACATTAGGATAATGAGGCCCCTATGACCTTGACAGAGCACTATTTCCGTTTCATCGAGTTTCAAATCACCAACGGGGCTAACGAAGTTTACACTTAAAAATTAAGTATATGTATATATGAAAAACTAGTTCACTGATGATTTCTCTTTAAAACAGTGTAGGTAATTAGTATACCATTAAATTGTATTTTTATATATTTAAATTTATCTAAACAATTTCGGAAAGCCTGATTTTTGGGCGAGAGTAGAGTAGCTTCGCGCATGCAAAAGCTAATAAGCAAGTAGGTATCGTAGTCAGTCATTAATGTCATTATCGTTTCATTTTTTCGAAATAAATATGTTTTTCGGTAATAAATATCGATTATCGTCTGGTGATATGGGGGCCCCTATCGATCGCGGGGCCCTGGGCACGTGCCCAGAGTGCCCAGTGGGAAAGAGGGGCCTGATTATATGAAGCAAAAATCTCATGTTCAAACAAATAAATAAATACTCACTCAATAACATTTATGAAACTTCATAAAAAGTCATTAGAAAAGTTTTAAAGAAGTAATAAGAATTAATCATTCAATAAACTCTTAAAACAACATAGAAAAGTAAAAAACTCTAATTATATGATGAAGTAGCAATTATGAAAATAAATGCCAAGTAGTTTGAACTCATTATTAATAATACACCTACTAACGTATTGGCATTATTCCACTATCTAATTGGCCAATTCAAATATTTCAATTTATTACATTTCACTTAAGCTATGAAGTACAAGTATAATAATAATAAATAGTGAAGTATATTTGTTTACATAAATAATATAATAAACCGAAACTGATTTTTAATCTGTTACCACAATCGAATTTCTGTTTTTATCTCAATTTCGGCCGAAACCGAAACTGATGTTCGGTACCATAAAGGACCTAGCAAATTTGCTAGTTCTCTCAAATGAGATATATGACAGTTCTCTTGGAGTTTTCGGATGACTGACATTCGCGCACGCGTAGTGTGTAAACACCAACGGTATTAAAACAGTGGTGATATTATAAAAATTATTTTATTACAAATTAATAACCTCATTTAAGAGTGCTAGTTATAGTTTGCAAATTTGCTAGCCCCTTTAGCCCTTTATAATACCGGGCATGAATTTTTTAAAAAGTAATTTTTATATACATAGGTTTGCTTAAGTTTTTGTTCATTTTTGGTTAGGAAAAAGAGTATAGAAAAAACCAAAACTTGATCGAAATACGTATTTTATGCCGAAACCAACTGAAACCGAAATTGATCCATCGGTTGGTCATTACTTTTTTGTAAGTGATTTTACAGGATGTTTCAAAGTTTGGTGTGTTTCATGAAAATAATGTTTTTTCTCCTTTGAGGTGTTATTGAGGACAGGGACATTTCTGTTTAGTATTTAAAAAAATGTTTA
This sequence comes from Sialis lutaria, assembly GCA_949319165.1. Taxonomy (NCBI): domain Eukaryota; kingdom Metazoa; phylum Arthropoda; class Insecta; order Megaloptera; family Sialidae; genus Sialis; species Sialis lutaria. Next base: position 3,906,473 of record OX439236.1, read on the forward strand.
TTATTTAATATAATTGCAATTGGTCACATTATCTTCTAAATAAATAAATGCAAATAAGAACCGAAAATAAATCTAACGCAAAATATCAGTGGTGCACCCATGAGGGGAGGGGTAGAGGTCAAATCCTTCCCCCCGAATTTGTTAATATACATTGTTAAATTTAACAAGTATGATTAATAAAAAATGAAAATTATATTAAATGAAAATACAAAATTTATCACCATATGAGTGATTGAGAAATCATAGTAAATATACCATTTTATAAACGATTTAATAAACATATGTAACTTCTCCTAGAGCCGTCACATCACATGACGTTTGGCAGTTCGGAATCGTTATATTCGTATGTCTAACTGGATGTCTGCCTTGGCAAAAGGCAGCTGCAGATGATCCCAGATTCGCTCGGTATCTATCGTGGCAGTCGAGCACAATGTCACCGATACGTCGTCAACCAAAACTGTTCAAATTGGTATCCTCAAAGGCCCAGAGATTGTTCAAAAAGTTCTTAGAACCAAGACCAGAGAAGAGGCCAGTAAGTTTGGAAGAACTTCACCGGTATCTGGATGACCGTTGGATGGCGAAGGGTGGGCAAGATAAAAATTCTGGTAAATTAGTTATTTACTTTGATGGGTATGACAATTTGAAAATAATATATTTTGTGGTTAATTTTGTGAATAAAAATGAATTATGAAGATATGTTAAATAGTAAACCAATGGAAAATATTGAATTATTTTTGATTATAGGTGATTGTAAGTTGGGTTTTGTTTTAAATTTATTACCTATAAAAATTTGTTAGTAAAAATTCTTAGTAGGGTATCTGACACTATTGGTAATAAATTCTAAAATGTTGTAAATAGTATAGTACCTATATGTCATTATAATATACAGTCAACTGTTTTTTACGTGTAATATCTATGTCAGAATTTCAAAGATTAACATAATTTAAAACAGTACTTTTTAATCTATTTGTCACGTAATTACAAACGCGTATGGCACATCTGTCAGTGGTATGACGTCAGAAAACATGTTACATGTCAAAATACTTGATCTCTATAGGTTTGTTTCAGTTTATTGAGTATCAACTGATGTCACGCATACCACGTGACTTGAATGAGCGTTTTGGCGGGAAAGCTTTCATTTATGCACAATTTATAACAAAAAAATTAATCAAATACCCAATTATATAATTAATTAAAATATTGTGAATAATGAAAAACTAAAAATTTTAATATAAAAACGTATCAATAAAAAAATAAAATAATGGTTATTGAATATAAAACAAAATTCGCCACAAAATTAAACGGCAATTGTTTTATTATTATTACTATTTATTATTATACATCAATGCCTTTAATTACAACAAAAAACTATTAACAATAAAAAATATAAATTTCAAGTACATCATTTGTGTACACAGATGAAATAATATTACGTAATGCAGTACCTTTTGAATGAACTGATCATTAATCTCACTTGGATAACAGCTGTTGCAGGTACAGAAGATGACGGTCTCTGTCCTTCGATGTATAGTTTCCACAGTAGTCCCGAAGAGAAAAACAAACTGTTGCATACATTAACACAGTACGGAATAGAAACCACAGTCGATAGAGGTGCTAAGAAAGATAGGATACGTGCATGGATCCAAAGCAGTGTCATTGAAGAAGGAGATGAAAATGCCGAAGAAAAAAATAATGTTGAAGAAGGAGGATCAACGGATGAAGAAGAAAACATAAGTATAATTGATAACGAAACAGGGCCAGCCGGTGAAAGGATCGAAAATCGTGGTCCTATTTCCGATCGGCGTTTATCAGAAAATGGACAAGTTAAGAAACCAGTAGAAAATGGTGTGATTAACAATAACACAAACTCTGTACAAAAACCAATTGCTCAAGTAGATTCAAAGCCGTCTATACCTCCTAGAAAAACTCATAAGAAATCTAAGGAAGAAAGAAGGCAAGTTAAAGAAAAAATATATACTACTCCTATTGATCCGACAATACCTTTGGAAAAGCAAAGAACAGGTACTATTAAGAAGGATAAAGTAAAAACAAATCAAATTAAAGAAGATGAACAAAACGAAAAAATACCGGGGTATAGAGATCCAAATGCTTTCTTAAAAGATACATCAACCAACACTAATTTAAATACCCCTGAAGTAAATCAACCTAAACCTATTGAGAATGTTCCAAATCAATTTCAAAATCAAAATACTCCAATAACAACCAATAATGTTGAAGTCATTAAACAGAATGATTATCAAATCCAATATACTTCACCTAGACTTACAAGAAAATATGAACCAACTCCTGTTATTAATCAGAATACAGTTCCCCCTGTTAAAATGGAAAGAAAGGATAAATATGCAGCTACAAAACCTCCCGTTCCTTCAGTTCCAATTAAACTTACACAAAAATCAGTTCACGGTGCTGTTATGGTGTCAGCATCAATAGCTTTGGGTGGAGCAGTTAATATGCAAAATCATGATAATACGGATGCCCAGATGAAAAGAGATATGCATAAGTTAGAGTCAGAGAAAGAAAAAGACAGGAATTTTAATGTGTATGGTATTGATGAAAGAAGATCCAGCAAGGAAGTGGCGTACAACCAGAGCAAATATTCTCCAAGAGGGAATAGGAAAGTTACTTTTAATACTCCAAGCGCATCGACAAGTAGGTCTGGAAGTCGGAGTTAGTTTTTGTGAAAATTGAACCCTTGTACTGTTTTTAATTTTTATTTACTTTTATACCCATTCGAGAGTCTTGTTTAATATTCGAGAATATTCGAGTATGTTGATTTAAAATATGGCTTATTTTAAATGGCATCGTATCAGGTGCGGACTTTGGATTAAGCAGACTAGGCTTGTGCTTAGGGCGCGTTATTTAAGGGGGCCCGGATTTGCAATAAAAAGTTTTCAGATATTAATGTGGACATTTTATTTATTTTATAAATAATATAGTTTTGAAAAAAAAAAACAGTTTTTCCTTAGTCCGCACCTGGATCGTGTAATAAAAAAATACGTTTTACGGCCGAAATTCTTTCTCAATTAGTTCAGGTTATTAAGAAATTGTAACCTATATTTTAAGAATATATTACAAATCAGACAATTTTTTTCTACAAGTTTCGTCCACTGCCATAAATAATATCGTATTTTCCCTTCAAGATGAACTTTTACTTTTTATTATACGATTTTATTTTCGCCTAAATATACTAGTTAAAAGATTTTGTTATATGTATTTGCATGTAGTATTATAGTCCATTTCGTTTACCCTGTACTCTTATTTATAAAAATATTTTTTCAAACTAGTATATTTTGGTAAAAAATATCTATGCTATTTGTATCGTGAACGAAAATTTTAGAAAAAATTGTGAAATAGGTAAACATTCATAAATATATCCAAAATCGTTACTTTTGGCAGTTTAAGGTTAGGATATCTCAATAACCTAAGCTCCTAAGCTAATTGAGAAATTTGGGGATCGGATTGGGTTTGAGTATGTCAAAAACCTTCGGGATTATCTATTCAGGTCTCGGCAGCAAAAATGATGATGACCAGTAACAGTGTTATTAATACTGTTGAAGACAGGCCCGGATTTACCATGCAGGCAGTGTAGGTACGTGCCTACAGTGGCAAAAATTAAGGGGCGGCAAATTTTGGCGAAAACTAAAAAAAAAAGATTTCACATTTTTTTTATAAATTTTACATAATAAACATAAAAAAATTGAAAAAGAGGGCGGCAAATTTCTAAATCCGGGCCTGGTTGAAGATAACATTACTTTTAGCTGAAAGTCTGAAATATAACACTGTTTAAATTTTGTGTTAAATTAATTTTTTTTATTTGTGAGCCATTTTTAGTTTGTTTCAGTTATTTAACAAGACCCTTAAAAGTTTTAAATCCAAAGTCTTACAATGCTCAATACAATTTATATATATATTTAAAGTGCAGTATTTTTAAATTAACTTTTTGCGATATGTTTGTGTTCGTTGATATTGAGTATTCATTTATAAATTATTATTATTGATTATTGTATAATACATATGTAGTTACGTATATATCAAATAAATGTTTCTAAAAAAATCTGCAACAATGTTTTTATTTCGTCGAGGAAGTTACAGATTGTAAATAGGCTATTTGGCTAATTTTAGAAAATATTTTTAAATTATTCTTTATTACATAATAAGCACACTACATTGATATTTCGGGGAGATCTACTGTATTATCAATAAAAATCAATGTTAAAGTTTAAATTTTCAAAACTGCGTCAGAAACGCTGTTTCTATCATGGCGCTGGTCATATGGTGCGTGTGACGTCACATGCATGTAAATAAGTCATAGCCTTATTAAAACAGTGCATCTGAAGTGAATTTCATCTTCAAATTTAGTGGATATAATGGTGTATAAATGGTGTGTAGAGCCACAATGTATAAATACGTCTATAAAAAGTCCACACAAACTGTTTGTTTCTGTTCCAAAGAATCCCAAAAGACGAAAAATGTGGTTACAATAATTGAAAAGATCCAATGAGTATTTTATTGAATACAAATGTTTTTATGTGTGAAGATCACTTTGATATAAGTAATATTTAACTAGATAGTAGCTAAAAATATCGGTTCTTATAAAACGAAATAACATCTTTTCTGAATAACTATACTACTATACACGTGATTTTTGACAATTCTGACAGCGGCCACCCGTACACTCCGTATTAACCAACATCTTTAATAGATACCTAACCTCTTAATATGGCTTAATCTTGCAGCATATAGGATTTCAAATGTTTTATGTGGTACTTACACTGCTGTTTTCACATTTTTAAGTTCCGCAGCACAGTAATCAGCGTTATTCTTAAAAAAAGTGCAACCATAAAAGCGTCTACCTTAGATAGGTTGCTATAATCAGCTCGCACAAAATTTAATTCCATTTTGAAATTCGAAACGAATATTTATGCCACTAGTAATAAAATTTATCTAAAAACTGCTTCAAAAATAGCTGAAAAATCGAATATAATACTTTGATATAATACACAGAAAGCATAAAACGCGAACTCAACTTGCGTGTGACGTCACTAGAGCTGCAACCAATCACATAGCGTTCCCGTCATAGATAAAATTTCAAAAATTATTATATTTTTTTTTCGTGTAATTTGCAAAAAATATACATAATTTATTTTAAAATAAAGTGAAATATGTTCTTTTATGCTATTATCTGATAGGATGACCACAATTTGTAGTATATTTTCAATGTTGTCAAATAGCCTATTGTACACAGTGACCTATATTATTAATTAATTAATTGTTAACTTGTCTTGTTATATAATTTCCTACAACTACATTCTCTAAATGTAGGTAAGTTAAAGAAGATGCATACACACATGACGCAATGACAATTCATTAGGATTGTTCAATTTAAAGTTATGGAACATCCGAAAGTAAATTTTCAGTCGAATAATCAGAGCAAGGTTTATTGTGTTATTCATAGAATTGATAAATATACCAAAATTATTATATGAATGTATTAAACTATACTTATTATACAGTGTATTCTATGTTGATTAATTTATTGGGTGCATTGGTGCATATTCAAATACTGCCTCGAAACAAACTGATAGTGTTTTGTTTTCAACTTTAACACTAGAAAGACGGGAAAATCTACCTACCTACAAAGACGGCGACCGGTCAAATGACTACAAATTTACTAAATATCTTTTTTTATGAGTAATTAATAAATGTCAAGTAAAGAAATAAAAGTAGATGTAATGTATGTTTAATTTTAATATTTATACACAATTTTTACATGTTACAAGAGCCGCAAAGCGGTTTTTTACAAGTATAAGTATCGCATACTTTATTAGTTTTATTTTTACATTTCTGAATAAGACATTCTCGCCTTCTTCGAATTTCCTGGGCTTTTTTCACAAATTACTCACAATAATATCGATACACAATTACAGGCTTATTTGACTGACAATTCATATACGTATTTATTGTTGTACCCTCTCATACAACAATTAAAAACATATTTATCAGATCATAGCCGTCAAAAGACCGCCGCCGTCTTTGTCGGTATATCGACATTTCAAACAATAAAGGAAATAGATGTGAATTATTTTGATACATAGTTTCATTTAACTACTAGTATTAATAAAAGTCACAAAGTCTCATTACGGTAAGTCAAATAGTTTTTGAATTATTCAATATTGAAATTGAAATTACCGTCAAATGACTGCTCACATCTTAGACAAGGAAAGATATAGGACTAATAATACATTACCTAGCGTTGTTACCATATCACTCCTCAAAAAATCGCTCCACGAGTCATTGGCTTATATTTCAGATTTTAAATTAAATATAAATTGATTTGAATTTGATAATTGATTATCTCTCATACATACAAAATTCCATTACAATTTAAAACATATTTGTCTATTATAAATTTCCAATTAATGCCTCTGGGATATGTCCATAGAAATAGCGAAAGTGACATTAAATTAAAGATGGCCACCACAAAGTTTTGGTAACACTTTCATATAGGGACTAGCATTGGTTGTTGCACGGTGTTGAAAATCTCCAGTGTGTAAGGCGTAAGGGAACTAGCACCTTTTTAAAAATATTGTTATAATACTTATAATATTATCTAGGACAGGATATTTAAAAAAGTTTTCAGTTCATTTCGTCGCGAAATTTCAAAATGCATAAACCACACGTCTTTATGCCCTATTTACGTACAAAAACTACTGCAACACTTCTAATTATCCTCATCTTAAATTTCCTATGAATTAATCAACTTGGAATATACTGTATTTTACAATATTATATTGGTTTACAAGATGTAGCTAAGAGTTGGCGAAACTGGCCCCCATCGAGAGTGCAAAGTCGAAGAGGGCGCCAAAATGGAATAAAAGAGCATTATGAAGATTAAAAAGTGACATGAAGATAAAAAAATCAATCAATATTACATAGTAGCGTAAAAGAAAGGTTGATGGTGAGTACGATTTGACATTACAATGAAAAAAAGTTTCCCAATTACATTAGCGGGCGCTGTCACTGTTTGTAGATGAAAGAACCTTGAAATAAAATCCGCGGCATTCTATTATATTATTATTTAGTTTTTTTTCACCCACGATCACAAAATCAAGGGGGTGGAGGTAAAGGTAAGTTTTATTAGAATCTTAATTTTTTATTATATGCGTAATTTTATTAACAATAATGTGTACAACTAATTGCAAGCAATAACAAATACTAAACTGACTAAACAGTTATGTGGTACCTACATATATTGCTGTAGGTACTTAATTATTTTTCAAATTTTTTGAATACAGTTGACGCAAGACCGCCAAATACGAATATGAAGTTCGAAGTACCTGAAGAAGTAATTTTATTATATTAATATATAAATACGGAATATTATTAATTATGTACACTTACAGTCATAAAAGCAGACAGTGATAGTTCAAAAATACCACCGGCTTTTAGTTTCACTGGCTTTTTGATTCGCTCCATTAAAATGATCAAACTTTTTTTAATTTTGGTGCTACTGACATACCAGTCTGACAAGTAAATTGTGTCCTTTATAGTTGCACTCTAAAAATTTATTATTTTATTACAAGGAACACAATATGACACAAAAATTACAGTAATTTAATGTTGTAATTAATAAATGAAGCTGACATTTTTTATTTTTTTATTTTTCATTTAAGGGTTTTTGTCCTTTGAACTCTATTGAGTCATTTTAGACAGTTTGTAGAATTTGGCTGTTACTTAAAATTTACAAATAATTTTATTAAACGTTATGTACAATAATTCGGGATAAAAAGTAGCTTCTGTCCTTCTTCAGAATGCAAGCTATCACCCTGCCAAATTTCATGAAGATCGGCTTAGGGGTTTAGCCGTGAATAGATAACAAACAAATAGTCAGAGAGAGACATTTTCATGACCGGTATTATAAAGGTTCTCACAAATTTGCAAGCTTACAAACGCTTTCAAACGAGGTATTAATTCTATGATAGTATCTATATATGGATTTGCTATGGAATTTAGAGCAGTGATACTTCAACGTATTGTAACACAGTTGGCGACTCTGACCGTATAAAATAATTTTTTATAATATTCACCTCTGTTTTAACATCGTTAGTGTTTATCTACCACGCGTGCGCGAAACTTGTCAAAGTCTTAATGAAACTTCAAGGGAATTGTCAGATAGGTTTGAAACCTCATTTAAAAGTGCTTGCAAATTTTTTTAGCTCGTTTATAATACCGGACATAAGTATTGATAAAAATAGTGTTTTTCCTGATGTTTTGTTAGTATTTTAATTTTGACAATTAATATAACAAAAACTCAAATTAACTACATGTTTTTATCGAAGATCGAATTTCAATAGGTACATACTACATAGTACATACATATATGTGCATAGGTTCATAATGAAAAATATCCATCTTACTAACTTTAATTAACCCTTAATTACTCGCGCTGGTGTATTTTGTACACCAGTAACGCATTTTCTGCGATTACTAAATGCGTACATTTTTGTGAGACTGTACCCATCTAACCTTTGTTTAGTCATTCTATAGTGTGATAGGAATTCGGCAGTCAAAATTTGAGGATTGTAGCAGTTTGTATTAATTTTTTACTTACTAAATGTAGGTGGTATTAACGCACAAATAGCAGCATCCTAAGCGAAAAACCGCGTTTTTGAAGACATTAGTGATGCTGCTGATGGAAGACATCTTGTCAAAAGAGCAAAATTAAAAAATTACCAACAATAATCAAATTTTTGTTGTCCGATTTATTGCAAGATGAAATTGAACAGTTTTGTATACTTTTTTAGATTTATTTTGGTTAGTTTTTCTTTCTAATCCTTAATTTTTAGTTGGGTTAATTTTAAGAAAATTTTTCTTAGTTGCTCAAAAATAAATAGTATACATAAAATGAATTGGGCAAAAAAATTCAAATAATAGCATCAAAATTCCCAAAAACTAGCTTTTTTTATGTGGTGTATAAAATACACCGCGCGAGTAACTGTGTTACGGTATTTCACGCGAGTAATTAAGGGTTAATGTCCTAAGGTGACAGTAATAGAAGTTATTCTATTACGTCAATAGTTTATTTTTATTTTTTATGCGCCAAATCGCGTAGGTATCATATTAATAAAAAACAAAACAAAAACAGAAGGGCTTGCATATCGGACGTCATAGATGACTAGATACAAACATGTTATTTATACTAATTTCTATTTTTATTCATTAAATAACGTAGGTGCTATAATAGAAAAAAAATAAACAAAATAAAAACAAAAGGGCTTGCATTTCGTACGTCATACATAACTAGATAAATTGATATATACCTATGTTTATTTAAAAACATCTTATCAGCCTTCGTTTCAAGATTTATTGTCAGGGCCATTTAGGTATGAATCACGTGGCGAATATTGAAAATACGTAGGTAAATTGTAAAGTATTAATGTCTCGCTGAAGGCTATGTGATGGACAATTCAGAATTGTATAAAATGTAGAAATATCAATATTTGAATTTATTTGATAGTCGTACCATATACAGGGTGGGGCATTTAAAGTGTTACAGATTATTATCTCAGAGCCACCGCATATTTAAAAATAATCTGCCGTGTGCCACAGGACTTTCTTATACGTAATAATGACAGTGAACAGTGTACGTGATTTTTATTTTAGTGAAGGATATTTCTGACAAACTAATAAAAGATAGAGTAAAATGAATGAGACATAAACTATAGAAATATTATTTTATACATTATGTATCGAACGAATTTTGTTTAACATAATTACTAACAATAAGATGGAAACATGTTTACTCATGTAATTTTTTTAATTTTTTGAAATAAGACAAAAATGTTATAGATAAAAAATGTCGAGTATGTTACTATCTATAATTTATTCCCCATACATTTTTTTCCAACACTTATGATTTAGCCAGAAATATTTTTTTAAAATCATTATTTAGAATAATCTATACTGGTTGCTGGGTGCTTTGACCGTACGGATCACGACTAATACCGTCAAGTCGCACGGCGACCACTGCAAACTAAATGAAATAGAGTATACAGTGTTTATTCTCAGTATTACGTATAAGAAAGGCCCATGGTACCTATGGCAAACACGTACAGTCTCTGTAATACGTATAAGAAAGTCCCATGACACTCATGGCAGATATTTCTTCTCTGTTATGAACCATTTGAAATGTACTTAAAATCGAATACTTAGTAAAAAAAAAAAAATTAAATTTGTTTTTTTCGAAAAAATGAATAGAACATAAATTATAGATAATAATATTACCTACAATTTTCAACTTGGCCATTTTTCTCTAATTCGCACTGTTTCAGTGTAATTCGAAAAATTCAAAAATCGATGTAGGTAAACATCCGTTTCCGGTTGAGTGATCGTTTTCAAAAATAGGAGGTTTTCTTCCCAGGCAAAAATAAATCTTAAGTATAAAATTCCACCTTTCTACGATTTGTCGTATTTGAGTTACAGCGTCTACAGACAGACCGACAGACACACAGACATCATGGCGAAAATAGTCAGAATGGATTCAGGGAAGGTTAAATATATAATTCCATCAAAATCCGGATTTCGAAAAAAATCGCGTTTACTATACTTACTTATACTATATGTATATTTCATATACATTGGTATAAGAAAGTAAAAATGTTCAAACCAAAAAATGTATGGTTGTGAGGGGGTAATCGAATAGTAATGTTTATTTATTATTTTAGTGTGGCCTTCAAGGATATTTGAAGGTCAACATCATTTTTTTAAATAGGAACCTATAGTTTTTATTTAATAATCTTATTCTATGTGAACAAACACGAATTTTTTATTAAACATTTTTTTTTAACAACCTAAAATCTCCAAGATATCTAACAAAATAAATTCGAGATTTTGAACTTTCAAGAATTTTTTTCTCAGAAACCATAAACTTTAGAAAAAAATAAAAAATAAAAAAATGTTTATTTTGGTCTAGTAAATCTTTGAAAATTGTTTTAAAAATTTTAAAACTTTTTCTATTTATTTTATTTCAGCAAAAAAAAAAATACGAAATGTTGAAAAAAATCTAGAAAAATTCTCCAAGTTTTATTAGAACGAAATAAACATTTTTTGTGTCTTGTACTTTTTTTTTTAGTTGATGATTCTTAAATAAAAAATTATTGAATTTGCAAAATCTCGAATATATTTTGTTAGATATCTTGGAAAGGCTAAGTTGTCCAGAAAAAAAATCAATGAAATATTTGTGTTTTTTCATGTATAATAAGATTATTAAATAAAAACTATAGGTTCCTATTTAAAAAAATGATGTTGACCTTCAAATACCCTTGAAGGCCATACTAAAATAAAAAATATTATTAATATTCGATTACCCCCTAACAACCAAACATTTTTCGGTTTAAACATTTTTTTCAAATATGCAGTGGCTCTAAGATAAAATTCTGTAACACTATAAATGCCCCACCCTGTATATGAATTATTCATTGAGATGAGAATTTGGATAAAAAAATATAATACTATGTATATATCTGTGCCCACGGCTTCGCTGGCATAGACTACGGAATTATTGTTTATTTTTTTTTATTCTACACAATTCTTTACTACATTATATTGTTCAATATTAACAGTTTAGGTAGAATATCTAAAAAACTGTATTTCATCAAAAATATTGATTACTAACCTGTAAGAATATTTCATTTCCATAAAAACAATACAGGAATATTTGTATTAACATCAGGAGCAAATAGAAAATCACTGATAAATATTTTATATTTATTTCCGTTAACTGCAAAATAAAAATTATTTAAATATACTGATCTTAAGACTTAATTTGTTTCATATTCTTTTGAGACTTTCTTATGCGGCCGAAAAAACAAAACAGAAACATCGTGTCTTTAAAATACTTCGTATTTGAAAATGTATAGGATTTATTGCTTTTTGGTCATAAAAACACCGTGTTTTTGTTTTGTTTTTTTTTGGTGTAAACGCCGCATTAGAATGTACCTACATATAAATTAAACATAATTAAATATGCTTAAAATACTCACAACTATTAATTGAAATCCAGTAATACAAATGACAACACCACTACCAAAATATTGAACAAATACCATGAAGCCACAATAATGATCAAGTTTTTCTAAATATCTACAAAAATGCATAATCAATGTAAATGTACCTACTGGTAAATAAATTGTTACATACATTAACAAGCTTTTATGATGTTCAATACAGGATATTATTCTTTTATATAACTCTTCCTCGACAAGTTCTTGGAATCTTCCTGGTATTAACCAACCATTCGAGTCAAAAACAATTTGATTTGATTCTATACCATACTAAAAAGTAAATAATAATACTAGTTTATAATGTTTTTGTATCAGAGTTGAAAAGATTTTGAGGCGCTGAATTCAGATTTGAGATTAATTTAAAAGTGTAAAAATTACGATTTCGGTAAATTTTATGATTTTATTTCCAAGTAGGCAATTTTTTTCTAAAAAGTTTGTCCTCGGCAATAAATAGTACTATCTATAATCTTTAAATAAATTTAAACTTTTCTTTGTACGTTTTTTATGTTATGCGGTGTTTACACCGAGAAAACAAAATAGAAACACGGTGTTTTTATAACAAAAAAGCAATAAACCCTATACATTTTTAAATACGAAGTATTTTAAAGACACGATGTTTCTGTTTTGTTTTTCGGTGTAAACACCGCATTATGTTAAAACATCTTTAACTGGTTATTGTGCACTAAAAACAAGATCGCTTATTCAGGTATTCAGAATAGAAAAAAGTATCTTTTGTCAACCAATGTATTTGAGGCGTTTAGTTATCAAAGCCATTAATTATTATTGTTGCTGATTTGCTATCTTTTATATAACAGAGAAATCAGTCAATGATTTTATCGACTGTTTTGTTGACTTAATTGTCTTGGCCTCTAAACATATTTGAAATTTTCTAGTATATTTCATTATTTAACAATACAAAAAAATATAACATCAAATTATTATAAGCTATTATTAAAAATATAAAATATATGTATTCTTATAAAATTAATTACATAATAATGCATCAAAATAAAAATTTCTTAGTAATTGAATCACATTCATAATAAAAATTTACTTCATTCACATAATTATATGAATATGTGACATCATGAAATGTGTTTTAATTTACAACCGGAAAGTGGAATAAACATATGATGCGCTAAAATTAATTATAGTTTTCAAAATTGAAGTTAAGTGTTGAAACGTATTATTAATTGGATTAAGTTTCACAACAAAATTTAAACTACCTATTAAAAAATAATTTTTCTTTGTATTAGTTCATAAGTGAAGTAAAGAAAAGTACAAAATATTGGACAAAATAATTAAATTAAATTAAGTATAAAATAGGATAGACATGGCCCCCATATCTCCAGGTTGGAATTTTTTGTGTGTCCCCTATGAAATTTTGTTCGATCAAGTTATAAGCAAAAAATTTCAGGTAAGTTTGAATGACATTTTTTTGGCTTTTAATTTGTAAATACCATTGCTCCAAACCCCAGGGCCCATATTATCGAGCTCACTCAAGAATATGTGGATTCGAGTTTTTCGTTCGAGATTTTAAATCTCGCATGCCCAGGAGCAGTCGAGATTTTTCATTCGACATTTCTATAGAAAAAAAGTCACATCGAGATTCGAGAATACGGTATAATTTACACAATCGAGATTCTAGTAAATAACTTATTAGTGACTTTTAGTTTTAGTTTAGTAATCTCGATTGAGAAAAGTCGAACGAACTCGAGAATAGGGGGCCATACTAGAGCCCTGTCTGTCTGTCAGCCCCCCCTCCAATGCAATGACCATGGAGATATAACTTAATTAAAGTATACTACCTGTTCTTTAACATATTCCATACTATATTCTCTTGCGTTCATTAAGGAATCTTTCAACAACTCGAACTGTGCACAACCATGTGACATTAAACCGCTAACCAACGTATCGGCACAACTGTTCACTGAAGCTCCCATCCATATTCCAAATATCTGATAGAAAAATGCAATTTCATACATTGGGGTCTTCTTCCAGTCGAAAGGATACCATGCAGGAAAAGGCAGAGATCTTCCTTCAGATCTGTCTAATAGTGGATAGATTATCCATAAGACGATTGTAGCTTGACAGGATCCGTAAAATCCTATAGAGTTTCTTAAATAAAAGTAATAAGATTTAGTCTGTTTATATCAATGATGCCAAACTTTAGAAAGATTTTGGGTTATGTTAAAACTGAAAAAAAATCAATATAGGAACTACTAATGCTTCAAGGAAGCGTTTGAGAGGGGATATGATACAATCATAGAGATGTAATATAACTGGAGTGATAACTTGGTATTATTACTGTGTCACTTGAGATAGCTTATACTCGGGTACCGCACTTCCTTGACTAACGAGCTCTGACGTAGCGAAAATTATTGTTTGTATAGTTAGTAATGATTCTAATTCTTAATTTTTTTTTGTTATTGAGTTGATACATATTTCTATTACAAATTTAAGTTTGATGCGTGAAATATTAACTCAAAAACTTTGAATTTTAGATTTCGTTAAAAGTATGTTTATTGTATAGAAAATGATGTGAAAAGTCGAAATTTTCATACCGCAGGTCTGTATCTACCAACGTTCTCGAGTTATAGCTTCTCAAAGTTTTATTTTTTTCAAAATTTTTGAGGAAAATAGCCGTAACTTTTGAACTTGTGGTCATATTTGATTTTTGTATGTAGGGTATTATAATTTTGTATAAATACCAATGTCATATAAAATTCAGTATCAATTATTGCATTTTATATGTATTTTATATAAATAATTGTGATTCAAATGTAAAGTAGTGAAAATTATTGTTTGTATAGTTAGTAATGATTCTAATTCTTATTTTTTGTTTGTTATTGAGTTGATATTTCTATCACAAATTTAAGTTTGATGTGTGAAATATTATTCAAAAACCTCTGAATTTTAGATTTCGTTAAAAGTATGTTTATTATATAGAAAATGGCGTGAAAAGTTGAAAATTTCAAACCGCAGGTATGTATCTATCAACGTTCTTGAGATATGGCCTTTTAAAGTTTTAGTTTTTCAAATTTTTTGAGAAAAATGGCCGTAACTTTTGAACTTGTGGTCTGATTTGATTTTTGTCGACGGATTTGTAATCAGCGTGTCAAAATCTATATAATGACATGTATAATACTTTAAAATTAGAAAAAAATTGCTGAAAACGAGATTTTTCCAAGGGGTACCTTAAAAAAATGACGATTTTCGAGAAATTTTTTTGCCGAATTTTCAAGTGTTATATATGTTATTATATAGATTTTGGTACGCTGAATCCAAATCCGTCAAATCAGACCACAAGTTCAAAAGTTACGGCCATTTTTCTCAAAATTTTTGAAAAACTAAAACTTTAAAAGGCCATATCTCAAGAACGTTGATAGATACATACCTGCGGTTTGAAAATTTAAACTTTTCACGTCATTTTCTATATAATAAACATACATTTAACGAAATCTAAAATTCAAAGTTTTTGAATAATATTTCACGCATCAAACTTAAATTTGTGATATCAACTCAATAACAAAAAAAAAATAAGAATTAGAATCATTACTAACTATACAAACAATAATTTTCACTACTTTACATTTGAATCACAATTATTTATATAAAATGCAATAATTGATACTGAATTTCCATAGAGAACATATAAACAAAACGATTAATTAACCATTATAAATAAATAACAGATTTGTACGTATGCCACAATACGTAAATAACCCATTTAAAGACATTGGTATTAATACAAAATTATAATACCCTAGACCAGTGATTTTTAAACTTACTATATGGTCTACGGATACTTATATTTAATATTTTTCAGGTGCGATGGTACCCCCAGTGAAGGGAAAAAATTCAAGAATCATTAATTTCTAATTCTTTGTAAAATTAGTACGTAATAACAACTTAATTTTGCGGTTTCTTCCATACAGCGTCTACATGACTAACTATATATTGTCAATAATTATGTTTTATATAACGGTACGAAATTCTCAGGGCGCGAGTTCTACTTGCAGTTGTCTATTTTTTTTACACGAAGAGACCAAAACTAGACTAATCTAACTTGTTTTTATCAAAAAATTGCCAAAATGCTATGATTTAAAAATTAAAAAATATAACAGTGTTTTATATTAAAATTTACTAACCTAAAAGAAATCTTGTTTGCTTTCTTAATAAACTGTTCTTGGTGTTCATACTTGGGCGTAAATTGGTTACTCTTCAACATGTCAAACATTTCATATGCTTTGGAGTAATCCAGAATCCGGTAACATTTAAAACTGAACACTAGCATGCTGATAAAAGTATAAGAAGCTTCGGCCATTAACATCAAATTACCCCATTGATGTATTAAGTTAATGAACTCACTAAGGATGTATAAGTAGAGAAATGTTATTAACATTCCAGCTCGGTAATATTTGAAGAAAGGATAGTAAGTGTTTTTGTTTTCAGGAGGCCAGAACCCAAACATTTTAAATACATTAGTGTTCAGTACGAAAAAGTGCTTTTGTTGAGCGTTTACTGATTTTTTGAATTTGAACATTTTTTAACAGATCCCTAAAATTTAATTTAATTTATTGTTATATAAAATTATATAATATAGAAATGTACAGAATGTCTCGTAAATATACCGACAGAATTTTAGGAGTTGTCGAGGGTATCAAATCAATCGCTTTTTGTTAATAAATCCATGTCCGCAGACGTTTTTAAAAGTAGATCAAAAGAAAGAACCCCACACATTTTGCTTGGTAGTTTAATTTTTTTGTAACTTTAAAGTGTGCAAAAATTGTAAAGGGAGCAACCTATAAAAATCTTTAATTTTTGCTCCAGGGGTCATCGAAACATTTTATGCATAATACATGATTTTTTGTTTATATTTATTTTTATTTCCGAAATGTTCAATTTTTAAAAAAGTTTGCAAATAATAAAAAGTGTTTCGAATTAGCCAATGAATACAAATAACTTTTTTTTAAATAAAAATGGTTTGGCAGTTTTTTATAAAATTAATAAATATAATTTTGATCTATTGTATGGTTAGTTCTAACAACTTTTCATACTTATTTTTTTTAAAGTTGATCATTTAGGAGATAAAATACATAAAAATGTTTGGTTGGCATGCCCCCGGGAGCAGAAATTACGGATTTACAACTTTTGATCAGTATACTCACTTTGAACTATCATTTTCACAAAAATTGTTTTTTATGCGGGGTCCATTTTTTTGGTCTAATGCTAAAACGGCTCGTTTGTGGACATTGCATTAATGTCTTCGACAACTCCTTAAAGTTTTTCGATATGTTTACGAGACACTCTGTAAACTGATTGTAAGAATAAAAAATTAAAATAAAAAAGATACCTACTGTAACTAAAACACACAATTTATAATTAAATTCTATAAAGTCTTATTTATTTATTATTATTAGTAATTTTTGTGGATAAAATATTACAAATTTTTTTTATTCTTAAACTTTTCAGCATTATGATATAACTAAAGACAAATAGTACAAAAACCTGTATTTATATAAAACTAAGAAATGCAATATTTATTAAATTTTCTTTTCCTAAAACAGGATTTTGAATTAAAAATAATAATTGCTAGTGTCAGATATTGTACATGTCCTGATAATTAAAATATTTATTATTTACTGTTGTTATTTAGGGTGTTGTAATTGTTTATCAAACAGTATAATTACAGACAAACATTAATAATTTAATGTTAATTATATAATGATGTGTAAAAAAAATGTATAATAATTTTTACTTTCTTTTAATACGCATGTCTGAAATACATACAGAATGTTCGGTTCGGCGATACGAATATTTTGAAGGAAGGTAGAATGAGTCATATATACATAGGTAAGTTCATAAGTTATTAGGCTAGTCCCCAGAATTAAATAAAAAAGCGTTTATTCATATAACGAAAATTATTAGATAAATGGGTTCACTAAGGATTAAATGTAATACATTCCATTTTGTGACCTAAAATTCTAACCGGAAAGCATACATATGTATGTGCGATTTTTCAACTATTTGCATTTTATCTCTGACCCTATCATAAATTCGATAAAATTTATAAAGAAAACAAAATACAGATTATTTCGCTACGTTCATTTGTTTCGGAGATATAGGAAATCAAAAATTGAATGAAAATGCACAAAAATCACGGAATTTGCCGTCTTTTCGTATGGGGATTGGCCTATACATCGTATCTAGTTAGTTCAGTAAGGTTAAGTTACAATAATAATAAAATAGCTTTTTGGCTCTAAATTATATTTTTTTTGTAATTTTACAGCGCCAAAAATATTCTCTCCTAAACTAACTGTAGTGGACACCAAGCCACAGTACTTTCAGCCGCTATCCTGTTGGGGCCATCCTGATATAAAATATAACACAACAAAACGTAATAAATAAATAACAAAAACTTATTTTACAGGAGTTTATATTTTATTAAATCATTACTTTAATTTACAATAAATTGATACATATTAATTTATAATTTAACTACATTGAACTGACAAAAAGACCATATACCTAATATAAATCTATGTATTGAATCTATGTAAATATTAAATGAATTTTATTGCTACCATCTATACATTTCTATTTAAAAAAAGTCCATTGACAGTTTTTTCTTACAAGGAAAGGTCCGAAGGTACCACACCACTATAATTTTGATGAAATAAAAATAAATGTTAATCAAGGACACTTATTTGTTATACGTACCCAAACTCAATTAAAGGGGGTGAAATCAA
The DNA here is from genome assembly GCA_949319165.1 of Sialis lutaria. Classification (NCBI taxonomy): domain Eukaryota; kingdom Metazoa; phylum Arthropoda; class Insecta; order Megaloptera; family Sialidae; genus Sialis; species Sialis lutaria. Next base: position 3,925,308 of record OX439236.1, read on the forward strand.
CCCTTAAAAATGCTTTTAAAACTATTTATGCCAAGGCAACGATAATATTCATTAAAGTTTAGTGTTTTTTTTTAGTTTTATCGGTGATAATATTATGATAAGTGATAAGATTCACTTTAAAATTTTGCCCCATTTTCAAGGGTTAAGTTCACCTCCTAAACTTGTTTGAACACGTATAAAAAACAGATGTTCTTAATTTTATGTTGATTATTTTTTTTATTAAAGTTTCATTAAAATTGAGTTGAGACACCTGGTGACATTTCCTTGTTAGTACAAATATTGGATGTTCCACCTTAAATCGTTTTAAATGTAGTAATTTTTTAGGTAAATAAGAACGAATTATACACTTTATGTTTTTGCCCGTAGTTGACGTAAAAGTGCAAAGTACGAATATGATGTTCGAAGAACCTAAAAAGATAATATTATATGTATTTATTATTTATTTAGTAATTTGTAAATTACCACAAAATAATTAACGAAACGGATGTTTTCTGAAAAATATTATTGAAACTGCACCTTCGTTAAAAGTGGTAGAGGTAAATACAATATGGGCGCAAAATAATTATAAATTATTATTAAAATAATTATTAAATTATTTTTTAAGGGCAGACTAACGTATTTAAATTATTTTTTTTCTAATATTCGATTTTCTGAATGAAAAACTTTTCGAGAATATTGTGTGAAAATTTTAAACGGATCGTAGCAAAACTAACGAAGTTACAGCAGTTTAAAGTGGACCGAGCGCTCATGAATGGGCGCGATATACTGACTCCATGCATATAAATAGAGTGGAACAGGACGCTGAAAAAAAACTAAAGAAGGCAGAATTCGTCGGAGATAGGAGCAAAAAGATGCATTAGACATTATAAACGATAGCAACATCCTTTATGGACCTGGCATCGATGATTCAGTGTGAGGTAAGCCGATAAAACTCGTTTATGAACGTTTTATTCTAATTTTTAAAGTGAAACTTTTATTACATCGTCTCAAACTTTTTCGTCTGTGTGTTGCATGTCGCATTACACTCGGCCGCGGAGTAGGGATAAATACGTCATTACTTCATAAAGTACAATTGTAGGTACCTCTAACTTTAATGCATATAACGTTTCCCCAAATAGAATAATATAAAAAAGCCGCCCGGCCGGTCACCCATCCAACATATGTCTTATCATGATGCTGCTTAACTTTGGTGCAATGATAGACAGGTGTATATGAAATATAGGCTGTCTACTGCATCCCTAGAATGTTTAATTTACAGTATAAAATACGTCTCATGTTTGGAGGCATATAACATAAGTTATACATCGTTATAAAGTCTAGTTTTATATACCTATTAAAATTTTAATTATTTTGTTTCAATAATTTTTAAAGTGAAACTTTTATTACATCGTCTCAAACTTTTTGGTCTGTGTGTTGCATGTCGCGTAACGTTTGGACTGCGCATGCGTGGAACAAGCAGCCATTCATTGTATGACAGTTTATGTACTGTGTGCTATTATACATATTTAGTAAGTTTGTATTGTAATTTGTCAGTGTTTAATGTAAATGTTGTTATTTATTTGCTTTTGGTAAACAACGACACAGCTAGTGAGTCCAAAAAACTGATCAACGAGAAAGAATAGTGCAAAAATGAATGACGATGAATTAATTTTACGCACAGATTTTACGCCGTAAAAAAACAGAACGCCGACAGAGCACGTGCTTATAGAAAAAGGAAAAAAAGATCTTGGTTTTTATATAGAATTTATTAGTATTATTAGAACTTTTTGCTGGTGCATGTTGTTGTTTATGGATTTATTTCAATTTTGAGTGCTTGAATTTATTATTCCGAAAATTTTTAGTTAAATGTCTATAATGTGAAAAAAAAGTTTCACTTTTACCGTGGTTTCATAAAACCACACAATCCTTTTTTGTGTTTAAAACTTTAAATCGTTTTTCCCACAACTCACGTTTTCAAAGTCGGTGCCCCTCATAACTTCAAAACTACTGTACCGATTCTTTTGAAATTCTGAACACTATTTCTGTACATAATTTACGAAGTAACGCTGGAGAGTTTTTTTTCAAATTTTTCAATATTTTTTATTTTATAATAAAAAATTACCCGATTTTTTTTGCAAAAATCGCGTTTTTCACTTCAAAGTGTTCCCAAAAATTGAAAAATTGAAATTTCGAAAAACCCTCCCAGCGTTACCTGGGGAAAACGATTAGCTAACGAACAATTATTTTTTTTGATTTCAGATGATCCAGGACCGAGTTATGAGGGGCACCGCAAATTAACTTTCCGAGACGCCTCCAAATAATTGTCGCCATTGCCGTATTTTTCAATTTTTTTAATGAAAATTTTACAAAATATTCTTCGAATGTTATACTTTGATGTACCATTAGTTTAAATAAATAAATATTAACTGTGTTGTCGGAAAAAATTCACAAAAATGTGCCTTTTCTTGTACGAATTAACGTCTGCCCTTAAGGTAGTTCTCGTGCAAATGCCATTTCGATAGAATTCAAAAAAAATGACGAGAAAAAGAAAAACAATGATACCTACCCGAAAGTAAAATTTTAAAGAGATCAATCGTTTTAAACTCGAGATAACTGTCATCAAAGTTTATGTTTTTTGTACTTATCCGTTATACCAAATACGTTCTAGGGTCGTTCTATTAATTTTCATGTAAACTCTGACAGATTTTGATTAAAAAACTACCAAAGACATATTATTCTGATATGTGACAAAAAATTCAAAATGATGGGCCGTTTTGTCATATATCAGAATAATAACAATTTCCTGCTTGGTAGTTTTTTATCAAAATCTGTCGAAGCGTTTAGTAATAAAATTTAAAAAACGGCCCTAGTACGTATCTACTAATAGAACCATGGAAAATATTAAACTTTAAAAAAGAATCGACATGTCGACTGATTGAATAAAATAAATCTGGCAACACTGTGCGCAACTATAGATGTGCTGTACAGAAGAGTTTTTTTTTTAATTTTTATAACATCCGTTTGAAAATGCACGCGGCTGGTGGCTCTATTTGTTGATGTGTTTGTAATTTGAGACAATATAATTTATTTATAGTATGAGTGTGTATAATAGTCAGTATAAACGGCTTTGAGTATAGACTTGATCAAAAATTCTTTGTAGTAACTTTTTGATAGTACTGTAGCACAAGAACTACCTTAAATAAAACTTACCGACATAAAAGCTGATAAAGAAAGTTCAAAAAGACCACCAGCTCTTAGAATCAATGGCTTTTTCAAACGTTCCATTAATATTATTAGATTCTTTCTTATTTTCCTATTACTAAGATACCAATCAGAAAGATATATTGTATGTACTAGAGTTTCGCTCTAAAATAAAATTATGAAAAAGTTAATCGGATGTTTATACTTGAGTTAGAACAATTTTTTGTATTTACTTACATGAAGAAGTATTTCATTTCCGTACCAACAATAAAGATAAATTTGAAGTAACATCATTAAAAGATATAAGAATATAAAAATAAATTTGAGATTGATTTCATTCAACTGAAATATATAAAAGTAGGTAAATATAATGATTGATAAAAATTGAGAAAACTTACTATTGTAAGTTCAAAACCAGTGATACAAATTACTAAAGCACTTCCGAAATATTGGCAGAATACATTAAAAGTAAAATACTTCTCGAGTTTTTTCAAATACCTAAAAAAATTACGTATATTTCTGATATCAAAACGATTTAAAAAAATATTAAAAATTTACGCAATTATTGCTTTATGATGTTTAATGCATTCTATAATTCTTTTGTTTAATTCCTCTTCTACGAGTTTCTGAAATCTTCCTGGTACAAGCCAACCATTTTCATCAAAGGTAATTTCTTCGAGTTTGATACCATACTGAAAAATATTTATTCAGATATTTATTCAATATTAAATACAAACCAAAATATTCGCTTACTTTGGATTGAACATATGCCATACTGTAGTTTCTTGCATTAATAATTGAATCCTTTAGTATTTGAAACTGGGCACAGCCATGCGTAATCAGACCAGTAACTATAGTATCCGAGGATGTACTGACAGAAGCTCCTAACCAAAATCCAAAAATCTGGTAAAAATATGTCAATTCATACATCGGATTTTTTTTCCAATCGAATGGATACCATGCAGAAAATGGTAAAGATCTTTCTTCAGAATTTTCCAATATAGGAAACACAAGCCACAGACAAATTGTTAACTGGCAAGATCCAACAAAACCAAAACTATTTCTCTTTGTTATTTTTATTTGCTTCTTGGATATATTTATCTTGGTGTTCATATTTGGGACTAAACTGACCACTTTTTAAAACGTCAATAAGTTCCTTTATTTTCACGTAATTTAGAATTTGATAAAGTTTTAAAGCGAATATCAATTCACTTATAAAAGTATATGATGCTTCTGCCATTTCCATTATATCACCCCATTTTAAAATCAGGTTTACCAAATGGCTTAAGATGTATAGAAACAAAAACGTAAATATCATAAATGCTCTGTATATTTTGAATATCGGAAACCATTTCTTATTATCAGGAGGCCAGAACCCGTGTATTTTTAATGTTGTTATGTTATATTGAAACAGTTTTTTTCTTTTATTAGATATATATTTTTTTGTAATATCCATGTTGAATTTACCCCGATTAACTAGAAATATCAATTATATTTTTTCCTTTTATAATGCCAGAAGAAAAGTTTTAATTAGATGAAAAACTTTACAAAGGAGTAAATTAAATACTTTTTAAACACTAATCAATTATAATGCAAGTGAGTGTATGCACTATTTACTGGTGAAATGTTATAAGATATGGTTTTTATTAGAATGTAATAGAAACTGATAAAGTATTGTTATTTTTTCTGTATTTATAGGCAGAAGGGTTGAAAGAAATTGGTTATTTATTATTTAAATTGTTGAAAAGTACGTAGGTAGTGCATGTCATGAGGGAAGGTTTACTTTAATTGCTTTTTAATTAGAAAAAATATAAATTCAATTATCTAGAATATAAAAATTAATTTTTTTAAAATGATGGAAATAAAACTTTAAAAAATAAAAATACATTGAAAAGTATATGATAATAATTAAATAAAGATAGTCGTATTTTTTTCTTAATAAGTTTTTTATTAGCTTGGTACCTATAACTTTAAAAACTGTTAAAATTATTATTATATGTATATTTTTAAATTTTTTTTCTATGTAGCGTATTTAAAAAGTCCATGGTCATATTCTGATAAAATTTATACGGGACTAACACGGAAGTATACTCTTCCAAATAAAGGAAAACATTACCAAATTTAGGTGCATATTTGTTGGATTTATGCCCCAAAATACATACATAAAAAAATATAGACGACAAAATTGAAACCCCCTTTTTTTTAAGTCTGTGCAATGTTCAGATTTTGAAAAAAGGAAGTTAAATAGGGAGTATATTCTTTCAAATAAAAAAAATCGACCAAATCGATGTATATTTGTCGGAGTTATGCCTGAATATACATAAATTGAGAACCTTTTTTCTTTTTTGAAGTCGATTGAAAAATGAATTTAAGTTAGGTAAGTAGGAAATACATTTTTATTAATTTGTAATTTATTTATAATAGTAACACATACAAAAATGTTAATAAAATTTACATTTATTATAAATTATATTATAGCATATAAATAATCGAATTTTTAAAATTAACTATTGGGATCCGTCAGATGGGAGGAGCTTAAAAAACATGGCGCAGCTAAGGGTTTAGTTTAATTTTAAAAAATTACAAGACAGTGTCAATAGTATATATAAGTATTATAATGTACACATATTTTAAATTCACTCATTATAATTACAGATAATATCACGCAATAACATCAAATACAATACGCATACGTTATTTATTTTTGATTGTTTACAATTTTTCAACAAACAAATCTTTTAAATACATATTTATATTATAATAAATCAATTATATATAGGAAAACTTGTAAAATTCTTTCTTGGTACTTACTGTTCTTTCATTAATTTTATTTTTGGGTGATTTAAAACATAATATTGTGATTTAATCGTAAGTTTTACTATAAACCGTAGATTCATCTGTCAGTTTTATGCTTGAGATTATTTATTTTTTCATTATTAAATTCTATTACCATAGAAACTGTACCCCCAGTCTAGTTACAAATTTTGCCACCAGATGGTGTACGTTCATTTGACGGATCCCAATACCTTTACTAAAATAACAACAAAATTAATTAAATATTGAATAACATTTTTTTTGCATTGTTTTCAATGTACATATGTGCAATCTCTTTTTAAAGTTATTAACATACATATACAATGTATGAGACAGTAAAATGAAAACATATAATCTAAAATTTTAAATGTACACAGATTATATATAATTCTGTGAATTTAATATTAAATTAAATACACTTCTACGTCATGTGTTGTGATTTTTTAAATAAACCTTTACCTTTTTTCTAAGAATATATAGTTAAAATCGGTTATAGTCTGTTAAAAACATTGTTCAATTACCGAGAATTATTAAGGGTTAAAAATGTATTGTAATACAGGGTTGTTTCCTAGAATTGATATTCTAAACGGTATAAATGTTTTTATTTAGAATTAATCTGTCGTAATAATGCAAAGTATGAATATGAAGAACGTAGTACCTGCAATAATAAATATAATTATATAGGTATTATCATACTCATTTTGAATATAAAATCAGAGCCGGCCTTAGCAAGTCTGGCGCCTTTTTACGATTTTTTTCGTTGTTGCACACAAAAAATATGCAATGTTAAAAATAATAATCCGAAGAAAATACTTAAGAAAAATAGATATAGTTTGAAAAAATAACAACGACCTTTAACCCTGACAACGACCTTTAACCCTGACACTAAAATACCTTATTAAAGGTTTTCTTGGTTGTTGAATAGAAATTGTCAGTTGAAAATTGTCAAATATTAGTGAGGTGTCTTTAGATAGATCTCCTGAAAAGCAACAAAAATGTCTTGGGATCTTTGATTTTAACTCTTCAGTCACGATATATTTGCGTTCATAGTAGTTATTAGAGCGTTTCTCATCAAATTTCTAAACTATCGATTCAAAAATCTGAAAAACTGTATCAATTTTTTTTTTTAGTTTAAATATCTCTTTTTATAAATTGTAGTGAGAATGACTATGAATCCTATCATGTGCGTGCCCAATACGCACCTGGCCTTTTTTTCTTAAATATTATCTGTTTTTTTTTTTTTTTCTTTTTTTTTTTTTTTTTTTTTTTTTTTTTTTTTTTTTTTTTTTTTTTTTTAATAACATTGTATTTTTTTTTTTTTTTTTTTTTAATAACATTGTATATTTTAATCATATTTTTTTACAAAATCGGGTACAACAGATCTACAAAGAATGTGTTTAAAAAGATTAAAACAAAAATTTCATTTCAGTGATTTTTATGTAAATTTAAACTAAACCCCACTGTATGTCGTTCATCCAAACCTGACGCCCTAGGTGGTCGTCTAGCACCCCCACCCCCTAAAGCCGGGACTGTATAAAATAACTATTTTTAATATAAATAACCTTCACGTATGCTGGTAATGAAAGTTCAAATAGACCTCCAGCTTTTAATTTTACAGGTTTCTTTAAACGTTCAGATAATATAATTAAACTCTTTTTTACTTTTTGACTGCTTATGTACCAGTTTGATACATAAATTGTATCCGTTATAGATGTACTCTGAAATATAAAGATTTTGTGTTAGTATCAAATAAATATGTCAAAAATCATTGACAACGATTCATCATATTTCTTTGATAATTCACTGGTCGACAGCCATTTTGCTGCAGGGTAGATAATAACTTTTTAAGGGTAATTTGGACATACTGAATCCAAAAACAACTACCATTTTGCTGAATCAGCTCAAGAAGTCCCCCTGGTATCACAACTAGCCCCCCCTTAAGGTTTTGTTATTCTGTTTAACTATTTTATATATGATTTCTCTATGTTGGTATTGCTGATTAAGTCAATATAGAAATTTTGAATAAAAAAATGGTAAGTGTAAAACGTTTCAAAGTCACCAAGTTTGGTAGAATAATTAATAAATGTAATACAGGTCTCAGACAATTCGACTTATTCCTCACTTATTGTTAGTCACGTTTGTCACATTTTATGCTTCCATTACTAGCTAGAATCACAGGTAAAAAAACACACATTAATTACCTATGTATGCAAGAAATAATTACATAGATAAAAAATTACACTTGACATATGTACAATGTACGTTTCTTTTATATTATTTGTAAACAAATATAATGATGTAAATCAAGTATGCAACATTTAAGGCTCAATAATAACAACTTAATACTTTTCATATCACATGCATAGAAACAAATAGTTTTGAACCCTGTTTTGACAGTCGAAACAAGACAATTTCAGACCAATGCGATTGTACCGAGCAAAAACAAAGAAACAACGTTGTTTCTGCCCGGCACATTCATTTATTTATTATTCATTTCAAGTCTGTCAGAATCGCATTTGTAATAAACAAAGCGGATCTTGTTTCTGAATTATTCTATTATTAAAATAGTATAAGATATTACTGCGCTATTTGTCTGAAATAGTCTTACTTCGACTGGCTACAGAAATCAAAACTCGTTTAGTCCATTGAAATGTTACATTTTTTAGGCCTTACCTTGCGTTTTTTAGAGGACGCAATTTTATTTTTTTGATGTGTAGGGGGGGTCAGTGTAAAGTTAAAATCAAGTTTGTGGGGTCGCCACCCTTGCCCCACGGCCGCCATCTTGAAAATAGGGGTTGAAATGGTTATTTCGATTTATCTCTTAAACTATTTATCTGATAAAAAAAATTTGTGAACATTTTTTGTTGCAAATTTAATTCTCTACAATTTTGGTCCAGTATCTTTTTGTCGTAGAATTATAAATAAAAAAGTTATAAGCGAAAATGTTCGGAAATTCGAGAAAAAAATTTTTATTTTTCGATATAACTTTTTTTTTATCATTTTACGAAAAAATAATATCAGACCATTTTTGTAGATCGTTTTTTAAGGAATAAGTGGAACGGCTTTGTTTCTCAACAAGAGAGTTGATCCTGCTTTGCTCACTGTAATTGGTGAACGTTTTTTTATCTCTTTATACGGTGGTAATAAAGATGATAATTCTCTTGACAGCCTAAGATACAAACAATTCGCCAAGGCAGTGACAAAAAGTACATTTAACTTATCTTCACTTCCTCCAACACAAGACACAGCTCGCTTTCATACTTTCCGAGTCTACCATCAGGTCCAGTCGTGGCTTGGTAATAATAATGATCCTGAAGAATGGGGCTGGAAAAAATGTGGAAAATTATTGATGCCAGTGCAGACCTCTAAACCTCCAGCACCCTCTGAGCTTCTAAAATTGATTTTTTGCAAATGCAAAGGAAACTGTGGAGCGATGTGTGGATGTCGAAAAGCAGGGTTGAAATGTTCTGCAGTGTGCTTCCATTGTTCTGGAGAGACTTGCAGCAACGTAATGGAGCTCACAGAATTAGTAAATGAAAATGACTTTGATGATGAACCGCCGACATTAACACCCCTTCCTTCTCCAGTTCTCCCACTGATATTTAATTCCGAAAGCCGATCAGATGCTGAGCCGCAGCCTGGTCCATCGAAAAGACTAAGGACGGAATAGTTCAAATATAGAAAATCACCGTGGATTATGCCTATTGGGGAAACCACGTAAAAAAAAAACGCGCCTCCAGACTCTACCTCGTGGGTGGTGGGGAAGAGTCAATAATTAATTATTAATAATATTGCAAAATTAATAATTAAAAAAATTATAATAACAAAATAAAAAATAAAAAGAATATAACTGATGACACATTATTAGTACAGACGCATAATATATGTATAGTTAAGAGTACTGAAAAATAATACTCACTTCGGAGCGCTGTAAAACCGTAGCTATTGATTTATTTAAAAAATGTTGCTTATAAAAGTTATTCCTTAAAAAACGATCTACAAAAATGTTCTAATGTTATTTTTTCGTAAAATGATAAAAAAAAAGTTATATCGAAAAATAAAATTTTTTTTCTCGAATTTCCGAACGTTTTCGCTTATAACTTTTTTATTTATAATTCTACGACAAAAAGATACTGGACCAAAATTGTAGAAAATTAAATTAAATGTTCACAAATTTTTTTTATCAGATAAATAGTTTAAGAGATAAATCGAAATAACCATTTCAACCCCTATTTTCAAGATGGCGGCCGTGGGGCAAGGGTGGCGACCCCACAAACTTGATTTTAGCTTTACACTGACCCCCCCTACACATCAAAAAAATAAAATTGCGTCCTCTAAAAAACGCAACCCCAAATGTAACTTTTCAATGGACTAGTTGTTTCATTACATGTGATATGAAAAATAGCGTGTGTGGCACGGGATGAAACAAAGACGATTTCAGACCAGGGCGATGACAGCCCTCGCTTCGCTCGGGCAGTCAGCTTTTATTGCTTTTAAAATTTAAATGATCCCTTAACTTTATCTATTCAAGAATGATGTAGCGGTACAGAAGAACTTATGCCAGGGAACATTTTAAAAGGTCCAAAAATTTAATTTTCCGCCGTTTTGCGGGTAATTTTAGTGCGCTCGAGTCCGGTTCTCAAACCTAAATGGCGTTTTTCTCGAAACCATGTTTTTTGAGCTGGCAGTACTCCTAGCGCTTTTAGTTTTTAACGGAATGATTTGAAATTTTAGCTGTAGCTTCATGATAACATTTTCTAGTGAAAAAAAGTTTTTTTTTTCCAATTGATTTAGTGTAATTGATTTTAAAGTCGATTTTCGATAGATTTTATCGAAAAAAAATTTACAACGAAAAATCAAATAAGACAAAGCTTACAAAGAAATGAGGCATAAAAACTAATTTAACCTTCCAGTGGTACCTTCATAATATTTACTGAAATGTGCAATATGACATAATGTCACACGGCATACATCAATATATATTATATGTACATATATATTATATATGTATGTAAGTATTTATTTATTTTAATATGTAATGTAAATATGCGATATGTTATATAAATATTAACAATGGTAATTAATAAGAGTATGTGAATGTTTTTGGATTAAACAATGTTAAATCGGTGTCATGTTGCCTATAAATGGGAATCAACGAGCTAGAAAGAAAATATAAAAAAACTTTTTGTCGTGATACGTAAAATTGCAAAAACACGATTTTTGAATTTTTTACGAAGTTATTACCTAGTGCCTAGTAGGCAATTTTTTCTAATATTTTTGTCCAAGGCAGCAAATAGTACTATCTGTCCACTTTAAAATTATTTTTTACATTGCATTGTGCGACTTTTCTTCTTTGAAATATAGTACTTTGAAGAAATTTATATAATTATATGCAGTGGTGTAGATCGTTTTTTTGCGATGGGGGGGGGGATATGAATGTATTAAATCTCATAGTTACATTTTTCATTATGAAAATCATATTTTATTTGGTGTAAAGTACAAAAATTGGTTGAATTCTTCACTTCGATGTATTAAAATTCATTATTGAAAAAATACTCGCATATTATAATCATCTTATACATTTCGTAGATTCATGGGGGGAGGATTGATCGATCCCCTTAATCCCCATCTAACTACGCCACTGATTATATGTAGTAAAGTCCATTATGTCTATCATATACTCTATAGTTTATTAACAGAAATATCATTATCTTCAAACTAGTAGGTATATAGTATATACCGACAAAAAAAAATCTGTATTAACAATAATTCAAATAATGGTGTAACATTTCTCCAAAACAAAGAGAGATGCGGTAGGTTTGGGATATATCTAACTCGTTTTCTAAGAAGAATTAAATAGACACTCGTTTCAATAAGGACAAGTGTATCCTAAACCATTTTCTATCTATTTATTTTGACACGACTCTTTTTTCGAGGAAGATGCTCGATCCATCCTCTATGTTTATGCTGACATAAAAAAACCGTTTGGGCAACGAATTCGGTATAATCATACATGTATGCAAAAACCTCCTAAACCATTTATTCAGATCTCTAGGACATAACAAAAATACCTACCAGTGTTATAAGTTAATCATTATACCTATATAATAATACTGTTTAGTATAAAGGTTTTCGAAGGTTAAAATATATATTAGCAAATATAAAAAATACCGTATTAATTAAAAATCAGTTGATTAAATTCAAGATCAACCATGAATATACGTATGTTAAGAAAAATAAAATGTTTCAATGGTGGGAACAATAAACAGTTAATAAATTGATACATGATGACGCAAATGTACTGTATATAGGTAGCTATTATATAGTTGTTATTGTTGTTTAAAATACAGGTCTTATTTTAATTGAATTTAAAATTGTCACAAAAGTTGTGAGATTAATTGTAACGTTTGCGTACAAGGAAGTTGATATCTACATAAGTTGCATCTTAGGAAATACATAGTTATACTTGATATTAATTATATATAATAATATGTACATACAATGTAGGTACATACTTTATGTATAGAAGTTTATGTATCTACTAATATGAGTATAAGTAACCAGTAAACAAAATAACTGATGCCTGGTAACGGTATTATAAAGAATTTGCCCTAAAGTGAAAGCTTAGTTAACGCAATCTGCTATCAAAGTTTAGGAAAAACGTAAGTAAAAATAATAATGAAATACATGATATACATATACGAGTATACCTACCTATACTTATTTGATTTATTTTAGAATTTTTTTAAATTTAATCAATTATTTACTGTATCGTTTTTTTCCATTATTGGGATGAAACGTGACAAAATAAATACACAGGGCCATAGCCTGTCAATGCCAAGCCTTGAGTCAAAAATATTAATATTTTCTTATACATAATACTGAGATGACACAGTGTGGGTGATTTTAATTAATTATTAAAAAAATGTTTACGGCTAAATTATTAATGTTTTAGTAATAATTTAAATATCTTTTATCTAAAACATTTTTTCTTATTTTAAAAATAATTCGATAATTCCAAAATTGAGTAAAAATCCTTTTACGGTTAGGTAATTACTTTAAAAAAATCATTTGACACATGTTGTAGAGAATATTATACCTATTTAATTTATGTCCCATTTATTTTATTATATTTTTTATTAGTTTGTCAAAATTGTTAAAATCACGTGCACTGTTCATTCTCAGTATTACGTATAAGAAAGTTCATGTCATGTATGGAAGATATTTTATGAATACACTAGATATTTATGTAAAGTTTACTCAAGCATGAAAGTAATTGCAAAACGTAAGAAAACGTACAATCTGTTATAATTTACTCGCTAATCTTTCCTATCATTTTTTACAGATTTGTCCTCTAGCTTAACATCTAATTACTTATAAATTGCCGACTCATCATATTGTATACAACACTTTTGTTAAACAACACAATTATTATATTCACACATACATCTAATATCGAGCTGTCGACAGATTGTTTTTTTTAGAAAAATATGAATTTGCTAAAGTATTTAGAGCAGTGGTAATTTTGTAATAATGCATACTTATCAATGACTTTTTTCTCTTCGAGCCCTTCTAATCCCGGAGCTCCTGCCCCCCCCCCCCCCCTCCATGTGAGGTTCTTAACTGGACATAAAATTAATAATAACGTTATGAATCCACACTCTACAAAAAACTTCTACCCAGCACCCCAAAACCGGTACTGATTATTATATTTGAAGGTTTCTGATTAATGGTTAAAGATCTGTCAAAAAATTTTCTATGACGTTGTGGTCTGTCAGAGTTAAACATTATGAGTGATGATAATGTTGAATTCGGGTACAAAAAATTTTTGTTATACGATTAAAATAACCATGGCATGCAATTTGTTGTTACTTTTATCAGCAATGAATTCGTAGGTACTACGACGTAGGATACCTTTATTTAATAGATCAGTGATTCTTAACCGGCGTTTCGCGAACATATGTGCTCTGCGAAATAATAAAAACAATTCACAAGTAATGCTACCGAATTCCATTTTCATCCATTCTAGTTACAATTGATTTGAGGGGATGTATTTGATTAGAAAATCCTATTTAATCTTGTTACAGTCGTTTTACAGAACAATTACACTATTCAACAAAAAAATACTTTTGTAATATAACAGAGTTCTGAATAGAAAATTTAGGAGGCTTTTGTCATACCGAAACCGAATTTGTTGCCCAATTGGTTTCATCACATCAGGGTTTTGAGATATTGTAACCTAAAAGTCCCAAAAATGACTATATTGGCAATGTTAAAGAATTTATTATCAAGTAGGTAATTGTTTTCTAAAGTTTTCGGTCACGGTAACAAATAGTATTATCTTTCCTCTTTAAAACAAATTTTAACTTTTTACTGTACGATTTTTTTAGCCGACATGTACTAGTTTGAAGATATGATATTTTTGTTAATAGAGTGTAGTATAGCAGATACAATGAACTTTAATACATATATCTTCAAAGTAGTATATTTCGGTAAAGAAAAATCGTATAGTAAAATGTAAAAAATTATTTTAAAGAGAAAAAATAGTACTATTCGAAATCATGAAAGAAAACTTCTGAAAAAAATTACCTACTTAGTAATAAATTCTCCAACATTACCAAAATCGTCATTTTTGGGACTTTTGGGTTCGGATATCTAAAAAACCTGACGTGATGGAACCGTTTCGGCATGACAAATACCTTTTAAATCACCTATTCAAATTTCTGTGAATTTTCTTTTGTTGCATAGTGTTATTAGAATATTATTGCAAGATAAAAATCGACTTAAAAAACACTGAAAATAATTACGATTTTTCGTTACATGAAGAACAGTTGGTTAGCTTGTACTCTAATATTGTAATTTTCTGAGCTGGCTCTTGAGGAATTTTGGATATTTATCGAAACTGTACACAGTCCTTTCCACAAAACAATATTGCTACATTTTTCAACATCATATTTGTGTGAACATAGGTTTTTCAACATTTATGGACATTAAAACTACAAAACGAGAAAGAATATCAATGAAAAATAGTAGTGAAGCTAGTACATATTAGACTTGACATTGCTAAAATACGCAAAAGCTGATAAGTTCAGGCGTCACATTAAATTTTTTACGAATAATGTCGATTAGGCTTTTATAAATTTATATATTTTTGCTAATATTTTGCTGTTTAATTAATGCATTATTTGTGGTTTTTATAAAAAAAAATATGTTCATGCATGTTTTTATTGTTTTTTTAATGACTTTAATACTTTAATAAGAGAGAGCATTGCAATTTTTTTTGGAAATCAAAAATTTTCCATGAGTTCGAAAGAGTTAAGAACCACTGCAATATATTGTTATGTAATGGAATAATCTGTGAGATTATGACGTCAGCAAGTCGAGAATAAAGGCGTTTTTCTTATATAATAATGAATAGCTTTTTAGGGACTTTTTTTGTATGAAGATACATTGTATTTAAGTATCTACATATACATTAGTAGGAAAAACGTTTGTAAGTATTTTATACTTGGTCACAGTCGGGTTACAATAATTTAAAATTAAAATAATTAAAGAAAAATATAAAATCTAGAAATTTGTAATCAAAACTAGCTGCCAACACTTACACAAATATTGTGGCCCAGGTTGAGAGCCACATGTTTATTTCAAAAATCGAAATAAATATTCAACTTGACCACCAAAAATTATGACGATTAAAAAAAAAAAACTTTGAGAGGCTATATCTTGAAAACCGTTTGGGATACAGACCTGTGATTTAAAAATATTAACTAACTACTTTAACAAAATCTAAACAAAATTTATTTAGAAAATTTCTTGTACCAAAATTGTAAAAAAACTCAAATAAATAAATAAAAGATTATTATAGAAAATTTAATTTTCTGCCTAAATTGCAAAAAATGGGGTTGATCAGACATTCCATTTACAAAATTCTTATCTAACGGACTGCCCTATCTAAAGGCAGCACTCTTATATCTTAGGACCCATATAGCTGAGTTCTTTATATCACAGTTAACAAATTTCAAACAAAAAATTGCGGGCTGCTATGATGATCAAATTTTAGTTCTTGCTTCCCGGTCTATAAGAAGTAAAGTGAAAACTTATCCATAACATATATTTATAGTGTAGTTACTAGTTACTCAGTTAAGCATCTAAATTTTGTAATTTCAAGCTGTTAAAGATGCGAACCACTAAAAATTCCGATTCGAGGTTCGCACGTCTTAAGCTGTTTTAATATTTAAAATATCAAGTCAGCTTGTTTATATTATTATGAAAATTAAGATTTTACTGTATAAGAATTTGTCCCTCACCCCTGTTCATACTTAAATGACTTAAACGACCTTTTAGATTTGCAGACACAAATTTTCAAGCATCCTATGAATGTAATTACGAATACAATTAATCATGAATTTTAGGTTTTTTCAGCTTAGTCCAAAGTTTATACAATGTACGTAAGTAAATTATACATAGAATGTATAGAGATACGAGTATGCCTTTTATGTTTCTATCATATTCTCAAAAATATATTTACAATCTAATTAAGTACTTATAGTTATTTGTGTATAATTATTTTATAAGTCAAACAGTTTATTTATTTCACCATGGAGCTACTATAATATAGGCCAATATAGGGTATATTATTTCCCTGGATCAAATGGAAGAACGTAAGTGATATTTGAAAATTTCTGAGCTAAAGATTAACTAACAGTATGTATATTTAAAAAAGAAAAATAATGAATTATATTGATCTCTCAATGTAAATAATGTGTTTATTAGATATTTACTATTGATTTAACAATATTAAAGTACCATATTTGAAACTTCACAAAAAAATATTACAGAAAGAGCCCTGAATTTGAATCCTAAAATGGTCAGTTTTATTTTATTTTATTTTTGTTTTGTTTATAATGTAGGAAAGTAAACAGTAAATGAACAATAAATAATAATATAACATTTTCATCGCCTACTATTTTTACACATTAAACTTTTTTTATTTTTTCATTAATAAAAAAAATTCGTTTCCCGCGGTAGTTGAGTGAGCAGAATATTAATAATTCATTATTATTTTAATATATTTTAGACAACTTACTTGCAAAATGATTTCATTTCCATACCAACAGTACATAAATATTTGACTTAACATCAGTATAAGATAAAATAACAACGAAATATACTTGAGATTGACTTCAGTCAACTGAAAAAGAAATAAAAAATCATTTCGGTTTTTAAACATTAAATTAATACAATATATAAATTGAAACTACTAAACTTGCAATTTTGTTTGGGGTTTATTTGTTCGAAAGTCAAACATCTTAGAATTCATTTAGTTAAGTTATTAATATGATAATTGACTTATATAATTAGGGTAAGGGGAATTGGGGCAGATACGTTTTATTATAGAATCGAAAAAAAGCTCATAAGATTAAAATTAAAATTAATGACGGCAGTTAGTTGTTTTTAAAGTTAATATCAGTAACTTTTTAAGTGAGAGTTTGCTAAAAGAAATGTTATAATTATTTATTTTTAAAGTGGAATTTGTATTAATGTACCCCATATACGAAACACTTTGATAGATGGGTCATAACACACCTTGCTCTTACAAATTATAGGAATACAGATTAATATTGAAAATTAAAAAGATGCCATTCTGTTGGTGCCTTTCTTCAACACAATATATGGACAGAAGTCTCATCTTTTATGTCTGGATAGACATAAGTTCTAGGTGGTTCACGTCTCAAATAATAAAAAAAACAAACATGAAAGTCATATCTCTGATTTTTCCTGAAGATAATTTTGTCAAAAAAATGTATGTTTTTGTTCTAATTTTAAAACTACAATATAATATTGATATGTATCAAAATGCCCCCGTGTTAATGTATCAATGTACTTCATGTTACCATTTAGAAATTTAGAAGTGTCTATACATTTTAAAGGAGCTAGAGGGAATATTGAATAAGTTTAAAAAGCTTTTACCACAGTGATTTGAAATCCAGTTATACAAATAACTAAACCACTTCCTATATATTGAATAAATGTCATATAACTGCAATAGTCGTCAAGTTTTTCAACGAATCTGTAAATAAAATTATTACATTTTTTTATATGACAGGTTCAGTTTCTAAACCGATTAATACCACTTTATTACGGTCTAGGACTATTCAACGCAGACCACGGCTATTTCGTCGTGAGTCAATCCGCCACACGTTGTTTGTTTTTACTATTTTGAAAACATTCAACAAAATTAAAATCATTTTTCTTTATTTTTTTATAAAATAACATATTTAATATTTATGATATAAAAAATATGGTAATTGTTCAAAAGTAGAGCTCCGCACCAAAACTAGCTAAAATTTTTCTTAACTAATTTCAATACTAGAGTGACAATTTGTAAGAAATATTTGATATATGCAAAAAAATATTTCGAAAATTGGAATTTTGGTTATGTTTTAGAGTACGGTTGTCTGTACTACAATGTAATACAATTCGTCGTGGCGAATATTTACAAAGATTACCTTAAGGAAGGACAGTTAATAAAAATAAAGTAAACCAAATAGTAAGTTAACCCGGCGGCGAGTTGTCCCATTCCGACTTTATTATATTTCTACCTTAATATAGCCATATGATGTTCAATGCACATATTTATTTTGTGATATAATTCGTTTTCTACTAGATTTTGAAATCTTCCTGGAAGAATCCAGCCATTTTTATCAATTCCAATGTTTTCTTGACTTAAGTCACCATACTGAAAAAAATAGAACAATAAATAATAAAAGTGTTTTATTTTTAAAAAAGTGTATACTATTCTACATATGTACATTACACGGAGAGAATATTCTTTTAAAAATTAACAGAAAATGCTGTGAACCTGAGGACAGAATCAACTACTGAAAAAAAATTAACAGAAAAGTCGGATTAATTTAAATAAAGTAAATGAAATATTACAATGACATACTGGTAAATTTTAACATAGTACCTATTAAAATTTATTTACTCTGAAAATGTAATATACGCTATTCTTTAATTTAATTTCTTGCATATGAAAATTTCATGTATATTCTCTATAATTTTACTATGTTTCTATATTACTTTTCATATCTGGCCTATCGCCGTCATAGAAACTGCTATACAGTATATTGAATTGTAGTAGACGTTCTTTTACATTTTACCATGTCGGGTGTTAAAAATTTCTAAGATAACATTTTTTTTCATCAATTTATGCAATTTTTTATTTTTTCCCATTACTACGAATCGTATATAAATAAAAATGTTAAAGAACTTTTTTCATCTGACTACTAATAACTAAATAATTATTTTAACATACGGTATAGTAATTTTTGATACTGTTGGTATGAAATATTACTACGTTACCGATTAATTTTTTACAGAATGCAATTTCGTCCTCCCGTTAACATGTTTTTTTTTATGTTAAAAATGAACTGTACATTTTTTCAGTGTATCTTTTTATTATTATGACCTGTCAGTTCTTTTGTATTATAAAAATTTTTTGTAAATGAGAAGAAGAGCAAATAATTGTATGTATTTGACAATATATTTATTTCCATATGTACTGTAGTTAAATTCTACACGTGGTGTGTATACATACATAGTTATCAAAATAATAATAATAAAAAATACCTTTTCTTTTACGTGAATCATACTGTATTCTCTTGCATTCGATAAAGAATCTTTTAACAATTCAAACTGAGCACAAATATGGCACATTAGGCCAGTAACCAAACTATCAGCCGAACTATTAACAGAAGCAATCGTCCAAACACCAAATATCTGATAGAAAAACGTTAGCTCGTACATAGGCGATATTTTCCAATCAAATGGATACCAGGCAGCCAAAGGTAAAGAAACATCACTTGTATTGTCAATGAATGGGAACAAAATCCATAGAAATATGACTAGTTGACATCCTCCACAAAATGCAAACGTATTTCTTTTTGACAGATAATTTGCATTATCTATAAACTTTTCTTGATGTTTGTAAATTGGTTTAAAACGATCGTTATTTAATAGTTCAATAAGCTCTTGCACTTTAGAGTAGTTTAGAATTCTATATAACTTCAAGGTGAAAATGACAACACTTATAAAGACGTATGCAGATTCTGCTATTTTCATCAAATTACCCCACTGTTGTGTGATGTATATAAATTGGCTTAAGACGTAAATGTAGACACATAAGAGAAGAATTAAAAATCTACGTAGTTTGAATATCCAGAATAAATCGTTGTTATTTGGAGGCCAAAGACCGAATAGTTTTAATATGGTTATATTTATTTTAATTGTCAGGTTCATTTGAAAATTTTCTGATTTGGTAAATTTTGACATTTTAGATTATTGATTTTTAATTGTATTACCGATGAGTACAGAAATTACAACTAAAGAAACATTTGTTTTTAACCTGTATTTATATCATTAGATAGAACATAGAACCTAAATTATTCGAGAAACTACATCGCTTAATTGATAATAAATTGGAATAGTATCAATAATTATATATACTTTTTTTAGTTTGTGAACAAAATTTTGTGCAGTTAATGACAAAATGTAATTTTTAATTCATTCAGTCCACCATTATTTTTTGTTAATTATTCATTACAATTATTAATTATACACAATAGAAGTAAACTTTTTAATACTGTTGATAAAATAAATTACTTTAATAAAAACATGATTTTATCCCATATCGATCTTCAAAATAATAACATTTAAAAACAAATATATCGTGACTAAAAGAGGGTAAATATCAAAAGGTCCTTTAACATTTTTTGTATAGGTTAGTTAAAAAATTATATTTTCGGTCTATGGAAGGAGGATCCAATAAAAATACTTTTTCAAAAATCTCATGATTTCTGTTTTCAGGTTATCAATCTACGTCCGTTTACCAAATTTCATTTTAGTAGGTATGTATATGAAACTATAAGGGTTCCTAGTTTTCTACGGAACCCTATTTCACGTCAATTTTACATTACTTACCAAATTATAAGCATTATGTTTTTGAGTCAAATTAACTCAAAAAGTTTTTTGAATTGTAAATAAAAAAATCCGGATTTCGAAAAAAATCGCGATTACAATACTTACTTATACTATATGTATATTTCATATACATGAGTATAAGAAAGTAAAAAATCATAGGAGGAAAATATATAAATAAATTAGAATGAAACAATCAGTTAAAATTTTTGTTTCGAATTTAAAGTAAAAAAAAAAAATAACTGAGCCTTATCAGATTTGGTCGAAAATCATTTTTTTTAAATATTTTACTTTTCGTATCAAAATGAAGTAATTGATTGATGTTAAAAAATTAACAATTTGTTAGCATATGCCCCTTTGTTTGTGAACGTGCTAATAACAACAATGGCCTGTCTATTTTTATTTTTACATTATTTTTACCATCTAAAATACTATTTATTTAATTTTTAGTACTCTACTGTTTACCTTCTAACTAATGACCTGTGGGCCAATAATAGTCCTGAGTTATAAAAATAAAATTAAGTTTTTAACGTTTTTTGAGGGGGTAAATGGTTTACCAAAAAAGAGTTTGATTCAATTCCGGCTTGCGGGGTTTTAAATAAATGCCCAACCAAAATGTATTAAGGTTTTGTTATTATTAAAATCTTCGCTTAACAAATTTTCAAGAAAATCGTAAACATATTTCAGAACGTATTAGTGAAAATAAAAAGTGAAAAAAAAAATTATCAACACTAACCATAGTAACGTATATTTCAAAAATAATTAAAAATTGTTTTCTAATAGACGAACTATTAAATATAACTATTCAAGTGTCTTTTAATTTTACTAAAATTAAGTTAAAACAATTGAAGAAATTGAAAAACGTATATAATTTAATTAAATTCAAATATATTGTAAGCTACTTATTATTTTTTCTTTACATATCTACTATATTTAAAAAAATACTGGTAGGTACATAAACAAAAAACAAGTATGATAAAGAAAAATATTAATAATACGAATAAATTAAAAAAATGATTTCCGTAAATAAGTATACAAAACTCGATAGGTATTGGGATTGATTTTTTCTTGATCGTTGGTAATAATAGCCAATGACTGTGTATGAGTGTGAGTATGTATGTGTGAATATGTGTGTATATCCCACTTAGCACTTCTTCTACAGTACTTAGAATGCATCGGTGCCCCACCATGGTATTTATGAACATTATATAAGTTACCCGGTACCACTTGTATCAAATCTGTGTTGTATTTGACTGACAGTTGGTATCATTGTGTGAAAATTAGTGTTTTGTGTTTATTGTTATTATTTTAGTGTATTTGGGTTTTATTTCCAGTTAAAACAGTGATTAAGTAGTAAGTAATTTTTTATTAATAATAATTTTGAAAAAGTTAGTAGGTTTATTTTTCTTTATTTCGGCGTTGAAGTGGAAGATTAAAAAAATTGAGTAAATTAATTTTTAATTTCAATTCTGTTATTTAGTTATTTTTTATAAATATATATTTTTAATGGCATTACTGTTTATGAAAGTTTATTTTTTTGACACTTAAACTTCTAAAATAAAGGTCTTTATGTTCTATACGTATATAATAAATTTGATTTTAAGTAAATTAATATCTACATATAAAATTAGCTATTGTTTGAAAATTGTAATCTAGTTTTATTCGTTTAGTTATTATAGTATGTATGTTTAATAAAATTGTAACAACAATAGTGGAATGTTAATAATAAACAATTGTATTTCTAAAATACGTATACATGTAGGTAAAATTGTAACATATTAGTTATTATTTAATTTTGAATTGTTTATTTCTGTGTGGGAATATTTTTATACACATAAATGTTTTTTAACTGATTTGTAACTTTTGATTATTAAATACCCGACTAAAGTATAAAATAAGAATTATTTCGTATTGATAGATAGACTAAAAAGTAGGTATACATTTAAAAAAATAAGTAGATAACTTTATCTTTTTTTTAAACTAACAACATATTTCTTCAAACTTCCAAAAAAAGTACATATTTTACCTATCTATATATAGATAAGAATTAGGCCAACAATTAGTTTAAATGCATAGAATTTATATTTGAAAAAAAAATATGAAAGAAATGCATCGATTTGTTTTTTGTTTGGTGATATTTTATAAAAATTATTTAAAATTTGGGCGCATTATATTTACTTATTGATTTGTCATAGCCAACTTTAATATACTGTATTATAAATAACCTAAATAATATATTTCATAATTTTAATTTACATTGGAATTTTTAATTGAAGTAAAATAATATGTACCATTTTGAAACTGATCTATTATTGTTTTCTGTTTGTTCTAAATTGACAAGAAAACTATTGAAACGATTTTAATGAAACTTTCACTGTTTGAAAGCCTAAGACCCTTGAATTAGGTTAAGTTAGTGATACTTGAATTAGTACAGGTTCATATTAAAAAAATGGAACTGATATTTTTAATCAATTTATAGTGAATAATTAAATATCTTCTTATAATAATGAAAAAGTTTTGATTTCGATAAAAACGATAATATAAGTTGTATAATTAAAAAAAGTTGAATTGCTGGTGTTAATAAAATTACGTACATATGAAAATTGTGAAAGCCTGACATCTAGATCTCAAGTCAGAGATATTTTGTTGTATTGGAATTTAGACTACAAAAATACATACATGACCTTATTTCGTGGATTACAAATTTTTGTAAATTTATGGATAATTTTTTAATTCATTTTAATCAGTGGTGCGTTACACAGTAGGCACTTTAGATAAATGAGTAAAAAGGGGGGGGGGGGGCTAGGTAAAGGAGAAGTCTCAAAGAGGTTGTTGTTTTTTATGGTACACAGGTAGAAAGGTTTACATGAGCCAAGTAAACCTTGTTTTGTATACATATAACGAAAACAATATTTTCTTAAGATAGAGATATATTCTTAAACCAACTATAGTATTCTTGAACGAAGAAGAACTATATTATTCTTGAACGACGAAGAAGAAGTTGGATTAAGAGTACTTTTCTTATATTAAGAAAATATTGTTTTCGTTATATACAAAACAAGATTTTCTTGGTCCAATACAGTTTTTTTTGTGTAGGTAACCCAAACACATTTTTTTTTAAATTGGGCTCCAAATTTTTATTCTGCATACAGCCCCCAAACGCCACTGATTTAAATATATGTTGAAAATGCATTAATGTTATTAAAATAATGTATTAATATATACTTAAATATTAAGTAATTTTAGTATGAGTAGATACCTAACCTATTTAATTGTACTATATAGATGTATATTTTTTGAAATTACGCATACGAGAATATGAAGTCATCAATACGTGAATATTTTTGATTAATTAAAAAATTATCTAGCCATGAACCTATAGCAACTTTTACTATTTTATTTCGTTAATAGATTCGAGGGTCATTGTAGCGAATATTTTTTTTATCAACTAAATAATTATATTAACATAAATTTAAGTAAATATTTACATAGCATTGTCCATTTGTCACGAAGTGAAATATTTACATAGACAATTATGTATTTAAATAAATGAGTATCTTCTTTAAAGTACCTATGAATGATTAATGTACTAAGAATCTTTAAGTGAGACATATAATACTTATTTTATTTAACTATTTAAATATTTAATGTTTTCATTATCCAACCTAAGTGTAAAAAAATATGAATTATAAATTGAGGAAATGTTATTTCCAAAAAATTATATTGATTAATTTATTTATTGTATAAGCAAAAAAAGTTTTTTTTATATTAAAATTATTTGTTCATAAAAAAGCTCGAATATAGTGAGTCCCAGTACTGATGATCTCTTCAAAACTTGTTCCATCCCAAAGTAATCGTTTGTAATTATCATTAAAAAACTCGAACTGGTCAGTGGAGAAAGTTTTACACATACACTTACAAATCTACATATGTTCCTGTACGTGAGTTTGAATATATATAGATGATTCTTAAGACACTATACACAAAGGAAATTCAGAAATATATAAAATAATATTTGATATATATTTTTTTAATTATAGTATATGTAATTTTTTCTAAATTAAGAGATAAATGAAATTTGCTTCTTTTTCTGTTGGCGTTCTTTTCTTTGTAATACAGTCAAGTAGTTTAAACTTATTTAAATGTGGTATTTTTAAGAAGAGAGCTAACAAACACTTTCAACGGAGTATTAATTATGTGATATTATATTTAATTTGGAATTTAGAGCAATGATATTTCAATTTATTAAAACATAGTTGGCTACTCTGACCGTAAAAAGTAATTTTCATAATATCAACTGTTGGTGTTTACTTACCGCGCGTGCGTAAAATTTGTCAAACACTTGATGAATCTTCAAGGAAACTGTTTAGATTTGATATCCCTTTTGAAAGTGTTTGTTAGTTAACGAATTTTGTCAGTTCCTTTATAATACCGGACTAAAAAAGGTTTAAGAAATTCAGTCTATCCTCATTTTTTAAGCTGATTGATTGAGATGATTCCTCTTACCTTACTCTACTAAATAAGATATACATATAGTATGTATTTGCGTTTCTTAATGCATACATAAATATAGCTTAAGAAATTTTTAATGTAAACACGATAATTGTATTGTCCTTAATGATATCTAATTTGTTATACAACAGATTTTGAGTTTGATATATGTACAATGTACATATGTAGATGTTATTTTACGGGCATTTGAATTTAACGGATAATTGTATTTAATGATTTCCCATTTCTAATTATTCCGCTTAGTCGAAGTTTGATTAACTTTTTTCTTCTCTACTTTATACAATACAAGCGTAGATCCAATAGGGTCATGGGGGACATTAAATAAAAAATAAATAGAAAAATGCTTTACTAAATATAGGGTAGGATGGGGCTAAAAGTCCGACGGGTAAAAAGTCCCTAATTCAAAATCTCAGCATTGCAACAAATTATAGATATTTCGTCATATACATTATGTGAGGAGGGGGAAGAGGTAACAAAGCCAAACTGAATATTCGTCAACGAACGCTTGCGAAAATCACACGTGAACTATATTTATTTTATGCGTAAAAAGTAAAAATTTGTGATCATTTTCTTTTTCGTGTAGTTATTTTGCAGGTAAGATTGATTTAAAAATCAGTGTCAATGTAGTGAAAGAACTCTATTCGTAGTTAGTTTATATTGAAATTGTTATTAAATATTGACATATTTTTTTACTATAAGCTGATAAAGTATCCAAAGCAGCATTGGGACAAAAAGTACATTTATAGTATAAAGAAATTAATAGTAAATTCAGTGTATCTATATAAACCAAATATGCTCTACAACAAAGACAGAAGAAAAACACTATGATTTTTAGACTATAAAAATGAAGAATTTAATATTTAATGTTAATATTTAGAAAAAATACTTGACTGATTTATTTAGCTAAGATTAAAGAACTTTATAAGTAGTTGTATGTTAACAAATGTTACTAGTAGTTTGTAGTGAAAACATATTAAAATAAATATTATTTTGTCACATAGATTTTTCAATTAATCATAAAAATAAACAACTAAAACACTTTCTGATGTTTAGGTACTTTTTGCCCCCTGTACGGGGTAAAAAGTACATTTTTTTGTCCATTTCACAGACCATGACCCCCTCCTCCAAATTATAAATCTAAATCCACGCCTATATATGTACATTATAGATTTATCAAATAATCGTTCTTTATATTGTGTGCTTGATTTGCGGATATTAGAAATATATTTTTATAAACAATATTAATATTGATATTTTTAATACGATCAAAGTTTTAATAGACATTTACTGAAACATCCTGTATATATATTTGATATAGGTGTTGTGTAACAAGGCCCATTGCGACAGAATCTCTGAACATTGACACAAAGGGAGGTTCATCTTACCCGGCATCACGCATTTCATGGGCGTCACTACCCAAAATGTCAAGGGATTTATTTTTATTTTTAATACAAACTAATATATTGAATTGTAGTAGACGTTCTTTTAAATTTTACCATGTCGGGTGTTAAAAATTTCTAGGATCAATTTCGTCCTCCCGTTAACATGTTTTTCATGTTAAAAATTAACATAACATTTTTTCAGTGTATAGTTAGGACGATTTTAAAACATTTAGTCGAATTTTTTTTTTATAATGTAAGTAATGTACGTATATTTTAAAAATTAAGTGTAAACAAATATACTTATTTTTTGTTGAATTAAGAGTTTTTACTTAAAATGTCATGTGGTACTTTCAAATTTGTTTTAATTTAATTTTAAGTTAAACATTCAAGTTCACATTGACTTTAGTGTACGCTGAAAATTTTAATTTAACATTTATATTCACATACAAAAATTTCAGTGTTAATACTCAAAATGTTAAAAATCATAATTATAATCTTATCTTTAGTAAATAATAAATAATAATATTATCATTGCATTTTAAATAACACAAAAATACTTTTAACAAAGTAAAAAATTGCACGAACATATTGATTTGATTTCAGATTAAACTTAAATATTGGTTCTTCACAAGTTATTGAAAACAATGCACTTTCTTTAAATTTCTTAACATTAAACGACATTTTTATTGATTTGTTTTTCGTTAAAAATTATTTTAAATATTTTGAACCTCTTAAAAAAATCACTATCGACGCTCTTGATTATCGACAGACAGGTATTTTAAACCTATCTTCATTCACTATAGACAAAAAGGTAACTGAACTATTGTATGCATTCACGGTCATTTCCTTCTGTGGTATTTTTATGTATTTGAAGGTTTTTCTTGATGACTTTATGCATTATTATAATCACGTGCTTATGAATAAATGTCGTTAAGATGTAATCAAATTATGTTTTCATTATTTCGGATTTAGTATTTTGTATGACTATAAATTTAAAGATTTTGTTAGTTAAATAAATCATTTATTGATGATTTGTTTTTACAATAAAATATATTTTTTAGATTAATATATATTTTTAAAGACAAGATGTTTCTGTTTTGTTTTTTCGGTGTAAACACCACATTACACTTACTTTTTTAGAAATTCAGTAAGTTAATCTCTTTAAAAGTGTTAGAAACAAAAGTATATTTATATTTTGTGTAAAACGTTTGTCTCCAAAAACTAATTTACCTTAAACGAAATTGAAATATATAGGCTATAACTCGTACGACTAGGTAGCTAATTGCTAACTCGCTTATCAGACATTTGCAGACATTGTTTTTATATTACTAACTTTGTTATTTAGGGCTAGAAATTCGTTTAAATGGATAAAGAATCAATAAGTTTTCCTGTATGAATAATGATGGTGCCAAAAAAACAATTTAATATAAAATTTCAGAGATATATTGAAATATAACATTTTTTGAATGGAATATCCTGTATATTATTATTAAATTTTATAGCTTTTTTTAAATAAAAGTGTATTACATGCATGGTGGAAAAATTAATATTTAAAAATAAACCAAGTAATAAATAAATAGAAAATATTGAAAAAATAGTGTGCTATGAAAATTTAATGAAATATAAACAAACGACTAAAACATTTGTTTAACATCCAATTGTTTCTTTGCCACCCTTATTATTCATCTAGGAAAAAATACTGATACTTTGTCCATTTATGATCACTCGGTTCCCGTGAACACCCTATATATATTTTTATATCGATATCAGATTTATTAATAAATATGCTTTGACAATTGTTTTATTTCAATCCGTCTTCATTTACTGAATAAAGAAAATATACATTGTGAATTATTAACAATGTATCTACGTGATAAATGTACCGTGTCCAACGGTAACGCGCTGAACGTGTTAATGTAGAGACATATTCTTTGTGAATCACGTTTATAATGTCTAAGGGCTGTCAAAGTTATAGATAGTTATTAACATATCTGAGTATAGCATCGAATTTGTTACTTACTGTACAGACATGAGTGAAATGTCATGACTAACATAAGGGGTGTCCAAAATTATATAAAACATAATACAAAACTATTATTTTGAATGATATATTTTTACACAGTTATGCAAAATGTACTAACCTACATAAAAATAATTTTTGAGTTATGAACGGTCATTCAAAATAAATTTTACATTATTAAAAAAATTCATGACTACTAAAACGTTTTGTTATAATTAAAAAAATAAATAAAGGGGTCTATAGTATTCCAGGAGTCTATATGGGGGTCTATTATCGATGATAAAATTCTTAATTTATTTTATTTTTTACTAATTGCTATTACCTTTTTTAGCGTTCTACTTGTACTTTTACAATAAAATTCTAATATATTTATGTTTTCTAGATTCTAAAAACGTAAGGGGGTCTATATAGAAAAAATCATTCTTTTAACTATGTAGAAGAAGATAGGGAACTCCTGATCTATATGAATATTATATTCTCATGAAAACATTAAAATAAATAACAATTTAAATTTTATAAGTAAAAAAATAAAGGTATATATTAATTACTTCGAGTATGACATTAATATAAAGGTTATATTATGACAAAAATAAAATGATTAGTTTTTATTTTAAATATTCAGCATACTTAAGCAGATGTTCTGAGATTATGAATATTTTTACGTATAAATTTTTACAGGAAATAATCATTAAAATATGAATACGGAATATGTATTAAATGAGGTTCATCAGACCCAAATTTTCATTTTTATGATTATCGATATAGGTACTAATTAAATTAATAAAAATCATTTCTCTTTAACCTAATTACTAACAATTAATTTATATACTTTCATACTTGAATGAAACAAAAAATAATGTATGTTTATTGATTCGCAATAATCAATAAATTATTAACTGTGAAAAATAAAACTCAAGAAAGATAATTAAGGTCAGTAATGTTTGTTTTTTAAAGAAATTTGTTATTGTAGTTTTTGTGACGGATATTGTCCAAAACATCTGTTAGTAAATAATTGTATGATTGATATAATTATTAAATATATTTATTTATTCATAGTTTTATTGTTTTGGAAATTAGGTTTTACAATAGGTACAGGTATTAAAAATTTAAAATGTTACAACAAAGAACTAATAACACTAACAATATATGTTATGTGAAGGTTTGTTTACACTATAAGATTTGTGAATATCTTCTGTATGGAAATCAATTGGTTTCGATAGCCATCATCCTTAAAAAATATAATTGGGTTTTTCTAAGTCAAATGTATATAAATTATAAGTATTATCAATGGCAGTCATATCCCACAGTTCCAAATATGGGCTTTAAGGCTGAAAAAGGTTAGTTTGAATTACCTTTTTTCTAATACCTAGGTAAATTTGAATGACCTTATGCCAATTGTGAAATTGATGTTATTATTAAAACATCATTATTACTGATGGAGATGTGGTACCTACAATATTTCTATTTACGTGAATGAAGCCCTGGGGAAATTCCAGTTTGAATAAGTAAAAACCTTCAAAAACGATCATCTTTTAAATCACGTCCACACTTTTCGTTTTACTTTCTGTCGCTCTCATTCATACGCCTTTAGATTAAAAGCAATGAGCCAGCACTTTTAAAAATACCGGGTGGTCTATTTAAATTGAGAAGCAAATATCTCGAAAATTAAACTTTTTTAGGAAAAATCTTTGATACAAAAGTTTCTGGGTTAAAAGGGGGAAAACCAATGGAGGTAAAATTTTTGACTTTGAGTGGAGGTTTTTAAGGCCATTTTGGGGTCAACTTCATTTTTTTAAATGGAAACCTATTTCTTTTTTTTCATTATATCTTACAGAAAAAAAGAAACAACTTTTGTCTGAGAAAATTTTTCAAAATCCTCAATTTTAACCTATCTTTTTTTAGTAAAAATTTTCAAAATACAAAAAAAAAATCTTTTAAAAAATCCTAAAATTAAAAAAAAACATTTTTTGAGTTTAATTGTTACTTAAACATGCTTATAGTCCAATCAAATTATCAAAAAAATGTAGTTCGTAAGACATTGTTCTACAGAGTCATTTTTTTTAATTCAAATTGTTAAGGGGTGTATTCTGAGTACTTCATTAAGTTGGCGTGGTCTATAACCTTGAGCGTTGTCCGCCATAAGCACGAAAACTTTAAACGTAATTATCTCGTAAACCGCTCATTTTACGCTAAAATTTGTCATAACCTTTCTTATTCACTAGGGTTGAATCTACAATTTTATTCACAGGCTCAATTCTCTATCGTCAGTTGGTGACAAGATATATTGTAAAAAAGTTCACAAAAAATGATTTTTTGCATTTATTTCGTAAAGAAGCGATTGTATTGAAAAAAATTAAATCACAATCTTTTAGAACTCTCAATTTACAATATTTTTGTTATTAGATGCCATTTTGCAAAATCGATAGTTTGCGTGTTATAGTCCGCAAAGCATTGCAAAAACACATTTTATCACTATATTTCAAAAACTATAATAAAACCTACAAAATGTGTAATGATAAAAGTGTAGATAATAAAATTTTACACTTTCTTTGTTTAATGTAAAAAAAAACTTTTTTTCGTTAAAAAATTTTTTTTGTTTATTTACAAAAAAAAAAATATTTTTTTCTCTGAACAAAAAAAGTGTAGAATTTTGTGATCTTGACTTTTGTTATTACACATTTTGTAGGTTTTATTATAGTTTTTGAAATATAATGAAAAAATGTGTTTTTGCAATGCTTTGCGGACTATAACACGCAAACTATCGATTTTGCAAAATGGCATCTAATAACAAAAATATTGAAAATTAAGAGTTCTAAAAGATTGTGATTTAATTTTTTTCAATATAATCGCTTCTTTACGAAATAAATGCAAAAAATCATTTTTTGTGAACTTTTTTACAATATATCTTGTTACCAACTGACGATAGAGAATTGAGCCTGTAAATAAAGTTGTAGATTCAACCCTGGTGAATAAGAAAGGTTATGACAAATTTTATCGTAGAATGAGCGGTTTACGAGATAATTATGTTTAAAGTTTTCGTGCTTATGGCGGACAACGCTCAAGGTCATAGACCACGCCATCTTAATGTAGTACTCAGAATACACCCCTTAACAATTTGAATTAAAAAAAATGACTCTGTAGAACAATGCAGACCAAAAATACAAATTGATTGGACTATTAGTTAATAATTATAAATCATAATTTCGATTTTTTTAATAAAAATAAACAAAAAATAAAAAAATAGATTAAAAAAATGCCCTTAAATTTGAGGATTTTAAAAAAATTTCTTAGACAAAAGTTGTTTCTCTTTTTCTACAAAATACGAATGTAAAAAAAGAAATAGGTTTCCATTTAAAAAAATGAAGTTGACCCCAAAACGACCTTAAAAATTCCACTCAAAGTAAAAATTTTTACCTCCATTCTAACCCTGAAACTTTTGTACCAAACATTTTCCCTGAAAAACCTTAATTTTCGAGATATTTGCTTGTCTCAATTTAAATAGACCACCCGGTATATACAGTATTAAACATAAAAAAACTGAGTATACTTTTCAGTCTATGGGAGAGGGGTTAAAAATATTTTTTTTCTACAAAAATCTATCATTTCTGTTTTTGGGTCAACAATCTACAACCGTATACTAATTTCATCTTAATATGTGCATAAATGTTAGAATGGGAAGGCTGTGATATACAGACAGACAGACGGACAGAATGAAACCATAAAGGTTCCTAGTTTTTTTATACGGAACTTTAAAAATGGATATAATAAAATCAATGAAATTCCTTTAGCGAGTAGTATAGTAGGTAGACAATGCAAATAGCATATTATTCAGTGCATGTGCGCCTTAGGGTTGGCCAATCTTCTCATGTTCCGCTGTATGCGATAACCATAAACTTGCTGCATTCTGCGTGTTTCTAAAGAGAGAAACTTATTTCTAAACGGTACACACAGTATATATCGGGGTCATAGCGAACTTTTGCAACAACTTTTATTTTTGGTATGTTATTTTTTATGTAACAAGACGATTGTATTTTCCTTTCTAATTTGTAATCGGATGATCGTTTCAAAAAAATTATTTCGGCTGTTGTTATAATTTTAGTTGACAAATATACATGTGTGAATTATTATATTATGATTTTTTAGAATCAGGAATTATTATAGAACATGTAATTTTATATAAAAGAGTAAAATAAATAATTTTTTAAGAGGAGAGTCACATTTTTTATTATTATAAATATAACATATAACTATATACTCATTGTAGTATTTTAGTTCGTTGCAATAAAATAGAGGCAGCATTTTTTAAATTCTTTAATAAAAACATTTTGTATTTAAGTAATTAGGAAAGATTTAATTTATTTTATAAATATATTTCCCCTATAATCGATAATATTATGCATAAATTGATTTAATAAATATTTATAGTAAAAAAATTAAATACATATAAATAGATACTTATCATAATGCAACAATGGACAACATTCCTGCATTATTACCTTATATAAAGAGGAAGTAAATTTATAAATAAGGAAAACTGTAAACTAGATGAATAGCTCGACGTTTCTCGAGAATTTATAATATTTTTAAAAGATTTAAAATTTAAATTTTCAATGTATTGTTAAATAATTTATTGTAAGAATAAGTTGTTTGTTTAAATACAAAATTTATTTCTTACATTCAAAATAATTTAAATCTTTATTCTCTGAAAAAAATTTATGAACAGTAAACGACTGGTTAAAATATTTTCGACATTTTTCATTATTTAAAAAAAACAGTTTTTTTTAATTATGAATAAAATATGTATTATTTAAAAAATACTTCACCCAATTCGGTTCAATGGAAGCGAATATAACTACATATAGTTTGTAACATAAAAGATGACCAGTTTGCCAATGTACTTACAATGTCTACACCGGTCTTCTTTCATGTTACAGACTATATTTATACGTAGTTACTCATAGAAACATTTCTTTACATGTAATAGGGATGTTGCTAGGCTTCGTATCCGAAATAATTATTTTGGATGGTTTCCTACTCATTGCCAACAAACAAACTGCGAGCAAAAATAAATATTAAGTAATAATAATTATATTTTAATCTATAATGGAATCCGGATCCAAAACTGTATTCGAAACAATCCCATATCGATATTCATATACGCGAAATCGAAAATAAGAAAAGAAATCCCCTTTCTGTATCCAAAACAAAACAAAAATAAATAAATATCTGTATCCGTAACCGATATGTCATATTCCTAACAACTCAACATAATATTTTTTTGTATAAATGCATGGTCATCTCGTTAAGTGAAACTGTTAATTAGCTGCCAACGTCATTTTTGTTGTTCTGTTTTTCTTAATATTTAACTGCTATCAAAAAACGCGATTAAATAACCTCGAGTAGTAGATTATAGTTTGGAGGGTAATTTAAGCTTCACCTAGTATCTTTTATTTTACTAATGTTAATTTAATCGTAAGTACATACTTGTGTACATTATGATGTAAGCTTAGAACGTTTTAATGGCTAAGTAATTTTAAATGAGAACAAGAAATGTTGAATTTGCAGCCGATTTTTCAGAATTAAAAGAAAAAAACTTAAATTATGTTTTTTGTGCAGCCATTTAAAACCTAATGACGTATCTGCGGTCATTAAGTAGTGTTGTTTTTATTTCAAATTTTATGAAAAATTATGTATAGAGATGAAACATGTATTACAATTTTTGACCTAAGAGAAGGTCAAATTAATAAAATGCAATATATTAAAAAATTGCAATAATTCAAGAAAGGGTAGATAATATAATCGCTTATGTTGTTTTAGGGAAATATTTTGTTTTATAAAGAATTCAAAGTTTTTTAAATAGTTCAAGACTATTTGAAAAAAATATGATTTTCTTATGATTAATAAAATAGATTGGATAATTTTTTCTTGCATTTAAATTTATCTACACATATGTATAATGTAAGATACTGGCATTAGTCCTGGATCTGGATCCTTTAAAAGCAAGGTATACTGTTTTGGGATTTATGGGCTTTTTTCTAATTCTTATTTTTATTAAATCAATTTAATTACCAAATTTCGCAAATATAGTTTTATTTTTTAAATTATAGCCTTCTATTTTGTATACGTTTTTTCTCTCCAGTAATGGATTAAGTAAAACCAGTAATGGGCATCTAGTGATGAAAACTTGCTAATGATTACAAAGTGATAAGTACTACGATACAAAAGTATTAAAATTAAGAATGGTACATTTGAAACAATGTAAAACAGATGCTATAACTAATAAATAGATTTCACTAATAATTAGTTGACTTGTCCACCATTTTGATACCCAATGGCCGATTTTCATTAAATTTACCTGTTTTACAGTTTAGACACATATATGCTACTGTATATACTCATATTTATATTTATATATTGTAAAGTACATATATATTTATTCACAATCAGTCAGTTAAAAATTAGCTGTATTTTCTCTGTTACAAACGCAGTACAATACATAGACGTCGATACATTTTTTATTAAAATTTTTATGATTAATGATTAAATTATCATCGACAATAATAAACCTATACTTATTTTATATTATTACTTTTTTTCTTATCACAAAAATACATGAAAGCATTTTTTTAATAGAAAAAGTTAAAAAAATGAAGGACAATTAAACGAAAATTAATTAATCATAATGTTTTTGATTGAAATGACGGTTGAATTAAAACTTGAAAAATTAATAAATATTTTATTTTGACAAGTTTTTTGTTGGTATTAGAATTAATGATTATAAGTTTGTACTTTGTTTACACATACGTATCAATGCTAAATAAGAATATATTAAAAAAGTGGTAATTTCCGAAAGAGTGTAATTTCAAAACATTAACACCTTTTGAATGCTACCAGTCTAATTTAAAGGGTACACTGGTAGAAACGTTGACTAAATCAAAGAAATATTTTTATATTTTTATAATATAAGATTGCAATCCCACTATATTATTGTTTTCGTTCGACAATATTGCTTTAAAGAGAAACAATAATATATGTAGTTGGATTAAGAGTATTTGTTTGTTTTTGAAAGGATGGGGGGGGGCACATATTAATGAAATATTTTAAAATAGGATTTTATTGAAAAATACCGAGACCTAGAAACAAAACAAAAAACGTACTATCGAGGTTCCACTGTATATATAACAAGAATTTTTTGACCCAAGTCAATTTTGTATCAGTGCACGTGGATAGGGCAATACAGTAGACGTTCCATACTGTGAATCCCAACTTCTTAAAGCCCTTATATATCTGGTTTTCATAATATAATAATAGATTGCGCCCGCGCCGGTGCAGTGTACAGTATGAACAGTCACAATATAGAACGTCGACTGTATTACTGTCACAAAACTTAATATTTACCGATTTACTTAAACATACACTGTCGTGCAAAAGTCTTTAGACACCTGTGATTTTGAATATAAATATACAGATTTCAGTCATTAATAATCCCCAAAATAGCGAAAGAATATGTTTACTCGCAGTCAAAATAGTATAAATTTCTCGTTAGCTTGAAAGACACTGTGCGTCAATACTTTTCACGTGAGTAAACCTGACCTTTCAGGCATATAATTCAAAAATTTTCCTTAACATGGAAAATTGTAAATGCTGTATTTTAGATATGCTAGGATTATTACAAAAGTAGTAATTAAGTACTCTTATCAACATTTAAGATTTTTTATCAACCATTTTTGCAGTTTTATATTTACAATACGCAAAAAATGAGTGTCCAAAGACATTTGCATGACAGTGTGCAATAAATATTTACAGTTTCTTTAATTAACAAAATACACGGATAATTCGTGAAACGGTTAACTAACACCTGTAAGTATTATTTAACAATTTGCACCTCTCTATAAATTAGAAAGTCGCCACTCATGATACACGGGCGGAACTGACTTGTAGCAGCAGTAGATGGGGAACAACTCTATTCAGTGAATCGTCTGTTAGGCCAATGCTCTCGCGACGCAAACACTGCTGAAGGCCTTCTCGCACTAGGTCAAGTTTAACCAGTAATATCTACATATATACGTGTTATACACAAAAACCGAATTGGCCCTTCTCGATTAAATTATCGAAATCGAATTGGACAAAACAGTGTGATTTTGTTGTGGTGTTAGTATACTTAATGCTACCTGAAAGTTAACGTGTTTTTTTTGGATTGTAATATAAAAATCGTAAGTTTTTTTAAGTATAAAATATTTTTTATTATAATTAATTTTATATGGTTCCATTAAATACAAATCAGTAAAACTTTAGGTGAGTTTATTTCACAAAGTAAATAAAATATTGATAACAATATTGGTTTAAATATATAGATAACTTCAGTAATATGGACACGATTACGTTTTTTAAAATATGTTTAGATTAAAATAACACAGGTATCATAAATTATAATTTGTTTATATTTTAATAAAGATAAAAAAAAACATTTATAAGTATAATTAATAAAAATGAGTCACTAAAAATTAATATATTAGAAAGAGCAAAAGGTTTTACTTATTATATTCATAATTATCATACATTAATCACTTTTTCGAATCGACATTTGTAAATTAGGATATGGATAGCTTCATTTCCTCTATGACGATATAAATGAATTTAACACCGAGACGTAGGAAAAATTAATAAATTGTTGAATCTAGGTTACTGTGTTAACAAGGTTGAGTGGCCGTAACAGTGGATCCAGACATTATGCGCTGTGTTTTTGCTATAGAACTTGTTGCTGGTGACATCGAGATTACCATTTTATATGTGAACATATCAAAGGAGTCTTGGTTCTATAACTTGAAAAACAAAAATATTATTCTCTAGGAGAGTGATTTGAATGATTGTTGTAGTAAAAAACCATTGAATGTATATGACTTGATTGAAATGTTTATTTTTGTAGTAATAAACTCCAATATAACTATTGGATATAACTCGGATATAACTCTAACAAATATGCATCTATTTGGATGATTTTTGTTTGTTGGAAAAAGGTGGTCCCATCTAAAAATTTATCAGAGTCTGACCATGGACTTTGAAGATATGTCATTCAAAATGGAAAAATAATTAAAACAAGAAACAAAACCGATTTAAGGTTATTCGATCATTAGAGCAATGTTAGATAAAAGTCTAAAATTTTAATATGTTATTTATGGATAACTCATATATTTTATTTTTATTTAAAATATTGGACGTATGATTTTTGAGTAATTGGATATTAGAAATAGAGTTCTTAACACACAATAAATGAAAGAACTTGCCGAAAGTGCTCTATTTATTGAAATTCTACACAATTGGTTGTAAAGACATGTTTTACGAACTAATTATTCGAAACTTCAACCCTTTTAAATACTATAAAAATTATAAAACAAATATATTTACGTGTAATTTATTCAAACTAATGAAAAACTAGCTCTGCCATTACAGCAAATTAGTACATGTTACTATTATAATATACTGACTGTTCTGTATATTTCAACTTTCAAATGAAATTAAACTTTTTTTACTTTTAATAATTAACAAAGTAAAATATATCATTAAATATAGGTATGTGTTCTGAATATAAATTAAAAACAAAAATTTTCGAAACCAAATTTTTTTTACAGTGTGCTTAAAAAACACTAATATGTATAATAAAAACATAATTTAAAAACAGTTTTTGAAGTCGGCGACAAGCCATTAAGTTTTTTAAGAAAAAAATAATAATAAAACCGACTTCAGAAACTGTTAAATTTAATTGTTATATACTTTTCAGGGTTTTTAGTATTTTTTTGAAGTCATTTTTTTTCTTAATTTTTTTTCTTTTTATCTTATTTCATATCTAGAGTTGTTGGTTAGAAAAACATTTTTTTTAAATCATGAAGATGTTCTACAAGAATATTAATATTAATATTTTCATATGATAGTTAAAAAACACTTAAAAATAACCTTACTACATATTCTATGTTCATATTTTATGTATTTAGATCATGTATATATTCAAGAGTGGGTGTTAAAATATCAAAACCTCTTGTTAAATTAAATAATATACATACATATATCACCTAAATTCGGGTGAGCAAAAATATGAAAAATTGTATAAAATTATTTTGTAATTGAATGTGAGTTGTGACCTGATTCCAAATACCTTAAGACAATCTTAAATTTCAAATTATTAAATTTTATTTGGAAGTTTTATATTTTATTTAAATTATTATTGGATTAAATCTATGTGGCAAAAGCTACCAATTTTTTGATCAATTTACGTTATATAATTCAATATTTAATATAGTGTATACAAGTTACAATAAAATCTTGTAGTACACAGGAAAAAAACTGTATTAGTCTAAGAAAACCTTGTTTTGTATATAACGAAAACAATATTTTCTTATTATAAGAAACATACTCTTAATTTAACTACGTTATTCCTTCGTTTAAGAATACTATAGTTGATTTAAGAGATTATTGCTTATCTTAAGAAAATATTGTTTTCGTTATATACAAAACAAGGTTTACTTGGTTTGAGAAATCCTTTCTATCAGTGTACTTACTCAAAATTTAACAAAAGTCACGCAAAACCTTGTATTTGTATTTCAATATTCACCTTTCCATATTAGATAAAATGCAAGTAGGTACCTATCAATTACTATCCATTTTATGTAATAACCCACAAATCAAACACTTTGCACATAATCTTACAAAACCTCATATAAACAATACTTGCATCATCCCACATGGACCAAAATCTGTGTCAAACAGCTTGTTTTACATTTTCTAAAAAAATATATAAATTTTTAAGTGCAGACTGACATTTGCGTTTAATCTACTTTTTTTCTCAGTATAGCTGATATTGGAACTTGTGCGAAATATAAGAGAAATTTAATTTGTTCAATACGAGTAAATATTTATTGTGTCTTCCGGAGTGGGGAAGAATACATTATAGTCAGGTGAAAACATATTTATATTAAATGGTACTTGATATTAAAAAGGCACATATTTTGCAAGATTCGTAAATCAGTATTACATTATACCTAACTCAGTGGTTCTTTAACTTTTGTTGTCTAGGGACCCTCTTTTGAACAATTATTTTTCAGACCCCCCCCCCCTGACAGAAAAATGAAGAATTTAAAAGTACTAATTAATCATTGTTAATTATAAATATAAAATTTATTTTAATTTATACCAAACATATTTCGTGGACCCTTGCTAAAAGTTCAGCGGATCTGCAGACCTTAGTTTAAGAACCACTCCTATAGATTATTGATATGCAAATTTTTCTATACAGTAGAAATATACATTATTCTGGTGGGTTAGTTTTGGTACTCCTTTTATTTTTTCTTGTGTTTGAGTTGAATTTCTATGAAAAGTTAAAATTAGAACTATAAAATTTGACTGAAATTTTATCTGTTTTCGATTTGGTTAGAAATATGTTTATTTTATAGAAAAATGATGTGAAAAGTCGAAATTTTCAAACCGCAGGTCTGTATCTATCAACGTTCTCGAGATATGGCCATTTAAAGTTATATTTTTTTCAAAATTTTGAAGGAAAATGGCCGTAACTTTTGAACGTGTGGTCGGATTGGATTTTTTTTGACAAATTTGGAATCAGCGTGTCAAAATCTATGTAATGACTTGAAATATACTTGAAAATTCGACAAAAAAAAATTCGCGAAAAATCGAAAAAATTCAAAGGGCTATACCTTAAAAAAATGTCGATTTTTGACAAAAAAGTTTTTGTTGAATTTTAATGTATTATATATGTTATTACATAGATTTTGACACGCTGATTTCAAATTTGCCAATAATAATCAAATTCGACAACATATTCAAAAGTTACGGCCATTTTACTCAAAAATTTTGATAAAACTAAAAATTTAAAAGGCCATATCTCGAGAACGTTGATAGATAAAGACCTGCGGTTTGAAAATTTCAACTTAAAACGTCATTTTCTATATAATAAACATACTTTTAACGAAATCTAAAATTCAAAGTTTTTGAGTAATATTTCACGCATCAAACTTAAATTTGTGATAGAAATATCAACTTAATTATAAAAAGGAAGAATTAGAATCATTACTAACTATACAAATAAAAGTTTTCACTATTTTTTCATTTAAATCACATTTATTTAGGTAAAATGCAATAATTGATAATGAATTTTCATAGAGAACATATAAACAAAACGATTAAACTTTAGAAATAAATAATAGAATTTTTGAACTCTCACAATACGTAAATAATCCATTTAAGGACATTGGTATTGATACAAAATTATAATACCCTAGACTAGCGGTTCTTAAATTTATATGGTCTAGGGATCCCCCTTTGAACAAATATTTTTCAGGTACCTCCATCACCTGACAAAAAAACAAAGGTCTTTAGATTACGAATTAATCGGTCATATAAATTTGACACCCCGTTTGACAGTGCTTGTAAGCTAGTAAATTTTCCTAGCTAATCTGTAATACCGGACATAAGTGTCAAAAAAGAAACCTTTTAAAAGGCAAAATTGGACAGATCTATATCAAGTAAGTGAGAAGCAGTATTGAAAACGCGTTTGCTCAAAATCTCAAATTCTACTATATAATTTTGTCAATTAGGCAGTATTTACAGTGACGTTATGGCCTATTGCACTCTTAACGACCAGTGGCGTAGCCAATATTTTTTTAGGAGGAGGGGGCCATTGATATATTATATATATATAATATAGTATAACCGTTCAGCCCCTCGTTGGTTACAGTACTGTGAGGGGACTTCCTTACCCTCCTCCCGCTAGTTACGCCATTGTTAAAAAAATCGAGTGGAAATTGATATTTACTTATTATAAATATTACATCAAAACTAATATAGGCTGCCAGATACTTACTAAAATATATGTATAAGTAATGTTTATAGTGAAATAAGTTGTCAAAACGTTGAGTCAAAGCAAATACTTGAAGTCATTGTTAATGTTTGGTATTCATTTAATTGCCAATGAGAACAGGTTTTTTATAAGTCTATATGATGAATGTTTTTACTTTTATTTAAATGCTGGGTCAATACATATAGTAACATTTATATATATTTTACCTAAGAGTAATTAAAAAGTCTTATTTATATTTGTTTATTCAAGATACAAGTAAATAAGTTTTATAAGTAACACAAAAACATTAATGGATGTTAAAATCAATTTGTATATTGACTGTGAAATATTTTTGAATGTGTCATTTTTGAGTAAATATTCTTAAACCTACTAACACCATTTAAGTATTTTCTTATTAATGATATGTTATGAGAACACATATTTAAGTTATGGAAGGAATGGATTAGTTTTAAGTTCCAACTAATCTACATACTAGAATTTCAATAATAGGTATAAAATACAATAATCGTAAAAATATGTTTTTTTATATTATTATATTATGTATTTTAGTTGATATTAAAAAAAAAAAAATCCAAAATTATTTAATAAACGCAGTCCAAGCTTCAAAGAAAAATGTAGTAAATATCTAAAAGTAGGGCTAATTTACTTGGTTTTTACTCTGGTTTTGATGGCTTATATCAGGCTTGTCCAAACCGCGGCCCCCGAGTACTCTTCCTGCGACCCGCATAAGATTAAAAAAAAAAAAAAAGTGAAATATGAAAATCAAATTTTTAGTCATATAATATTTCTATTTTATAAAATATAAATTACAGAGATAAAAATAACTATATAAATTAATTAAGTCAACAACGAAAAAAAAACAAGGTCTTCAAATTTTTTGCGGCCCTTAACAAATTTTTTCGCTATTTTTTTGCACTCTGCGGCCCACAAAGCTCAAAAGGTTGGACACCTATGGCTTATATGAATAATTTTTAGTGGATTTAAATTAACAAGGCTTCGTTAGAAAACTGATATTGACTAAAATAATTTTTTTCATGAATTGGAAATAAAATATCGCTGATTTGAATATGCCCGGCCCTGAAACATCAAATAAATATTTTTATCCATTTTCGCAAAAAGGACAAAAAAATACGAAAAAAGGTTTCTGTTTAAAATCTATAAGTTAAACTTTTTTCAAAACTAATTACCTTATCTACATTATCTTTCGTAAAGTCACTTCAGCGTTACGATTTTTAACCAAAAATCATTTATGTATTATTGTTATATTGGCTGTAAGTGAGACTTGACTATAATGCCGAGTTTACATTTGCTGTTACACTCGGACGATTAGCAGCACGGTGATACTAGCGCTAGTACTTTTCTGTCTACATTAAAATATGATAAGCATGCTTTCTGGTTTGACGTTTCTCAATTGCTTTTAACTTCAGTTCAAAATGTAACTACTGTGTACTATAAACCAAATTGTTACAGATGCGGTAATAAACACATTAGTTAATGTAATAAGCTGTAATAAGTAATTATTTTATTTTTAACATCGT
The DNA here is from genome assembly GCA_949319165.1 of Sialis lutaria. Taxonomy (NCBI): domain Eukaryota; kingdom Metazoa; phylum Arthropoda; class Insecta; order Megaloptera; family Sialidae; genus Sialis; species Sialis lutaria. The sequence goes on from OX439236.1 coordinate 3,968,598, forward strand.
AAATGATAAATCCACTATCACAAATCTCCAATGATTTTTTAAAGGCCGTATCTCTTGAAAAAAATCATTAGTTTTATTTTCATTCCACCTACTAATGTTTTTAATTGTTATAATAAATATAATAATATTGTCATCTTGCGAGATTTGAATTAAATAACATTGTTGACAGCATGATGTATCTGTTTACACATGCTTTTTGCTCGCACCAGTAAGCCAATCGCACGAAAAAGTAGACCTGAAGCCGAGTCGGAACGCGTGTGATCGGGCTGGCACTATTACGAGATGACGGGTGTTGACACTTACGAGTACTCGTCCGAGTATCGTATTCGGCCGAGCAAAACAGCAAATGTAAACTCCCCATTACAATCAACCAAAAATTAATTCACGATGTCTAAAATTTTTACTATATGAGTGATTCTAGTCTTTCGAAGATGTGTGTATGTCTTTTTCTATTTTGGTTACTTTGATTTATAAATTACACAAATTGATTTTTTTTCATGTGATTGTTGAACAATCAAAACTTTTATGACATATAGAGTTTTGGTTTATACTAATTTGATATTTAAACAATTAATACATGCATAAATTAGGATAGTTTTTGAAAAACAATTTGACTTTTGGGGAATGTGAAACTAATATTTGTTTTTGTATAATTTACAACGTGCCCTTAGGAAATGTTGAAAGAGAAATGCTATGTCTGACAAAGGACAGAAAATTCTTTGGAGTCATCTAGAAATTCATTAGCGTATATACATTTCATGTATTGGATATAAAATGGGGAAATACGCTCTGATTATAATATTTAAGTGGTTTTGAAACTTTCCATAATACATAAATAACACAAAATTTTGATGTATTGGTCACCTATATGGGTAAAATATTTAATGTTCATATATATCCGAAAAAAATATATTTTGACTTTAGTTATTATAGAGCTCAGAAAGCAAACATTATAGTGTCCAGTGTGGTAACAATAAATTATGCTAGACGACAATTCTTATTGGGACCTCAGGTATGTTCGTTCATATTGCATTATTGAAAATTTATTTGTATTTTTTATTAAATATGGTATATTAGTAAAAATTTTGATATTTTAATTTATATATTTGCTTAGCTTAACAAAAATAACAAATAAAATTATTAATAATTTTTACTTGAAATATATAATGCTAAGACAAAAGTACAAAATATATAGTAAATTTTATATTAGTTATTAAATTAATAAAATTAACCTTCACTATATGATAGTATTTACCTAAAATATGACAAAATTAAAATGTTCAAAGAAATTAAAAATGTCTACTAATGAATATCAAAATTGATAAATAAATCTGTACGCTCTGTCTTTTTTAGTTGTAACTTTTAGTTACAAACAGGCAATATAATTCATATTATTAATTTTTAGAATTATAACAAAAACCTGTAAATGATAAATAATTTATTAAGACTCGAAACCTGAATAGACAAAGGTTTTTGGCGTGTTGAAACCGAATCAATTCTTTAATTTCTCAATTAGCTCAAGTTATTGAGATATCCTCATAAAGATTATATTATTATCTCTATGGATATCCTAATCTAATAGTACCAAAAATATTTTTTTGGTCATATTTATTGAATACATCAACAAACAGAATTATGTTTCTAAAGTTTTCATTATCAGCAACAAATAGCATTTTTTTTCTCCATTAAAATGAACTTTTAGTGTTCATTTTTTTTCAACAAGGTTTGAAAATATGATATTCTTACAAATAAGAGTATCTACAGCCGTTAATCGTTAAAATCGTTATTTTTGACACATTTAGGTTAGAATATCTCAATAACCTGATCTAATTGAATTTGGATCTCGGCCGTAAAACAAAAGTATTTTAGGCAGTTGTGATGTTTATTTAGTTAAACCTGGTAAAGATGTGATTCCTATACAATTTTTTAGAGAAGTTTTCTGCGAGGGCATTTACTGATTTTGAAATGCACGCATTCGAAGTTGCGGGGAAAGTGTTCTAATTCAATAATTAAATTTTTTTTAGTACTTTAATCATTCCTAACTTTTTTTAAAGGAAAAAACTCTATATACGTAATAAGGAAAATAAAATAAAATTGTTTTATAATAAATGAAGTTAAATTAAGTACTAATTATTTCATATGTAATGACATGATATGCACCTTTCTAAAATTGTATGTAATTTCTTTTGAAATCCGTAACAGAACGTTCCAAAATGTATTGAGGTTAGATTATGTGATTCATAAACCACGTGATTTTAACTAAGAAATGAGGAAATGCATACAAAGAAAAATGAAAAAGCAAACGAACTGAGTGACCTTCTTTAGGTACTTGGACTAATAACGGAACTTTGACGGACGAATTCAGTGAAAATATTTAGTCAGAGAAACAACTGGTGCTTTTTATTGTTGAAGTATATTCTAGAGAAGCGCAGGGTGCTTAGCATAGGCGTCGACTTAAAAAAATCAGGGGGAGGGGGCTAGAAATTGGTTTCTACCCGTGTGTGGTGAGAAATATTCAAATTGAAATTTGAATATACAATAATAAATATTGTATTTATATATATATTACTACTGCACGGTATTATCAAGTTCTGTAACTAACTATCGTATTATCAAAAAAAAAAAAACAAAGCATAACACATTTAATTAAAAGGATTTTTAATTTTTTGCACTATGTTTTTACAACGCATAAAATGTACATTTTTCATTGAGAGCCTAAATATTGATTAAAATCACATTTGTAATACAGCAAATTTACTTTGAAGAAGCATTTAGCGCTAAATGAGCTTTAAAATGGTTGATAATATTGGACAAATCAAAAAAATCAAACTATACTCAAATCTCTAAACAACGACCATCCTATTAACGTACGAATCGTACGATCCAAGAAACGATTGGCCAACCGCTCCATGTGACGACTTTCCCCTATCCCAATGACTGCTATATTTCTGCGTGAAATTTAAATTCACCAATTAACGTTAATGTGGTGGGTGCCCCTCTAGCCTACGTTGTTAGAAGATTCTGAATTACCGATACCTACGTTGTTCGGAGCGACGAGTGTACTTACAAAACTAGAACATATCTTACAATTCTGCAAAACATATTATCTATGACAAAATATTTTCTACTTACTTGTATGTCAGTAAAACCTCATTTACACTAAATTTTAATTAATATCTAATTAAATTTTATATATCCGGTGTGTGTATGTATGTGTGTGTGTGTATGTTATCAGCGGAACCCCCAGTATTGTAAATAATGATTAATAATTAGTAAAAGTATTTTAAATATAATTATGGCGTATTTATGGTAAATTTGTAATAGATATATACCGCAATGGGCAATGACTCTTATAAGTAATAGTACCTATATTTACTATTACTTATGATTGTGTGTAAACTTCATTAATATTTGGAATTATTTAAAATCAAAATTAAAGTTAATTCTCTTTACGATTATGAGGTAGATATCAATTGTCTGTTTGATAGTTGTGTTAGGTTATTTATAAATTAAAGCAAAGTAGTTAAATCAGCATGCATATTTCTAGACAACAATTCTTGACATAATTTTTGTTTGCTTAAAACAATCAACATTAGAATTTTACGATCAGTCAAGGATTATCAATTACATTATTACAAAAGTAATTATTTCATAGCAAAAAATAAATAAAACAATTTAACTAACATTTAAGTAAATATTTGGAGAGTAAACTAATAGTTATAATAGTATAAGTGAACATTGATCATCTCTAAAATTAACTATAGTTCAGATTAAAAACAACGTTTTATTTTTCTTTAATATTAAAGATTTACCTTTGATCATTTATACTAAAACGGTTTCAAAGGGCTTATTTGTTAGTATTTCTTCTTAACAAAAACGTGATCATTATTTGATGATTATCAAGCAAATAAATTCTTTGTCTATGTAATTCTTATACAATTAATGTTTACTTCTTTACCCAGCGAAGGCCGAAGAAACAATACATTATCTCTTCAATAAATCATATTCTATGATAAAAAATACTATCATAGGAGACGTGCTAACTTTGTAAATTATTATAACTATTATAGATGTGATTGATTAATATGTTGTTAAAAAACGTGTACACAATGTCAGGAAAGTGTTGATTAAAATAAAATAATCTAAAAGTAATGATAGTTGTAAGACTGATTATACAAAAATTATTTTTATTTTAATTACAATCATATAGGTATACTAGCTGACCCGACAGACGTTGTCCTGTCTTAACTATGAATATTGAATTCGAATTGGTAATACTTTACTATAAAATTAAAAAAAATAAAATTAAAAATTAATAGAGGTTGATCGTAGAAGGGTGAAAATTAAGAGTAATATGATTTTTTTTTATTCTAAGGTCATGACAAAATAAAAATAAAAATCTTGCCAAAAAAAATTAAAATTTTTAATTAATAAATAAAAAATAGGGGTTAATCGTAGAGGGGTGAAAATTTAGGGTTGTATGTATTTTTGTATGATGTATCATAAAAAAATAAAAACAAAAAATTTTGTCCAAAAAAATAAAAATAAAATTTAAGGGTGGACCACCCTTAACATTTAGGGGGGTGAAAAATAGATGTTGTCCGATTTTCTACCCTAGCCGATATGCACGCTAAGATTCACGAAAATCGGTCGAGCCGTTTCGGAGTAGTTCAATTACGCACACCGTGACACGAGAATTTTATATATTAGATATTTTAAATAACTAAAGCATCATATACTAATTAAATTCTCAAAATTATTAGGTACATACCTACTGTTTTAATGGGTAATTTAATGAAAATAATTTAAATTTATTTAAACGTTATCTAGTTGTAGATTATTTCGAATTTATAAGTAAACATTTTATTATATCAAATAAGAATTATATATATTAGTAAATATTATATTTCCTTTATTTATACATTAATTTTTGGGATACAAAGTAACCTATATCCTTCCTCAGGATCCAAGCTATCTCCCTGCCAAATTTCATCAAGATCGGTTCAGCGGTTTAGCCGTAAAACGATAACAAACAGACAGAAAGATATATAGTTACTTTAGCATATTTAACGTTAGTATGAATCGTAGATAGAATTATAAGTTTATATGAAATTAAAAAAAAAGTATATAATATTGATATTTAATCAAATAAGTCCTCTATTAATAATCCAAAACCAGATAATCAAAAAGTCTAAAAAATCAATGTTTTATAATTTTGTATGTATTTATATGGAAGATAGAAAATTATTTTTCAAAGTATATTAGCAAACATACAAAATAACATATGTTATGATTTTTTGAAAGTACATGGTTCACTAACCAAGGACTTAAATATGAAAATTAGCAAATCTACTTTGAGTTACCTTATTCATATTAGCAATTAAGCTACCCATAGATATATTTTTAGTTAGAATATTAGCTAGGTCAATATCATTTATAATATCTAAGAAATAATAATAAGTACATTATTTTTACATTAGTTATAACGTAAGGAGGCTAAATTAGTGCTCTTTTTACCTCCTTTCTCTGTGCACATGTATTAATTAATTCAAGTAACAAATAAGCACCGCAGGTGTTTGATTGAAATTGACGTTCTTCCGTTTTTGACAGTGTTTATATTCACTATTACAAATCCTTGGTTTGCTGATTAAAGCATATTTTATTTGAGGTCAAATACTGCAGATTTACTCAGTCGGTTAGTCAGTGCACTGAAATTCGCACCGTTATAGTGTGCTTGACAATTAATTGTTGGTGTTTTAAACACTTTTACTTGTATAACTGTACTTTCTGTTTTTTAGTGTATATTTTTATTTTCAATTTTTGAGATTATATTGTATTCGTGTCATGTGGTTTTTCTGTTGATTTTTTTGTTATTGTTGAAATAAAATGAGGTGAGTGGATTTATATCATTAACTAGCAGATTGGGCCCGGTGGTACCCGGGTTAATATCAACAAATTATACACCTAAATTAATAATATAGTTAACATACTATCAAGTGAAGTAAAATATTGAAACAGTAAATTATAGAATTCTTTAGACAATGGCTACTATGTTTTTATATAAATGACATTTGAATGTTCTGTGACATCATGGAAACAAAACACGACTTGATAAAAAAAAATCTAGTATTTTGATGTTAAACCGCATTAAAATCGGTTCAGTAGTTTTCGAATTTACCTGGAACACGTAAAAAAATATACAGAGGTAGAGATAATGGACAAACTTTCATAAATATTTGGTAGAAGAAAAAAGTACTTACTGAATACAAATTTTTATAATCCATGACAATAAGGCATTTATTATCTTTATTAGTGAATTTTTCTGTATAGATATTTCAATATTTTAATGAAATATAAAAGACACTGATATCTATATTTTTATGTGAAAGAAGAAAGAAAGTAACAAAACAATTGACAGATCAATTTTTAAAACATAATTTTACTAAGCCCTCTAGTTTAGTTAGTTGTTAAATGATCTTCTGATTATTTATGAAGCTATCTTTAAAAATAGTCTAGAGAAAATTAAAATTTGTTTTTTTGAAATTAGGGTCATTTTTTATGTCAAATAATGAATCATCAATTGAAGTCAAAAAAATATTAAGGAGAAATGAGGGCAGAATATGAAACTGTAATCACTATGATAAAAAATAATAGAATGTAATTGAATGCTTCAATGAACATCATTAGGAAAGTATTACGAACTATCCCCAAATAATTAAAAAAAATTCTATAGTATAATATATGCTATGTTATTGTTCACGTTTTTTTGTGACTCGTTCTACGTAAAAGTAGCTCATGTTGAGTACACGGACGGTAAAAATGATTAATGTTTATTTATTATAACTGTAGAACAATTTATAAACTAATATGTTTTGCTATTACTCAATAAAAACGTTGTATATACAAAAACATTTTACTTATAATGAATTCTTGATAAGTAATGTGATTCAGAAGTAAAAAGAAACATTTTTAATAAAATATTATCGTTATTTTATTAGTTGGACATTAATTTTAAAAATATACATATATATAAAATATTTTATTTCTTTTGAACCGATATAAGAAATTAAAGATTTTTGTTTATTGTCCCACCACATCTTACCAAATCTCATAAAGCGGGAGGGAGTGGTAGAAATTCAATGAAAAATAACCCACGTAATTAATGGACGTCCCCTATAATAATTAAAAACAGTTAATAAATAAAATGTGCCAATAAAAACTTTTTAATAAAGAAAAAAATTAACGTGACTTCAAAAACTGTTAAAAATTATTATTTAAAGAGTTTTTTGTTCCATTATCGAGAATGTTAAACATTTTTACTAACATTAGCTTTAATTTAACGTTTAATTAATAATCTTAATTGTTTCTATTTACAATTTTGTAGTTCAGAAAAAATAATTTGTAGCTCTACTATATATTTTTGTTTATAAATTAATATAATATATTAATAATGTTGGGATTTATTTATGCAATACAAAGCAAGATTCTGATTGGTTTAAAAGACGATGGTGTGACAGTTACGTATTACCTATTATGTGCGGCTTTCTTGTTGTGAAAATGTAATACGTGAGTGTGAGACAAAAATTCAAACTAAACAAGTAAATTTAAGAAACTCCGCTGAATTAATTAACTTTTTTATCAATAATTGTCATTTAAATTAAATAATCTTCTGTCTTGTTTCGCTTTGTAATTCGAAAAAGTATTATTAAATAATATTTTAATTGTTTTTAAATTGTTCTGTATATTTATTAATGCAGTTTAAATTACAATGATTATAAAAAGATTAGTTTTTATTTTGTAAATTAAATCCTTGAAACGTATTTATTTTTTCGTATGCTTCCAACACTTATAATGCATATAAACATATATGCTGGCGGGGTAGACATGTACATATATGTATTACTATTCAATTATGAAAAAGTAAAGTAATTATCTTTTCAAATAATCAGTAACACAGTTTTATTGACTTCAATAAAACTGAAAAGATTTAAATGATGGTCAAAATATTTGCAAACTTTAATGATAGAGAAAACACTGAACTTAAAGACTTGTTTACACATGCGAATAGTTACGATTTATCGTAGCGTGTAAACAGGACATTGTAGCGATTTATTGGAATTTTATTCCATTTATTGGAATTTTATTCCAATAAATCGCTACAATGTCCTGTTTACACGCTACGATAAATCGTTACGATTGGATCGTTACGATAAATTGTTACGATTTATCGTTGCGTGTAAACCAGCCTTTAAGTATATCAAAATTTAAATCATGAATTTTAAAACGAATTTTTGGTAATGATAGCTTTCCAGTGGCATACCAATGGGAAAGAGGTTAGGGTCAGAACCCTCCCGAATTTGTCAAAATATATACATTGTTGAAGTTAACAATTATGGTAGATTTTTTTTCTGGGTGCACCACTTTCTAGAATTTTTAGCGCAATTCACCAAGGATGCTATGCTCTATTTTCCGTCTATCCTTCCATCCAGTTGTCGTTCACTGTGAGATCTCGGTCCCTTGACCACCTAGAGACCTCAGGTTTTCGCTAAATGGTTGGTTTGTGGTTCTACTTTAGCCCATTTTATGATTTTTTTCCGGTCATTACCCTCCATAGGCATAACGTCCATTAATCATATAAAAATTTTCATATATGGTTTCATGTACCTCGTTGGATTCGGGATTGATTCACAAATCGATTGGCAAGGGTATTTTTTGAGTTGTGTCCATCAAATGGGTTGCGCAGCAACACCCACGTGTGGGTTTTGATAAATTTTTTAACCAGTATTACAAATAACTGTTATTATTTAAAAACGGAAATGCAATGATCTTTTTCCTTGGATTTTGTAATTTATCTTGATGAAGCAATGGATTCATAAGGTCAGGCAACAAATATCATCCAGTTATTTTTAAGGTCGTTTAGTTCAATATCTTGTTTAGGTAATTAATTAATTTAATACAAAGGGTCTCAATTATATAATATTTATTATTTCTTTTGCCTATATATTATTTTTTTATTCTAATAAAGAAGTGGCACTACTTGTATATTGTATTTTATAATATCTAATACATTTTAATGCTGTGTTAAAACTAGAAACAAAACAGCAATACGGTGTGGTTCTTGAAAAATTAAAAAAATCGGCTTTACTATATTTACTTATACTTTTTGTAGGTATATTTCATATACATGGTATAAGAAAGTAAAAAATTAAATGCGAAGTGTTTTAAATATGTACCTACCACTGTTATTCTTATAAAATTTTAATATTGACTTCAGTGGATTAGTTGTGTCTTTCTCAAAAAAAAAATGTTTAATTAAGTTTTTACAAATTTTTGTATAACATACTATATGATGCATAAATATAAACAATAAAAAGCTTTAAATAATGCAATAAATATTTTAAATAATATAAATATAAAATTTACGAATCTTTCGTATTTTAATACAGTTGAAACAACATTAATAACGTTTAGATTTTGGACGTAAAACCTTGAATTCAAGATCTATCAAATGTTGAATCTGTTCTTGACCCAGTAGTAGGCTTTGGTTTTCTAGTTAACACCTAGTTGGAGGTGATTCAACTAATTTACTGTTCTGGTGAAATTTTGTAAGAATCATATTTCAGAGAACTGTTATGTTTATCTGATATTTAGTATCAAATTTGTAATATTTCATTTTTTTAATAATTGGAATAAAAAAACAGTTTTTTGGAGTAAAAGTGAAAGTAGGTATTTTTATTTAGTACTTGGTATAAATATCAGTATACAATTAGAAGAATATATAATATTGAGATTTTTTTTATGGTAGTGGTATTAGTGTTTAAAAATTACTTCAGACGTCATTTTGGAAAAATGTATGTGAAATTTGACGTCATAACCTTCAGTTCTGTATTATCTATTGATGACTCTATGTTGACTAACAAGGGCATGTTTTTTTTTTAAATACGTACATTAAAAAACCATTAAGTAGATCAAATTTGACCTTATTTTTTGTTGATGGATGGACAGTTAATTATTTTTAGGGACAATATATACAAGTATGAATAATTGTTATAAAATATGAACTTAAAATCAATATTTGTCCCTGAAAAAAAAAATTAGAAAATCATAAATAAAAACAATTATTATTGTTGACTAAATTTAATTCAAATATACATATGTTTGAACATCTAAATATTATTTTTGTAAAAATTTAATCAATAAACTTCCTGATTAACATTATTGAGGAAGTATTGTTTCATATTATTGACAAATTAAACAACAACTATAAATAATAAATAACTATTTGTACAGTAAACTCCATAAGTAGTCATCTAGTTTTTATTGCAATTCACTTATCAGAACCTTTAGGGTCCTCTCACTTGATTATTATAATAATAAAATAATTTTTCCATGTAACAAACAAAGACAGATACTTTGAAACTCATTTGCTAGATATAGAGGTACTCTTCGTTTATAGTATCTACCCATATATGTTTGTGAGATTAAATTATTATGTAATCTCGATGATGGTTATCTTATATATTTTGAAATTTGTTGTAAGCGATTCTCACCTTTAGGGTGGAAGACTTATTATGGTGCCGATGGTACCAAATGATTCATTTTAATAAATATGTATTTTTTTATTGTTCAGCTTTAGCTTGAAAATGAAAAGGTTGTAATTTCTAATTACTATAAGAAAATGATAAACTGGCATATACAGGCTGTTCGCGGGAACCGAGTGACCATTGCTAACTTTTGTTATTATATATTAGTGCTAGAAGATCATTTAAATGGGTAAAGTATCAGTATTTTTGCGGGATGAATTATGATGGTGGCAAAAAAAAAAACAATTTAATGTCGAATTTAAATTTGAAATTTTTTTTCAAATGGAATAATACTCGAATAATGGTAAACATTGATAAAAAACTAGATAATTCAAGTAATAAATTAATAAAAGTATGCTATGAAAATTTCATAAATTACAAACAAATTATTAAAAATTTTAAAACAATTATTTTTGACAGATGCGTATTTGAGTATAATTGATAAAATATTATAATTAATTATAATGATTATTATCTTCCATTATCAATAAAACTCAATGATTTGTGTATTAATTACAGCCCTTTAAGAAAATACCGGTATAATTTTGACAGTAACTATAAATGTTATAATTATATGAAAAAACAAACTTATTTATTCATTTTCGTTTATTTCAGATCGAACATGGACATATACGCGCAACCCCCGCCTGAGGCTTCTGAACCTCCCGCAGACCTAGTGCAAATGAACAGAGTGGTTGACGTAACACCAATACAGAAGTTTTACAGCGGCACCAACATCTTTATCACGGGTGGTACCGGTTTCCTCGGAAAGATACTCATAGAGAAGTTACTTAGGTCGTGTCCAGACTTACAGACAATCTACCTCCTCGTACGCGGCAAGAAAGGCAAAGATATGCATACGCGTATTGATGAAATGTTTGACGACCCGGTAAGTTTTATATACTTATCAAAATAATTAATAAATATTGGGGTCATAGACTTATACATTCCCTATCCATCTTTAGAGTAAATATTGGCGAATAAGTGTTAGAGAGACAGAACGATAAAGTAGCCAATACCTACAGAAAAGAGGCAGGTATTGGCTACTTTTTCGCTTTGTCTCTTTAAAGAAAGTGGTCAATTTTGTGTGGCTCTTGCTCAGTCCATTCTATAAGTCTATGGTTGGGGTCAATATATATTAAAAATTAAAAAATTAGAGTGACCATATACATCTTATTGTTTCATCCAATAATATAATTATTTCTTATATTAAGAAAATATTGTTTTAGTTATTTTGGTATTTCTCCAGTAATTGGGCAACTTGGTGTCGCACACTAATTTTATTATTTTATTTTCATTTCGCTGTAATTATTACATGAAAGATGAAAAATAATAATGAATTCTACTTGTTCGTTATATAATTACAGTAAAAATACTGTCACTTATTTAATATTATTTTGAAATCGTAAAACACAGTCCCTTGGTTGGTCACCAACCCAGAATAATGTCAATGTACTTAATTTCAGAAACACGTAATTAGAAATATTAAATTCACTATCGAGATTAATATAATCATCAATTACAAATACCATACTTTTTATTTTGTGAAATTGATGTTTACCTATGAGTTACACTTTCGTCGTGAAATTTGGAGCACAGTCCCCTGTGTCGTTTTTTTTAATCTGTATTATATCGTATAATACTGCAAATTGATTTAAGTCCCATGGTGGACTGTATTTTTCTAATTTTTGTCTTCAATCTAAAGCACTAAATTGAATCAAAAAAAAAAATTTAAGCAAAAATATCATTGAGACACTACCCGTGAAAATTAGTAGAAAAATTCCCATTTATATAAGACAATGATTTCTCGGCCCAATTCAACGTTTCTACCAGTCTGTAATAAGTCGTTGTGGCTTATGAATTTCTGTTACGATTTTGGTAGAAGCTTAGACCCTGAGTATATTAGATTTTTGTAGAGTGCCGTTTTCAACATCAAGGGCAGTAGACAATAAATTAAATGTATTACCTATATGTCGAAACAACAAACTGATCATTAATTTACGGTTATTGCAACATATTAGTTTGTTATAATAAGTGACGTTAACTGTTTTTTAAATTTACATGTGGATTTATGCTATGATGGTGCTTACAATTATTTGTATGACTCATAAAAAGGCCATTTTAAGGGTCATACTCCTCCTTCGATTACAAAATTTGGTTAAGATCGAGTGGAGAGCAATTTGACGCACACTAGCGTTTCGCAATTATAATAAATTAACATATTAAATTATCAAAAAATATAAAACTAATATTGTCAAATTATGAGTTATATTGTTTGTTATAAAAATATTCGAACTATTGGAAAATTTTGTTTTCCATATTTTATTTTCTATTTGATGATATTCGTAGGTGCGCCACATTCGCCGTTGTTCCTCTATCTTATTTATAAATAAAATTTACAGAACAAGTGAGTGAATTAGTAGTTAATGTTGTAGTAGCCTTTGGACAAATATAACGACGTATGATTGGTGCATTTTAAGATGCCGCTTTGCGCCGCCACCTCGATTATTAACGTTTAAAACAAAACACTATTGACTAATTTAAAATTTTTCAGTTTGTTTTGAGGCGGTATTTCAAAATGCACCTATCACACGTCCTTATATTTGTACAAAAGCTGCTACAACTCTTTTTGAAAAATAATAGTTTATTCAGGTCTGTTATGGGATGCACTTTTTATGGATTTTATAGAAGATTGGTTTCTCAAACTATCTCCCTCGGGCTATATTAGTTAAATAATATCTATCGTTGACCCTGAATACTTCTCACGTTTTTTTTAATGAAAAATGGCAAGGACATATATTCAAAAATAATTATACGTTCATTTACTCGTAATCTTTATGTCGGCTCTTTTTTTTATTTGTTGCGAAAGAAATGCAGTTTAATTTTTAATTAAAATAATGAATAATATTTTTTTGGACTGTATTTATAAAATATAATGGTGTTTTTTTATGGGCTTGGATATTGTCATTTGAAATATAATTAGTCATGCACGTGCCAATATTTCTTTGAATAAATTTTTTATTATTTTTTTTAATGATATTGAATTTGTTGATCATTAGGTCAAATAAGATCTATATAATTCGAGAAAAAAAATTGTAATCAGGGATTTTACGATGGGAACAGTCACTTATATTACAGCAATTTGGTGTAGTCATATTTACCTTGTTTTTATAAAAAAATATATGAAATTATTCATAAATTTTTACATAATGAATAATGTGCTCCGGTTTCATTCCACATGTCTGATTTCAATTATATTTACAGATATTCGAACGGCTAAAAGAAGAAAACAGCAAATTCCGTCATAAAGTTGTCGGAATTACCGGCGATTGTTCGATCGCTGGTCTAGGTTTGAACGTTTCAGACCGCAGCAGACTGATTGACAATATCAACGTGGTGTTCCACGTAGCGGCCACTGTACGCTTCGACGAGAAGCTTCGTCTAGCTCTAGCTATTAATGTGAATGCGACGAGAGATCTTCTGGATTTATGTAAACAGATGATGTCATTAAAAGTAAGTGTAGTTATTTATTATATTTGATTTTATAATTTTGTTTGGCAGTTCTTACTTGGCATTTACACGAAAATGTTTTTTTGGAAATCGAGACTGGCTTGAATTGATATAAAAGCTTGTTTGTAATTTTTATCGAAAAATTCGATATGTCACATATAAAAAGTAATTGTTATTTTTTATTGTACTTTTTTATAGATCGTTTATAGTCAAATATAAATTTTGAAATAAATTATTCGAGGTGTAGTAAAATAAAAAATAGGAAAGCCAGTATTATTTTAAAAAAATGACACTCCTACATGGAGTCTTATTAGAAATTGTTATTAAAAACCCGGTATGGTCTAATAAACTTTAAGTCCAATGAAACAATCATTAAAAACTAATAATTACAAAATATAAATATATTTTTTCCGCGAAAAAACGTGCATGAAATTTTTTGTAACCTTCGGTATTTAGTGCATTTAAATGCATTTTTAATTAGACCTTGGTATTCCTATACCTAACCACATAAACTAATATGCATATTTTGCATTTTTTTACCTATAGATAAACATAAAAATATTATGCACCATATCATTATTTTTATTTTCAATTTTTTTTAACAATGTATTCTAATAGGTGTTTAACTGTGTGTATGTACGTACATACATATGTAAGCATAAATTACAAAGTTTTTTACGTTTAGGTAAGACACAGTAGTTCTCAAACTTTTTTAAAATCAGAAAGAAATGTCAAATAACAGCACTAATCTAGAGTGCTATGATCTCTTTAATCTATATAAATAAATAAATATCGCGGTGAGTTAAACAAGGCAAATTTAATAATCTGTTTCATTTAAGATTGCAGTGTTGGGTGGGGATTAGACGGTACGATTCACACTGGCACTGTTCTATTATACTAACTAGTCCACTTTAAAAAAAACTGGCAATCGTTTTTACATACACTCTATGGGTATTATGACGTCATCTGACGTTGAGATCTGCTCTTTCTGATTGGTTAAACCAGCGGTTTCCAAACTTTATGTAACTACGCCTCCCTTTAAAAAAAATCTCTTGCGCCTCCCCCCCCCCCTTTATTTTATAAAATTATACAAAAATATTTAAAAAAGGTATAAAATGTATTTTTTACGTATAAAATTTATTTTTAATGCGATGAATGTATACTTGTTTATTAGCACAAACTTAATTAAATCTAGGTGTTATTAAGGGGAGTGCTTTCACTCAGATTTTTTTTAGAAGTATCGCATGATAATTCTATCAGTTTTGCTTTTTCAATAATAGTTGTCAGTCTAAAACTTCACAGTAACGTCCCTTTCAGTATACAAAAATAATGTTATGTTATAAAAGTTTATATATATGTATATATTTTTTATTTATATAACTTAAATGTGATGTTATGAAAATTAAATTTCCGTTAAATTTTTCGCGCCTCCCTTTGCACTAGTACGCGCCTCCCAGTTTGGAAACCACTGGGTTAAACAAAGGATTATTTTAACCAAAATTGTGTTACTTTAAAATTCAAACTATCTTACAATATTAAATGATGCAGACTATATTCATATATGTTTTTATATTAATTTAATTATATTTTTTTACTAAAAATATAATTATTTTCTAGTCGGTAGTTCACGTTTCAACGGCGTATTCTCATTGCAACTTAAAAACAATCGAAGAGAAGTTTTATCCAGTTCCACTTCGACCGGAAGATGTTGAAATAATGTTAAACAAACTGGACGACCGTCAACTTGAAGACATCACACCAAAGTAAGTTAATAACTTGTAAATAACAGTATTTTCGTAAGAATAACTATTATCAATGTGTAGTAAATGATTTTCTGGAAGACCTTGTTTCGGTGGATTTTGACATAACACGTTATTAAAATTTATATAGTAGGTATGTTTAAAATATTAAATCAAGTATTTCGATAAATTTAAATATTAACCTTATAGAAATTTGTAACTATCTAATAGAAGCCGATTGTTTCCAAGAGAGACATTCAAAGTTCAATATCAATGTGTTGATCTAATGATATTACAATGAGATTCAACAGTTATTTTGACTCATGTTAATTAATATTAGTCATTGTTTACAAGAAAAAAATGTTTGGTTCCTTTCTGGTTGTCACATTTTTGTGGGTTTTAAATAGTAACCCACAACAACACGAAACTTTTCATTTCTATACCATCATTAGCTGTGTCCGCAGTTTCGCTCGCGTGTACTACGGAATTATTGTTCAGCGAAATATGTTGGTACAGAAAAATTTTTTTTGGTTTCTTTCTGGTTGTCACATTTTTTCGGGTTTTAAATAGTAATCCGCAACAACTTGGAGCTTTTTTATTTTAATAGTATCATTAGCTGTGGCCGTGGTTTCGCTCGCGTGTACTACGCGAATATTGTTCAGCGAAATAGGTACAGAAATATATTTTTTTATAAAAATATGTTATAGATATGGATAGTTAAACTAAATAAATAGATATTTTCTATTTAGATTTTCTCGTACGAATTTCCGTTTTGATATTCTTATTGAGTTTCTTATTTTAGTTTTTAGAAAATCATATACGAACACGCGAAATATTAACACCAATTAGAAATTATTTATGTAACATAATAATATAATAATATGAAAAGTAAATAAACAGTGCATGCATATACTAGCATAGTTATTACTGTGTTGATGTTCTACATACATTCATTACTTATGTGTACCTTTATATAATTTATAAAACCGTATTATCAATATATTTGTTTACAAAAAAAAATTCATTAATAAATGTAAATAATTATTTACTTATACAATTTATTTAAAATTAAAACAATAAAAATAATTTTATCAATATATAAGAATTAACTTATTACCCTATACAATTTCATACACCCCCTCGTACCAAATTATTGCCTGTCTCTATACAATTATATTTTACTTTCTAGAATCCTTGGACAATGGCCAAATACTTACACGTTCACCAAAGCTCTCGCAGAGGAAATGGTTAAAGAAAGAAGCAAAGGACTCCCTATTGGAGTATTCAGACCCGCTATTGGTGAGTTTCCACCCTTACACATAATAACAAACCGCCCATATTTATTATAATTACATGTTACCGCAACCCCTGTGACATAAGGGATGTTAGTAACGTAATAGTGTATTAAATCTTTAATGAATTCTTAGAAAGCATATTACTTAGAATCAATTATTTTTAATAATAGTATTTAGATTTTGTTGACAAAATAATAGGTAGGTATTTTAGATGCAAAGTTAATTTGTATTGTAAGATATTATATTTTATTACGTCTAAGGTTTTTTTAATAGACTTGAATATTATCATTAAAAAAATTAATAGGGTATTTCATTTATTTATTATTTCTAATTTTCTGATGAATATCAATTATATAATATAACTGACTTTTTTATAATAATATAATTTGATAGTCAACAAAAAAATGTACGAAAAAAACTGCTCAATAATAACTGTGTTCGTTTATAAGAAATCAATAACGCGGATAGTAACTATTTGGTTCAATAGGTATTTAAACTGTTGTTTTTTTATTCAATTACTTAACACAATTGGTGTTAATACGATATCAGTAGGTACTTGTGACAGCGAGAATAACCCGGTTATTTTTCGTGTTACTGTAGTCTGCTGTCATATGACTCCCATACATATATTTTTATTATACTCATTTCTTTTTATATCTACCTATTATGCCTCTGTTGCTATTTGTGTTTAAATTTTCAAAATATTTAGTGTAATTTAAAAATTATTTTTTTAATTATATTGAATTTTATCATTACCTATCAGGTATACATTGGCGTTACCAGATTTCTTTAGGGGGAGGAATATATATAAAAAAATTATTTGCAAAATCTCTCAGAGGAGATACAAAAAGTCATTAGACAGAGAAAAAGAATGCATAATATGTATTTAATTTTCGTGTTATATTTAAATCAATTTTTTTTCGATCTTTAAATTTCCTAAGATTACGTTAATGTACGTATACGAAAGTCCTGTGACACCTTTCACATTTCAATTGTTTACATTAATCTATATCTATAAAAGAGTTTGTCCTTAACCACTCACTCACTCACTCACTCACTCATATATCAACGTACAGCCCAAACCCCTGGACCTAGAAACGTGAAATTTCGTAGGTGCCTTCCTTTTATGATGTAAGCACCCACTAAGAAAGGATTTCTCGAAATTCAACCCTTACAAGGTTAAAACAGGGTGTCAAAATTTATATAATTTTTTTTTGTGTTCGCATTAAATAGAAACTTATCGAACATAAGCGCTCTATAATATAAACAATGAAACAATTATTTCAGCATTTCAACCTCTATGGGAATGGGGGGGGGGGGTAAATTTTTTATATATTTATCTTTATAATTATTCATGATATTAAAGTAAATTCGTATAAACTAATATTCAATTAAAAATGAAAGTTCGATATTCAAGCCCTAATAGCATGGGACGGGGACGAGGATGGATTTAGATATGTTTATCTGCATACCTGCTTTACTTATAAAGGTAAATTCGGGCAAAATAGTAATCTATTAAATATACATTGAATAGACATTCAAATTCAACCCCTGATGGCGAGTGGCGAGGGTAGACAGTTTTTACAATTTTCAACTAAGATCCGAGATATTTACCTTTTTTTATAGGTAATTAATAAAAATCAATATAACAACATGTAATATGTCATCCCCTATCACGTATGGAGGGTTCTAATTAGTTTCGAAGTTTACGCGAGCGAAGCCGCGGGATCCCGCTAGTATTGTATATAACGTTTAACAGCCGTGAACGAACCCAGAATCATAATGAAATTTTAATTATTTTAATGATAGTATCGAAATAAAAATGATATCGTCTCGCCTTATTAAAATTTATGTCATCTTGAACCTGTTAGTATTATTTTAGGGTTTTCAATTAATAATATTTTCGATTAATAAAACCATTGATATGTTTCTTATGTTTGATATTCACTGCGCCATCTACCGATGACTTCAGTAAACATACAGTATAGCGTACTTCTTTTGTAATGCGTTACATAAATACTGATTTCCACACTGTAAATACAGTTTTCAACATAACAATATTAACAATAAGTTTGTTTACTTGTATTGCAATACATAATATATGTATGTGTACATATATGTAAATTAACAAGACTAAATTTATTTTTGGATACGTTCATTCATACAGTGATACTTTTATTGAATTTAAATTTTTATTTTATGACGAATATTTTATTAATAAAAAAATATAAATACTTGTGGAACTATAGATGTTATATTTCTTAATACACTATTATACTGATGTAATTATACTAATGGAAATTGTTTCGCAGGGACGGACTAAGGAGAAATATCATTCAGACAATAAAGACACTGGCACCAGTCTTGAATGTATTAAGCGCAAAGTGTGTTATTTTCTTGGATTGGTGGGCTATTTTTTGTAATTCTCATGAAATTATGTTACTAATAAAACAACTACCTCTTAATTAAATCAATTTAATTACTAAAATTCGCAAATATAGTTTATTTTTGAATAATAGCCTTTTATTTTGTATATGTTTTTTCTCCAGTAATATACAAAGTAAAACCAGTAATGAACACTTGCTAATGATTATAAAATTATTAGTACTACTACATAAACATTATAAAATAAAGAGTCGTAAAATTTAAAATAATAATGTGAAGCATTTACATAAGAAAATACACTTTTCTTGACAGTGTGCCGAACCGCAATAATTATTTATCCACTGTTTTTAAACAAAATCATCAATTATAATTAAATCACGCTGTGAGATATATATAGAAATGGCAGTAATCAAATATCAACAAATATTTCTAATTCAGTAGGTACATATATTTAAGGGGTCTACGACAAAAGGCAGAATCCCGAAAGGCAGACATGGACAAAAGGCAGACATGGACAAAAGGCAGACATGGACAAAAGGCCGACAAGGACAAAAGGCAGAATCCCGAAAGGCAGACATGGACAAAAGGCATACAGACAAAAGGCAGACATGGACAAAAGGCAGACTCCCAAAAGGCAGACATGGACAAAAGGCAGACACCCAAAAGGCAGACATGGACAAAAGACAGACTCCCAAAAGGCAGACATGGACAAAAGGCAGACATGGACAAAAGGCAGACACCCAAAAGGCAGACATGGACAAAAGCCAGACAAAAAATTTATAAAATTAATAATATCTTTATGGAGTGAGGGGCTTATAAAATACCCCCTACCTTCTCAAAAAAAATATAACATTAAAGTAAATCAAATAATACAATATTATTTTTAGGGAGGGGCATATTTCATAAACCCTCCCCCCTCAAATATAATATTAATTTATATAAATTTTTTTCTGCCTTTCGTCCTTGTCTGCCTTTTGTCCATGTCTGCCTTTTGGGAGTCTGCCTTTTGTCCATGTCTGCCTTTTGGGTGTCTGCTTTTGTCCATGTCTGCCTTTCGGGAGTCTGCCTTTTGTCCATGTCGGCCTTTTGGGAGTCTGCCTTTTGTCTGTCTGCCTTTTGTCCATGTCTGCCTTTTGTCCTTGTCGGCCTTTTGTCCATGTCTGCCTTTTGGGAGTCTGCCTTTTGTCCATGTCTGCCTTTTGGGTGTCTGCCTTTGTCCATGTCTGCCTTTCGGGAGTCTGCCTTTTGTCCATGTCTGCCTTTTGGGAGTCTGCCTTATGTCCATGTCTGCCTTTTGTCCATGTCGGCCTTTTGGGAGTCTGCCTTTTGTCTGTCTGCCTTTTGTCCATGTCTGCCTTTTGTCCTTGTCGGCCTTTTGTCCATGTCTGCCTTTTGTCCATGTCTGCCTTTTGTCCATGTCTGCCTTTTGTCCGGGTCCCACATTTAAGTTAAAAATGTTTAACACTAGAGTGTTGTTCAAGACAGTACCTTATCTATCTGTAATTTATATAGGTACAAAGAAACGAGTCTTAAGTGCCTGTCTCATCAACACCTAGTCCAAATCTCTGAACCTAAAAATATGAAATTTTAGGGGTGTATTCCTTTTATGATGTAATCATCCACTAAAAAGGGATTTTATTCAACTCCTAACAGGGTGTTAAACTTTATTTTATTTTAATACGTCTATCTGCATACCTGCTTATATTATTAAGGTTAAGTTCAAACAAAATACATTTCAAACAATAAACAAAATAATAATAATTTATTTTTAATTTGCAGTAACATCGACATACAAAGAACCAATAGTTGGTTGGATCGACAATCTGTACGGACCTACCGGAGTCGTCGCCGGAGCGTATACCGGAGTACTGCGCACACTTCACTGTGATGAGCACGTGAAGGCCAACATCGTGCCCGTGGACATGTGCGTCAACGCTCTCATTACCTGTGCGTGGGACGTCGTCAACTCGAAACACGAACGGTGAGCGTTTTTTTTTTGTGATTATTCATTATTTATTCACGCACAATATGATAAATTGGTAATTATGTATAATCACCCAAAATATTCAGATTATGTTAATTTCTCTTTTCAAATTTACTGATTATTGTTCATAATATCTAGCATATGCTGGTAAATTTGATAAATATATTCTAAAACGAATTAATTCTTCTAGTAATTATGTTGTGTAAGTTTAATAAATGAAAAAACTCCCCTTTTTCATCTAAATTATTATTGTTTGATAGTTGAAATCGCTAACACTTTTTAATACTAAACCGATTAACAAATTTCATAACTGTACCATAATGGGTTGTCTAGTTATTAAATAAACACTCATTTTGAGCAAAATCTTTGGAAGGCTATAGTTCCCTTACGAAGAATTTCCGGACACATCTTCGAACTACTGTTAATTTTTTTTTACACTAGTTGTAAGTCATCCTGTGTATGGTATTACCTGGTAAATATCAATATTACCGTATCAAATAGAGTTCTTAAATGATAAGGTTTCCCAGTAATTGAAAAAATAATCAAATGGAATACAATTTTGTTTCATTCCGGTTTCTGTAAAATTCCGTATTCACCGCCATAATTTCATTACGTTAAATTATTGTTAATTACGTTCAAGCAGTCTGAAGAAGTTTTGCAGTACTGCCAACCTATTTTTTGGTTGTCAATTTTCATTATTGATTTCGTTTGAATCCAGTAAACGTCATTCAGGTTGAAAATTTGGTATATCTTTTACGTTCAGATTCTGGAATAAAACAGAATGGTATTTCATTCCGCTTGATTATTTTCTCAATTACTGGATTCAGTTTGAAAATAAACAGGATCGAAGTCACAGATATTTCTAATATAATGTAATCATAATAATAATAGCAGAACATGTCTTAATAAAATACATATATTTACAGTGACAATGATGAAATCCCGTTATACAATTACGTCTCGACAGCCGAAAGTCCAATCACGTGGGGTGAATTCAACAACCTCAATGTAATGTACAGCAAAAACTACCCTTTCTCTAAATCAATCTGGTGTTTGAACTTCTCAATGAACAAGAACGAATTCGTCAATTCGCTATACGTCCTGTTCCTTCATCTCGCTCCGGCGTTAGTTATCGATGCGTTCTCGGCGATCTGTGGCCAGAAACCCAGACTGTTGAAGATGTACAAGAAGGTCCACAAGTTCTCGAATGTTCTCGCGCATTTCTGCACGAACGAGTGGGTGTTTACAAATAATAATGTACAGTCGATGTGGAAGAGGTTGGGTCAAGCCGACAGAGGGAAGTTCTTCTTTAACGTTGCTGAAATTAACTGGTTAGCGTACTTCAGAGATTACGTGAAAGGTGTTAGAGTTTATTTGTTCAAGGACCCGATAAGCACAGTACCGACAGCTACAAAGAGAAATAACAGGTATGTAGTTACGTTTTTTTTGTTTATAACCAACCCTAAATCATGACATTATTCTACAGAGTAGCTATCAACACTTACAAAAACTTTACAAAGTAGAGTTTCAGTACTTGATACTTCAAGTAGGTACTTTTAGAACGTAATACTTGAATTTATTTAACAAGTTGAAGTACTCAAAAAAATATTTAAAAATAGCTTGAAGAAATCATTTTAAACTTAATTGGCGTATGTACATTAATGCCATTGTTACATTTTTTGCTAATTTTTTTATGATACAATCAAATAATCAACTGTAACCTAAATATGGTATCAAATCAACTAAATATACTTTTACTGTATAGATTGTTATAAATGTATGTTTTGCTGTTATGCTTTATGTATTGCATATATAATATGTTATATGTTTAGATTAATATTGAAATTTACAGAATTTATTAATGATTTCATTAATGATGGCCCTCTAGAACCATAAGCATTGCTTCCAGTTTTTAGAGATGATCTAGTTAACCACGACCTGACTTTCCTTACATATATAAGATATTATAATATAATATGTAAAGTAGTAGCAAAGTAAAATACACTGATTATATCAACCGAAAATAGTTTCAATGAAATTTTTTAAAAATAATTGATTTGTAAAAAAAAGCTTCACGCCAGTAACACTTTTGACCCCTCCTTCCTTTACGTAAGGATTTGTAAAGTTTTACGGAACCCCCGTCTTCTTTGAAAGCCTTACGTTATTAATTAATTTACATTCATAATTATTTATTTGATAATATTAAAGCGACATATTGATTAATAATTAGACCTATATTTATATAACTAGCTGCGCAGCGTACTACGGAATTATTGTTTAGTCGGTTTTTGAAAAAATATACATCTTTTTATTCTTTTAAATCCTTACTACATTATATAGTTCAATATTTAACTTGATTTACTATTATCGCCATTGCTTATTTCTTATGCTACCTAACGTAACAAAATATATTCTAAAACCTGGGCAAAGAACAGATCTATAAAAAAAACACGTAAATCATATAAGTGGTTCTCGAGTGAAATAATATGTACATATGTGTGGTATATCTAATATTGAATTTGGGACGTGAGATACTTTTAATATTTCTACTTCGAAATATATGAGAAGAATACGTTTGTAAAAGTACTAATTACATTTTACATATTTGATTTTATTCTAATAAATATTTTGATGTATTTATATTTATAAAATTATCGATGTTATGTGTATTGAAAATATGTGCAAAAAGGGAAAGAAAGTGAAAATAAGTGAATAATTGAAGTAAGTACTGCATAGTGTATAGAAGCGTCGAGAGGTTATGACCTGGTTTAATGCTGTTATAAAGTAAAAGATGTCTTTTGAGATGCTAAAGTGAATGTACCATATGTAAAGGGGGAGACAGCAGTTGGAAAAAATCGAAAAAAGAAAAGAAAGTGAAGATCCATTGGCCACTATAAAGTGAAACAAATGCAAGTAATGAGCATCACAATCTCGTGGATCTTGCCAAGAGTAACTACTAAGAGTTGTTACTCAAGTTAAAAACATGAATACTGTCGTGGTAAGTACTAGTGATTTTTTTTCGTTGAGTGCTTTTCTATTTTATCAAAAAGTGTTGTGCTTCGAACTAATGAATTACCTGGATTTTTTTATTATTTGAATATAGAAAAGCTGTGTTAATATTTTGTGTGTGGAAATTTTGGTTTATTTTTTTATTCTAAATTCTGTTTTCTATGTTTAAAAACACGGAAGCTTTGTATAAAAATACATTGGAACAATGCTTCCTTCTTTATTTGACATTTAGTAGTTTATCATTTTCATTTGCTCTTACTGTATATATCATCTAATGTTCAAATTGATCAACTATTAAATGATCAAGTTTAAGGAAGGAAGAAATTTAATAACAAATCAAAAGTACTCAATCGGATAATGTAAAAAAAATGTACGACATCTGTTAATAAAAGATTTGTTATTGTTTATAGCTCTTTGCTGCCTTAGTGGCATTAGCTCAAGGGCGCCCTGAAGCAGGATACAGTTACCAAGCTCCAGCACCACGTCCGATACCTTCAGGAAGTTACGGTGCACCAGGGGGCGGTGGTCATGGAGGTAGCATTGGAGGAGGACATGGTAGTATCGGCGGCGGATTCGGTGGAGGACATGGAGGTTCAATAGGGGGAGGTCATGGTGGTTCCATCGGTGGGGGATTTATAAGCGGTGGAGGCAGTTTCGGGGGTAGCGGAATCGGAGGAGGTAGTTTCGGAGGTAGTGGAATCGGGGGAGGTTTCGGAGGTAGTGGAATTGGAGGAGGTTTTGGAGGTGGTTCCATTGGAGGTGGTTTCGGAGGTGGCTCTATTGGAGGTGGTGGATTTGGTGGTGCTAATACCGCCATTGTCCAGAAACACATCTACGTACATGTCCCACCACCAGAACCTGAAGAATTCAGACCACAAAGACCAATCAATGTAGCTCCACCACAGAAACACTACAAAATCATCTTCATTAAGGCACCAGCCCCACCAGCCCCAACCGCGCCGGTCATTCCTCTCCAACATCAAAACGAAGAAAAAACTCTCGTATACGTACTTGTCAAGAAACCAGAAGAGGCTCCAGAGATCGAAATCCCAACCGCTGCTCCGACCCAACCTTCCAAACCAGAAGTATACTTCATCAAATACAAAACACAGAAACAGTCTGTCGGAGGTGGTCATGGCGGTGGAATAGGAGGCGGTATCGGTGGAGGACATGGAGGTTCAATCGGCGGAGGAATCGGTGGAGGACATGGAGGTTCAATCGGTGGAGGACATGGCGGTTCAATCGGTGGAGGACATGGCGGTTCAATCGGCGGAGGAATCGGTGGGGGACATGGAGGTTCAATCGGTGGAGGACATGGATCAATCGGCGGAAGCAGTATCGGTGGTACTGGCATTGGTTATTCTGGCTCATCTGGACCTTCCTCAAGTTACGGTGCTCCAGGACAAAGTGGACCATATTAAGCATCATTCACGGAAATATCATCACATAAACTTTAATATACGGGTTAAATGCAATAGAAAAATAGAGAGAGAATGAGAGACAGAGAGAGTCACAAATCACATACGGTTGGACAATGGCAGACGACGGTAGCTACTAGGCATTGGCCAACGGTAAAATGCGCGCTGACATAACGCGTTAGAGATCTAATTATTAATTAATTATTGCTAATCTTGTTGTATATATGTAAATTTCTTTCCCTTCCTCTGTGTACATTCATTATTTTGTAATAATTATGTATTATTTTTATATTATATTGTATGATACAATAAAACAGTGACAATATATGTATTTTTTCAAATATGGTTTGTTTTCTATTTTTAAACTGATTTAGTTCCCACGTTAATGCCTTTCTCCGCAGCTTCCTTTCTTATGTTATCTTATTGTTGTAGCTCGTAATTATATACACAGATGTATTACTGATTTGTACATACATGTGTGTTATAATATAACTAGGCTGTACCCCTGGGCGCTTCGCGATTCAACTCCCAATCGTGCTATATTTTGATACATAAATTTACTTGGGTCTCAGCCTTCGGTTGCGATCCGCGTATGTTATATACTAAGCCCCTAATAATTAACTTTTTAATTTAGCGGTGCTAATCACTTATCATTACAGTCGAACTGCATTGTAGTCCATTTAATATTTGTGTTTTTGATACATCTAATCTTATTAGATAAAAATAATTTGGCGTTTGGTTGGTTAATTAGATACATACATCTTTCAATTAAATCAGAAAAATATCGTTTTCTCTTCAATGAAACAGCAAAGGTTTTTTTTTCAGGGAGTGTTTTTGTTGAATAATAATTTAAATAATAAATAAAATCATTTATCAAAAATACTATTTGAATGGGTTGATACATTATACTATGCATAACAAAGTCTATTTATAAATAAATAGTTTATAAAAAAACGATTGGTATTAACAATTCTTTCTTTTCTGTTACAGATTTATTTGGATCCAGCAAGTAATCAGAAGCCTGTCCAACTTTTTATTAGTGTATTGTGTATTTAACATAATTTCCTCGTTATACACGAGTTTAAATTATTATTAAGTACTTGCCGATATTTATTGTTATATTGTACAGTAATTCTATTTATTATAAGACTATTTAGTGATAATTTATACAGTGGAATCAACTGACTTAACTTCATAACAGACGTGTTAAGATTGGACAGATTTGACATATAGTCTATATATCAAAAGACATGACAATAGCCGATTTGTATTGTGTCTATGTTTCGTCTATGTACGAAATTAGGTCGCGAAACCGCTGAATTTATGAATGAAAAAATTCTTACAATTTTTCAATCATAACCTCATTTATTTTGTTGTTTTGTTTTTATTTATAGTAGAGCCAATGTTTTACGAGTTTTATTTTAATGTATTTTATTCTGGTTTAATACATTAAAATTTGTTCAAAATCAGAAGAAAATATAATGTTTGAAAGTTTACTATTTTTTTTTTAATTTAAAAATATCATGAAAGCTATTTCTGTTAATTTATTATTTGATTATCTTATTGTAAAAATAAGATAAATTCATATAGAATCAAACTTAAAGGTTTTTAAATAAATGTATTATTAGTATACTTGGCTCTATAAGTTGTTGGAATTTTACATAATTATGTGAAATGTTTTAACATTTATATTGCAATATATATTTTTGATGTAAGGTTGATGTCAAATACAAATAACTAAAGAAATAATATTTTAAATAATATATATCGAAGTCTGAAAACTGATAGAGTTTTTATTGAATATTAAATATGTTTTAGATTTTAAAAGTACTTATTCTCAAATTTATTTAAAGAAATTAGGGAATATTTATTAAATTAGTATTAAAATATATTTTCCATTAGAAAAATTAAAAAGGTGGATTTATTTATTTTATGTTTTAAATTATTTAATAAAATTGTTAAAAAATTAAGTAAACCAATTTTTTATATTGTACGAAAATTCAAAATAAACATTTTTTACATATTTATATATTTATATTTATTTTCTTATACCTACTTATTATATTATATTACGAACATAATTTATTCAGTGTTCGCAAGAACCGTGTGATCATTGCTAACTTTGTAATTATTGAATCTAGAAGATCGGTTAAATGAGCAAAGTATTAAAAAAATTTCTGGGATGAATAATGGCGGTCTCAAAAAAAACAATTGAATGTCGAAATTTAGAGATATATTGAAATATAACTTTTTTAATGGAATATCCTGTATTACCTATTACTATTACTTACCTATTGCACACCCCAAGCAGGCTTTGCTTGGAAGTGTGTTCTACTCTCGTCCTAAAATCGTTTTTCGTATATAAATTGATAAAATGAGTATTATATCTTAAATTTCTTCAGTATCTCACTTACATTTTTACATTTTCTGATAGAAAACATTACAGTCTCCATTTTTGCTTAGTTTAATATCGATCGGTTTTAATTTTCTGTTATAAAAATATAAATAAAGTTCAATTTGTCGATTTAACCCGCTTTTTTGATAGAAACGCCGAACTACAGGCTAGAATTCGAAATAAATTTGCACCAATCCTTTTGAATTCACTTCATCTATTATCAGAATAGAACCCTATTAAAACTCAACAAAATTGGATAACTAGAAGTAACGAAATTTGCAGTTTATTTAAACAAAAATTCATATTTTGACAAGAAATTTTTTTACAAATAGAGTAGTTGCTATTTATAATTTATTAATAGTAGTAGGCGCTATTTCTTCATATGTCAATTCAAATTCCATAATTATTATATTGTGTTAATTAATATATTAATACGTGCTGTATTTTAATTATTTTATTCAAAGCCAATCAATCTTTTTAATCAAGATAAAATCTGGTAAGTTTGCATTTTTAAAACAAATATATTATATACGTCATATAACCTATAAACGTTACATTGTTGTTTCATTTTAAATGCTAGACATCAGGTGAACACAGCTGTTATCGCTGCATTATGTGGATGTATTTATCTTTTTAATTATTATTAGATATTAATTAATTTATTTACTTTATACATTTTACAAAAAAAATATGTTATATAAAAATTGTAAATTAAAATGATTGTTGTTTTATTACAATACATCCTAAATTTAAATAAAAAAAGGTAATAATCGATTGATATCAAGATTCATTGTTGATTTTCTAAAAAATCTTAATGAGTGATAAACTTCATATTATATATTTATATAATATTAATTACCTCCAATCTTTTTTTCAAACATCCTTTTAAGTTTCACCAATTATATTGTACCTGTACCGTATTTATTTGATATTATAAGTTAATACATTTTTTTATGTTTAAGGGGTGTGCATTTTATGGCCTAGCCATAGTATTATTGTATTTTATAGCCTCTTTATAAAAGTCTTATACATGTATGGTGGTAAAATTAAAAATTCAAAAACAGTAATTTCAGGTAGGTATTTATGCCATTTGTTCGCAGATTTTTAACATTTTTGAATTTGATTGATAAAGAAACAAAGTATTATTTATTATATTAAATTATATATATTTTTTCATTAATACTAAAAAAACGTTAAAAATCTGCGATAAATATATTGATACTTTACCTATTTTAACGATTTTCTCGCTCCAATAATAACAATGTTAGCAATGATCACTTGATTTCGGCGAATACCTAGATATTGATAGATAGAATATACTATCTTTTAAATTATAACAAAGTAAAACTGTTTAATCTGTCAATAAATATTACACAATATTCTATATTTTACCCCTTTTAAACTGAAAAGGTACAGTAATATATTACGTAAATATTGTAGATACATATATATAATATATACATACTATTTCTGCATTTATTGCACAACATTACAAAATTATTGAAATATAAGGATTTGATTAATATTTATGCATAAAACTACAAATACATTGACAAGTGTCAATATATATACATTTTGTACAGTGTATGTAATTATTGTGTATT
Source organism: Sialis lutaria (assembly GCA_949319165.1). NCBI lineage: Eukaryota > Metazoa > Arthropoda > Insecta > Megaloptera > Sialidae > Sialis > Sialis lutaria. The sequence continues at coordinate 3,998,520 of OX439236.1, forward strand.
AAGAAGTGATAAGATCTTATAACTAATTACTTTATTGATATAAATAATGTCAATTGAGTTTTAAGGTCATTTAAGATCTATCAAAAATATCGAAAAGCAGATATGATTGGTTTGTATTTTCAATAGGTATGTTTATTTATTATTATTATTAAAACATACATGTTATGTATTGATCAGTTATTTATATTTTAAAAAGCTTTTTAACCTTGCACTATACCGGTAAAGTTAGTCAGACGATTGATATACATAGATGTATTAATGTATTTTATAGGCTCTGTTTTTTACAATAATAAGTTTTTTTGAGTTTACAGGCAAAATAATCCATTTCGATAGTTTTAAAAACTAGTGATCCGTTTTTAATGAGAGTTTCATTATTCAAAATAGAATTAGGGCTGGCTATATGTAATAATAGAATTACGAGAGACTCATGTAAAGAAAAGATTACAATTAATAATTTCTATGTGAACTTAATGGTGGTTGTGATATTGATGTTTTTGAACAAATTGAATTTTTTTTAAGAGAAGACGCATTGACATTCAGACAGACAGACAGGCGGACAGCCAGAAGTGATCTTTAAGGGTTTCGTTTTTTTATTTTTGGGTATGAAACCCAAAAAACATTTTATGTATTCAAATTCCTAAAAGAATTAGATTTCATACAGCGTACACTGAATTTATGGAAACAAAAATTTAACATTATTTTAATTAAATTAGATTATGATTTGTTTGTTACGGCCTAGAGTTAAGCTACATTTTTTTTAAATATGCATACAATTATTTTTAATCTATAATCTGTACAGTTCCATAACACGAAAATGTAGAAGCTTTATTTTATTTATTAAAAACTGATCTAGCAGACATCAAATAGACGTTACTCCGAATCAAGCGTGCTGCAACTCTTGGCCCCTAAATCCTATCATGGACCCCCAACTGGAATTATTATGGCGGGTCCTCTAATAAATTTTGTTTGGTTAATATTAATATCTCTTTTTTAGGTCTTTGAATAAGAAAAAAAATCTAGGTATGTTCGAATGACATTTTTTGGTCTTTCAATTAAAACTTTGAATTAATTAATATCAATCAATTACTTTTTCTTTTACTCACCGCACCCTAGAGTCCTGTCAGATTCCTCCCCCCATGTGAGGACCATGGTGCAACTTTGAGGATTGATGATATTCAAAATTGCACATAAATACGATGGTTATAATGAATTCAGAAATTAGGATTCTTTTCAAAGTAGATGATAATACAATTTGCAGTTTAAGTTACTATTGAGTACATATTTAAACAGTGATTAAATCATAAATCAATAACTAAAATGGTATACGTGACAAAATTTGCTCTTAAAAGTTTTCCATTGAATTCATAATCCTTTATCTTTTGTATTGATTTAGTTTTATTTGATTATTTATAACAAAATAATGACGATTTAAAAAAATAACTATCGTTATTTTATTGTAACAAAGGAAACTGAAAGTTAATTAACTGTAAAAAAGAGAATACATAGAAATGTACATAAAATTGAAAATATTTTGAAAATTCATATTGTCATATTGTTTACTAAATGTATGTAAATATAAAACGTGTCTTTCCGTGATATTTCCATAAAAAGTATAATTACTATGAATCTATTAGAAGGTGCTAATTCTGCTAATTTATTCTTATTGTTAGTAGGTAATTCGATTTCCTTTTTCTAAATATCACAAATTCTCGTCTAAATTTCATCGTTCTAGATTTAGGGGTTTCGGCACGGTGATGATGAATTAGTCAGTTAGTCAGTCAGATAGGGCATTTTATTATACATATGTACAATAATGTACATAGATTATAAGTTTGAAAAGACTAGTAATTTTTGTTGCTTTTCTCGACAATTGTTCACCCAGTAACTGAAAAAAGAATTAAACGGAATGAAATATCATTCTGTTTTATTCCGGAATCTGAACGTAAAATATATAGCAAATTGTCAATCTGAATGTCGTTTACCGGATTCAAACGGAATCAATAATGAAAATTAACAATTAAAAAATAGGTTGGCAACACTGCAGAACTTCTTCAGACTGCTTGGACATAATAGACAATAATTAAACGTAACGAATTTATCAGCGGTGAATACGGAGTTTTACAGAAACCGGAATCAAATTTGATTCCTTTTGATTACTTTTTCAATTACTGGGCAAAAATCTAAAAAAATGTATATTGTTAATTTTCTTTAAAAAGTATTCATGTCTTTTTTGTAAGTAAACTGCAATGGTATTAAAATGAATATATACTTTTTATTAAATTTAGTTTCAAAATACTTGTGTGTCGTTTTATTTAAAATGAATCCTTATATTTAAAAAATTAATTGTTACTATAGAAAAAAGTTGAAATTTTTTTAAAAATCTATAAAAATGATTATAACCATTATTTATTTAATTAAAAAAGAAAATAAACTAAAATTGATATCTGCAAGAAAATTAAGAAATACACAAATGCCATTTTTAAATTAATTTCTCAATAATAAATATATACATATTTAAAATAAACTATCTATATCTTCTTTATTATACGAGAATTTTCAAATCTAATAAATATTAATTAATTAAAACAGTTTTGTCTTGACAAGTTAATTTATTTGAAAATATAATAAAAACAACATATTATGAATCAAATAAAAATAAAACAAAAAAATATTTTTCTTAACTTTTAATCAAAGCATAGTTCCTTCTTGACGCCAATCAAATCAGCAGAAAAAAAATAAAAGAAGGCAAAATTAAACAAATCACTATCGTTATAACTACCTATTTGACCTGCATCGTCGATAAGAGGAGGAGGCAAAGCTGCACACATCTTTATTTACTGAAAGTATTAGACTTGTAAACAAAACATGTTATTATTCATTACTCGCCTTTGATATTTGTCGAGTCGAATACAGAGAAGTTGTCATATATTATAAAGTTCAGCATTGTTCTGTTACATGTACACAAACACTAACCTACTGTCAGACTGTGAGTGTGTTGGGCTGTTGTTAAAAAATAAGTGTTTAGTGGAAATTATTCCAAAGACTGAACGGTTTATTAATATGGAAATACGAAGACATGTATTGAATAAATTTACCAAGGATGTTAATTTTAATTCTAATGGAATAAGGCACAAGAAACCGCTGGGTGAGTTGGTATTACTTTTTATTTAGGATAAGTTATAGAAGTTTTCTATAGAATTAAAATTTTTATCTGATTGTGGTATAAAATTTTAACACAAGTTTCAACTTTAAATAGAACTTTTAGAAGATACTTGATCAGGCGTGTTCGAGTAAATTGTAATGGATGAATTAGATTTATCACATATATTAATTCAAAAATCTTCCATTTAACGTTTTAATATTTTATTTAATTTTTTAAGCGGATTATTATTTTAGCATAATGTTAACAACATACACCGGGTGGACAAAAAACCTCTAAAACATAAAACTACAAATCACAGTAGTGATAAAATATTAACTATACATATAGTATAATATCATATAACGTATATGAAAATTTCAATAAATTTTTTAAAGCTCTTTTACAAATAATAAGAAACATAAAAAACCTACTTCAAGAAAACTTAAAAAAAAAACACTGAAAATGATGTCTAATAATAATTAAGTTTAACAGTTTTTGAAGTCGATTTTCTTTTTTTTTAAGTTATTAATTGGCTTGGAACCAATTTAAAAAACTATTAAATTTAGTCTTTAGAAGGTTTTTTATGTCAGTTTTATTTATTTTTTATGTTTTTTAATTTTTTTCTCATGAGTGGCGTATCTAAGAAATCCATGGTTAGATTCTGATGAAAAGTTTCACCGAATTGGTGCATATTTTTATCAGAGTTATGTCTGGAAATACATAAAAAAAGATATACAGTAAAAATGCTAACCCTCTCCTTTTTTGAAGTCCGTAATCAAATTTTGAAAAAATTATATGGGAGTTAAATCGGGAGTATACTCTGCCAAACAAAAAAAATCGTACAAATCTGTGCATATTTCTTGGAGTTATACCCGAACATACATAAAAAATATATACAGACAAATTTTAAACTTTACGAAAGGTAGAAACACCAGTAATATGAATTAATAATTAATTTTTATAATAATTTTTTTATTTTTTTTTTATTTGTTATTATTATTTTAGTAGTCACCAAAAGTGCGACTGCATATAGGGAACGACCATAAACCACGTAATACATTTTTCTAGAATTTTTGAAACCCCCTCCCCCTTATAACGCCATGTAGACAATTGGCTTAATGTTACGTAGCTCAGTACCATATATGAAACAATAATGTTTATTATTGTCGTATTTTTTGGCTTTAATTAAATTAAATATATATTTTTTCTACTTCTGTATTCAAATTTAGCACGTAGAAACAATTTAACCGCATATATTTATATAAAGTAGGTAATATCTATTTTTAATATATTTTTCATTCTATTAGTCATTAACACATGATACTATAATATTAACATAACTAGTATTTGTAATTATGTATATAGCCTACATGTACAATAAAATGCAGAAATAAATCTATAAAATTAAGCTCAAAATTCATCTTCAAAAAAATATCTAAAAATGTAAATTTTCCCAAAAAATATTTTTCATCTTGATGTTAAAAAATCTCGTTGAGACCCTTAATTTTAAAACGTTATCAATAATTAGTACAAATTTACTTTGAGTTAATTTTGAAATAAATATTTAAAGTAAAATAGTATATTATTATTCGTTATTCTTCAAAAAATATATTTGTTTATCACATAATAATTTTTTTGGACTTGTCTCGATTTCAGCTACTTTACTAGACCGACCGACTGACCGAAGCAGTTTCAATTTTCACGAGACGAGAGTGTCGCTTATAAATTTCGAGACTAACACGAAACTTTAATTCGATAAGACTGTGTGCAGTCAGCTTAGGGAGGTCATTCTATTTTCCTGATAGCGAAATAAATTAAAAACAAAATTAGAAATAGTGGAATGAACTCTTACATATTATTCAAAAATACATGTGATATAATTTATATAGTTTCATGCGAATATTTTAGTAGCCAAAATAAATATGATAATAATATATTTTTGATACATTTAAATAAAGTGAGTCATGCTTTGTATAATATTCATAAAGATAAACATGACCTTTCTTAATTCTTCTTAAGCTATCCCGTTAGATATGTTTAGATAATGATGTTCCAGTGACGAACTAGAAGGTGGGGTAAGGTTGGGTTAGCTTAAGTTAAGTAAGAGTAAACAAAATATTTATTAAAAATAATTTTTCATACATGTATAAAATTCAAATTTTCTAGGATAAACAGTTTTCATGCAATTCAACAAAAAAGAACAATTAAGAGTAGGTTTACTCCCTTCAATGGCCGTGTGGATACGTATAAAATAATCTGTTTCTTATTTTTAACCATTAATACATAGGTACCTATCACCATTTTATAAAACTACTGTCATGTTTTTGTAAATTAATAATAATTTAGTTATCCCCGGTATTATAAAAGAACTGGGTTTTTTAAACCGATTTAGTTGACGCGTTTTGACTTGAATCCCGTGGTAAAGGGGAGAGAGGGAGGGTCAAATAGACGGTAGTTAAACTTTTTGGGTGTCGAAGAGCAAAAAAAAACCTCACACATTACTATTAGTCCAGTTAATATAATATTTGAGCTAGAAAAAAATGACGGAGTACATTTTTTTTAAGAAATTGGTAGAAAAGTTATCACCATTTCATGGTGATAACTTTTCCCTCCCTTCACAGGGGGGTGCATAACTTTCTAGGGGCTTACAAAGCTGTCTAAAATCAGTTATTTGGGTATACCACTGGGGCTGTCAGTTTTAGAAGAAAACAGGTTTAATAAATCTTAAAGCTGATAAAATTACGAACAAAACAGTGTTTTTAAAAATTATGTAACATAAATAGTTAATGAAATAGAGCCCGCGAAAAAATCATTTAGCGACATCGAGTTTGGAGATTATGCCTGAAATGTAGAGTTACGTTCGACCGCTGTGTTTAATATGTATTTAATTGAATTTCAAAATGAAATTTTAAATTGTAATAGAGAAAAGAGTGCCCTAAATAATGCTCGGCACCCACTGTCGGAATCTCGAAAAATGTTTAAGTTATAAGCACTCAAAGCTCTAGATATTACAAAAATTTAAGGAAAATTATTCATGTTTTTCGACGACCCCAGAGAAGACCTTCTACACCGAATAAAATAAATTCCAGCTAGGAATCTATAGAACATTTAATGCCCTAAATAAAGGTTTCTGTCTGACCATGATTATTTTAAAATTGTTCAAATAATGGGAAAATATCTAAAGACAAATTTTTATAACAAAAACTTTTAATTTACACTGTTTTTGAATACAATTGTGATTATTACAACTTAAATTTGTGCTTTATATATTTTTTGTTTGATAGACTTTTTTACTTGTTACTTTTTGTCCACAAACTAGGGGGGAAGCGCCCTCCTCTGACCATGCCTGGCTACGGATATGTTAGTTATTAATATTTGTTTAACATAAAAAATAAATTAAAATAGGATAAGTACTTTTGTGAGATAAATTTTCATATTATGCAATAAAATATTAATTAAAAAATGTAACAATTGTAACTAATAAAAAAAATGATGATGATGATAGTTTTTTTGTTGGCTGGATTGCTCCTTTTCCAACAGCTCAGTGGTGAATTTTTTTTATTTGTTTAGTTTTATTTATGCGTGTTTTCTCAGGGATACTAGATGGAAGAGGATTGTGCTGATGGGCCGATCATCGCAGGTTGAGACGTATAGGGGGGCCAGGTACAGGGGATGTGTTGGGAGCTAGTTGGGGATGATTAACATTTTGTAACGTTTTTTATTTAATTTTTATAATTTTATATTGCATTTGTTCAAATAATTTAAGATGTGTGTGTAGCTTTTTTTATTACTTATTATTTCTTTGTATTGATCTGTGTTGACTTTTTCTTTTTTAAACTCAGATAAAAAAAACAAAAAATTATGCTACATTAAGAATTATCAGTAGTCAATAGATTATAGTTCATTCTAAAGAGTTATATAAAGTCTCTGGGGGGTTAAGTTCTTAAATAGGTAATTAAACTAATTAGTTTTTTATTTCTCTAGTACAGATATTATACAAATTAGTATAAATTCGTTTTTATTTATGTTGATTATTATTAGATATCAATAACAGTTATAACAGCATATTTGAATCGTATAATATAAATTATATTAAAGAATGAAATAAAAAAAAACTTCGTATTTAAAAATGCATATATAGGGTTTGTTGCAATTTTGTCAAAAAAAAAAACACGATGTTGCTGTTTTGTCTTTTTGGTCTAAAAAACTTGTTGACCGCTGCGCTGGGCCTCCAGGTTAGAGCTCTTTCATACTCTCTTCTATGGGGGACATGAATATTATACATATATCTATTACCTAATTACCACTAACACTGCTCTAAAATCTCGAGTAAATTCATAACGATTTAATTGCTTGTATAGATAGTGTTACAAAAATATAAAAAACAAACAGTTCTTATTATCTACATATGTTGGGCGTTGGCCCGTTGGGTTGTTATTTTGCTGATATATTGTATATACTTGTATTGATTGGAAGGTCAAAAAAATAAAATTATCTGCATATAAGTACATACGTAATGTTTATGGAATAACTGTTTTATTTTTTTTTATTAATACTTTATTTTACAAATATAAATATTTACTTTAGTCTCACCAATAAATTGTATAAAATATATTTATATAAAACATGTCAAGGATTTTTTTTTAAAATTGCAAGAGGAGTTAACTAAAAACATTCTAAATTTCTACTTATTGATGAATATCGATTAATAATAATTGGAATTGGATTTATTTTTATTTATGTTATTGACAATTTTATACAGTTTGGTATTTTCATCATTTTAAATTATTTTTTTGTTTGATAGGTAGATAGATATATAAAAACACTATAAAAACATTTACTGGTTAGATATTGTTTAAACTCTATTTTAAATTTATATAAATGCATTTAGTTTGTTTGTGAAATGTACTTAAATATTATTTATTTGTTTCAGAATCGAGAAAAGAGGAAGTAACAATTATAAAACATAAATTCCCTACAAAAATTCCTGTAAGTAAACAATAAAAAACTTTTTGTTAATTGAAACTAAATATAATTCTCTTAATTTTTAGATAATTGTAACGCGGTATCAGAAAGAAAAGAGTCTCCCGCAGTTAGACAAATCAAAGTATTTAGTTCCTCAAGAAATTACGATGTCACATTTTATTACTGTTATAAGGTATGTTTATTCTTATTCTTCTTTATAAAATTCTTGTCTGCTGACTTAGACTTTTCAAATAGCTCCATATTTTGGATATTTGGAGAATGTAAGGGAACACGAGGACATTAGATGAAATGGGAAGTTTGTAATGGGCTAATCATAGTAGGTGGATCAAACAGGGGGTCCGGGTTTATAGGAATTGTATGAGGGGTTACCGGGGTATTACACAAAGCACACATAAGAATGGTTTATATTTTGATTTTAGCATTTCCTAAATAAACATTGTTTATGGGTGTACGTGGACTTTTTGAACTATTATTTTATTGTTTGAAGAGATGATTCAAGGGACAGACAGATAGTTGTGGTGAATTAATTAGTAATTAAACCATTTCATTACAGTTTTGCACCGCATCGTTTTTAGCTTTGGATATTCGTTGAGGAGTTGCACATGTTTTATAACAATATAGTTTTGTTTCTATGTTTCTTGTCCTCCCATCCATGATCCAATAATACAAGGTCTAATGTGGATATTTTGTCAGTCGCCATTTTATATAAATTTCTTGTTGATGACCTATTACATCGACATGAAATTTATGTGTATTGTGCTTAAAAATAATTAAATTAAATAAATTAAACAATCTGTATTGGTCGTTTCAGTGGCGGATTTAAGGGAAATGAGCTAGGTGGCAAACGAACCAGGGGCCCTTTTATTGAGTAAAAAAATTTCACTTAAAGAATTGTTTGGTTGCACCAACTTAAAAATTGATTGACGTGAAAAAAAAAACATTAATTCATAGAGAGTTACAAATTAATTATTAATAAATTGATAATTTTTAGTTGTTTTTTGATTTCCTAATTAATTTTTTTAATGCTTCAACCAAGCATTTTATTTATTATTTATTGTATGATTCGTTATCGACAATCTCACTTATAAATTTCGACTTATACATTTAACTCTTGTTTACACATATAGTACATATATGTTAGGTTACATTGTTTTAAAACCTCGTCTCGACTTTTGTTGTGCAAATATTTCGATTGTCGAATTCAGATCTAGTTTGTTAGCCACGTCTCTTTAAATGTACAAAATACTGAAATTATTGAGTGTTTCCTCAGATAAAGAGGCACGACGATAGTTTTTGATTCTTTTCAAAGAACTCATTTTTCGTTCGGCACTTGCACATGTGACTGGCAATGTAACTTTATTTCCGCACGTAAAATTATTGGATGGAATCAAAAAAAATTTACACAACAGAATCTGAACAGGCTTACATACAAGAGCTCTTATCTGGAGGGGCCCTTGGGAGCATTTTCAGACGGGGGCCCAGGCGGCAACTGCTCATTTGCTGCCCGTTAAATCCGCCACTGGGTCGTTTACTTATTGACATTCCGTTTGTTACAAATTTCTTATTAGAAAAATTTCTTGGCGAAGACGTCATAGTAAAAAACAAATAAACTGTCCAGCAGACCTTATGTCCGGTATTATAAAGGGACTAGCAAATTTGCAAACTAGCAAGCACTCTCAAATGGGATATCAAACTTAAATGACAGTTCTCTTGGAGTTTTCTGATGTCTTTGATAGATTTTGCGCATGCGTTGTATGTAAACACCAACGGTATTAAAACAGTGGTAATATTATGAAAATTATTTTTATACGGAGTCGTCAACTGTGTTACAATACACTGCTCTAAATTCCATAACAAATCCATAGATACTAACACAAAATTAATAACCTCATTTGTGAGTGCTAGCTAGCTTGCAAATTTGCTAGTCCCTTTATAATACCGGACATTAGGTTATTTCACAAGATCATTAACCAGTTTTACAATAAACGCGGATGAAGCCACGGGCAAATTATAGTTTTAAATATACTTAATTTAAGTTTTGAGAAACAGTTGTATGTATTTAAAAATGTACACGCTTTTTTCCATTATCTTTTCCAGAAATCGGATGCAATTAGGTACATCTCAAGCTCTTTATCTCCTGGTAAATAACAGATCAATGTTGAGTATGAGTCTGACATTATCTGAGGTCTATCGAGAACACGCAGCCCCGGATGGATATCTCTACATAACGTATGCTTCTCAAGACGTTTTCGGCGCATGAAACGTCAACTGTTTTTGTAAAATCAGCGGTATTACACAGATATTATAATCAGGTCTGTTCCAATATAAAAACATGATACTCAATGATAAGAAAACAAAATGTTGAGTTTACTATTTTGTTGTATGCGATCTGGTTGGCTGATTAAACAGCACCAACTTGATTTTTAATTGCGAGTCATTTTTATTTAGTTACTTACATTTTAATCTGATTATCCCTAGGTTTTTAATTATTAAAATAAGTCAAATAACACTCATATCGAGGTTGATTTGAAAAATGTTTAAACTTAATATTGTGATAGATAATATTCCGAATTTTTATTTGATTAGATTTAGTATCCGGAATGATATTTAAGGGATTTTTAATATTTTAGCAATTGAAAAAATATTTTTTATAAATTTACGTATATATTTATTTTATTTATACTACATGTTTTCTTGATTGTAAAAATATTAATGTTCTGTTTTAGTTTTAAAAATTGTGAAGAATATTATAAAATATACATAATGTACATAAGACTGAAAGCAGTATATTTATTTTTGTTTTTAAATTCTAATAAACATTAAAATTGTATGATTAAAATGATGTTTTATTTATACACTAGCTTCCCCGGCAAACGTTGTTTTGCCAAAAGATAATTTGCATGCTCTTTCTCGTGTTTGTACTCATTGTTATGGTATTTTGGCTAGGGTTATTTTGTGTATTTTGACTATTTTGAGTATATATTGAATTACGAATTCTGTAATTTACGGTTTCACATTTTCATAAATATCTCGACCCCAGCACCATCCACAGGATCCAAAAAAGAGATAAACCAACCGGAGCACCAAACCATTATATGGTGTGAATATGGCTTTTAAAGAAGATATACAATACACAATATAGGAGAAGGTAGCCAATATTTCCAATATACTTTTTCGTTATTTATTATTGACAAAATTTACATTGTTTCATGTAGTTTCATTCTTGATGTATTCAAAAAAATTTTTTGGAGTGATACATTGATCACAAATACATAATATTAACATTTTTCTGAAATTTTTCAAACGCTACGAATTTGGAGTCAAGTTTTTTAATTCGTACCTGCGGTTCCATAAAACGTACTTCATATAATAAAATACATCAAATGCATTCATAAAAGGTTTTTACTTTTTTTTAATAATAAGTATGACATGTGATATATTATTGTAAAGTAGAGTAAAAAACAAGTTCGAATATGATAAAGCCAACTTGGCGGCCTATAAGAAAAACTAAAGTTAGGGCTTGTAACTCGGAAACTAAAACTAAAAGTGATATAAAAATTCTAAATACACCAAACAATTCTACTCAAAAAAGAGCTTTAAGAAACCGCAAACAAAAGTACCTAACTACTTTGCCAAAAAAGTTATAGTCATTTGAAGAAATTCGAATTTTCAGTTTTTTGGGTATACCGCCTGAACCACATAAAATTATTAATATTTTTTGATGTTGTAATACTCACCCCTTTCTTACAAATAATTCATCTCATTTTACCACATCTGTATCTCTTACCGTTTAGGATATCCCCATGCATTGCACGCTTATCTTGGACATCGTGTATGTATCAAGTTTTTATCTGGAATTATTAGCAGGCTGTTGGGGCTCCCTAAGAAATTTTATTTCAGCCAGTTTTTTTTCGATCTGTTTTAAATACATTTTTTTAGTTGTTTTAATAGGAAAAAAATACACGAATGTTTAAATTATCTTCTTTAGGTAAACTATAACATTTTATAAATAAACAAGCTGATTCCTGCGGCTTTGCTCGCGTGAATTTCGAAATTAATTACAACCCTTCATATGTGATAAGGGGTGACATATTACATTTTATTATATTGATTTTTATTCATTACCTAAAAAAATCGTAAATTATCTCGGATTTTAAATAAGCCTTAACTGAACAAAATAAAACTGGAATTGGTAGATATTACATTTTGTAGAAAGCATTTTGATGGTATATATAGTTATATTTTGATCTAACTAAACCAAATTCCTTATACACAGAAAAAAACTGTATTGGACCAAGAAAACCTTGTTTTGTATATAACGAAAACAATATTTAATATAATATAATATATTTAAATATAAGAAACATACTCTTAATCCAACTACGTTATTCCTTCGTTCAAAAATACTATAGTTGGTTTAAGAGATTATTACTTATCTTAAGAAAATATTATTTTCGTTATATACAAAACAATGTTTACTTGGTTTGAGAAATCCTTTCTACCAGTGTAAGACAGTAATAAGTATATGTTTATTTTTTATGCATTATTAATTTTTGAATGACCGACAATAACCTTACAAATGTACATAATAACGATAGATTTGTGCTGAAGAAAACAAATAATAAATTGTTATAATTATTTGTTGATAATAAAATCAATAGGTCATATGATATTATAAACAATAAATCAGAATATAATGTATGCTTTTACATTGATAATCAAGTACAATGGAGCAACTCTTTCCGCAAATAAACATAATGTTATGGTATTTATTATTTAATTTATTGGTTTTTATATTTATTATATTTTAATTAAGACTTTAGATTAAAACTAAATATGTTTTTTTGTAAACATCGAAATTAATTAATTAATTACTAATTTAATTAAAATCACCCATGAAATTGCATCATAGGAGGTTAGTATTTAACCCCTTACCGCACACGTTGTCATATATGGCACAAATAGGTATGTGTATCAAATTAAATTTTATTTAAATTATATTTTTTGTGTTTAGGTAATGTATATAGTGCAAAATATGGCTCGATAAAATTACAAATTCAAATGTATAGTGCTATTTATAGCATTTCTAAAAAAATATTTTTCCAATAAAATATAAAAAAATAGTTCAATTTATAATTTATCAAAACGTATAAGTAAGTACCTATATTATAGTATCGAAATTATTAGTTCTTATGGAGTACATAATTTCAATTATTGTAACTAGTAACTAACATACCTACATATACTTCAATTGTTGAATAAACGATAATTAATTTATAAGGAGTTTATTTGTTTAATTCTGATCATACTTGTTATTTAGAATACCTACTCTAATTTATTAATATTATAAATTAAACACATATACATGCAGCATGTAACAAATTACCTAATACAATTTAATTTTTTTTACGTAACTCGCATCTTAATTGCATTTTCAATAAGCATTGAAACATCAGTATTCATAATTATTTTGTATGTAATATACGCGTTTTCGGGACATTTTTATTAATTATGGATAAAAGTAGTAGTTTAGTGTTGTGTAATGTTAAGAAATTTAAGAAAATACCAGTATTCATTGTTGAATATCATAATGATGTAAGTGGACTAATTTATTCAAATAAAAAACATAAGTGAATGTAACATAACCTAACATTTGTTTACTAACAAATAAATGTTATTTTTGCAGGTGTTACCATTTATATATCGCTGTATCGGTTCGAAACATTTGCCCTTGAAAAATAATACTATTATACATTTGGATTCGCATCCAGACATGCTGATACCTAAAAATATAAATGCTGACATTGTTTATGAAAAAGAGGAATTATTCAGGTAATATTATTTGATTACGTTAACTCACTGATCCGAAGTGTAGATATTTTAATAATAGTTCAATTGAACTATAATTACAAGTTATATTATATTTCATTTATCAGTAATAATATAAAGAATATAAATAAATAATGAAATGTAAAAAAACCACGTGATTCTTATTTACTAATGTGTATGTGGCGACATCTCTTAACACATCAATATTATCATTTAAATATAAAGGTATCTGTATTACCGTCATAATGAAAATAGTAGAACGGTTGTCCGTTAGATGGCAAGATTTTTCTTTTAATTTTTAAATTGTTATGCATTTTCTTTTATTATAATAATTTATTACTGATTTGGGCTTCTGGGTATAAGCCGCGTCGTTCTATTTGCCAACGTTTCGTTGCATATTGCAGCTGGTTTCATTAATACCAGGTTAGTTGTCACAAAATAAGAATGTTAAATATCATCATTTGGGTTCATGAAGGATTAAACTGATTTTCATATTACAGTCAGTAATAAAAATACAATATTTAAAAATGATAATTTAGAAAAAAAATAAAACTTTGAGAGGCCATATCTCGAGAACGTTATGAGCAACATACCTGCGGTTTGAAAATTTCAACTTTTTACGTCATTTTTTATGTAATTAATTCACTTTTAACGAAATCAAAAACACAAATTTTTCAGTTATATTTCATGCATCAATCTTACATCATATTTGCCATAGATATATTAACTCAACATACACAAAAATAAAGAGTAGTATCTAAATTTACTATAAAATAATAATACTACTAATTTTAACTATTTTCTATGTAATTTGTGATTTGAACCAGAGTTAATTAGGTAATTTTATTGGAACCGAGATATTTGCGATTTTGTATAATGAATATAAAGTAATACAAAAGAAAATTTTAATATTTCACCCCCTATCACGTATGGAGAGTTGTAATTAGTTTCGAAATTTACGCGAGCGAAGCCGCGGGAATCCGCTAGTTTTATATAAAATTGTTTTTGCTTATAGTCGGAGAGCTGATCGCCATCTCGACTAAGGTGCTCGTTACAAAGTTAATTTAAAAAAAAATGTGGAAGGAAGTAATATATATTTTTTTAAATTATTAGAACAAAAATTATAGATAATAATATTCTCTACAACTTGTATCTCAAACATTTTTTTCTAATACCTACCGTTTAAAAAATAAATCGAAAAAATTAATTTTCTTAGAAAATCGATTATTTCCTAAAAATAAATTTTGGGAGGGAAATGGATAGAACATAAATTATAGATAAAAGTACCTTCTACAACTTTCATCTAAAATATTTTTTTCTACTGTGCACCGTTTAAAATTAATTCGAAAAATTCCAAAATTTCTCTAGTAAACATCCGTTTCCGGTTTTATGCAACCGCGCTAGCTAAAAAATAGCTTTGTAACGAGCACCTTAGTCGAAGTGGCGATCAGCTCTTGGACTATTATATCAGACGTAGGAGTATGAGCGAGAGGGCGATATAAAGCTTTCAATAAGTTTTCAGAAACAAACTATATTTTACAATAACGAAACTTTACGAAAGCATATATATTATACATGTTACCGACACAGTATGTAATTCAGGCATTCTATACAATGCCTAACGATTTCAGGCAAAGTACGAAATAATTTTTATTTATTGTTATAATAAATAAAATACGAGTATTAAGTATATGATTTAAAATTGGTAAAATAAAAAACATACAAAAATATTACATATTATTTAGTCATTTAATAACATATTAGGCCAGTATTAAGTAAGATAAATAAAGTAAAAATCAGTATTTTAGTATTTTATTACTCTCTAAACTTGAAATAGTGAAATTTTCACTGTTTTTCCCAGTGATCAACTAATTCACTGGAAAAAAGTGAATTTTATCTACTCTCTTAAACTGAATCAGTGAGAATTCCACTGATAAACCAGTGACTTTTTTGCGCATGCGTCGTAAATGACAGTTGTTAGCTGGCATCCATTTTACGATTACATTGTGTGAGTGCTTTTATCGTGCGTGATTAATAAGGTAAGTTTACATTTGTTTTTCTAATTAATATCATGATATGGTTTATATAATATATAGCTTTTATTCATTTATTTATTTTTTATTATGAGAAGGAAATTTATATTAAATGTAATCATCAGTGGACATTATTTATAGGTTATAACCAATGATTTGTAATATAAATATAAAATTAACTCATGCTTTTTATAAAACATAAAACTAATTAAATTTTGTGTAAAATAATTAGCATTTATAGTTTCTTCAATGGAATTCATATTTATAACTATATTATGTTCATAAATAATTTATTTTTTGCTCGATATATACTATAACCATATTTTATGATTGCTAAGATGTCTAGAATTGATTATATTTTCTAATTTGGAATTTGTCGCTTTATTGTTTGTACAACAATCACTGTTGTAAATACAATAATCCCAATAAAATAAAGATATAACATACTAATGATTTAAACGCGAAAATAGATTCTAACCTCATTTGTGTATTTCAAAATTTTCCATACTATGTTTATGAAAATTATATTAGAATTAATATTAAAAATTATGTTAAAGTATTAAAATTTCTGCCTGCTCTTCAATGTAAATAAACTTTTAGAATCTTTTACCATTCCATTAAGAAGAATTGGCAATTTATGTGGGCTAATAAACAACCTAACCTCACTTTTATTCTAATTGTAAGTAATATCCATTACTTACAACTTACAATGACTCTCAGTAAGCTTATATCTTTTTACCATACTTTTCTATTTTGTTATAGTTTATATGTTGTTTTTAGATAAATAAATATTAATAATTTTTTTCAGTTATCCACTCTCTAAACCTGAAATAGTGAATTATCACTAATTCACAGTGTATATTCACTATTTGACACAGCTAAAAGTCGGCCACTTGGAATTAGTGCATATACACTTATGTACCCAGTGAAATGATGTACTTATGAAAACAGTGAATTTCACTGGGTACATAAGTGTATATGCACTAATTCCAAGTGGCCGACTTTTAGCTGTGGCAAATAGTGAATATACACTGTGAATTAGTGAAAATTCACTATTTCAGGTTTAGAGAGTACATAAAGTAAGCCAATATCTGTGCCTGAACCAAAATTGGTTGGTTCACCCTATTTATGTTTATATTTCTAGTCTATACAATGCCTAAATTCAAATTGCCTGGTGATTTTTAGGCATTCTTTAGAATACCTAGGAATTCTATACAATGCCGGATTTCATACATTGCTGGTAACATACATATTCAATACAATTCCGAATAGTTACTTATTATAACAAATCGATAAATTCAGTTTGTATTACGAGTATTATACATGTGGCACAGGTCAGCAAACCGAGTATTTTTGTGTGGGGTTCGGTGAGGCGGTTGCGGCGTTTTTCAGGTTTGTTTTTATGTCTGGACATCGTGCCCGTGTGTCATGCAATGTCGCCGTAAAACACTCTGCGCTTATTTATGTGCACAAACCTAATATAGAGTACCTACGGCTTGCTAGATAGCTTGCTAAACGTCAGGGTAGGTTTGAGTATATTACGGGTAGGTGGGAGATTCATGCCTGATATTATTAATAAATTCTAAACTTCTTACTGTCGGTACTATAGTTCAAATAAATAACTGCAAGTGTCAAAATAAAACAACTCAAAATAAAAGTTCAACTAATTCCATATAATTACATTTTTACCGGTTATTACGACTACACTTTTATGAGCTAATATGACCGGTCCCTTCGATGTCGTTATAATTATTTATATTTTTCCATACTCTCTAAACCTGAAATAGTGAATTTTCACTAATTCACAGTGTATATTCACTATTTGCCACAGCTAAAAGTCGGCCACTTGGAATTAGTGCATATACACTTATGTACCCAGTGAAATTCACTGTTTTCATAAGTGCATCATTTCACTGGGTTCATAAGTGTATATGCACTAATTCCAAGTGGCCGACTTTTAGCTGTGGCAAATAGTGAATATACACTGTGAATTAGTGATAATTCACTATTTCAGGTTTAGAGAGTGGATAACTGAAAAAAATTATTAATATTTATTTATCTAAAAACAACATTATAAACTATAACAAAATAGAAAAGTATGGTAAAAAGATATAAGCTTACTGAGAATCATTGTAAGTTGTAAGTAATGCATATTACTTACAATTAGAATAAAAGTGAGGTTAGGTTGTTTATTAGCCCACATAAATTGCCAATTCTTCTTAAGATTCTAAAAGTTTATTTACATTGAAGAGCAGGCAGAAATTTTAATACTTTAACATAATTTTTAATAATAATTCTAATATAATTTCCATAAATACTATTGTCATGTATGTATATGGAAAATTTTGAAATACACAAATGAGGTTAGAATTAATTTTCGCGTTTAAATCATAAGTATGTTATATCTTTATTTTATTGGGATTATTGTATATTATATAAACCATATCATGATATTAATAATTAGAAAAACAAATGTAAACTTACCTTATTAATCACGGTAAAAGCAATTACCACTATAACACATTGTAATCGTTCTTAACGTAAAATGGATGACAGCTGACATACGACGCATGCGCAAAAAAGTCACTGGTTACCAGTGAGAACCACTGATTTTCCAGTGAGTTCTGCCTTCACTGAGGGAATCAGTGGATTTCTCACTGATTCAGTTTAAGAGAGTACTATAACTAGAAAGGGTTATATCGAGAAAAGAAAACCCACATAAACATGACCACGGAACTATAAAAATTAAAGGATAAAATAAAAAAATCGACTAGACATAAAATTTACACGTTTTCAGGATTGTTCATATCTAATGTAGCGGCAGTGGTATTTAAACTAGGGTTAATTTAGCGGAGGTCCTCTGAACTTTCGTCGGTGTTCGTGAAAGATGTTTGGCATAAATTAAAGTATTTTTACATTTCTATTTACCAGTGATTAATTCGTAATCTAATGACTTTTTTTCAGGATGTATTTGTTCAAACCGGGATCCCT
Organism: Sialis lutaria; assembly: GCA_949319165.1. Lineage (NCBI taxonomy): Eukaryota > Metazoa > Arthropoda > Insecta > Megaloptera > Sialidae > Sialis > Sialis lutaria. The sequence goes on from OX439236.1 coordinate 4,017,501, forward strand.
AGACCATAAAAGTTTAAGAACCGCTGGTCTAGGGTATTATTTTGTATCAATATCAATCTCCTTAAATTGATTATTTACGTATTGTGGGAATTTAAAAAATCTATTATTTATTTCTAAAGGTTAATTGTTTTGTTTATTTATGTTCTCTATGAAAATTCAGTATAAATTATTGCATTTTATCTAAATAAATGTGATTTAAATGTAAAGTAGTAAAAATTATTGTTTATTATAGTTAGTTATGATTCTAATTCTTATGTTTTTTTGTAATTGAGTTGATAATTCTATCACAAATTTAAGTTTGATGCGTGAAATATTACTGAAAAACTTTGAATTTTAGGTTTCGTAACTTTGAACGTGTGATCGGATTTAGTTAAAATCTATATAATGATATGTATAATACTTTTAAATTCGTCAAAAATCGACATTTTTTCGATTTTTCGCGAAATTTTTTTGTCGAGTTTTGAAGTATTATATATATGTCATTATATAGATTTTGACACGCTGATTTCAAATCCGGAAATCCAATCTGACCACACGTTCAAATGTTACGGTCATTTTTCTCAAAAATTTTGAAAAAACTAAAACTTTAAAAGTCCATATCTCGAGAACGTTGATAGATACAGACCTGCGGTTTAAAAGTTTCGACTTTTCACATCATTTTCTATATAATAAACATGTTTTTTTAACCAAATCGAAAACAAAAAAAAATTCCTTCAAATTTTAACTTTTCATAGAAATTCAACTGAAACAAAATAAAAAATAAAACCTATTGTGTTCCTCAGGAAGCAAGCTGTCTTCCTGCCTATTTTCATAAGATCGGTCTAACGGTTTAGTTGTGAAAAGACAACAAACAAACAGACAGACAGACAGATATACCGAGTTACTTTTGCATTTATAATATCAGTATATCGGTATGGATCATCCTTATCCTTAATATATATAAAGCTCAACGTCTCTCTGTCTGTCTGTCCGTTAGTGTGCTTATCACTCGAGAACCACTTATCCGATTTACGTGGTTTCTTTTTTAATTCATAGGTACATTCTCTGGCCAGGTTATAGGCTATATTTTGTTACGTTAGGTAACACAACAACTAAGCAGTGACGATAATAGTAAATCAAGTCGGAAAAAATTTTGCCGTCGGTGCACTGTTTTGCAATACGCTGCCTAAACCGTTGAATATAGAACAAAATAATGTATTAAAGAACTGTGTAGAATCAAAAGTTCTACAATAAAGTCCACGACAACATATGTCTAACTTTTATATTTAAGCCACAATAACTACTTTTATGTTACAAAGAAACCATAAAATATTTGGGTTCTGTTTACATGGACTTATGACCTGCAAAACTTTAATCCTTATCGAAATAAATGATTTCATCGTCATAATTACTTAATGTAGATATAATTTGCCTTTTACAGAATCCTATTTGGTCTTTTGGTTTAGGAAATACCGTGAAATATACATAGAATAACATATTATTCGTGTCAATTCGCGCGAACTCAGATAAAGTGTCACGGGGAGAGAGGGGACATACTGCGCTCGGCCAGCAGTCGTTTATTTCAATAATTAACATTTAAATATAAGAAAAATTATTTTTACTTTTTGTTCTGATTCGCTTTGTTAGGTAGGTAATTTAAGTGTTGTTTGGTTTTTATTAGAAAAATAACTAATCGTGTTTATACTTAATTCAGCTGTATATTTTTTAAATCCTAAACAAAATTTCCGTAGTCCACGCGAGCGAGGCCGCACGGGGCCAGCTAGTTGATTTATAAAGATGTATCTTGAAGGTCCAAACCTTCTCAGAAAAAGACTGAATGTTATTTTAAAAACCTCACACAAATCGGTTCAGTGATTCTTTTACTGAAATTGAATATATGTAGTTATATACGTACAGGAACTTTATTTTCTATTAAAAATACGGTTGGTACATAGTCGTCAATGTAAAAAAATCAGCCTTTACGATTTAGCCCTCGTTATATGTACTTATGTACATTAGTCATAACACCGGCGCCACATATCTAAGTACAGGCCTGCATGTTTATGTGTTGATTATTTTATCAGACTTCGTGCAATATTTCACGAGTTTTTTCATTTGTACTTTTTGTGTGTAGATGACCTTTTAATGTGTCGCAAAGTGAAAAATGCATTTTATGTTAATTTCATATACAGCTGGTTACAAATGCATACTTTATATCTGATTCTGACATTGATATATACCACTGGTTTGTGAATTATGTTAAATTATATGATAATTGTTTTAACCATTTCAGAAGTTGTAACAATTAACAGTGCATAATAAATGTGGGAAAATCGATATTTTTGCAAGCAGAAATAAAAAATTGACTTCCCAATATCGATTTGAATATAAAAGAAATTGTCATCGTCATATCCCGAGATACGATTCTTCAATTTATACTTTCACACGTGCACTTTAAATTACTACTAATATCCGAAGATGCGGCGTTTGCTTCGGAGTAACGTTTCTTTCGGTTTTTCATCATTAAAAATAACATTACTTCAACTATATATAGAAAAATCACTCTGAAATGGCTGCTCTTTATTACGAAAAAATATAAAAAAACGGAACTCTTATAGGGTCACTTTGTTGTCCGTATGTCAAATTGATCATCAAAATCTGTAGGGAACTTCACATAGATTAAAATCTTGATATTTGGTCCGAAGGAAGGTCTCAGCACATATAAAGGAAAAAATCAGGAAATCAATAATTTCTAATTCTATATAATATGTGGAATCATAATAATACAGGGTGTCCAAGATAAGCGTGCAATGCATGGGGATATCCTAAACGGTAAGAGATACAGATGTGGTTAAATGAGATGAATTATTTGTAAGAAAGAGGTGAGTATTATAACATCAAAAAATATTAATAATTTTATGTGGTTCAGGCGGTATACCCAAAAAACTGAAAATTCGGAATTTCTTTAAATGACTATAACTTTTTTGGCAAAGTAGATATGTACGTTTTGTTTACGGTTTCTTAAAGCACTTTTTGAGTAGAATTGTTTGGTGTATTTAGAATTTTTATATCACTTTTAGTTTCCGAGTTACAAGCCCTAACTTTAGTTTTTCTTATGGGCCGCCAAGTTGGCTATATCATATTCGAACGTGTTTTTTACTCTACTTTACAATGATATGTCACATGTCATACTTATTATTAAAAAAAGTGAAAACCTTTTTTTTGTAATAGTTTATTGTTTTTAAATATGCATTTGTTATTTTCATTGTTGTTATTGCGATTTTTGTTTAACAATTTTTGTTTTTCATGGCTTACTTAAATGTTTGTAATAAAATACTTTATAAATATCACCAATATTTAGTACTTCGACTTATTTTCTATAATAAGTATGTCATGTGATATATCGTTGTAAAGTAGAGTAAAAAACACGTTCAAATATGATATAGCCAACTTGGCGGCCCATAAGAAAAACTAAAGTTAGGGATTGTAACTCGGAAACTAAAAGTGATATAAAAATTCTAAATACACCAAACAATTCTACTCAAAAAAGTTCTTTAAGAAACCGCAAACAAAAAGTACCTATCTACTTTGCCAAAAAAGTTATAGTCATTTAAAGAAATTCCGAATTTTCAGTTTTTTGGGTATACCGCCTGAACCACATAAAATTATTAATATTTTTTGATGTTATAATACTCACCTCTTTCTTACAAATAATTCATCTCATTTAACCACATCTGTATCTCTTACCGTTTAGGATATCCCCATGCATTGCACGCTTATCTTGGACACCCTGTATAAACAATAGTAAATCATCGCTTCTGGGTGTAAACCGCGTCGATATTGGTCGTGTTATCGTATATCAAGATCACTGCGGAAGCATCAAGATTAGTATATAAATAATAGTGTTTACTATCTGAGAAGGACACGCCATTGCATTAAGTAAAATGATTCAAATTTAATAGATTTTGATAAAATAACTTCCTACTAAAGCTTTACGGTAATATGACAGTACGGAACCTTCAGAGAGCGAGTTTAACTCGCACTTGTCAATTTTTTTACAAGCTTTTATTACACTTCACTTGTTTGTTAGTTAGTTAAAATCAAATTATATTCCAATCAAAATTTCAACTAGTTCTAATTAAGCTAGAGCTTTGAAAGGTGATAGCTGAAAATTTATTTTTTACTTTTTAGTGCATTTTTAATAAAAGCTTGATTTTAAAAAGTATTTTTATTTTTAAATTCTTTTTATTATTGCTGATTCAATACATTATGAATACATAAGATTTGCAGATGATTGTAGCAATATTAAATATCGGATGGAATATTGATTAAAATCGGAATGACAGTTGTAGAACGGAAGCCTTGATTATTTTTTACTGTATATCAACAAAAATAACTTTTATATGTTTTTTCCAAAAAATTATCATGTTACAGGATGATGACAATATTTCCTTGAATTAATAAAGTATCTTCTTTCCTGTCTCCTAATCTATACATGCATATAAATAGTTTGACGACTATTATGTCATTATTAATTTAATAATCAAAGTATCATAACCACAATTTTATTTTAAAATTAATAAAAATATGTATCGCAAAACAATATTATTCTTTATTTATATCTGTGTGTTTTCTCATAATTCTGAAGCCGGAAATGATAATGTAAGTATAGAACATACATTTATATATAATAATTATGCATAGATATTGATATCTGTTACATTATCTTCATTTATACAAATGTTTTTCGAAATATACTAACTACAGTGTTATCTCTTTTTTGTATAGAATATTTTCAATAATGATTGTGCAAATGAAACACAGTCCGAAGGTAATGGCTTATCAACAAAAGATGCTTTGACAATCTTCTTGAAAGCATTATTAAGTAAGTGTGTATAACAATAATCATTTTAAATTAAAAACAATATCTACATATGTATCTAATTGAATTGGGATTAATTTTTAATCAATTTGCATGTAAAAAAATCACCAAAAAATAATAAAACTAATAATATTTTATTTTTATTTGAAAAAAATAACTCATAATTTTTCTTTTCAAAAAACACTTTGTAATAAAATCGAGCTAGAAATCTATACAGCATTGAATGTCCTAAATAATGTTTATTAATATTCAAAAACAGTGTATTGGTAATTTAATTAGTAATTGGTATATGTGTATCTATGTATTCCTATCGGGTCAGCTGTGAATTATTAGTGTTTAATTAAATTGTTTTGTGGAGTTATTATTATTATAATAACTCCTCATTATAACTTATTATTTTTGTTTCTAATTGTTAAACTGATTTAATTGTTTTCTCAATATCGGTTAAGATAGGTTTGAATCAGTGCCGGATTTACCCTATGTGATGCACTAATCATGTAAAGGCCCCCTTTTGGTAATTTTGACCTTTTTTTTTTTCGTCGCCAAAATTGTGAAGAGCTTTTTTTTTTAGTCGTCGCCAAAATTTTCATTCGCAATTTTTCACAATTAACTCCTATTTTACGCTCATGCCCCCACAAATCACTTTTATGGTGCCCCCAAACAGCAGGTGCCCTAAGCAATTGCTACTTCTGCTTATTGGTAAATCCGGCACTGGTTTGAATAGATAACGATTGACTCGATTGTATTAGTTTCGATTTTCACCACTGAAGGCGTCGCTACCATCGATGACACATACCAATAGTAAAAAAAATTGCTATGAAAATTTGTCTTTATATTTACCTATAACATTGAAGAAAATAATTAAATGTATAACAAATATTTTCTCCCTAGCCATTCCCCCTAAATACTATTCGTAAGTACATGCATAAAACTGAAAAAAAAATTTACATTATTAAAAATTATATTATCAAAATTTAATAACATTGATTGAGATTTAACTAAATATATCTCTACATATCTACTTTATTTATAAACAATAATAATACATATCTTCAATTTCAATATTTTCATTACAATTATCAGATAATAAAGAAAATGGATATTCCAAACTGAAAACTACAGATCCAAAATTCCTCAATGGCTACACATACTACCCTACTTTCGGGTACTATAAGTTCCATATTCGTCCAGTTGATTGGCACAATGCAAAGTATATTTGCGAGCTAGAAGGAGCTCATCTAGCTGTGGTGGATAGTCAAGCTAAGATGGAGATGTTGATGTCGATATTCAATTCATATCCTAGACAGAAAGTTACGCATCCACATTTAGTTTTGGTCGGGTTCCATGATTTGTATGTTGAAGGGCAATATTTGACTATACATGGTATGTTATATGAGCAGCATTCATTTAATACAGAAAAATAGTCGATGTTAATTTTTTTTTTAATAAATAAATTAGTTCTTTTTTATGGTTACCCATAAAGGAAATTACAAAGGGGCCAGATTTGGTCCAGGCTTGCGCCAATGCTAGCTAACGCTGGGCCAAGCCTGGAACCCAACACTGGGCCGACATACAAATGGTAATTCCGTTTAAGGTTCGGACAAGGCTTGTCAACCAATATAGTACCAAGGCTGGCCCAGAGTCTAGCCAGTACAAAATAACAAATGGCCCATGATTGGTCCAGGCTTGGAGCAACTCTGATCCAATTATTTCTATAAGATACTTTAACATTATACAAGAAAATAAAACTTTCAGGTGTTCCTTTAACAATGGGAATAAAATGGGAAGCTGGACAACCTAATAATGCTAATAATCAAGATTGTGGTTCTTTGAACGCTGCAGGAGGACTGAATGACTTTCCTTGCGAAGTTCCGTCTACTTACATATGTGAAAAATATTATGTGTAAACAATATTGTAAAAATAATATACTCTAATAGAGAACTGTAATAGATATATTTTGAATAAGAAACTTTTTTACATTTAGTTTTTTTTTTCTGTTATCCATTATGTTTTTTCCTGGGGATTTTATTCAGAATAATATTTTTCTTAAATCATTTTATTATTGCACGGAGAAAAATATTTCATAACAATCACTAAATTTTTATTGAAATATTACTATTAACTATTAATTAACGTTCAAAATAATGTAATTCTTGCCCGGTAGGTCACGTGTTACTAAAGTTACAATATGAATTGGTAATTTTTTGGTTGCAGGATCGAAATCTATATTATTGATATAGTTTAATTTGTTATACCAATAAATAAATATACTATTAATAAAATTAATTTTACACAATCGTAGTGTTTATTGTATTATCTTTTAATTAAAATAAAATCATTTGTATAGCTTTTAACAAATACTAACATTTATGAATAAAGGTAGTAAAAATTGCGTATTATAAAAATTACAATGCAGATTGTAGAAGTTACTCAATTGACAGTACATGTTAATAGTTTTAAACGTGGACTAACTAATGTCTAGTTTATGTATAAACTACATAAAACTAATTCTTTACAATAAGTACTTTATTTGAAGCAAGCATTGCAGATTGCAGTACATGGAACAAATTCATGGAATAAAAACAGTATTAAACACGATACAACTCATCTGCCCTTGTCGAGCGTGAGTATAAATAATAAAATGCACATAAATATTTCGAACCTGTTACAATGTTATTCGAACAATTTGAACATCGTGAAGAAAAAACCTAGCGGGCTGAGCATCGCCAATTGTTGTACAAACATTCGCACAAAAACAAAAAGCGACCGTCCGACTACGATCGTGATAAATCAACATTTTGACAAACAACGGTCTGCTCGTCAATAAAAATATGTTCTTTGTATTGCATTCGATAGAGAAAAAAATATACGATTAGTTAAATTTTATTAAATATATGATATTCGTAATTCGTACGTAGTGAAATAATTAAACATTTTTTGTATATTACAGTAATCTAAATAGATATTTAAAATCGAACGTTGTGTGTACACTTACAAATATTCCAAACGTTCGATAAATATCCCTCAATATGCAGCAAATTACAATAATTACTGGTAATCAATGGTTATAAATTATAAGAAAAAAGCCACATATATGCAATTATGTTGACAATGGTTAATTTTTATTGGAAATACTAAGTGGTTATAGGCAGGAAGTGGTACATACTTTTATACGGGATGTTTGTTTGTATAAAAAGTATATTAATTTTCAATTTCATTGATAAATTATAACATATCAGTAGCGTACAGTGCCAAAGTGAAGAATGTAAAATAATATATAAATATCTAGCTAGACTAATATTCGGTATTATAAAGGACCTAGCAAATTTGCAAGCTTGCTAGCACTCTCAAATGAGATATCAAACTTAACATACATATATGACAGTTCTCTTTGAGTTTTTAATAGATAGTTGCATACGTAGTAAGTTGGTTTTTACCATTTTTACACAAGGTTAGTAAATACACTTTAGTAAATATACTTTACATACCTTTTTTTTACTTCCTTTGTATGAAACTATCTGTCAAAAACTTCAAGAGAATTGCCATATAAGTTTGATACCCCATTTGAGAGTGCTTGCAAGCTTGCAAATTTGTTATCTCCTTTATAATACCGGACATCAGTGAAGCTATTTAGAACAATGATACAATTAACACTATTAATATGATTTGGAACAGTATCTCAGAATCAGAAAATTTTTATTGCTGCCATAGAAATGATTTTATTCTAATTACATTTTGTCTTATTGTTAGAAAGGAAGTAACATACTACTTAACATTGAAACCAGTGTATTCTGCAAACATGCATGCTCCCAAATGTCAGCGGCATATCATTTGGAACATAAATAGGTTGACACCATAGAAAAATAACAGATTTCGATGAAACGTGAAAAAACTTGAAAATAACAAGACATTTATATGTATTTAATAAATCTTTGCAAAATTTTAATCATTGGGAGAATAGTTTATGAGATATTAAATGAACAAATTAACATACATACTTTCGTAACATGACATGACTTTTCATAGTGATTGGACAGAGAATTTGATGAAAATTTGAGCATACATTCTTTTTTAGGGTTCCGTAGAAAACTAGGAACCCTTATAGTTTTTCCATGTCCGTCCGTCCGTCTTCAAAAATTTTGAGATAATAAGATGAAATTTGGTATACGGCCGTAGATTGATGACCCAAAAACAGAAATGATAAGATTTTTGAAAATAAAAATTTTTTAGACCCCCCTTTCATAAAATGAAAAGTGTTTTAAAAAAAAAAATTCACCTACACCATTGAGTGGGGTGTCGTTAGAAAGGTCTCCTATAATGCAACAAAAAATGTAATAGAAATTTTTAATTTTAACCCTTCGATCACGATGTATTTTCTCTCCAAAGTCATTAAAAAAGCGTCCCCCCCTCTATTTTCTAAACTATCAATTAAAAAAATCTGAAAAAATTCCAGAACGTAGATTTTAATTAGTACTTTTACTGAAAATTATAACGAACATTGTCAAAAATATTTTGAACCCCCCTTTCATAGACTGAAAATTGAACTTACATTTTTCCCCACTTACTCCATTGAGTGGGGTATCATTTAATAGGTCTTGTAAAATGCAATAGAAAACGTCAAATAACTTTTTGATTTTAACCCTTCAGTCACGAAATATTTGCTTTTTAATGTCGCTGTCAGAGCGTCCCCCCCTCAATTTTCTAAACTATTGATTCAAAAAATCTGAAAAAAATTCAGAATGTAGCTTTTAATTAGTACTTTCACTGAAAATTATAACGAACATTGTCAAAAATATTTTGGACCCCCTTTTCATAGATTGAAAAGTGAACTCACATTTTTTTCATTTACTCCATTGAGTGGGGTGTCATTTGATAGGTCTCCTAAAATGCAATAATAAAAGTCAAATGATGTTTTGATTTTAACCCTTCAGTCACGAAAATTTTGAAAAATACTTTTTATAAATCGTAGTGAGAATGACTACGGAACCCTATCATGTGCGTGCCCAACACGCACTTGCCCGTTTTATTAATTTATAAAGAGATATCTGCAAATTTTCAAAATGATTTATCAATCGCGTTTTTTAATTAAAAATAATGTGTATGAAAAAAAAGAAAGAGATGCATCTATGTGATTTCGCATGCTCCAGAGTGAGATACACCTGCTCTATGCTTATACACAGGTGCTTGCTCCGCACCGCCTGCCCCGTACCCTATAGTGTTCACCTCTTTAAAATAAATATCGATTGCTTGGAATAATAAAATTAATTAATAATATATGTTTTATATTGTCTTTAAAAGTAGTTTGTGTTCAAATAGATTTTTGTGTAGACATAATTTTCTTTAGGGTTTCGTACCTCAAAAAGACATAACTCTTTTATTATTTTGTTGATAAAAAATAAATACTTATTCCATGTGGAATTATTACATGACAAACTTAATTTTGAATTTTTTTATACTACATCTACGTATGTAAAGACGCCTATACACAAAATATTTTACATAGAACCTAAAAATTTAAATTTACAACATTAGGATGGAATAACATACTTTCTTGATTTTTTGGTTGTAGTGAAAAATATTAAGACAACTTCCAGCTATACCATTTCAGATGGTTTTAATCAAAGGCTCTAGCCCATTAAGATGGTAAAAATCCCCCCTCAACGGATTTGGCTGAAATTAGGTACACTTATTTGTCATTATAAAAAAATAATTTCTCCCGAGTTACAAGACCTGAAACGCCCTCTGTCGTCCATAACCTCAAAAAATGTGTTTTTTCTTTAATATTTTTTTTCTCTGCGAGTTTTTAACCGAATTACTTGAAATTTGGACTGGTAATAGATTTTATAAAGATGAATGACCACATATTTTTAAAATTATTTTTGGCGCGAAATTTGAATTTTTATAGCAATAATAAAATTTAAAAGGGCCATATCTCGGCTCTCAGGGCCCATGTAGGTTAGATACTGCAATTACATGTGTATCTTATCAAAAACTAACATCCTGATTTTTTTCATAATTTTTGATTTGGTGCGCCGTCCTCAAAAATTCAAAAAACCGTATTTTTCTGATTTTTTTAGTTTTTAATTAATGTGATGAAATTATAAATAAAATCTGTATAATAATATTTTCTCAAGAATGGCTTGCTCATAAAATAACCAAAAAAAATTATTGCCTCAAAAAAATTTCAAAAATCTCAAAAAAAGGTTTTCATCAATTAAATAAGCATTTAAATAAATATAAGTTAATCGTCCAGCAAAAGTTCTGTTTTTATTTGTATATATAAGGTTGGGCTAATTTTCTAACTGACCTCGACTACCCCCCCTCCCTATAGTACTCTCAATTCTAAGAAAAAACGCCCATGGAACTATACCTCTACATTTAACTTTAGTTCGCCGCATTTTTGTTTGATTCCCTTGAATTCAATATGTATACATGAAAAGTTACAATTTTGCATTGATTTTTTTTAGCAAAACAGCAACCCAATGGTTCTTGGGTACGAGGATTCCGAATTTGACATCCATTTTTTTATTTTATTTTTGAGCGTCACCTGGTAGCCCAAGCAATAGACTGAAAAAAGAGGTCAAAATAAGAAAAAAAAACACCAAACTGAATTTTGGTGGAGACTTTTATTTTGATATTCTAAGCATAAACTAAAAAATAGCCCTAATTTTGGCAATGGGTTTTCGTTTTTAAAGGGTAAATGGGGCAAATTATATTTTAAAAATATTAATATTTTAACCAATGAAAATCGTTTCTTACCCCTAAATATTACCGACTTTCATTGGTTAAAAAAGTAATATTTAAAAAAATTATTGTTGATCATTATTTTTTAGAACTTCAAGAACAATTTGAGGCCAATCAGGATTTTAACAAAAATTATTAATTTTTAAAATAATTTCTCCGAAATAGCATCTTTACGTCTTTTAAACCCTCGAGAAAGAGTATTACATATACAAATTCTGTATTTGTGGTACCAATCGATTCGTCTATCGTGATAGTGTCTCCAACAAATATCAATCATAAAAACACCCCGTCATCGATTTTGTGAAAAATTGAAAAAATGTTTGGAAACGTGGTTTTCATCCTTCAACATTTATTTTAAGGGAGTCGCACCACTTTTCACCAGACCGAGTTATTCTTTTCGAATTATACGCCCAAAAATCTATAATAATCAACCATAAAATTGCTTGCCCCTATAAATTAGGATTTTTCACTGCGCTCTTAATTATAAATATCTTATTTGTGTAGAATTTTATAAGCTACATTTTTCTTCATAACTATGTTCCTTGAAAAATTGGTAATTTTTGAGATATTTGCAAATAAAATATAATTTGCCCCATTTACCCCTTAAAAACGAAAACCCATTGCCAAAATTAGGGCTATTTTTAGTTTATGCTTAGAATATCAAAATAAAAGTCTCCACCAAAATTCAGTTTGGTGTTTTTTTTTTTATTTTGACCTCTTTTTTCAGTCTATTGCTTGGGCTACCAGGTGACGCTCAAGAATAAAATAAAAAAATGGATGTCAAATTCGGAATCCTCGTACCCAAGAACCATTGGGTTGCTGTTTTGCTAAAAAAAATCAATGCAAAATTGTAACTTTTCATGTATATTAACATATATACATATTGAATTCAAGGGAATCAAACATAAAATTTTCAATCAAAAATGCGGCGAACTAAAGTTAAATGTAGAGGTATAGTTCCATGGGCGTTTTTTCTTAGAATTGAGAGTACTATAGGGGGGGTAGTCGAGGTCAGTTAGAAAATTAGCCCAACCTTATATATATACAAATAAAAACAGAACTTTTGCTGGACGATTAACTTATATTTATTTAAATGCTTATTTAATTGATGAAAACCTTTTTTTGAGATTTTTGAAATTTTTTTGAGGCAATATTTTTTTTTTGGTTATTTTATGAGCAAGCCATTCTTGAGAAAATATTATTATACAGATTTTATTTATAATTTCATCACATTAATTAAAAACTAAAAAAATCAGAAAAATACGGTTTTTTGAATTTTTGAGGACGGCGCACCAAATCAAAAATTATGAAAAAAATCAGGATGTTAGTTTTTGATAAGATACACATGTAATTGCAGTATCTAGTCTACATGGGCCCTGAGAGCCAAGGTATGGCCCTTTTAAATTTTATTATTGCTATAAAAATTCAAATTTCGCGCCAAAAATAATTTTAAAAATATGTGGTCATTCATCTTTATAAAATCTATTACCAGTCCAAATTTCAAGTAATTCGGTTAAAAACTCGCAGAGAAAAAAAATATTAAAGAAAAAACACATTTTTTGAGGTTATGGACGACAGAGGACGTTTCAGGTCTTGTAACTCGGGAGAAATTATTTTTTTATAATGACAAATAAGTGTACCTAATTTCAGCCAAATCCGTTGAGGGGGGATTTTTACCATCTTAATGGGCTAGAGCCTTTATTATAGTTTATTTATTTTATTTAATACCGAGCACGCCACTGCGTGTATTAGTAAAAGAAATTAATGTTCAGCTGCGTTTATTAATTATATTTTAATTTATAGTCAACATTGTAGTACAAAGTGTACCTACATAATATTCGTACTTACTTATGTATGTAGGTGTTTCTATGTACCCATAGACCCATATGTATATTATCTTATTAAAAAAATTATAGCGTTTACACATAGTTAAGAATTAAAATCTATATAAAATAGTATTGTTTAAAACTTGTAATTTTTTCAAATTAATTTTTGTCTTCTTTTGCTAGATCTATTCGTGATAATAACTGGAATCGTTTGAGAAATACATTAAATTACATGGTAATTTACTATTTATTAATAAAACAAATACACTTCAAATTTTCTAATCGCTCATATTTTTATAGTTATCATGCAATGGCCTAACACCTTAGATATATTTGTATACCAATAAAAAATAATGTATTAGTCCGGACCTGTTCTAATGCATGTTCATAGATTGTCCATCAACACTTAATATTGGCGAAATATTTTAATTTACTTGAATTGTAGACATTTAATAACATGTTGGTAACTTCCTGTATTTGAGGTATTTTTGAATTATTTTTAGCTGTAGTGGTAGCCCTGTCTGACAAAATGCTGCATGTATCTTATTGATCATCAATAGATAATGGAGTCTAATTTATTAGACCCTAGAATTAGAATTTGTAAATTACTTTTTAAACGTTACCTATTATAAGTGTACCATTATATATGTTACCTGCTATGTTAAGAACAAATCATGTGTGAGTTTTTTTTTCTAAACGGTGTAAGTCTATTAGGTATTTTAATATATTCGAATATTAAGTTCGTGTTTTGTTTTTGTAGGTAATACGTTTTACTTTTTTCCATAATATTTTATTAATATCGTTTTTTAATGGCAATTTTTGATTTTTTGATCAGGATTTTATAAGAAATATCAACTTAAATGTTATGGTTTTCATAAAATATGTATCAGAATAAAAACACGAAAAATTAGTTGTTTTTTAAATTAATTTTTATTATACTTTTTATCTATCGATTAAATTTTAAATCAAAAAATGTTTCAAATAAAAGTAGTTTGGTTTGGAGAGTGATCCAAAAGGGTGTTAATAATTTTTGATTTGGTGGACGTCTTCAGGGTCAAATAAGGTCAACATTTTTTTTTTCAAATGACAATCTATATTTTTTATTACAGTGTCTTATTTTATGGAAAAAAACAAACAGTTTTTGTCTTAACTAATTTTTAGCATGACTTCACTTTTCTTTAATACTTAACAAAATAATTTTAGATTTTCACTATTTTTAACATCATAACCGTCAACTTTAGAGAAAAAGTGGAAAAAATGTTTATTTTAATCTGATATTAACTAGGAAAATTAAAGCAGGCTTTTTTTAATTTTTGCTTTTCAAAATATTGAATAAAAAAATAACAAATGAAAAAAAAATTGAAATCATTTTTCTATTTCTATCAATTCAAAATAAACATTTTTGGTTTTTCGCACTTTTCCCATAAAGTTGTCAATTAAAAAATACAACAATCATGAAAATCTAAAACCTTATAATTTTAAAAGTCAAAGAAAATTGTTACACTTAATATTATTTAAGACAAAAACTGCTAGTTTTTTCCATATGAAAAATAGAAAGACATCATGGCGAAAATAGTCAGAATGGATTCAGGGAAGGTCAAAATGGATAATTCCATCAAAATCAGGATTTCGAAAAAAATCGGCTTTACAAAATACTTATACCATATGTATATTTCATATACATGTGTATAAGAAAGTAAAAATATGTTGATCTTATTATTCTTATTTGACCTTGATGACGTCCACCAAATAAAAAAATTAACAACCCCAATTTGTTCCCCCTCAAAACCAAAAAACTTTTATTTGAAACATTTTTTGATTTAATTTATAGATAAAAAAATTAGGGGGTGAGACGCCCTGTATAAAATATAAATAAATACAAATTATGTAGGTATGCATGTGCAAAGAGCAATTATTGAAATGAAAAATACCAAACGCGCCTCTTTTCAAAATTTGATCTCTTTTTTAAGCAAAAAGAGCATTTCATAAATTCTCATACAGTACCACCTTCTTTAATTCAATTTTGCATTTATCGAAGTAAATATAAACATGTTTTTTTTAAGAGTAGAGACTCAAGTTTATTTATTATTATAATCTACATGTATCTATAATATATAAATGGCTACATGAATACAATGTACATATAGGTATGCTGTATATTGTTTTGTTTATTTGTACCTATCAATGATTGCATCGTTGTTGGTTTGTTTATACATCTGCAATTATATTTTTTACCGAACATGATTTCACCTCTGTGTATCAAACAGAGTGATCTCACAGATGAGTCACGACTTAAATGTACAAAACATCAACACTTCATTATCGATGTAACTTCTATAAAAATAATTATGATTAATTGACTAATATTTATTAGTTCGTGTTTAAATGTTGTATTTTGATATTGGTTGTAACAGTTGATGGATGATTTCAATTTTATTGTATTAGATTTATCATTTGACTATGATGCATTCGATAAAAGGAAAGTTGGTACTATACAGACTACATGAAATATTAAAATTGTTAATATATAGGAATGTTCAGGCCCTGTGAGAGCTTCAACGGGGCCCGGGCCAACCCACATTTTGGGGGCTCCATTACCCCCCCCCCCACCGAGCATAAGGACATCCCAAACAAATTTCGTACTGGTAAAATTCTAATAATTTTCTGATATTATTTTAGTATTAAAAATCAGGGGTTTTTAAGAAAATTTTGCTTTCTACTTGAACTTTTACCACAAGGTGTATCTTTTTTGCAGTATATTTATGTTTTTTAAATAACCTCTGTTAAAAATAGTATAAGTATCAAAAAATATGTAAAATACAAATAATGTTCAAGGCGCCGGGGCCCCTGAGACACAGGGGGCCCGGGCCATATGGCCCTCTTAGCCCCCCCTCTATCTGGGCCTGGGAATGTTTATATAAATTTATTAGAAAACAAGGCGAACAATTAAACAGTTTAGTGGTATTATATTGTGGTTTGAAAAGACCTAGATTTGCCATTAAATGGCGCTCTTAATTCGACTAAAAATTGACTTATTGTTAGCCCCTTTTTTCCGTCTACCCGTCATATTTAATGCATAACCATGTTCCAATAAAACAAGGTCTGCTACGATTATTTTGACAGCACATAGCGTTGATGACGTAGTACATCGACCAAAAATTTACAAATTAAAAATTGACATTGTGCATATTAAGTTTGAATTATTAAATTTAGAATTGAACAAAATAGAAGTCTGAAGTGAAATAGATACTGCTGATATTATATTGGTTATAAAAAATGCGGTACTGTGTTGTAAAAAATTGATGGAAACAGACAGATAAAACAAATATTAAATTTTTTCGTTTTCCAAAATTTCCTATGTAATGGTTACAGTTAAAATTTTAGAAGAGATATGACTATAACAGTTTTAGATATAGTATATACCTTTCCCTGTCTAAGATATTATTATAAACAAATTTAAGAAAGATATAATAAACAGTTGAAAAGTTTGTCGATCCCTGTGCAAAATCAAAGCAAGCAGCAGCGGACGCTGAGGTGCTCTAAGCGTATCGCCGTATACCGGGGAGCCATTGTGTGTAACCTGCCATTACAGGTGGATAACCTATAATTGATACCAACATGCAGCAGTCTTGTCAAAATAATCTCACTCGCAGCCCCGTGGCCCTCTGTATTCTGGACTGATGATGAACACTCACGAGAATATTTAAGGTGGTGATAGTATTTTTTTATATTGGTATTTTCTTTGAAAATTTTATATACGTTTTTCTTTTGTTTTAAAAGGTCTTTTAACATACAACATATAAAACGGGCATACAATTTAAAAATGGAGGTTGACACTAACAACAATATGAGTTTAAACCACATGTTCCAGTTAAACCGAAGTTGAAACTATACATTTGTTTCTCAATGTCCAGTTAAAAATTATAATTAATCTTAAGTTTAACTTTTAACTGATAGATGATCTGTCAGTTAATAATTATTAAACTTGTTGACAAATATGTATTTATTTTTCTAGCCGAATATTGATATCCGATTTCTTTTACATTCTATAGTAGCACTATATTTTTTTTTATGAATTCTAGTAATGTATCCTGTTCTCTTTTACTAAAATTAACTCGTTTTTATCACATTTAATATAATAATTTTAGGTTAATTTTTAGTTTGACATAATAAAAAGCTACTGCGCATGCGCAAGAGTTAAGTTTCAGATTACGTTAAACTTATATTGAGAAACTGAGTTGGTTTAAACTGAACATTATGTCTAGTTTAAACCTAGGATGAAGTTTATCTAATCTGTAGTTTAAACTCATATTGAGAAACCGGGCCTAAGTCTATCAGAGAAGGATTAAACAAACGTATAGCTGGAATGCTTACCTATCTATGGCTGCACATTTTTGACCGGGACCATGAAAGATCGAAATTGTAGGGTTCGAAGTGAGCTATAGGTGGTATAGATTTTGGGTTCAGGGCACTATTTTTACCATGCAAGGCCCAATACATTTTTTTCATATGGTACCCTATAATTTTTTGTTGGTGCAGAGTCGTGTTCAACAAAATACACCAAATTCTGTTTTTACACGATTTTGAAATAGTACGGTTAATAAAAATAAAATAATTTTTTTACACGTGTTGATTTGATATTACACGAATCATTTTCTCTCTCTCTCTTTTAATTATTTATATAATTATTTAAAAAGCTTACGTTTGTATAATATGTTTAGGGAATTTCCCTATGCATTTCATATTATAATAAAAAATAAAATTAAAATTTTTTATTTGTAAATATTTCTGTTTTTGTCTTGTGTCTTTTGAATCAAACCCTAGTTTTTTAGGGTTCCGAAGAAACCCTATTAATCTCACTTTGTCGCCTGTCTGTCCGTCAGTCAGTCAATCAGCAATTAAAAAAAATATTTGGGCCTTACATGGCCCAAATAGGGCTCTGAACCCAAAATTAATATTATATATTAAATAGCTTATTTGTTTCATTCTAAGATTTGATTCTTTTGACTTATTTCGGATCTACTATTTAGCAATAGCAAATTACCGAATTTTGTACTTTGAATATTCTAGAATTACAGCAGATGCATAGAAACGGGTTAACATTGGAGCAAATGTTAACTCAGAATAGTGTTGACATTCATGTGCAAAATTAAATCGAATACTTAGTCGTCCATAGTTCGTTGAATTTTATTGCTGCTTGTTTATGTTTTTACTGTTGTATCGGCAGGAGTGCATGTTTAAAATTTTCGTAATTTCCTACAAGACACCCCCCACCTGCATCACGCATGCCATAAAACAGCTTTGGGGTACAATTTCTGACTGAACAAGGGCGGACAGATTTACCAAGTGCGTCAAAATCCTACGTCTCAGAATTAAAGTGAATAAACAGTTAATAAAAAATAAATAAAAATCTCTAATTCTTAACAATTAAAGCTGTACTTGTAATCGTTAAACACGACTTTGAAACGGAACCGTCATCAAGCCAGATTCAACCAACTAACTAATTGTAAGTTTCATTAATATCGGTTCAGTGGTTCATGAGTTATGCGTGTGATCAGGAACGAAAAGTGTCTACTT
Organism: Sialis lutaria; assembly: GCA_949319165.1. Taxonomy (NCBI): domain Eukaryota; kingdom Metazoa; phylum Arthropoda; class Insecta; order Megaloptera; family Sialidae; genus Sialis; species Sialis lutaria. The sequence continues at coordinate 4,036,510 of OX439236.1, forward strand.
TGACCTGAAACGGAAAGATCACGTTACAATTTTGAAATCGGAGAAAATTTTTTTCTCATTTTTAAACGATCGCGAAGCTTCTCGTATCTTCAATATGCCAGAAAGCAAAATAAATTATTAAAAAATACACTAATGATAAACTAAGTACAAATAAACTATTATAGAAAATATAGATAGCAAAGTGATGAGTGTATGACCATCATTAGTCCCTTATTTCTGATGACCTGTTGTGAATAATTCATCAGTAATTGATTTTAGATTAGTTGTTTCATTTTTGCAACCAGATATTTGGTAACCACTTAATTTTATCGGCTATAATTAAGGAAATTTACATATTTATTACCTGATACAAGTGTGGATGGTAATTAGATACATATAGATTATATATATTGTTTAAAACGTTGGAAACAAGTATGTAAACAGATAAAAGAATTTTTGGATGTAATGACTTTTTGGTTTGACACAAAAAAAGACATAAACAAGTAGGGGTTATTTTAAAAAAATTTTAGAACTGCTCAATATGAGTGAAAGCCAAAAAAATAATTTTTTCTGGTGCAATTGAAGACCTTTTTTTAGTCTTCCAATAATTTTTTTTAAATGCAATTGAATGATTTTAATTACTTTTACAACTGCACATTTCAATTTCAGAGCTGCACAAACAAGTTAAAACTGCACATTCAAATAACCCTTGGATACTAGAGCATTTAAAATATAAATATAAAATTAATTAGAATTTTTATTTTTTTTACAGCGAGCTAAGCATAGAAAACTGGATCTTACCTGGATCATATGCTGAACTCTTGACCAATCTTATTTGGGTGAAACCTCCGTGGGCTAAGCAGTTGCGGGAAGGAGAAAGATCTTTTCTCATCGGGAAACGTAAGGATACAGGAACAATAAGGTAAGAATTAATATGATTATAAAAAAAATATTTATTAAAAAAAAGTCAATTTATTTTTAAGTTAGATATTGAACTAAATCTATTTAAGAATCTAAAATGCATAATTTGAATATATTCTTCTTGTGCTTGCTTCGTATTTCAATTAGGTAGAATATTAAATAAAAAATAAAACCCGTATTTGCGAACAATGTTAATTGAGTAAATTCGAACAAAAAAAATAACAACTTATTGTTTGACAATTGAGTCGGTATCCTTTGAGTAAACCTCTTTATGTTGGTGAACGTACCACTGAAAAATATACGCAAAAATATCGCAAGCGAATATCTCAAATATTCATTTTAGTAGGCATGTATTTATAATTTATATTGAGAGGTATGTACATCTATATTTTTGTTGAATTTGATGACAAAATTAAAGCTGAAGTTAGAATAAAGTTTTATTACTAAAGAGAAAATATATTTATAGAATGTATTTGAGATGCCTATCTGGAATATTTTTATATTAGACTAGAACACTCTAAAAGTTTCAAGGATAATTTTAGTATTTATTTGGCCAGGATCAGGATCTCTACAGCCGTTTAAAGTGAAGACTAATTAACACATTGCTATCCTTGTGCTTACCATAGTGGGGTATAAATAAGAGTTTGATTGCATTTTATTAAATATGTACAAACAGTGACTTACACAGAATAACTTAGAGGTAGGAGATATCTACAAAAATAAGAAATTTTCTGAAAAATTGAGAATACCTACAATACATTTTATAGAAACAGAAATATTGATGTTACCAGGCCCTAAGAGAGCTTCTATGGGGTCCTTCTTACCAAACAACATTTCCGTTTTGCGAAAGCAAGGAAATTCCTAACAACAAAATAATAAGAGTGAATTAAACACGGGAACTAACAACCTGTATGGCATATATTTATTATTATTATAAATATTTTTGTAAAATATAAATAATTAATTTTTGGAACTCCAAGGCCCCTGAAGCCCCCAAGGGCTCGGACTACATGGTCCTTCTGCTCCCCTTTTCTGGGTCTGGATGTGACTATATTTAAATACTTAATGAATACGTACATGAAATTATATTAATTTCTGTACACAGCATTTGGCAATTGTTTTAAGCCAGATGGCTGTAGTACTCCTTGATCCAAAAGTAACCATTTTGTATCTAACATTCGTAACACGTTCGTATTAGAAACAAATAATAAAAACAGCAAAGAATCTTGTGGAAACAGAATGGATCGGCCGTACAGAGAATTTTCAAGAAAGGTAACAAAAGAAGTAGATATATGGAAACCTGGCTATTGAAAAACACCAGATGTAGTGTGTACTGGTTTTTTACAAGCGATCTGAATTCATTGCGTGGTCAGAACACGATTACCAACAATGAATATTAAAACTATCTAGTTCTCTGCGGTGGTCGGCTTGTTGTCGCTGCTCAATTCATTGACAGGCCGACTTGATCTTGTCTTGTATCAATCTAACTGGATAGATTGTTGATTGGTAATAAGACTAGGGTTTAGAATATTAATATAGTGCATTAAATTATTTTAGATATGTGTATTATGTATATGATAATATTTTTACAAATATGTTTTATCCAAAACTATCGGTTTTAAATTTTATCACAAGTTTGGCTAAAAATCGATTACTATAAAGAATTAAATTCTAATGAATTTCTATTGATTTTTTTTCAAAAGTTTTTAAAGTAATTAGTAATCAAAGTTAGCTTCTTATACACAGACTTGCGACCTCCACTTACCGCTCTCCTTTTAAGCACTGTCAGCAACGATATCAACTTTATTTGAAACTACGTGGAGAGTCTTCATTTTAAAGGATTGTTAATAATTTGTATTTCTACATGATTCTAGGTTCATTGAGGAATGTATCATACATTGTAAATAATATATGATATTTAATGTATTTATATATACCATAATTCCTTCATCAACGAAAATCAGTACATGTGCAATTAAAATATCTACACATGAGCGTAGGGAGCGTAAGGGGCGAAAAGGTGTTTATTGTGTGAATAACATCAAAAGAGCTAATTTTATCGAAAAATATTTTGATTATATTTTGTAATTTTTTTAGACCTTATTTTTTTCCCGTCAAAAAGCGCATTAAAGTCATGTGGTATGCGTGACGTAACAGTTTACCAAACAAACTAAAATCAACAAATAGCAACTGAGTATTCTGACGTTTTTAGTAAGTAACTACGTCATACCAGATACAGTTCTACTAGACGCGTTATTCATTATGAATAATGTTGAAGAAAGACTATGACTAATTCTTGTATCCGGAACGATGGACCATGAATAATTCGGAAGTAGGACCGTGGATAATATTGAAGTCGTACCATGGGACCGTGAATATTTCTGGGGCTGTCTTTATCCGGCTTGTAAGACCATGAATATTTCTAACTCCAGAAACGATTTGACCATGGATAATTATAGAACTGCTGGAAGGATCAATGTATTTCTATCCGGTACACACCATGAATAGTTTTTGATCCTTAGCATATATCAAATACTGTATTTATTTCCTTCGATAATAATGGACCATGTCTTATACAGACAAATAAAATATAACACCACAAACACTTTAAATTACACTATATATTTGTGAAATAATATACAATTTTATATGTGCAAACAAGATCACTTGTTTGCATCTTCACAATAAATGAAATACACTGCTTTATTGTGAATATTATTTGCAATACTATCAAATAATGCAAAGGAATGCTTCACTCAACTGCAATGTGTGAAAACTTATATAACACTCGTTTGTTTTCATAACAAACGTAATAATAATAATTGTTTCCAACGCCGCCGCTATAACATATAGGCTAGCGTTGGAAATAAAACCATAACAAAATAAAAAACATAACAGAACTAAATATAGATACATTTGAAATCGCACACATTATACATTTTAAAATTAGGCCTATTATTAACAATCCTATACCTGTGACAAATATGTCTCTGGGACCAAAAGTTCTAGAACCTATTTTTTATCTTTTTTTTTATGACAGCCTTGTAAAATTAATATTAATTAGTAGTAAAGGATTGTTGAAATAAATAAACAATGTTATAGACAATATTTTAATTTAATTAGTGACAAACATTATTTTATTACAGTCTATGAAAAAAGCTACTTTTTAACGAGCTACGAAAACTTGAAAACAATTTTTTTTTCTTAAAACAAAAACTAAAAATAACTCTAAAAACATTAAAATAACAACATGAGGAATAAAATATTATAAACTATTCTCAACCAGTTTCTCACCATAGCATTCGGAGCATACTCAAAAGTGTAACACCTATACCTACGTCAGTCTTACAGATCAATTGATGTCATGTACTGATAGATGTCCTATTCGCACGAATGCTCGCGCTACACTAAATTGAAGATCGCGACAAATCATTAAGCAACCAGTTCATTGTCTGAGCATTCTCCTTTATTGAAAAACATATCAAAATGTAATCTGTCGGTCTGACAGATCAATGCGCGAGTATAGGAAGGTTAAGGGGCCATACCAGTGTGAAATTTTCAAAAAATATTTTTTTTGCCTTTTTGGAGAGTTTATAGTTTCAAAAATATTCTGTGAAAATTTCAAGGCCGTATCTCTAATACTCTCCAAACAGCAGCCTTCTAAAGAGCGACTGCTCGCAGATATGAAATGCCCATGAGCTGACGTTAAAGGGCCATACCAATGTGAAATTTTCAAAAAATCATTTTTTTTTGCCTTTTTGGAGAGTTTATAGATTCAAGAATACTCTGTGAAAATTTTGTGTCTCTAATACTCTCAGCAACAGCAGCCTTCTAAAGAGCGACCACTCGCAGATATGAAATGCCCAGGAGCTGACGTTAAATGCGTTTTTCTCGAAATGAGATTTTTCAAATTTGCTGACATTGTAACTCAAAGAGCAATTATCCGATTTACTTGAAATTTGAATTGAGTACGATGAACTAGGATATTTTTGATTGCATGAAAATTGACGTTTTGGCATTAAAATTACGACCATTTTATAGGCAATAAAACATACTTTTTTTCATAACTACGCCATTTTGTGATATTTTTCGAAAATCTTAGTTCATCGTACAGGAAATACCTTCCAGTTTAACGAAATTATTTCATTTTTTAATTTCCACTACTCCATCGTCTGGAATCATGGCCGCAGTGCAGGAGATTTTTTTTGGCGCTTAGATATCGATATTTTTACGTGAAAAAATTATGAAATACACCTCTAATATAGCTAAATATATTATCAATTTTCCAAAATACTTCATAGAATATTTTTCTTCCAAAAAATTTCCGAAAATCACCCAAATTTCCAGCGTTCACACTGGTATAGCCCCTTAAAATACTGATTTATTTCACTTAAGGGAGTGTCCTGCTTTATAAGTCTCAAAAAATCTTTTTTTTTATTGCTCAAATCTCTTCCTAATATATCTAAGAATATGTCTGTAAAGTTTTATAGGCAAATTCGAAATATTTTCAAAAATATAGCATTAATCGCAGTGGAGTGTCCAGAAGGTATACAAGCACTCGGGCATTTTGAACGCTCGCTTTTCCCCTCGGTCGAATAAATCCGAACAATGTACCTACCTGAAAAGGTTCAATTATCGTCTAAAACAATATTTTGAATTTGTATAAGCGCCGGGTCAAGCTACAGTACAAATTATAATGATATATTTCCTCTCCGTTTAACTGCTTTTTCTGACCGTAAACTTTGAAGCGTGTTTTCTCGAGTTTTAATTTTTATCATTTTTCAAAATTGGCGAGTGTGATTGCAAGAAAACTAAACGACCAATCAAAATGAACCAAAGCTTGTTGTCTTCAGTTTTAAATTCTCTTCGATATGAACTAAAAAGATTCATGAAAAAAAATTTTAAACAACTTTTTTAGCAAGTTGAAATGATTTTTTCTTCTTGCAAAAAGCACTTTTTTTTTCAAACCTGACATTTTTTTTAATTTTAAATTTTTTTGTGTTTTTCTTAGTTCATATAGAAGAAAAATATATAAAAATTAAAACTTACTTTGTTTTTTTTTGTCTCAGACAAAAATTACGAGCTTCATCTTTCCCGCCGATTGGAGACTGCGATTGCAAGGCGTTGTATAAAATTTCATATAAATTGGTTGCGTTTGAATATTTTTGTCTTAATTTTTTTTTTTAACGTTCAAATATGCAATAAAATAATCTGAATAGTTTGGATCACTAGCTTATTTTTTTCTATCCTAAAAAAATTCCCCAACAAACACTTATTTTTGGCCTCATAAAGCAGGATACTCCCTTAAGAAAACACTTGATTGTAAATTATAGTAATATATACTACACTATTTAGAACATTTTAGTCTTTATTATTAATAATGTCAAATACCCTATTATTGTAATGAAAATTACAGAATCTAAATTGTTATTTATGTAATTCAGTTATTGTTATGGGAGCCTTAAACATATCATCATATTTCGGACATTAATTCTGAGGATTTTTTTATTCTCAGTACATTTAAGCCCACAACAAGAATATACTCGTGACAATTTATTAACCTAGAAAAAATTGCATATCTCTGATAGAGCAGAATCCATACAAAAGTATACTTTACGACATTAATATTTTTTAAAACATTTTATTTATAACATATGTTGTTAACAAGTTTACAAGCGAGTTTCGTTTGTTTTACATATGTAATGTCACCATGCTGAAACACAAAGGATTTCGGCGAATCTGTCATCACAGACAAAGACAAGAATACATGATAACATGTGTATCGTATATGCCCATTTCAGTTTGACGATGTCCACCTTGTATGATATTCATATAAGCGACTATAACATAATCTAAGTTACTTTGACAGCATTTTGTTTTGTTTATGAGACTGGATTGTTTGTTATAAAAGAGAAAATACTACAATAAGCTAGCCAGGTGCATCGTTTGCTTTGCTTATATCTGGATATTTTTTATTTTTACACAGTTTTAACGTAGGTACATGAAATCCATATTTTATGTTTATTATATTTACTAGTTTATTATTATTGCTGTAAAATTCATACGTTTATGGATACAGAATTAATGATTATATTTTAAGTCAACGGTCTTTAGCCTGGTGTCAGCAGAGAAACAAAAGTCAGTCAAGTGCGAGAAGGACTCGCGACCTCAGGGTTCTGTACCGTTATATAAAACATTATTACCGATAATAGTTAGTTACGTACATAATGTGTATGTATTAAGTTTGTCACGTAATAAATCCACAAAGAATTAGAAATTAATGATTTTCGGATTTTTTTTTCTTGTAACAAGAGATCATGCTAAATTTCAAGATTCTAGGTCAAAGGAAAGTACCCTATAGGTTTTGACGATCAGTCAGTGAGTCTGTCTGTTAGTATCAAAATACGTTTTGAAAGACCGTTTTTTATTGTATCCAGTTAGAAACTTATTTTTTTGCAGGACTATGAGGCTGTAGTCAAATTTAGATGATTGGAAAAAGCGCTGGCATAAGCGTATAATATCTAATGGGGACTATTTTGAAGGGAATAACATTTATGTAGATTAATAAATAAAATTCTATCCAAAAAACGAAAATTCCCGTTATTTTTTTAACACACCTCGTGTACAATTGATTCTTATGAGGGTGTAAAATTTGGGTGCTTACAAAATCCTGAAAGTCAAAAGACCGACACTTAATATAGGTACTTAAATATGATACAAGTAAAGAATATAAAATTGGTTATAAAATAATTTTAACAAGTCGTGGAGTGAGATCCTTTAGGTCCATACAACCAATTTTTCAACATGGTATGACTATAAATATTTGAATACTGATTAATTATTTATTGTTTCTATATACCATATAGTCTATTTGAATTTTTTTGAATATGTATATGAAAAATTTTAATGGAATTTGTCAGAAATAAAACACATCTTCGTGTTATGAATATTAGTTTTCTAATATCCTAATGTCAACACACACACGCACTGGCGATTTTGAAAATTTTGATTTCAATTTTCCGGCCGATATAATAAACTTCGTGTCGGGAAGTTAAAAATATCTATAAATTCAAGTAAAATAAAATAAAAATTATTATGACAAATTAAAATAAATTATTACAAAAAGAGAATCAGTTATTTAAATTTTTTATGAAAATATCATAATAATTATTTATTGTCAGTATCTTTATATAAAACAAGCATTAAAACAAAAATATAAACGACTTTGTTCGAGAAAAAAATGCAAAGTATTTGTTACAAGAATTAAAAGGGAGGCAAAAAAGTGAAGAAGACATATGTTCGCTGTCATTAATTTATTGCAAATCAGTCGACATAAATCAACGAACCTGATAAAAGGTATTTAATTGCGTTTATAAAACACTTCGTCTGATGATTATTAATTACTTGTGTTCTAGTTAACATTTCTGGACTGTGATTCATCATAATTACACTTGGATATATATTAATTGTTACAAGTTACAATTAAGGTGACAGATTTGTAACAGGATTTATGAATTACTTATTATAGAGATCAGGGACAGAGTATTATATGCAGACCCGGATTTATCATGCAGGCAGTGTAGGCACGTGCCTATAGCGGCAAAAATGTAGGGGCGGCAGATTTGAGCGTGAAAAAAAGTTTTGGTAAAAATTTTATCCGAGAACCTATAACTTCAAATTTGGATTTGAGAACCTAAAAGAGGTACAGATTTCTAAACTAATAAAATTTTTACTTGACAACTAAAGAAAAGGTCATTGCAATAAAAAATCATCACTTTTTTTATTTTTATTCCATTGAATAATATTGATAAATTGCGAAAATTTAAGCCCTTTTCATTAAAAGGGCGGCAATTTTCGCAACTGCCTATGGGCGGCAAATTTCTAAATCCAGCCCTGAAGTGACCAGGAAATGTATGAAATGAATTTGTTTATATACATTTTATATACATTTTATAGGGTGTTAAAAAAAACATTTGCTCTCATTACGAAATAAGTTAATGTAGATTGTAGATGAACTAAAATAAGTCTTCTCGTAAGGATTACCTTGTAACTTACACTGCTTTGCAAGTCTTTGGGCACTCATTTTTTTGCGTATTTTAAATATAAAACTGCAAAAATGGTTGATAAAAAATCTTAAATGTCAATAAGAGTACTTAATTACAACTTTTGTAATAATCCTAGCTTATCTAAAATACAGCATTTACAATTTTCCATGTTACGGAAAGTTTTTGAATTATATGCCTGAAAGGTCAGGTTTACTCAAGTTTAAAGTATTGACGCACAGTGTCTATCAAACTAATGAGAAATTGTTTTTTTTATTATTTTGACTGCAAGTAAACATATTCTTTTCGTTATTTTGGGGATTTTAATTGACTGAAATCTGTATATCTACATTCAAAATCACAGGTGTCCAAAGACTTTTGCACGGCATGGCACTGTAATTTTTAATACTTTTACAATCAGCTCAATCTAGGTTCAAATACGACTGGTTTTGCATCTTTCAATATTGCTGTGATTGATAATTTAGATATGATGTCCGAATGGGTACATTTAGTTGACAGTTTGTATCTTCTTACTATTTTTAATAATGATAATTTCATTATGAAATATGCAAAATAATAACCTAAAAAATATACACAGGTTACTAATCTAAATAATGTTTTTCATTTTATATAAACTCAATGAAAAAATCAAACATACCAATGCAATTTCTTGGACCACCGCTGAAGGGAATAAAACTGTAAGGGTGCCTTTTGTTTTCTGGTCTAAATCGTTATGGATCGAACTTTTTAGGTTCCGGATAAATGGCTGGCTTGTGATGAACAGAATAATTTGCAGGGAGACAGATGCATCCAGCAGGAATGATGTAGTTGTCTAAAATACAAATAATAAAACGATCAATTAGAAATTTATCATAAATTAATTGAATCAACAAATAAAAAATATAGATATATTATATATAGGTATGTTAAAATGAAATGAAAGGTATTATGAAAAAATTATAGCTTCAGTGGCATTTTTATTATTTCATCCGTACAACCATCAAATATGTCGACAAATAGCTTATAAATACCTATAAATACAAAATGCAGTTTTATTTATAATTTATTTTTTGTAGTTTTTTTATTGACCGTAATCGTTTAGAACCCCAAACTTTAACTAACGAATACATTGGATCAATATTGTCTGTTATTTTTACCTTCAGATTCCTGATTTAACAGTTTAGGAACGATGCCTAATATCGAAACGTTTGGTAATCTTGGTAATTGCCTTGTTGTTCTTTGTATATAAATCAACTTTCGACAGAATTTAAATAGGAAAAATGCACAAAGAAACATTCCTAAATACAGCAGTGTTCTTCTAATGATTGTTCCTGAAATATTAAAACTCATTTTATTACTATTAAAATGAATATACATATATATAGTATGTTATTTTAAAAATTATTTTTATAAAGATGAAAAACTTGGAAAATAATTACTAAAAATATGTAAGTTGGCGTTCTAGACTTATGGGGAGTTTACATTTGCTGTTTTGCTCGGCCGAATACGATACTCGGACGAGTACTCGTAAGTGTCAACACCCGTCAACTCGTAATAGTGCCAGCCCGATCGCACGCGTTCCGACTCGGTTTCAGGTCTACTTTTTCATGCGATTGGCTTACTGGTGCGAGCAAAAAGCATGTGTAAACAGATACATCATGCTGTCAACAATGTTATTTAATTCAAATCTCGCAAGACGACAATATTATTATATTTATTATAACAATTAAAAACATTAGTAGGTGGAATGAAAATAAAACTAATGAATTTTTTCAAGAGATACGGCCTTTAAAAAATCATTGGAGATTTGTGATAGTGGATTTATCATTTACGATGTTAAAAATAAAATAATTACTTATTACAGCTTATTACATTAACTAATGTGTTTATTACCGCATCTGTAACAATTTGGTTTATAGTATACAGTAGTTACATTTTGAACTGCAGTTAAAAGCAATTGAGAAACGTCAAACCAGAAAGCATGCTTATCATATTTTAATGTAGACAGAAAAGTACTAGCGCTAGTATCACCGTGCTGCTAATCGTCCGAGTGTAACAGCAAATGTAAATGTATTGTTAGTGTAGAATACATAAGTATCTACATATATGAGTTTTTTTATATTGAGACTGGTCTATATCTATAAAACTAATATAGGGCTTTTTTATGGAAAATGTTTAGTACAAAAGATTCAGGATTTGGAGCGGTAAAACTAATTAAATACCTTGAGTGAAGGTTTCAAGATTATTTTAGGGTCAACTAATTTTTTAAATAGAAACCTATTTCGTTTTTTAATATTTGTATTTTGCAGAAAAAAGAAACAATTTTTATCTGTAGTTTTTTAAAAGCTTCAATTTTAACATATTTTTTTATAATTTTTTTTGCGTTTGAATATTTTGAAATTGTTCTTCTTGATCTTTTAAAAAATACAGATTTTTTTTATAATTTCAGATTTTTTAACGTCAAAAATTATGTAATAAAAGAAAAAAACCCGTTAAAATTGAAGTTATTATGCATAGTTTTACCCCTCCGTATCCTTAAACTTTTGTACCAAACATTTTCCGTAAAAATCTCTAAATTTCCAGACACTTAACACTCAAGATAAAAAACTCATCCTGTACATATGTATGTTGTAATGGTAGTTGATAAATAATTTCCAGATCAATATATGTATAAAGAATTTAAAATATTTTTGTTAATTTATTTGAATAAGTTTGTATACAATGAATTTATTTTTCTAAAATTAAAAGTCATAAAATTAAAAATATTGTTTTTTCAATGAATTATAAAATCAACGAATTGTAAGAACACAATTATTATATGGATAATAAATTATTATATGGGAATTCGAAATTGTATCACCTTTCATAACAATATCTCGATCATTACGCGTCACATTATTTTCTTTTTCGATAGAATTATATCTTCTACTATCATCTTCGTTAAAGTTGATGATTTTGTCTATAAATACATCTTCAGATAGTAAACCTGTAGAAAATAAATCTTAATTTTAGAATATAATCAAATTAACTATAAAAAGAACAAGTAATAAAAAATTCATATTATAAATAATATAAAATATTTTTATGTATATTATAAAAAAATTATTTAGGAGTGGAAAATAAGAGCGTCCATTAACTACGCCTATTCCCTTGTAAGTTTATAGAATTTTGGTGATGTCGTTCCTTGCTCCTCTCCCTTACGTAAAGTTTTCTATATTAAAGATATATCAATTATTTATAATTATTTTATAATCATAAAATAAATATTTGTAGGACTTAAAATTTATTATTTTTATTTATTTTATTTACCGTTGATTTCAACAGAACACATGATTTATTTGTAGAAAAGTACATTAGTTTTATTAAATTATTTTTATAATTTTATGTTTAACAAATTGATTATATTTTTTATTGGGTTACATTTAAGTACACTATGTATTAGATCAGACACGCGGTAGCGTGTCAAGCTAAGTTCAAGACAACGCACCATGTGTATTTACACGAACCATTTAGAGTCACTTTTGACCCCCTCATAACTCAAAAACTATTTAACATAAACATGTCAAATTTGGCTGATATATTGAGACTTGCGAGATACATATGTGCTCCAAATTTCATTAACGTACCTCAAACGGTTATTTAGATATTAACGTCCAAAAATCGTCATTTTTATCACTTACCTATATATCAAAACTCTTATCAAGTTTCACAATCGTAACTATGGTTGCACTGTCAAATGTCAAATAGTGTCAAATTGAATAAATAACAGTTAATTAATTAATGTTTATTTATTTATTTATTATGAATAAGGACTTACTAATAATTTCTGTACAAAAAGTAATGATATCCTATCAAAAACATAAATGTGAAATTAGAGCCAAGTTCAATATTATGATATATGCCTTGGCTGTTGACTTCAACGACAAAAGAAGTGATATCTAAATGGGTGCCAAGTTCAATGGTCAGTACTGAAATTTATTTATAACAACATAAAATATTTTATAACAACTTAAAATAACATTTCTTCTTATAACTTAGGATAATATATTGAAGCCTAAGGTCTGACATGGCTAGTTCTTACATATATACGAATTATTATTAAGTACCTACTAAAACAGTCATGGAAGAGCCCTATGTTCGATGGCTAGTTTCTACCAGCAAGCCAAATTTTCGGAAGAATAAAATAAGAACTTAGAGCTTTAGAACTTGCGAAAGCTATAATATAATTCGTATATGAAAACTAGCCAAGTCAGACCTTAGGCTTCAATATATTATCCTAAGTTATAAGAAGAAATGATATTTTAAGTTGTTATAAAATATTTTATGTTGTTATAAATAAATTTCAGTACTGACCATTGAACTTGGCACCCATTTAGATATCACTTCTTTTGTCAACAACCAAGGCATATATTATAATATTGAACTTGGCTCTCTTTTCACATTTATGTTTTTGATAGGATAGTATTTACTTTATACATCGAACATAAATTTTAATACTTTGCACTTAAAATTTTATAGTGTGCACTTTTATACATCGAACATAAATTTTAATACAATTTGTTTTAAGTTCAATATATTTGTTTAATGTTGAATAATTAATTTTTCGTGCAGTATAATTTTTAAAAGTGCATATAAATACAAGCCTAAGAAAAATTCAAATAATAATTATGTATGAAACCGGTTTCAACTAACATATTTTTGAAGAACAAATTTTAAATAGAAAACTTACGTAAGTAATGGTTTGGACCTCCCTGACGAAAAAAATAATAAGATTTTATGGACCCCCATCCCACGTAAATAATGGACGCTCCTTAACCCTACACTTCATGGTGTATCACTGGTGATATACAATTATTTTATTATAATATCAACTGCCTCACCTTAGTTTTTTGGAAACATACACCCAAATACACTTTATTGGTCTTATGTACTCAATAAAACACATAAAAAATATAAAAAATAGGAACTGTTTTACAGAATTTCATCTAAATAAATAAAGCATTTCTCTATTCTTATGATTCTTATATTTTTTTATTTTTTTAATATATTTTTTTTAATCTCTTTTTAATTTTAATTGCACCAAGGAGAAATGCACTGTTATGTTAAACATATATGCATTTCACTGTTTTGAATGTTATTGTTATTGCATAATATATTACTGATGATACGTATACAGATACTCAAACCTCTAAACAACGTTCTTCCTATTAACGTCCGCTCCGAGAAACGAATGGCCAACCGCTCCATGTAACGACATTCCCCTATCCCTACCACACTACTACCATGACTGCTATATTTATGCGCGAAATTTAAATTCACCAATTAACGTTAAAGTCGGCACGGCGATGGGTGCCCCTCTACCGAGGTTGTTAGGAGGTTTTGAATTACCGATGCCTACGTTATTTTATATTTAATATATGTTTATATTTAATATACCGGGTGTCCCAGATAACTTTTCCAGCATGGGGATCTCAGTATCTATAAGAGATACAGGTTTGGTTAAATGAGATGAATTATATGTATGAAAGGGGTGAGTATTATTACACCAAATAAATATTCATAATTTTATGTGGTTTAGGCAGTATACCCAAAAAACTGAAAATTCGGAATTTCTTTAAATGGCTATAACTTTTTTGTCAAAGTAGATAGGTATTTTTTGTAGACGTTTTCTCAAAGCTCTTTTTTGTGTAGAATCGACTGGTGTATTTAGATTTTTTATATCAATTTTAGTTTCCGAGTTATGAGCCCTAACTTTAGTTTTTCTTATGGGCCGCTAAGTTGGCTATAGCATATTTGAACGTGTTTTTTATTCTACTTTACAACGATATGTCACTTGCCATACTTATTTTCGAAAATAAGTCGACGTACTAAATGTCGGTGATATTTATATAGTCGGTGATAAGTATTTTATTACAAACATTTAAGTGAGCCATGAAAAACAAAAATTGTAAACAAAAATCACAATAACAACAATCAAAATAACAAATGACTATTTGAAAACAATTAACTATTTAAAAAAAATACATTATAATTTTTTTTTTCGAAAATAAGTATGGCAAGTGACATATCGTTGTAAAGTAGAGTAAAAAACACGTTCAAATATGCCATAGCCAACTTAGCGGCCCATAAGAAAAACTAAAGTTAGGGCTCATAACTCGTAAACTAAAAGTGATATAAAAAAGCTAAATACACCAATCGATTCTACACAAAAAAGTGTTTTGAGAAACCGTCTACAAAAAATACCTATCTACTTTGACAAAAAAGTTATAGCCATTTAAAGAAATTCCGAATTTTCAGTTTTTTAGGTATACCGCCTAAACCACATAGAATTATTAATATTTTTCTGTGTAGTAATACTGACCCCTTTCTTACAAATAATTCATCTCATTTAACCAAACCTGTATGTCTAATAGATACTGAGATCCCCATGCTGGAAAAGTTATCTGGGACACCCGGTATTTACTATTTTTTCTCGGTCTGAGAAGGTAAACACATTTTTTTATCATATGTATATAAAATGTCATGCAGTGTAGGGTTAACATAACATCATAAAGTAAATAATTTTTCAAAAACGTATCTCAAATATTGTAGGCCATGAATACATAAATACTTAAGGTAGTAGACCGGTGTGACGGCCGAAATTTCGACTTTTTTTCGTGACCTTATTTTAACAAGTAAATAATATACGATCGTTTTGTAACTTTTACATATTTATTTTAGTACTTTAAATGATACAAAAAATTTTTTTTTTATTTAATTTTCCATTTATTTATTTACAATATGTAATGTCAAAGTGGAGTCCTCTAAAGAATGATGAGCTGTTTCGGGGAAGCACACAGCTTTCCGTAGTCATTTGAAATGAAAAAATCAAAAATATTATTATTGTGTAGACCTTATTTTAATGAACTAACCAATAATATACATAATAAAAAAAAAATAGCGGACTTATGAAAAAAAAGTTCTCAAAATGTAATTTTTTGTTGTTGATAAAATGTTTAAAAAAATTAATTTATTATTAAAAAATTAAATGTTTTAAAGGTTAGGTATTTAGATATGTGTATGTAGAATAACTAGTTAAATTTTGAGCCAAATCGGTTGAATAGTTTTGAGTCAGTGCTTCCCCGAAATTTCAAAAACATGGTTTCGAGAAAAACGCTAAAACGTTTCCCATCTTATAGCAATGTGCACTCGTCGAACGATGAATGCCTGTAACTTTGGAAATATTCTAAATTTTGGTCTGAAAATTTAAGAGCATAGTTTTAAAATGTGGTTCTTCCGAAAAATGTAAAAAAAAAATCGATTTTTTTGACCCATCACACCGGTCTACTACCTTAAGTAATACTTTAAATTAAAATCAAATCAACTTTCTTGATCGCACCAAATATCCACACACAACATAAACACACAAATAAAATTATTAACTGTCTTACTATAAGTAGCATTTTGAGATATGTACTTTCAACGATAATGGGAAAACTAAAGGATAAATATCGTATAACCTAGATTTTATATATGCTTATTTTTATATATCAACCTGATCATTTCAGGATTACAATAATTATAAGATATCAAACATCATAGTATACTTAATGTACATAAGTATAAATGCATATTTAATTTGATTTTTAGGGTTCCGTAGAAAACTAGGAACCCTTATAGTTTCTCCATGTCCGTCCGTCCGTACGTCTTCAAAAATTTTGAGATAATAAGATAAAATTTGGTATACGGTCGTAGATTAATGACCCAAAAACAGAAATGATAAGATTTTTGAAAAACAATTTTTTTAGGCCCCCTTTCCATAAAATGAAAAGTGTTTAAAAAAAAAAATTCACCTACCCCATTGAATGGGGTGTAATTAAGAAAGTCTCGTAAAATACAACAAAAAATGTAACTTGATGTATTTGCTCTCCAAAGTCATTAAAAAAGCGCCCCTCCCCTCTATTTTCTAAACTATCAATTCAAAAAGTCTAAAAAAATTCCAGAATGTAGCTTTTAATTAGTCCTTTCACTGAAAATTATAACGAACATTGTCAAAAATATTTTGGGCCCCCCTTTCATAGATTGAAAAGCGAACTCACATTTTTTTTCATTTACCCCATTGAGTGGGATGTCATTTGATAGGTCTCCTAAAATGCAATAATGAAAGTCAAATGACTTTTTGATTTTAACTCTTCGGTCACGAAAATTTTGAAAAAACTCTTTTTTTATAAATCGTAGTGAGAATGACTACGGAACCCTCATGTGCGTACCCAACACGCACTTGCCCGTTTGATTTATTTATAATTATATGTCAACTGTTCTTATTCATAACATTGAGTATTTTCCTTTTAATTGACAATAGTAAGTTACGTATATCAATGCTTCTTAGACTTTTTGACGTCGCGGCCCCCTTGCAGCTCATATTGATAACTCACGATCCCCTTATTTAGTTAAACCCAGTTTGGTTAAAAACATTTTTTTTGTTTCGTTTATATAGTTTAAGCAAGTGCATATTTGAACATTTAAACTTATTTAACGATAGTAAATTTATTTGTTAAATTCGTTGTTCTTCGCGGACCAGCACTTTAAGAAGCCCTGGCGTAGATAATGGATCCGAACGTAAAGAGTATTTTTTTGGACGAAATAGCAAAAATCCTATACATTTTTAAATACGAAGTATTTAAAAAAAACACCGTGTTGCTGTTTTGCCCTTTTGGTCTAAACGTGGCATTATATTTTGATCTTATAAAGCAGGGGTTCCCCACCATTTTCCTACATGGACTCCTTTTAAAAGAATGATTTTCTTTATAGACCTACAATCTTGTCGAAAAAGTACAAGTAGAATGCAAAAAGGTAATTGTAATTCAAACTTTCATAGACCCCCCAGGGGTTCACCTGTACCCCGTTGGGAATCCTTATTTTTGAGGTTAAAAATGATGTATTCTTGAAGCCGAATATTTTATGTTTAGTTTTGATTTAAGTTCAGAGTTTATGTTTTTTTCTGAATTTGTTATTGATATTTTTGACAGCTCGATTACATAAATAACAAATCAGTTCTGTTTGATATATCCTGTTCTGATTTACACGCAAACACTTGAAATTATAACACCATTTATTACACGAACGAATCTCGTTTTTGTAGAAGCAATTTCGTTGCTCGGAAATAACATAATTAAATTTAATTATGATTGTACAAATCAGATGATACAAAATTACATGTACGGTATTTTGTGATGGGATTCGTAGAACGTTTCCAGTTTGTAGAAAATGCAATAAACGTTTTATGCAGAACTTATCGTGTCTGGAATTTATGTGAGAGAAACTCATATATAAACGATTAACAGGTAACTGTTCAGGATCACTGAACTAAAGGTAAATAAATACAATAAAATATTACATATTATGCGGTGTTCACACCGAGAAAACAAAACAGAAACACGGTGTTTTTATGACGAAAAAGCAATAAACCCTATACATTTTTAAATACCTACCGTAAACTTTGATTCACGGGTTGACATTGATAACAACTTCTACTCGTCGTGCATATGCGTTTTTAGAAAAAAACGGAAAGCATCTTTGGAATTTTTTTTGACGGTTGACAGCACTGATAATGACGTCACTATCGACCTGTTGATCAATGTAAATGCGCCGATATTTTTTGAGAAAAAAAAATAAAAAGTAGGTAAACGATATTTTAATGAATTTTCAAGGTTGCAAAACTTTACTGATAACTTGTTTATTTATAAGAATCATAAAAATGTGAGCACATCATATCAGTAGGTCTGTACCGAACATTGCTATAAAAAAATTACAAAATTCTAACCTCAAAAATGACAACGTGGCTAAGGAATAATGTGCATAGGGTGTCTTTGATCAACTATAGGGTTTACATTGATCATGCAGTTAAAGTTGTCTAGAGGTCGCTGCGCCCCCGGAAAAAACTGAAAATAACAACCCCTCCCCTGGTGTAACTAAAGAACATATTTTTTGCTGTCATCACGTTTTTTGTGACCCTAAAATTTAATTTTGCGCCCTCTTTCAGTTTTTGAAGACAATTTTGTAGTCCTCATGTCACTTTAATCCAAATAATGCTATTGTGGACCATTTTGCGTCCCCTCCACCCTTTAGACTTACTGCTAGTTTATAGTTATTTTAACTTTTTGTTATTTGTTTTCAATTATTTATTAATAGTTTAGTGAATCTAGCATCACTGAAGTATATAAACGAATTCGACCAACCTATATGATATTTATAAGCTCCGTTTATCCTTCACAAATATGTAGTCAAGTTTTGTTACTTTATTCATGCTAGATTGACTGAACTATAACATATTCTTTCAAAAAAATGCCTCTTATCTATAAGAGAAGTAACCCAACATCATAAAAATGCGTGTAACTTTTGTTCCTGTTGACCATTTTTTGTAAATCTTCCGATTTCTGTAATAAAAACAGAGGGTATCAAAGTAACCCCACTCTCAGTTTAATTTTGATCACGTACTTTTTATTTTTTTTTTACAAAAACTATTGGGCCTATTTTTTTTTATTTGGTTTATCGATAGTATGAAAAATCCGATAATTCAGTTTTTTTTTACAAATTTTTACTCACCATACTTTAGATTTTACAGCCCTTTAAATTTCAAAAATGATCAAAGTTTACGGTACGAAGTATTTTAAAGACACGACGCTTCTGTTTTGTTTTTTCGGTGTAAACGCCGCATTACAAAAAACTAAGAACAAAGTTTACAAAAAAACTAAGAACCTTAATGGCTTCGATCGGTCTGTCGTTCTGTCTGTCTATCTGTATGCCACGTATGGAAGTAGATGACCCAAAACAGAAATAATGAAATTTTTTAAAAAATAATTATGTGAACCCTTTTCCTATATATTGAATAATGTACGTTTCCCATTGAGTGCGATGTCTTTTGACATGTCTCATAAAATACAATAAAAAATATTTTTAGAACTTTTGATTTTTACTCTCCCCCCCCCCCAGCTCTCTAAATTTTAAACTATCGGTGCAAAAGTTCTGAAAAACTTCCAAAATGTAGCTTTTAATTAGTACTTTTAATTCAAATTATAACGAACGCTGTAGTAAAAATACTTAGTTTATGAAAAAACTTTTTTTATATAAATCGTTTGACGATCATGTACACTTTTATAGAGATTACAACTTTCGTAAATATGAAATAGCTTTTGATACTTATTATAATGTTAGTGAGAATGGCTACAGACCCTATCATGTGTGTGGCCAACAGGCACATGTCCGGTTAAATTTGTTTCATTCGTATAATTTAGAATTAAGGATATGATTTTGTTTAACATTTATTTTAATCGGGATTTCAGAATCAGAGTTTCTCTAGAATTAAAATATATAAATAAAGAATTCATTACTCAAAAAAAAAACATTCGATTTAAACTGTTTAATAACTACTCGCTGACCTGAACAATATAAACATTATTAATTAACTGCAATAAATTTGGCGCAAATCTAAATGAATGTATTAATTAAGTGTACAAATAACAATAAGGACGCATAAAAAATACCGAAAATAAAATTTACATAACATAATGTGATACGCTTAAAGTCACTTAAAACAATGCAATTATAATTAATGGCGAAACGTCGGGTGTTACAACTATGTAAAGGTGAATTATTCACACTTGTAGGTGTGTTTTGATGATGATTATATTTGTACAAAAACATTGACGGAGTATGTGGAGACTAGGTTATGTTCATCGAATATATATATACTTTTCAATATTTTAGTTACACCGATAATAGTATATTATACCACGAGTCAATAATGATAGCTATTATTACCGAGGAATCATTTTCGAACCGAGCCGCGTAGCGGCGAGGGAGAAAAAAATTCCGAGGTTATAATAGCCATTATTGCGAGTAGTATACTGTACTTTATCTACGACTATTTAAATTACTTTAATAAAACACAACTGAATACAAGAAATGCAAACACAAAACACAAGAATTTTTGTTATAATTTCAAATTAATATAAATTAAACAATACCATGGAAACAAAATACACAAACTCTGTGGTGTCCAAAAATATTAAAATTAGTAATATTACAGTTAATAAACTGAACAAGTTTTGTACTATCAACAACTTTACTAGAATTTTTATCCATCTCAATACAAATACACAAACACTAGGTGTTTTATTTGACAGTCGTAAATAAATTTTTTAGACTTAAAGTTTGTGTATTTTGTTTCCATGGTATTATTTAATTTGAGGAATTTTCTGATTGGTGCATTGGAGGGCAATAATGACTTAGAGGGCAATAATGACCATTATTGCCCTCTAATGCACCAATCAGAAAATTTCTCTTTAGTCATAGTTCCCTCTGGGATTAATATATCGCATTATATAGTAAAAACTACGTATGTAATGTATGTATTATGTATAAGTCGTGGATAAATAATATTAATTCCTGCTTTATTTTCGAAAATATGATTTTATTTGTTTTTATTTATTAAATATTCAATACTTGCTGATTCTCGCGGCTTCGCTCGTGTGAATTTCGAAACTAATTATAACCCTCCATACGTGATAGGGGATGACATATTACATTTTTTATATTGATTTTTATTCATTACCTATAAAAAATTATAAATATCTTGGATCTTAGTTAAAAATTGCAAAAACTCATCCTCTGTCTACCCCTGCCATTATGGGTTGAATGTAAAAAATTTTATTTTAATTTTGCCCGAATTTACCTTTATATCTATAGCAGGTATGCAGATAAACTTGATAAACATATTTAAAATCCATCTTCGTTCCCGTCCCATGTTATTAGGGGTTGAAGGTCGAACTTTTATTTTTAATTGAATATTAATTTGTTCGAATTTACCTTAATATCATGAACAGTTCTAACCAGCCTAACCAAACACATCAAAATTTGACTCTCCTCCCTATTCCCATAAGGGTTGAACTTTAGAAAATACTATTTGTCTTGTAGAGTACTTCGGTGAATACAAAAAAAATATTTTTCTTAAATTTTGGAAAATTTTTATACAAACTTTGACACCTCGTTTAAATATCCTTGAAGGCCACACTAAAATAACAAATAAATATTACTATTCGATTACCCCCTCACAACCATACATTTTTTGGTTTGACATTTTTTTTCAAATATGCGGTGGTCCTGAGATAACTTGGCATTTTTACAATAGTATAGAAATTCTTATTTCCGTTAATAAATATTATGATCTATATTTAGTTGTTGTAGCTCATAGAAATACGTTTGTAATATCTTTGCGAAGCTAGTTAATTTATTGTGTGAATTTTCAAACGGAAATAGAGTGAATACATGCAAGTGTCTATTCCCTGTGGGCAAAGCCAGTTACGCCACTGTGCATAACAGTTTAATATTTTTGTTACAGATAACATTAATTATAATTATTTTGCATCGTTAAGAATTCCTCGGTTCAGGAAATGCAGGCATCCTCTGTGTAGATGCACAAATAATTATATTACGCTAATAACTTATTTACTATGACCTCGTCTGTAGTTATTATTATAAATGTAGTATATTTTACAGACGGTATATAAAATTCGTTGAGCTATTTTTATCCAATTTATTTAATTAATAACCTTTTTTATATATTTTGCTTTTTAACGAATCGTTCTAATTAAGGTTCCAGGTTGAATAGTACGAAAAATTGGACCGATTTTTTATTTTCTTATGAGTACACCGTGTCAAATGACTCTAGGTAAATTTACCACCGGAAAGTTCACTACAAAAAAAAATTCGAAAAAAGACGAAAACAACGCGAGATCGACGAAGTCTCTACGATATTTTTTCGAATAGTTATGATTATTTGAACATTTCTATTGAGACTATAATAAGACTATAGGATAAATGCATTTTAAAAAATGTTATAAAGTGAAAAAAACAGATTCAGTTGAAAAACTGTATTTTTCCAGCAATTCGTGTCATCATTGTGTCAAAAAATTCCACTCTTATGTTTTTATTTTATTTTAGTACATTTTTGAAAATGAATTTTTTGAAACAATGATGACACGACTTGCTGATAAATATCAGTTTTTCAACTTATAGATCTATTTTTTCCATTTTATAACATTTTTGAAAATGTATTTAACCTGATCTCAATATAAAAGTTTAAATGATCATAGCTCTTCGAAAAAAAATCTTAGAGATTTCGGCAATCACGCGTTGTTTTTAATGCAACCCACTAAAGGTGGTAGCGCTTATATGCTCGATTTTCCACCCGTCCGTCTGTCTTCCACCACGAAATCTCAGCTTCCTGACCACCTAGAGACCTCGTGTTTTCGCTAAATGGTAGGTCTATGGTTCTAATTTATGACCCTCTATCCGGACAGGCATAATGTCAATTTTTCATATATGGCTTCATGTACCTCGTTGGACTCGGGATTGATTCACGAATCGATTGGCAAGGGTATTTTTTGAGTTGTGTCCATCAAATGAGTGGGTTTTGATAAATTTTTGTCTTAGTAAGCCCTTTCGAACGAGCCCTCACTCAACCCCACGTACCATTCAAGTAATTTTCTTTAATACATAAATCACTAACATATCACATTTAAATTAACATATACATATTACATATACATAATTATTTCAGACTCTTATTAACTTTTTTATAAAGAATGTAACCTCTTTTATAGAACACAAATTAATTAATATTTATTATTTGACGTAATTGATTATAAACAATATTTAAAATATTCATAGATTCTTACTTTTTATATTTAATTTACTTCTTCCTACTTGAAAAACGGAGAAACTGTGGTTTCTTAGTCACTTAAACTAAAAATACACCTTAACCACAAAATTTATGTCACTCGACACGTGTTTCGACTTCACAAGAAGTCCTCATCAGGAGCCTAACGATTCCAGACTACCTGGAATCGTTAGGCTCCGGATGAGAACTTCTAGGGAAGTCGAAACACGTGTCGAGTGACATAAATTTTGTGGTTAAGGTGTATTTTTAGTTTAAGTTACTTCTTCTTACTTAGATTGTTGAGGTTAATTACTGCATTATGTCTATTATAACTTATGTAATCTGTTTATATAGGTACTTGTATATAATATTGCATGATTACTAAGTTTACTTATCATATAGGTGTATAGAATGAAGTATATACTATTTTAATTTACATTGTATAAATAAGGATTGTTAACGATAAGTCATATTGGTTGGTTACGAACAAGTATAAGGATATTTTGCTTCCAAGTCATGTAGAAGATACGAGAAGCTTTGTGATCCTTTTTCAAAGAAAAAAAATAGTTCACTAATTAATGTAACATGGCTGGCGTGTTGAGTTAGGTTAGGGCTACTTTGACATTGGGGGCTACTTTGACAGTAGTGTAAAAACCTGTTTAAATCTGTTTAAATACATTGCGAGCCGGGGTTAGTGTAAATGAATGCGTATTATATGATAAGAAAAAAATGTACAGAAAATTAATTACTGACACATTATATGTATATGTATTATATACTCATAAGCATGGTGACAGTCGGAGTGCAAGTAATTAGTATGAAAACTATATTTCTAGACTCACAATTAATTAAATTAATCTTGAGTGTGGAAAAAATTAAAGCAATGTATCATTAAATAATATTAACATGGAAACTTAGTCAAGTCTTAGAACGTACGTTTTTTTTTTGACTTATGTAAATTTATTTATATACTTATCTATTAAAAATATATTATACTTATTATAAATTATTATTTAATTAACTTTAAAACAAAAAATGCATTTATTAAATATTTTCATAGTAGTACAGTCAAAGCGTCGTAAAAAATAAGGCAACCGTGCATTTTGGGTAGGCAGCAATTTTTTTAGGTGGGTTCGTAGAGGGATCATCCGTGACTCTAAAACTCATTTTTCGGGTTTCCGAAAGATATTGTTTTTCCGCCATCTTGAAATAAGGGTGCAATTAGTTTTTTATTTATCTTCGTAACAGTCAGCTTAACAAAAAAATTTTAAGAAACATTTTTGAAGGTAATCAAAGTATCTATAACATTAAAAATAAAAATGTTATGAGCAAAAAAGGATAAAAAATAGGGGATGAAAATCTTTAAGGCAAGATAACTATTGTATTTGTAGTCCTACAAAAAAGTACTTCTGACCTTTTTTGTAGAACTTTTATTAACAAACAATTTAATCTATTCATTTTTTATTTGGTTTATTTTTATTGATGTTTCAGCGTTGTTAAGGGAGGTAAATTGAAAGTATAAGAGTTACGTAGGTACAAAAAATTGTTGATACAAAAAAAAGTTTCAAATAAAAGTTTTTCGCTGTAATATTTCCTACAACTTCTATTTAAAAAAAATATTAAAATTTCATTTGTTTATCCGCTACGCTAACAAAAGTGGCTGAAAGCATACATTATTAAGTTTTAATATCTAATTAATTTTTAATTTTTTAATTTTTTTAAGTTGTTACCCCCGGAAAAGGAACATTTTATAGTTAAGCACATTCATTGTAAATTTGGGATTGATATCTTGAACTGTTATTGTTTTATTAAACTGTTAATAAATTGTGTTTTGATTAACAGTAAAACTTTTTCTATAAACTTTTTTTTTGCACAATTGTTTATATGGTTTCCTAAAAACGTATATAATTGATGGCCACCATTAAAAAGTCAATTATTCAATAGTTTGAGAAATGGTGATGCTTAAATCTTATTGTTGTAAAATATCTTACAATAATATTAAAGCGTCACCATTTCTCAAACAAATGAATAATTGACTTTTTTATGGTGGCAACCACTTATATAAGTTTCCAGTATCCCATATAAATAATTGTGCAAAAAAAAGTTTTTAGATTTAAACAAGAAATTTTTTATTCCATTTATACTTATTTCTTTTACATAAAGTTTGCATACATTTTTGTGTAGATTTTTTTTTTTTGATAAAAATTAAAAATTGATAGAGAAAAATGTAAAAAAATAGTTTTTGGTATAGTTTTAGTCGGTTTTTCTTTGCTTATTGATTGATATATTTATTTATTACGTATTATATTGATAAATAATAATATTTCTATTCTAATTCGTTATAATAAGACATGTAGTACGTAGGTATATCATTTTATCAGAAATAATAACAAAACATGATTTCAATTACCTACATCGTTACTAACCTATCACACAAATTAAAATATTATTCAAATAATATACTACAATCACACAAAAAAGCAATAAATATGTGTATAAGGTAACAATCAATACAAAAATGGCCGTGGCGGTATTTAAAATGTACCCTATCTAGATGTTCATGGAAACAATGCTATGTTTGTTATCCCTCCATAGCCCGCGTGATTATTCAGACATTTGGCACGCATTGGCTAAAATAAGTTAAATAGGTGAATATATTTCACACGGACCATATTTATTTCAGTTATTTCTTGGGCAGCTAATTGAAAAGAAAAAGTTGATGTTTTATGTAATATGTAATTTTTTTGAACGCAGACTTTTGCGGTTATTTGATTGTATACATTTTTGGGTTTTATCTCGCACCGCACTTTTGTATTACTTGACGTTTCGACCAAATGAAGTGACGAGTCCAGAAGGTGGAAGTTGTTAGCATAGGTGGGCATTAAATCGTTAATCCGTTAATCGTTAATTAACGAAGTTAACAAAATGGTTAACGGATTAACTTTTAAGTTAACTCATAAAAATGTTAACGCTTTTGTTAACTTCCGTTAAATTTAACTTCCGTTAACTTTAGTCCGTTACATTGGTTGTTTGATGAAAAGTACATAACAAAGTTGTCGAAATAGCTAAAAAAGGTCTTCAAATATTTTGGATGGTTAACTTTTTAACGATTAACTTTAACTTCCGTTACATTTTCGGAATTTTAACGGTTTAGCGGTCAACGAAGTTAACTTTTTTATTAACGGATTAACGATTAACGAAGTTAACTTTTTGATTAACTGTGCCCATCTATGGTTATTAGTGATGAGCAAACATAAGACCAAGACCAAGATCATAACAGTTTTGATTTTAGTTTTGGTCTTGTACATTGGGTCTTGGTCTTGTTTTTTTTTTAAAATGTCTTAATCTTGGTCTTGTAGAAAATATCTTGGTCTTGCAATACGTGCTATTTTTAATTAGAAATAAAAAAATAACCGAGTCATTTGATGAAATAAAAAATCAAATCAAATAAATTACTGTGCCACAAAAAAAAATTATAGTTTTTTTCCTACCGAAGAATTGATACACAATAACCATCGAGCAGATTCATAAATTAATCTATTATGATGTTTACTAATAACTATTGATGCTCTTGAAAAAAACCTTTCAGCATGGACAGAAGTTGCTGGAATAGATAAAAAATCGCGGGCCATTTTTGCAGATATTCATTTTTTTTAAATTGATTGTCAGTCCTGCTTATTTAGTCTTGGGTTTTAGTCTTGGTCTCGCACTCTTAGTCTTGTGTCCGGTATTATACGACCTAGCAAATTTGCAAGCTAGCAAGCACTCTCAAATGAGATACCAAACTTATATGACAGTTCTGTTGATGACTTTGACAGATTTCGCGCAAGCGTTGTATGTAAAAACCAACGGTATTAAAACAGTTGTGCTATTATGAAAATTATTTTATATGGTCAGAGTCGCCAACTGTGTTACAATACGTTGAAGTGTCACTGCTCTAAATTCCATAACTAATCCATAGATACTATGACAAAATTCATAACCTCATTTATGAGTGCTTGCAAGCTAACAAATTTTGCTATGTCGTTTATAATACCGGACATTAGTCTTGTAAAATGTACAAGACCAAGACTGATTTTGCTCATCACTAGTAGTTACTTATAAAAGCGTTGAAATTTGCTAGAATGATTTTGTGATGAATGATCCTGCGACGCAGGATAAAACCCAAAACTCCAAAATTTATACAATTATTGAATAATTAGGTGAGGTACGTGATATGATAAATTTTTGTTTATAAAAAAACAAAAACGAAACGGATAAAAACACAGGGCTGGTTTCTAGTTTCTATGATGACCGTGTGAAATATCTGTAATATTTGGCACGCACCGGCGTAACGTAGAATATCTAATGCCGGGGGCGGTCTGTTGCTACGGTAACGTTCGTAGCGCGTCGCCACCCTCGTCTCAAGATGGCCGCCGTCGCACGCGCACGCCACTGGTAAGCACTCGAGCGTGCACACATGCTAATCACACATACATACCTTCTGCGATATTTCGGTCGTTGCAGTTGTGTGTGTACGCGCTTGGAATATGTAATCGAAATATTGTAATATGATGCCAAGATCCTCTGTATGTTGTTTGTCAGCAATTTAAGTTATGATACTTGAATATTAGACGTAACTGAAGCAAATTCAAAATTGAATATTTATGGTCTTAAAAGACGAACAATATTTATTGTCAATATAATACACATTCATAAAATTGCTATTTGTTACCAGATAGCTGAAGACATGAATAATTTGCAAAATATGCACAGTGCACAGGTAAAAAATGATTTGAGTCGACGAATCCTTGTTTTTTTCGCAACGAAAACAATATTTTCTTAATATAAAAATATAATTTCCTATAAGGTATTGGCAATACCCCGGTGTTGAACATTTTTTAAATGAAATATACTGAATTATTTGTTGATTTTTGATTACTACCTTTACTGGAAATTAATCTATATACATTTAACTGTCTTACAGATTGATTTGATGATAATTGATTATTTTGTTTGAAAATAGTGGACAAATATTTATCGCAGTTCGGCACACTATCAAGAAAAGTATATTTTTTTTGTAAATGCTTTCTATTGTTTTTATTTTTACAACGTTTTAATTTATAACGTTTGTGTCGAAATACTTAAAATTTTGGAATTATTAGCAAGTGTTCATTACTGGTTTTACTTTGTCCATTACTGGAGAAAAACTTACACAAAATAAAAGGCTATATAATAAAATAAAACGGGCAAGTGCTTGTTAGGCACGTACATGATAGGATTCCGTAGTCATTCTCACTACGATTTATAAAAAATGAGTTTTTTCAAAATTTTCGTGACCGAAGGGTTAAAATCAAAAAGTCATTTGACTTTTATTATTGTATTTTAAGAGACCTATCAAACGACACCCCACTCAATGGGGTAAATGAAAAAAATGTGACTTCACTTTTCAATCTATGATAGGGAGGTCCAAAATATTTTTGACAATGTTCGTTATAATTTTCAGTGAAAGTACTAATTAAAAGCTACATTCTGAAATTTTTTCAAATTTTTTAAATTGATAGTTTAGAAAATAGAGGGGGGGCGCTTTTTTAACGACTTTGGAGAGCAAATACATCGTGATTAAAGGGTTAAAATCAAAAAGTTCTGATACATTTTTTGTTGCATTTTAGGAGACCTTTCTAATGACACCCCACTCAATGGGGTAGGTGAATTTTTTTTTTGAAAACACTTTTCATTTTATGGAAAGGGGGCCTAAAATTTTTTTTTTTACAAAAATTTTATCATTTCTGTTTTTGGGTCATTAATCTACGATCGTATACCAAATTTCATGTTATTATCTCAACATTTTTGAAGACGGACGGACGGACATGGAGAAACTATAAGGGTTCCTAGTTTTCTA
This sequence comes from Sialis lutaria, assembly GCA_949319165.1. Taxonomy (NCBI): domain Eukaryota; kingdom Metazoa; phylum Arthropoda; class Insecta; order Megaloptera; family Sialidae; genus Sialis; species Sialis lutaria. The sequence continues at coordinate 4,066,031 of OX439236.1, forward strand.
CGGAACCCTAAAAACTACATTTGCGAATTTTGTAATTAAATTGATTTAATAAAGAAATAATTGTTTTATTAATAACATGAGATCATGAGAATTTAAAAAAAGTAGTTTAACATTCCCAAAAAACAATATAATTTGCTCTTAAAGCGTTTAAAATTGATGCCAGTACCTTATTATTGTTTCTCTTTGAATATTATCGGACGAAAACAATAATATACTTATATATTTATTTATTTCGTTATATCTTTTTACAGATATTAATTATATAAAATAATTGCGCTCGTATGTAGCGTAGCGGATAGTAAATCATAGAACTTGTTTTTCAATAATTTTCTTTCGTGAAGAAAATGCAATATTTTAACTGAAAAAACATATTATTTAAAGGATTATCTAAGAAATTTGGCGACACATAGAAATTCAAGTATTTGTCTTAATCGAAATTTAAAGAAAATTGGATAGTTCTACATAGGCTTAAAATTTTATCTGTTCAGTGTTTAGAAAAAAAAAACAGTGTTTTTAAACTAATTCGTATTTAAAAATGTATAGGGTTTGTTGCTATTTTATTTATCAAAAAAAACACGATGTTGCTGTTTTGTTTTTCTGGTTTAAAACTAAGATAACTCATTTTGGCTTCTTAATAAATCATGTATATTGGATTATGCAAAAATTCAACTATTCGATTCAACCGGGATCAAAGTAAGAATGAACAATCGAAACATACATAGGATAAAAACTACCATCAACACCAAATGCAAATGCTATCTGATCTATTATTTGTATAATAATCACGTACCTACCATCAGCCGTATCATAAATACTTCGATATACGATAATTCGCAATCATGAATATATCGTCATACATTATCAACCATGCATGTCTCCTATACCGATCCAGTGCTCCTTGTTTCACTCGTGTTTTGTTTCGATGATGTCTCTTTTACGTTTCATAAATTATTTCGCGTGACATTCCCTTATACGTACCGCCCTGGAATACATTAGCGAGGGGGGGGGGGGGGGGCGTGGCCTGCAGCGATGATGCCCATGAACTTTTGTCTATGCGGTAAGAAGGGGTGTGGAAGGAATATATGCATGATGATGGAATTGATTTTTTTTATTAACAAGGGTGGTGAGTGACGGTTGGCAAAGATTGGGTGAAATGAAATAATAATGTTTCATGTTGTAAATTACACTATTCAACAATAATACTTTTGTAATGTAACAGAGATCTGAATAGAAAATTTAGGAGGCTTTTGGCATGCCGAAACCGAATTTGTTGCCCAATTGGATTCATCACGTCAGGGTTTTGAGATGTTCTAACCTAAAAGTCCCAAAAATGACTATATTGGCAACGTTAAAGAATTTATAATCAAGTAAAAAATAGTATTATCTAGAATGAGTTTTAACTTTTTACTGTACGATTTTTTTAGCCGAGATGTACTAGTTTGAAGATATGATATTTTTGTTAATAGAGTGTAGTATAGTAGATACAATGAACTTTACTACATATATCTTCAAAGAAGTATATTTCGGTAAAGGAAAATCGCATAGTAAAATGTAAAAAAATATTATAAAGAGAAAAGATAGTATTATTTGAAATCATGAAAGAAAACTTCAGAAAAAAATTACCTACTTAATTAGAAATTCCACAACATTGCCAAAATCGTCATTTTTGGAACTTTTAGGTTCGGATATCTAAAAAACCTGACGTGATGGAATCATTTGGACAACGAATTCGATTCCGTCATGACAAATACCTTCTAAATCACCTATTCAAATTACTGTGAATTTTTTTTGTTGCATAAAAATATTGTGTTATTATGTATATGAGTAATTCACAAGCTATAGCAATTAGACTTTGTCGTAAAGATGAATATAGTTTCACTATAAAAAATTATAAATCCATACTTATATTATAAATGTGCAAGTCTGCATGTCTGTTTGTTTGTTACCTTTTCACGATCAAACAGCTGAATCTTACTTAAATTCCACGCGAACCATAAACATCTTACTATATGTATTATGCGAACAAAGTTGCAGATAACAGCTAGTGTAGATGTTATGAAGTCAGTTTCTAAAAATGGGCTTATAAAATGTAGATACACTGGAAAACATGAAATTAAAGAACACTCAAAAATGACAAAGAAATTCATGTTTCAAATTAATAATAATTAGCAATGAAATTGAATAAGTATGTACTAGGTACTGTATATGTAAAAAAAGTTATAACATTATAGTTTTATTGTCTTTATTCGGGAAGTAGTTATTTTAGAATATATTCATTAAGCAGGAAGACATTAAATATTTTATTACCTTTGAAATGTATTTAAAATAAAACTTAATGTCACTGGTATATTTAATTCAAGACTAGTTTGCTCTACAACAGGGTTGGTAAATCTGTTATGATTGTTTTTTATATAGAAACTGACTTAAATTACTTGAGATGCTTGTGGGGTAAACATAACTATAAAAATGTTTAATCAGTTAAATAAAACAAAATATAAAAATGTATTACTTATATATTTTTTTGTCGATAGGATGATATCTAATATTTCTAGCAATATTTACAGCCCTCATAAGGATAGTAGGAAGTATAGTATAGTAATATTTATTCTTTTTGCTTTTAAATTGAATAAGTAAAACGTGCAGGCGCACATTGTGACCAGAGCACACTGCCAGTCCACAATACAGTACCTGCCTACTTACGAGTACATATGATAGCACAGTGGGTCTAAGTCACATATTTTTGGGCGAAACGCTTCAAGCCAATTTTCAACCAATTTTATTGTAGTCAGTCGCATTGGGAAGGTAAGTAGTTGTAGTTCTTGAAAACTACCCAAAGAATATAGTCAATTCATCCTCTTAGTTACCATTTCATCTCCTTAAATCTGATAAATCAATTAAACGATAAATTCATAAATTAATAAATCGAGTGAGATAATATTGCCCAAATATAAAAAAAAATATAAGTACTATTATACAGGTGACCCATTTTAAGTGCACACCTCTAATAACTTTTTATGGTGAATTGTTATCAAAAAAATTTCAGATAAAAGTTACACGGTTTGGAGGGGGACATAGACGTATGAGAATGAAATTTTTTTAGGTGGTGTTTTCAAGGTGATATGAAGGTCAACATTATTTTTTTAAATAGGAACCTATAGTTTTTATCAAGTAATTTTATTTTACGTGAAAAAACTCGTATCTTTCATTGAAAACTTTTTTTGAATAAATTAAACCTTTCCAAGATATCTAACAAAATAATTTGAGCTTTTGAACTTTCAATATTTTTTTACTCAGAAACCATCAACTTTAGAGAAAAAGTACAAAATACAAAAAATGTTTATTTTGATCTAATAAGACTTGAAGAATTATTTTTAAAATTTTAAACCTTTTTCAATTTATTTTATTTTAGCAAAAAAAAAAATGTTAAAAAAAATTAGAATAATTCTTTAAGTTTTATTAGACCAAAATAAACATTTTTTGCATTTTATACTTTTTCCCTAAACCTGATGGTTTGTGAGTAAAAAAATATTTAAAGTTCAAAATCTCGATTTATTTTGTTAGATATCTTGGAAAGGTTTAAGTTTTTCAAAAAAAGTTTTCAATGAAAGATTCGTGTTTTTTCACGTAAAATTAAATAACTTGATAAAAACTATAGGTTCCTATTTAAAAAAATGATGTTGACCTTCATATCACCATTAAAACACCACCTAAAAAAATTTCATCCGAGTACGTCTATGTCCCCCTCCAAAGCGTGTAACTTTTATCTGAAAAGTTTTTTGATAACAATTCACCATAAAAAGTTATTAGAGGTGTGCACTTAAAATGGGTCATCCTGTATAGTATGTGTGTGCAAGCATGTGTGAACATATTTATATGTGTACAGGCTGAGTAATAAATTCGTATTTCTTCGATATCTTATTTGTTAATATTTAGAGAAAAATTCAAATTTTGAATGCTTTTATAACTAATAATACATATCTAAACTTATATTAAAATATATAAAGATGTATCATTATAGTAGTGGGTACTAACCTTTTTTGACCAGGGGCCACTTTGATTTCATTATTATTAGCAGGGACCACAACGTTAAAAATAAACTGTATCAATCTATAAATAAACTTTAATCGAATCGTTTAATTAATATAAGTAGGTAATCGTAAAATTCAAAAGTAATATTAATTAACAGTGTTATAATTGAAAACATATCATTTTAGTAGATATTTAAGATTGCATCAATGAGATTTTTGACTCATTCAAAGTTTGAAATCTTTTGCGGATCATATTTTAGCTCTTTCGGACCACTGGTTGGGAACCATTTCATTACAGGGTGAGTTGATTGTGCGCATCTTTTCGATATATCCTATTTTTCATTTATTTGATTTTTCAGACTTAAGATGAACGGGTAGTTAAGAGGGTGAATTGCCTATACTTAGGGTCATTTTCAAAAACTATAACTACGTAGTATGTTTGATTTTAACCCACTGTGCGACGTACCATACAATAGTTAGTATAAGGTATTTCAGAACATTCCTATTAATTAATTTGAATAAAAGTCGATCTCAAATAGTTCAAAAAATCAAAGTGGTTTTACTGTTTTATTATCGATTTAAGTTCAATATCCTGTTGGGTCGCTAAAAAAACATTGGCGGTTTGGATGCAGATCGTTGTCCGCTAATTAGTGGCCCCTTTCGCTCGTTCTAGAACATTACAGAAAAAACGGCACTTTTAGCAACATTGTACACTTAAAGAAAATTAAAAATACACTTATCTTCAATAAAGTATTTTACTGCAAATAAGTTACAATGTTGTATAAACATTATTACTTTATTATAGTTGCAAGAAAGTTGTAATCTACAGAAAACTGGTGTGTTGCAGGATTATTGTACGTAATTTTTTTCATACAGTCGCTTTGATGTAGTTGCGTTTAATGATAAGATATGTTTAAACTGTACTTTATTTTATGAGAATAAGTTAGAGTGGTTATGGTATCTTAATAATAATAAATTACTTGGTTATATTATTTGTAAAATCTGAAAACTTTGAAGAATAAACAAAATAAAAAAGTTTAAACTATATGAAAAAATAAATTGTTTTATTATTCAGAATCAGAAAAAATATTTTTCAAATAGAAATATTTTATTATAACACTTTTAGAAGAGCCCTGATGATGTCCACTGCAATGTGTGACGAAACGTTGGCCGGCTTATACCCAAAGCCAAGATCCATACTAAGATCACCGCGGAAGCCTCAAATTTTTTATGATAAACTTATACGAGAATGTCAGTTTTTGGTGAAAATGGGGTTACATCAGATTTTAAGACTCTAATACTGTTGGTGACTAATAACAATATTATTTTGACTTATATTCACGTGCAGAACGAATTATTATATACTTATAAAGGCATTTAAAAAATATGCGACACATATATGTTAAAATTATCAATTATTTAGACAATTGTACACTGGTAGAAAGGATTTCTCAAACCAAGTAAATCTTGTTTTGTATATAACGAAAACAATATTTTCTTAAGATAAGCAATAATCTCTTAAACCAACTATAGTATTCTTGAACGAATGAATAACAGTTGGATTAAGAGTATGTTTCTTATATTAAGAAAACATTGTTTTCGTTATACACAAAACAAGGTTTTCTTGGTCCAATACAGTTTTTTTTCTGTGTATATTTTTCATTCCTTATATTTTACTAGTAAATAATACTATTTTGTAGCAAATAAATTTTCCCGCGTGCAGGGTTTCGAAATCGGCGAATACCCTATATAATGGTTAATAATATAAATATTAACTTTAAACAAACTCTGCATATTTATATTATGGTGTTTAATATATGAATGTATTACCTAGTATAGAGATTGCAAATTGAAATTTTTTTTGACTTCAATAGGAAAAAACCTTAATTTGTAGTTAGTAACCAAATACACAACACTATTTATTTATCCTTTTTGGTATTTCACCTAACCTATAATTACTATACTTATTTTATTCTGATAAATGACATTATTATTATAATAATATAACAACACATATACAATTATTGCACATTGCCTTACTGTATCATAATCATTATTGTCCAATTTACTGCCGAGCAAAATAAAATAAAAAATTTGATGAACATATTACAACTACCCGCGGCGTATGAAACATACAAAATCTGAAAAACTTTAACCTAGGAGCAGCCGCGTCTTATATTTTACGTATAACATTTTTCAACACCAATTACTTTAAAGGACAATAGTTAATACACTTTAGCAGCGGTTCTTAAACTAATGTTTTTTAGGGACCCCCTTGTGAACAATTATTTTTCAGATAGAAAAATAAAGAAAGTCGTTAGATACTAATTAATTAGGTACTGCAAATGGAAATGTAAATTTTACTTTAATTTTAATGTTTTGTTGACCTCCAATGGTTAAGTTTTTGTTCTCATTTTACATTTTCCTGTGTTTGAGTTGAATTTATATGAAAAGTTTAAATTTGAACCATGAAATTTGACTGAAATTTTGTGTGTTTTCGATTTGATTAAAAGTATGTTTATTGTATAGAAAATGATGCGAAAAGTTGAAATTTTCAAACCGCAGGTCTGTATCTTAGCACGTTCTCGAGTTATGGCCTCTCAAAGTTTTAGTTTTTTCAAAATTTTTGAGAAAAATGTCCGTAACTTTTGAACGTGTGGTTGGATTTGATTTTTGTCGACGGATTTGTAATCAGCGTGTCAAAATCTACATGATGACATGTATAATACTTGAAAACGCGACAAAAAATTTTCGCGAAAAATTGAAAAAAATCAAAGGGGTATACCTTAAAAAATGTCGATTTTTTGCCAAAATTTTTTTGTCGAGATTTGAAGTATTATACATGAAATTATATAGATTTTGATGCGCTGATTTCAAATATGTCAACAAAAATTAAATCCGACCACACGTTCAAAAGTTACGGTCATTTTTCTAAAAAAAAAAAAAAACTAAAACTTTAATAGGCCATATCTCGAGAACGGTGATAGATACAGAACCGCGGCTTGAAAATTTCAACTTTTCACGCCATTTTCTATATAATAAACATACTTTTAACGAAATCTAAAATTCAAAGTTTTTGAGTAATATTTCACGCATCGAACTTAAATTTGTGACAAACACGCTGAGGATAGCAGTAGGACTCCTAACTGGTCACTGTTACCTTAGAAGGCATATGCAAATATTAGGAATTGAGAACTCTAGTATCTGCAGGAAATGTGAAGAGGACGAGGAAACGCCCACACATCTATTATGCTTCTGCCCCGCGTTGATGGACAGAAGACTAAAATATCTGGGAGAATTCTTCATCGAACCAGAAGAAATAGCCAAATTCCCGATGACAACACTCGTGAACTTTATCAAAGGGACGGGGTTGATATTAAGGGAGTAGGACAAGCAGCGGAGTTAGTACAATGGGCCTATGGCCTCAGTGCTTGTGGGTGCTAACCGCAACCACCTCCGACAATATAAAATAAAATAATAAAATAATAAATTTGTGACAGAAATATCAACTCAATTACAAAAAAATAAGAATAAGAATCATAACTAACTATACAAACAATAATTTTCACACTTTACTTTTATTTACTACATGAATTAGTGAAAAGTTTATTCTTAAGCTATGGCAGAATCTAATGTTTGTATTTAATTTATTTTGGAATATTGTGAATATACCCAACGAGACTGCTCATGGGTTAATCCAGAAACAAACAAACAGACGCAAAAATGCTGGAGGTTTTGACATGAATGTAGTAAGTATAGCACAAAATATAGCTAAATATGATTTATTTCTTGGCAAAAGCGTGACCAAGTAACATCGGCCAGTCACGCGAACTCGAACATCAAACGTAACTGAAATGTCGTGCGGTTGTAAGATAATCTCGTGAAGAATTTAACCGTGCGTGGGGCAGTTGGTCCAGTTCAACAAATACTCCAATGTAATACATGTTGGGGTTTAAGACATTGTTGAAAATAAGTCATTCATATTAATATTTTACTTCACCTAAAGCTTTCACAATCATCTTGAAGTGACTGAGCTTTGATATTGATTAAGATATAAAAGGGCCAGAAGAACCTATAAATCAATTCATGATTGATGGGAGGTCATATTATTCAAATGTTACGTAACATTATTTAAGGCAAATAAAAACAAAATCAACCGATTATTTATTGAAATGTTTACTTCATACTGAAATAGTTTTAAAAACATATTATTTTAATATATTCTGTTTTTGAAATTTTTTCTGAAAATATAAATTTTCTCCAAAAGTACCTCTAATATGGGGTATTTTTATCATTATTTTGGTACCTACGTCATAATGTTACCTACAAATTTAGTACAGAAAGTTATGACCTGGGTCTTACAGTTTTCCAGTTATAAATTAATCCCCAAAGTAACTATTTTGTTACCTGCCCTATTAAATGAAACAGTCATATAATTTATTTGTTTATAACTACAAATTTATTTTAATTTTTATTATTTACCATAAAAATAATCATTTACCGAAAAACTGTAAGACCCAAGTCCAAACTTTGTGTAGTGAATTTCTAGGTAACATTATGACGTACCAAAAAATTTCAAAAAAGAAGATATTTCTCGAATTTGATGAGCTATAACTCGGAACTAAAAACACGGATAGCAATAACTGTAATACTGAAAATATGTTAGTTCATTACCTATAAAACTGACTCATTTTGGTTGCTCTAGATACGTTACTTTGGAAGTTATGAAATAACCTTTGTTGTAAGAACTACTTTGAAGGAAATTTTTAAACACCCTGTAGCTCAGAGGGTGTTGAAGATAGACCCCCCCACCCGTCCCGCACAATTTCTTACTCAGAATGAGTCAAGGAATCAGTTCCTAAAATATCTGTATCCCAAACTGGACCATCCTGTATATATGGTATTGCGTTACGTAACATTTGGTAGGAAGGAAGGTCAAAAATTCTAGAAAAAATTCGTTATATGGTTTATATATGTTCCCTGAGAGTTTACTAATTTATAAAAAAATAATTCAAATATATTTTGAATTTGTGTAAAGCGGCAAAAAAGTTGTCCAATTTGAGATATTTACTGTTATAAATTCACTCAACATATTATTTATTACGTATTTGATTTGTAAAATGATACGACCAAACACACATAAAAAATGAGGATGAAATATATGCTAGTGTAAATCACAAAACAAGAAAAAATAAGTCAAAGAAGAATGTCAAGGACTTGGGTAGTTTTTTCAACAAAAAGTAAACGAGATTAAATGTCACATAAAAGTAAGATAAGAGCAATTAAAAAATAGTATGACAAGTATGAATGAATTAGGTACATATTAAAAAAGGGCCAAGTCGATATTTGTCAAAGCAGCTAGCATTGTAGGAATATAACATTAAGTTGTCTGATACCAAAAACTCCTTATCTTTGTTTTAAAATTACATATATTTTATAGCGTTGTGAAGAATGACCTAGGGACTATAATGTGTTGTGTTTCCCGTGGATTGCGTGTTGCATGAAACTCACCGTAGAAAACGATTTAATAAATTATTTTGATTGCTACTTTTTTCACATACTTCCACTGATATACCCCTCATGATTATTTGTCGTGCTTTAATACTAGGTTATCGTAACTATTTCCAGATACTCTATAATGATTTCTTTCTGCTCAATATACACTGATGTATAGCAGTGTCTTTTAACACGTTTACTGCCAATGAACTAAAACATTTGTATTAGTATATACATACAATGTATTCCCTGTTGATTAATACAATTGGCGCATTTTGAAAAGCAGCCACGAGTTTTTTTTTAAATTAGTCAATAGTGTTTTGTTTTCAATATTAAATATTTTTTTATTTGTATTATTTCTAAATTTGCTAGCTACCAAGCAATCTCAAATAGGTATCAAACTTATATGACAGTTCTCTTAGATTTTTATGAAGATTTTGACTAGTTGTATGTAAACATCAATGGTATAAAAACAGTGATATTATGAAAATTATTTTATACGGTCAGTGTAGCCAACTGTGTTACAAATACATTGAAGTATCACTGCTCTAAAGTCCTTAGAAAATTATTAATCACAAAATTAATACCTCATTTGAGAGTGCTTACTAGCTAATAGCTAACAAATTTTACTAGCTCCTTTATGATACCAGATATGTCTTATGGTTCAGTTGTTAACAGGTTGTGACAGGCAGACGGACAGACACAGTGATGATTCCATAAATGTTCTTTTTTCTGATTTCAGTATGGAAGACAACGAATAATCGACTTTCAATTCGATAGAATAAATATTTTTATATATATTTGAGATTACCTCCGACAAATATGCACAAATTTGAACGATTTTTGTTTGTTTTTAAAGATTATACCCCCGAGGTGGTCGCATATAAATTTTATCAGAATTTTACAATGTTTTTTCAAATTTTTTACAAATGATTTTCAATTCGGTTGTATATATTTTTTATGTAGGTATATTCGGGCATAACTCCGATAAATACGAACCGATTTGAATGATTTTTTGTTTATTTGAAAGAGTATAGGTACTCTAGAAGTGGTCCCATATAAATTTTATTGAATTTAGTGCCAACAAATAAAACTGACTTCAAAAAGTGTTAAATATAATTTTTTTGTAAGATTATTTTTGAAGTAGGTTTCTGTTTCTTCTTATAAAATTTTTTATTTATAAATAAGGAAGTGTGAAATATATTAAATTATTTACCTTATATTATTCCTTTTAAAAATTCATTACTTGGTGGATTTTCTAACTATTCAATATGAGATTAATTACAAAAATATGGCAGGTAACCTTGACATAATTAATCCATATGTACTAAGAAAATCAAGATTATCAATTACATAGATATTTAATTACTTATCATTAGTAAATATATACATTTATCAATAACATTAATTTCATATTTAATGCAATCTTTTTTTTACAAGGCATTGTGTCAATAAACGTGTTAATAAGTTTTTTACGCAATTCTGTACAATAACTTCCACGTAGTGTTATTAAACTATGTTAAATATTACTGTAGTTTACAAGTTGTGGAAATATAGTGTTTGTATCAGTATATTTTATGATTATTACATTTGATGATGGTGTGGTTATATCTATTTAAATACACCAATCTGAAATTGTGTAAATTATGTATGTAATTGAAATTACGAGAAAGGAAATACATTTATCAATTTGATAAATTAAATGATTTTACCGCCTTTTATTTATTAATTTATATTACTTTTGTTTTATGATTTTAAATTCGTTTTTTTTTTCAACGAGTCATTGACATTTTGAGGTTATATAAATTTATGTGGGGGTTTTTAAGTATAATTTAGTCGATTGGTTTGGTATGGACTGACATTTTGGCCACTTTTTTGATAAACGCTTGTTTTCTATGTCTTTCATTAAATTTGATTCATTTAAGAAATATATTAAAATAAAAGGTAATTTAATAATATCTGAATAAAATAGTTTTTTTTTTTCAAATCGTACTCTTGAAATAAGTACAATATTGCAGTAGTTATTTTGGATCCTATGGTAATCGATATATTTTTATATAATTTTTCAATTGAAAAAAAAAATAGAATATTAAAAAATCGAGAAAAACTGTTTTTCTTAAACAGGTTTATAGAATTATTAATAATTAAATAAGGGTTATAATCAAGGTATGCAAAGTACAAGGTAATCTCAGTAGCTTCTTCACCAATCATCTTTTGTCCAGAAATTTACGTCACCGCGGGGATAAATTTAATGTATAATTAAATAACAATTGTAAAAACATTCCTTTATTTCTTCTTTTGTTCGTATTTTTTGATATTTTAATAACACATACATACAATCACAGAAATACAAATTCGACATTGCAAAATCATAAAAAAACTGTACGAAGAAAACACCGTTTGGTTTACGTTTTGCCAACCTAAGAATATTATAATTGATGCTTCCTGAATAGAGTAAATTCTCATTAACAAATTTTGGAATATCGAATTTGTACTTCTTTGATTATATGTGTTGTTAAAATATCAAAATATACGAAAAATAAACAAAAATAAACGTATTTCATTATACATTTATAACATTTGAATATATCCCCGTGGTGACGTCAATTCTCGCGTAAACGCTGATTGGTCAAGAAGTTACTAACAATAAGGTTACTTTGTACTTTACTTACCTTGGGCTACAAAAATATCAATAAATTTATTGACTAAATTGCCCTGCTACTTCGCCCACGTGTCTTTCGAAAAAAGCGAAAATGTATTCCTTTTGTAAATTTGTTACATATTTCGATTATTGGTTTATGGCGATAAATCGTAGAATGTTAGTTTCAATTAAATAAAGAATTTAAATTCATCTGTCATGTTACTGAGCATACCAAAAATAATACATGTATATCATATAAGTAGCTACACCAAATTTGCTTCAAATCTGGTCAATATTTTAGAATGCTTTCAAGTCTAAATTACAACTTATAAAATAAATAAACGTATGTATTTTTTAAACTAACGACTAACATTCTTGCATAAATATTAAACAAAACAAACAATAAATAAATTAGAAAAATAAAATCATTATAATACAAATAAAAAATTAGATATTGAAATTTAAAAATGAAGCTGTTAGTTTTCGAGCATTGAAAGGGCGTGGGTTTGTATCTTTAACTGTCAATTAGTTTCATATTTATTATTTTTTAAATATGTTTTATTTTAATGATTACTTTAACGATGCACGCAATGAACGTTTGTCTCGATTAAAATGTGATTCATGTGGAATTGTAATTTATTAGTAATTAATATATGAAATAAAATATAAAAATAACTTGATGGATACAAAGATTAGTATTTTATATTCAATTATTTTATTGTAATTTCTTCTAAGTTAGTCATTATTTTATTATTAATTGTAATAAATGTTTAGCAACTGTAATTTATTCATTATTATTAATGAATTGCTTAATTGTTTATAAATAAACAGCTTTGTTTTTAAATAGGTAATTAACTAGTTATAAGATAATAGGTTAGTTAATATTAATATCATATTACGGGTATTATAAATATTTTCTTCGAGAGCTATGCTAACGTTATCTGCGAGATGTCAAATCTTTATGAATTTGCTCGAGATCTTAGAGCAGTTGTAATAAATGTAAAATAATGTAAATTCTATGCATTTTATAAGGTAAATTTTTCATCACTGCTTCTAAATCGTTGATTTCTGATTAACGCGCATGCTTCAAGGCTATTCATATACACATAGGTGGGCATTAACTCGTTAATCCGTTAATCGTTAATTAACAAAGTTCACTTAGTTTGATATGAAAAATACATAAAAAAAGTTGTCGAAAAAGCAAAAAAAAAAAAAAAAAGGTCTTCAAACATTTTGGATGGTTAACTTTTTAACGATTATCTTTAACTTTCGTTAAATTTTCGAATTTTCGGTTAACTGTAACTTTCGTTACTTTTTCGGAATTTTAACGCTTTAATGGTTAACGAAGTTAACTTTTTTATTAACGGATTAACGATTAACGAAGTTAACTTTTCGATTAACTGTGCCCACCTATGCATATACACAATATCATTAATTTTAACTGTCAGTACGTTGTCACTTATATTTAATAGTTACACTTTTCAAAACAAAATATCAATTTGCAAAATTTATCCTTATAATTTTGAGGCAACACAAATAAAATAAGTTCCCAAATTCCTTGGATATGGTGACGAAGCAAAAATAAAATATTAGATAATTAGTTAGGTATATTTTCTTATAAATTATTCGATACCTAGTTAATATTTAATTATTTTTATTCAAATAATAACTTTGTTCTTATAGATCTACAATTCAAATAAAACTTATAGTATTTTGAACAGTATTATCGTTTAATGGTCGGGGCAATCAATCGTCAATACTGTCCACTTATATTTCCCATTTTGAGTTTTTCCCCTCACGCGTATAGAGTGTATACGAATACATATCCGCTTATACATGCGTATAATATACTTACATATATAAAAATGAGACACGTGTACTGTGCTTTGCTAGTAGTTTTTATTATTGTGTGGTTATTACGCAGATTAAAAATTAATTATGAAGAAAAGTACGCGCAAGCGCGGGTATGATTGGTCGACAAAAAATCAAAAGTTTGTTGACAATCAAGGTTAGTAAATATACAGGTTGCCTCATTAGCTTTTGATCACTCAGCTTGGGAACTTCTGTTTCGAGCTACATTTGTTTTGAATGGACAGATCATTCTCCCTCTCCTCATTTAGGCACCCCAGATGACGTATTTCATTTTCTCGCGTCGAGTAATGAGATTACCTTATACTTTACATACCTTGATTGGCAATAGGGTATTCGATACGTTTAAATAGTGTAGTATTATCTACTATAATTTACAATCAAGTGTTATTTACGTGAAATAAAACTAATTTAAAAGGGTAATTTTTAGCCTGTTTATCATGTGATCACAAACGCGTCTAGCAGAACTTTCACTGGTATATCAGAATACATTAAAAACTTCAAAATAATAGATCCATATTGGTTGATTTCAGTTTGTTTATAAGACAGTTACGTCGCGCATACCATGTAAGCGGGAATTTTATAATTTGAATAGAAAAAGATTATTTTCAGCGTTATTTTGGAAAAAATATATTAAGGAAGTATCTATTATAAACAGACGCATGGTTTACTATATATATTTTAATATTTAGTCCAAATATTGGATGAAAATCATCTTACCTAGGTGTTAGACAATAATAATCAACGAATAGCGATACGGACAATAATGATATTATACTGTGCTGTTTTTTTGTACATGACTAACACAAATCTTCCACGGCGAATTTTCAGCTACAATCTGCATCGTTCGGTCGTGATTTATACAAAAAATAACCCCTAATTTATGTTCCTAAATATTCAATTATTTTTTAAAATCAACACTTATTACTCCACTTGGAAACAAAAAAAATTGAAATACTTAATCAGTCTATATTCAATCTCACCACATAAAATCGACCACCGAAGTTGTTTTACTACCTTGTTATTTCCTGTTTTGAACAAAGACAGCCATACATACTAAATACACTTATCTGATGGCATCATCTCTGTTGTGCAGCAGCTTCAGAGATACGAGATTTCTCGTGCGAAGATGATTATTTCTGATAAATGATTAGTAATTATGCTTCAGTATTGGTTTTGTAGATAATAAATAACAAATTATAGACATGAACATTGTAGATGTAGAACACAGTTGCTGTTTAGATTTATTGCTTCATTATTGTTAGGATTTATATCTGATCTTAGCACGTTTAATACGTTAACTAGCCAGAACCTCAAAGCTTTTGCGGTAGTGTTTAGATATTATATACAGAGCTGTTACAAGTATCTTATAGTATCAAATAGTTTTTACTATTTTCAAATTTAAAGTACTAGAAATATTGTAAATGTAAAAGTACTTTAAATATCAAAAAATACTTTTTTAAAGAAGGTAATTTACTTGAAGTATTTACTACATCCCGGGAAAAAATTGTAGATCTGAGATCTCATTTTGAGACATCATATTTTTCACTGGTTTTTGATCTGTAAAGACTTGCAAAGATCTACAAGGATCTACAAAGATATCTAAAGATCGTTATGAATGAATTTTCAACGTTGAAAAATCATTAATTTTTAAAGTTACAATGATCTTCACCTTCAGAGATCTTTGTAGATCTTTGCAAGTCTTCACAGATCAAAAATCAGTGAAAAATATGATGTGGAGATCTGTCGAGATCTGAGTAAATCTCTGCAGTTCTAAACAAATTTTCCGGGGTTATATAAACAGTTTTTATTTAGAATTATTTACAAATGATATTCATAATGCTCTTAATTTGTGTTTTGTTCGTTATTTGGTTCATCTATATAGTCTCTAGCAGGGGTTCCCGACCTTTTTTGAACAAATACTCCATTTGAAAGCATGATTTTCTTTATAGACCTTCTTACATTTAACATTTAACATTTTGTTGGAAAAATACAAGTAGAAAAGAAAAAAAGCTCATTATAGGTTATTATATTTTATACATTTATAATGGTAAAAGAACACCAGTCATCGAATTTTAAAACATACAAATTTTCCATAGACACCCAATAGACCTGTGGAATACTATAGACCTCTTTTAAACTTCTATGGACCTCCCAGGGGATCTTTCTGGATTACGTTGGGAATCCCTGGTTTATAGTATGATAATTAAGATAATAAAAACTACACAGAAAAAAAAAAACAAAGCAAGAGAAAATTAATGAAAATAATACACAAAACATACTGTTTCATCCAATAATATTGTTCTAAAGCAGTGGTTCCCAAACTCTTTTGGCCCACGGACCCCTTTTCATAATCAAAACTTGCCCACGGACCCCCTTTCATAGTCAAAAGTTTCCCAAGGACCCTGGGTGAAAAACTACTAAATTTTGACACGCGCAGTTGATTTTAGTACCACTTCGTCAATTTTTATTCGATTACGTTGAAATTTTAACACAATGAAGAAGATAGACAAAGCTACTAATTTAGTGAATAACATTAAAATTGGACAAAAATTGTTTGTGTTAATGCGCTTTGAATTTTGAAAATTGCTGAATTTTTGCTAAAAAATAGATTTTTTTTTCGTTTAAAAAATGATTTTCGAAGGGAATTACTTTATGAATGTATATAATTTAAGGCTTTTTAGTTCAATTAGGACCTATAGCTTCATTCTGAATTATCTTTGGTTGAAGTCATTGATTTAAAAAATATATATACGAATTTAAATGTTTGCATATCGAAAAAAAAATATTTTTCGCAATATTGCAAAAACAAGAGCTGATTGAGCAAAATGGTGGTAATTTTTGGATTCAGCGTGTCCAAATTACCCTTAAAAAGTTGTTGTATGCAGTAAAATGGCTGTCGGCCAGTGTAATTTATTCATTGTTATTTATTTTAACTTCCATATTAATAAAAATGTGCGCGGACCCCCTGACGTTCTTCAGGGACCCTCAAATCGATTTTAATTTTCCACGGACCCCCTGAACGATGCCAGGGACCCCTTGGGGTCCGTAGGGACCACTTTGGGAACCACTGTTCTAAAGAGATATGTATGTACAGTTAAATAAGGCGAATAGTTAAGCGTTTTAAAATATATAAAATCACATTAATAATATCAAATTTATTGGGGCGAAATGAGGTAGGTTAGTGTTTAGGTTAGGTTAAAATATAGAAAATCACAAAAATAATAATTCATCAAAAATATGTTATTTTTAAATTTAACCGCCCCAAAAGGTCAAGTGCAAAGTATTTATTTTTATAGTAGAAAATTTTAAATGATTTAATTTGGTTTAGGTTCAATATATTTATTTAGTGTCAAATAATTAATTTTTCGCACAGTATATTTATTATAAGTGAAAACAATTATAGAATAATTGTTTATTATTAAAAAAAGTGCATTTAAGTACAAAGCCTTTATTATAATACATAAACATATTCTATACACATATACCCAAATGTAAATGTATAAATAATTGTTGTGGTTGAAAGCAATTATAAAGTATTTATGAATATATAAATATTCCTAAAATGGCAGAGTAATTAAAAGGCCAATACGTTTTTAATTAAAATCAAGAGATTGCATATCAAAGTTCTGTAAGTTCGATTCACTGAATTAGTTGATAATAACATGAAATCATAAATTATTCAACAAATTATTGATATTTTACGATAAGATTTTCTGTTTTCTCATATAATAAAAAAATGTTGCTTAATCACAGGATATTAACTTTTAATTTGTAATTATTACAATAATAATGAGTTTTTAAGATTTTATTAATAGATGTTCTTAGCTATACTTGCAAGTAATAAAGTAATATTTATTTTTAAAAATTAGTAATTATTAGATATAAATAAGATTTTATTTTTTATAGGTAGATAAAAATTTTGTAATTATAAGATACTAAACTTTTTTTGATACTGTGAACTGTTAATACTAGGAATAACTGTTCATAAGCCATTTTAATTATATCTAATTTTTATCGATTTTATAAATTTAGTACTTTATTACATTTAATTTATAATAAAATGCCAAAAACGTTTTTATTCAAATGACTTTTATTTTTAGTGTAGTAGTATTCATTGCTTTAAATCAGAGGTTCCCAACGTTTTTTGCACGTAGACCCCTTTTAAACGAATGACATAGTTCATACACCCCTCCTGTAATTATTTGTGAATTAAAAATTGTAAATGACCTTTTAACAGATCATTCTTGTAGTATTTCAAAACATACAAATTTCCTATAGACCCCTGGTGTACTATAGATTCTCTTTAAAACTTCCATAGGCCCCCAGGGGGTTCACATAGACCAAGTTGGGAAACCCTGCTTTTAATAGTTATATTTATAAGCAGATATGCAGATAAACAAAAAAAAGTTTGACACTCTTTTTCTCTTCAAAGAGGTTGAATTTCGGAAAATCTCTTCTGGTAGTTACGCCATAAAAACAAGACATTGATTTTTTTTGTCCATAGGTTTCAGTTGTACGTTGATTATAGTCCAAGAGCTGATCGCCACTTCGACTAAGGTGCTCGTTACAAAGCTAATTTTTTTATATCGTTTATTTAATGATAGTAAAGTATGAAAACCTACGTCTGCCGGGGCTAGCGCGGTTGCATAAAACCGGAAACGGATGTTTACTAGAGAAATTTTGGAATTTTTCGAATTATTTTTGAATCGGTGCACAGTAGAAAAAAATGTTTTAGATCAAAGTTGTAGAAGGTACTTTTATCTATAATTTATGTTCTATCCATTTCCCCCCCCCCCCCCCAAAATTTATTTTTAGGAAATAATCGATTTTCTAAAAAAATTATTTTTTTCGATTTATTTCTTAAACGGTAGGTATTAGAAAAAAAATGTTTGAGATACAAGTTGTAGAGAATATTATTATCTATAATTTTTGTTCTAATAATTTAATGGATAGAACATAAATTATAGATAAAAGTACCTTCTACAACTTTGATTTAAAACATTTTTTGCTAATGTGCACCGTTTCAAAAATAATTCGAAAAATTCCAAAATTTCTCTAGTAAACATCCGTTTCCGGTTTTATGCAACCGCGCTAGCCCCGGCAGACGTAGGTTTTCATACTTTACTAATTATTTATTAATTAATTAATTAATTAATTATTTAATTAATTATTTATTTATTTAATGAAATAAACGATATAAAAAAAATAGCTTTGTAACGAGCACCTTAGTCTAGGTGGCGATCAGCTCTCCGACTATTAGGGTTAAATATAGAAATATATCGCGAATATCTGAAAATTAGTTTTTAGTAGGTCCGTTATAAATGGTATAATCCCTTTTAGGTCCAGAGATTTGGGTTAGGCGTTAATGAGTCAATCACTAGGGACTTCTTTCTTTATATATTATAAAGATAAGTAAATTTACACCCAAGTAATAAAATTCTTAAGATGAAAAATAAAAATAAATTTTTCACACGAAAAGAAAATTCAATATTCACATAAATTTATGTTTTAGAAATAAATAACACGTATAAAAATTATTCAAATATTCAAGCGTGTAATCTCTCAAAACCTCTTACCATAAACAAAATTAAAAATCTTTACGTATATAAAGTAACAAATAATTCTATACGCAAAATGTTTACTATTATTTTCCCGAGTCATAATTTATACAAATTGCCATGACTCTATTATTGTAAAAACTGATAAATAAAATTTTCAGGTATTTCACAGTACATATAACAATATTTTTTTATCAATAAATACTTTTAGCATCCATTATTGTAGCTGTAAAATGTATATATACAGGATGTTCATTTTCATGTTAGCCGGTATTTTTTTTGAAATCATCAACTCGTTAATAATTTTGTTCCGTAGGTACAATCAATAAATATGTATAATTGATATAAAATTGTTTTTAAATTTTATACTGAATAATGAACTATTTAATCGGGTACCTATTTTAGTACAAAAAAATAACAAATAAATACTATGTAAAAGTATGTTATTTGCTAATGATTATAAAATGATTAGTATACTGCTACACAAAAATTATAAAATAAAGAGCCGTAAAATTTAAAACAATGTGAATTATTTACATAAGAACATACACTTTTTTGATAGTGTGCCGAACCGCGATAATTATTTATCCACTGTTTTTAAACAAAATGATCAATTATCATCAAATCATGGTGTAAGACAATTAAATGTATGTATATAGATTAATATTCAGTAATATTTATAAATATTTCTAATTCAGTATATTTAATTTAAGATTGTTAAACATTTGGGTATTGTTCAAGTTTGGTGCCTGTACTTTATTGTGGTGTACAGAAATGATCCTTATTTTTTACTAAAAATCATCCTGTATCTATAAAATTAATGTAAATCACATAAATTTAAAAATAATTACATTCTCAATTTACAGAAAATATTTAAAAGTACATAAATAACACACACACGGTGCGGCTGAAAATCTTGAAGGCGTATTAATTTGTTATTTATGTGGCAGAGTATTCGTGAAGATGATAAAATCATTATTTTGTAATCACGATTTTGCTTCAATGCATTCGATACAGTACATATTTATACTAGGTACACAATACTCATATATTTGTTTTTATGTATGGCATTTATTTCTTAAATAACGCACATAATAAAGTACAGTTATATTTTATATATTTTTCAAATAAGGGGTCATCCATAAATTACGTCACACGTTAAGGAGGAGGGAGAAGAGTCTTCAAAGTGTTACGTAGGGAGGTGACACAAGATTCGTGACGTCACATCTAAAAATTTAAGACAATGAATTTTATATGAGCAAAATTAGAGCAAAAATGTAAGGAAAAATTAATATTTTTTATGAAAACCAGTTATTGGGGAAATTTTAAATGTGCATGGTAAAATTTCGTTTAAATAAAAATAAAATAAACAGCCTAGGACAATGAAGGAATATTTCTTTCGTTTCTTTTTTCGTTAATTTTGAGTAGGTACCTAATTATTTTTCCCGAAATGTGTGTGACGTCACAATAGGGGTAGAAGGAGGTCACACGAGGGAGAAAGGGTAAAAAAACCATAAAATTTGTGTGACGTCATTTATCCACGGTCCCTAAGAATCGTTGTTTTTATGGTTTATTTGAAGTTCAATTATTTTAACTATAATGTGATTTTTTTCTATATTCAACCCATAGCTACGCCACTTTAGTTCATTTTACTAAAACTCCAACCATACAAGAAATTTTTTTATGTCTATGTAGATTGTTTTAATACCATTCATAACATTAATAATTGTCAATATGTTTGATATCTTATTCAAAGTTTTTGCAAATTAATTTTCATCCAATTTTAACACCAAGCATTAGTGATAAAAAAATATAGATAGCTAGCAGTTAAAATAAAAGCAACGAAAGCTTAGATTTTTTATGTATTTTTTTTTACAGTATATCTTTTAAAAACCATTCATTTTAAATAAACTAAAAATATACACCTCAACCACAATAAAACAATGTCACTCGACACGTGCTTTTTGTGGTTAAGGTGTATATTTTTAATTTAAGTGACTAACATAAGAAACCACAGTTTTCCAGTAGCATTTTTATGTTGAATGTTTGGTGACTGAAAAGTACCTACCGTAATTGTTTTATTTTTTTAAGTAATTAAAACTAAATTCGATTCATTATAAAAATTATGTATAACTTACTTTATAAATACGAGCTATTCAAAGATCAATATAATATAAAATTACATATTAAAATGTAAACAAGCTGTCTAAAAAGATCGATTGGTTTCATAGAGGTAATCACTCTATCTCTGAATATTTTGACATAATTTTCCATATTCTAAATTCATAGACAACATCTAGCGGTTGAACAAAACCTGAAGTTTTTTTCAAAATAGTTAATACATATAATTTTTTGTTTTATTTTAAATATCCAGACCGAAAATCTAACAAGAGTAAAATTTGAGGAGGTGTATTTTTTATGAGCACTTCTTTTAATCATGTTCCATATGCTTATATGTTAATTATCCAGATGACGAAGAAAAGGCATACAGTTTTTGCAGAAGATTATTTATAGTCCACTTTCTTTTAATATAGTTAATAAAGGTTATAATATTTATCCAGCTGCTAAAATTGTGTAACTGTGTGTAGTAGCAAATACAGATGAAATTCATTTTTTTACTCTTCTTTGGAACAAGTATTTTAAGATTAAAACATTTAAAACAACTTTCTTCGAAATTATAAAACTTTTTGGTAAATTTATTTTCTTTGCTAATTAAGTAGGTATATGCTTTTCTTCGTAAGAAGAAATAGATTTTATTATTTTCCTAGATACAATTTGATGCCTTCTTTTAATCGTTTTAAACAAATTTTGATCGTTTTAAAGAAATAAAATAACATAAATAATTTTATTGATAAGTATTTCTTTATTTAATTCATAAAAGTTTTCCATAGATTCTTTCATGAAAATAATCAATGGTACAGTTTTGTCAAATAAATTACAAATTGAATTCAAACCTTTGCTATAACTTTTATATATGTATAACCGAATATTAACAATTAAACAGAAAAATAATAAATAAACAAAAAACCCGAACGGTAGACGGGTCACACAGGCCCCATAGAGAGAACTTTATTAAAATTTAAAATTGATAAAATCAATAGACGGGAACATGAATTAAACTGAATATTTTGTTAAAAATAGTATTACCTATTTTAATTTTACCATTCGAAGAATATATCGTTTGAGTTTTTACTGAAAAGCGGAGAAAAAAGTCACTTGAATTAAATATTATACACCTTAGCTACACAAAAACAATTTTACTCGACAAATCTTCTCATCAGAGGCCTAAAAATACCAGACTCAAACTGGAACTTTTATGCTCCTGATAAGGACTTCTTGTGAAGTCGAAACACTTATCGAGTGGCATTGTTTTCATGCGGTTATGGTGTATATATTTTATTTAATTAATTGTTAAAATGTCTATTAAAATATCAATTTACATCTATCTACGTATTATTTCTATATTTATAATACACAGCTTATGTTATTATTATTATGTATAATGTATATATGTAATATGTATGTATGTATATTGTATATAAATGTTCTGCAATTCGTCATGGCTTTTTGACAGCACCTGATGAATTTAATTTCAATTCTGTATTATTTTGCCGACTTAATTAGAACGGCTTTTTTCTCTCTATGGATAATCATATCTCAGTTGGATGTTTTATTATGTTGTAATTTAATTTTCTAACACATGATTTATCGTTTTGAATATATTAATGAAATAATGTCTAAATTTTTTGAATGACAGACAGAATGATAACGGATAAAGAATTAAATTAAGTTTTTATTCGACACTAGTTTAGTGTTTGATATTTTTATTATTGGTTGTTTATAACATGCATCCATATACATTATACATATACAGAATGGCTCAACTAAAACGAAATTTATAATTCGAAAATTTTGTTAACATCCAATTTGAACATTTATTGAATTAATTAAAGTTTTTTGTTGGTAAATTTTTTTTGAATTATTTGATAAGAAAATAAGCCTACTTTGTTTTGAATTTTTAGTTGTATATGTTTGTTTTATCCACGACTTATATGTCTCAGAGGGAATAATGAAAAAATAACTTTTCTGATTGGTGCATCAGAGGGAATAATGGTCATTATTCCCTCTAATTGCACCAATCACAAAATTTCTCAAATTAAATAATACCATGGAAACAAATTCTAAAGTCTAAAAAATTTATTTGCGACTGTCAAATAAATCACCTAGTGTTTGTGTATTTGTATTGAGATGGATAAAAATGAAGTGTATATTACTTGTACACCTCCCGAAATTGTACTACAAGCTGCAGCTACTGGAAAAATCAAAATGCATAATTTATAATAACAGAGTTTGTATTTTGTTTCCATGGTATTATTTAATTTTTATTAATTTGAGATTAGAACAAAATTTTTTGTATTGAAGCTTGCATTCCTTGTATGCAGTTGTGTTTATGAAAGTAAATTAAATAGCCGTAGATAAAGTACAGTATACTACTCGCAATAATGGCTATTATAACCTCGGAATTTTTTTTTCTCCCTCGCCGCTACGCGGCTCGGTTCGAAAATTATTCCTCGGTAATAATAGCTATCATTATTGACTCGTGGTATAATATACTATTGTTGATTAGAAAATCAATGCATTCATGGAATTAAAAATGCAAATAATTTGACTAAAACTAAACAGTTTTGGAAAAAACAAAAAGCACTTTGTTTAGAATGAAAAACCTTTCAAATGAGGTATCACATGCCCTATCATGCTGTTTAAAATTTGAAGGGTTGTGCTCAGCGCTGAGGGTTGAACAGATTCTTGCAAAAATTTTATAGCAAAAGATATCCCCTTAAAAGCAAAATCGACGTGTTTGAGCGTTCTTTCAAAATGTTATTTTAAATAACCAAAAGCGCGGCCGTTTAGTTTTAGTTGGGCTATATACCCTGTATGTATTACTTGTAGCTGTATACTTAGAGATTGTTAGGGAAAAGGTTGAATAATTAAGCTATATTTAATAATTTAATAAGTAATTTATTGATAAATCGATATGCCTCTTTCTGTTTTATGGAATTAATCGCTTTGGCTGCGGAATGCCTTCCGTACTATTTATATCTAAATTAATCTGGAGAAGGTTTGAATGTATTAGTTATATGTTTATATTTATATTTTAGAAATGGCATTATATTGTACTTATTATTATGCAAAACCAATCGTTTTTTAGACAGTTTCGTCATTTTTATATGATCTTACAATTAGTGACTGTTATTTAAAATTTTATTGATGTAAATTTGATGTGTTGTATTCAAGAAATAACAATTTAATATTCTTTTGCATTATTGATATTTTTTGCTTCGCTACCATCCTTTGTAATCACTAAAATTATTAGCAGATTATTCCAAACGAAAATAATATATAATTATAAGGCCAATGCCGTCTAAAATAGCGAAAATAATTCCCTGGTGATAAAAATTTAATTATCCAGAAATGAAACCAGTTTTTTTTAGATTTTGTATTTTGTAGTTAAATTAAACTTCTGTTATTTAAAATTATAGAGTAATATAATGATCGATTCTATTAAAACATTGAGTTAATTAATTGATATTTGAATTAACTATTAAAGAAAGAGTAACAAGTAATATTTTCAAATTTGATTTCCCATAATTAAGTAAAATAAAGTAAAATTATGGTTTCTTTTTCGAATTGTAAAAACATAATATGTGAATGTATTTACACAGTATATTCCAAGTTGATAGAAATTTCAATATTGGGTGAAATTGGGATGGGTTATCGGAAAAAATAAATAAATATTTTGTCAACATCTATATGAATTTAGCTTTATTTTGCGTAACCGTTTTTTTTACATAATTTACATTTTTAAGACCTTTTTTTATTCAAGGTATCTTATGAAAAAAAACGGCTACACAGGTAGAAAGGTTTACTTGAGCCAAGTAAACCTTGTTTTGTATATAACGAAAACAATATTTTCTTAAGATAAGAAATATATTCTTAAATCAACTATAGTATTATTGAACGAAGATATAATGTAGTTGGGTTAAGAGTACTTTTCTTATATTAAGAAAAAATTGTTTTCGTTATATACAAAACAATATTTTCTTGGTCCAATATAGTTTTTTTTTCTGTGTACGCAAAGACAAGGTCGAAAAAAGTCGTTTCGCGTTGGGGTCATAATCGGCTGCACTATCTGGTCTCATTAAATTAACTGTAACTCAGGAAATTTTCGGAATTTTAACTTAAATATTTTTTTAAAAATATTTTTAAATATGTATACTTTAAACAAATGCATGAAAAATCGATTATTTCACGATTTGACTTTCCCTTTATTTAAAAAATGATAATAAATAAACAATAAACGAAATATATTTATCTTGTATATGCATTCTCGATACCATGATTTAGAACAAGTTTTGGTAATTCAAAAACATTTTTGTTTGTTTGTGAAACATGATTAGATTTAATAGATATTCTATTACTAATAAATATCAAATATAGATAAACAAGATTTCTTTAAAACCAAGTTGTGTTCATAGACATATATTATTTTTTGTCTCATAAATATGAGTAGAAGTTATTTTTTGTCATAGCTAGAGAGTTGTAAATGGTTATATTCGTGATCAGTAAATCATAAATCATTTAGTTGTCTAAAACATGAATTTCGTTTATATTTTGCCCACACACAACCGGTTATTTTTTATTTTAGCTCCAATCGTAAAATTGCTATATGATATTTTTTAGTGCTGATTTTGATTATTTATCTATTTGTTAGTATTCGTGATTTTAAATATGTTTAAACAAAATACTACAAAACTTTATAAATGTACACTACATATAACACATTAAAAAAATGATTTCCAAAAATATTTTAAATTATTTTTAGTTTCTGTAGCAGTATAGTGGAACTTAATTCATATTCTTACACAAGATTCAACCAACAAACCAAGTTTCATTATAATAGGTTCAATAGTTCATGAGTTATGCGTGTGATCAGGATTTAGAATGCAGACACACAAATAGACACGAGAAAAGTGTTTTGTCTTGACCTGAAACGGAAAGATCAAGTGAAAATTTCTTTTCTATTTGAAAAACGGTCGCAAAGCTTCTCGTATTTATGGCAAAGAAGCAAAACAATTAAATAGTACGGGTACAAAATTTCATTCTTATATTCTTAAATTCGTAAAACTGTTGTGACCCCTGAACCGATTTGGAGCGCAGCTATATGACATTATAGAACGTTGAAACACTTTTTTCTCAAAACAGTGGATGGTAAATATGATATAATATATAAAACTACTAAACCGATTTGCTTTAAATTTTGACTGCATATTTGGAAAAATCTCTTTATCGATCGATGAACCAAAAAAGCGATATGTATTAATGCAATTTTTTCATCAGCAAAAAAATATCAGTATGGAGAACCATACTACCATGTTCTGTAATATATTTTACAATAATTTTTAATATAAAACTCACCTTTGTATTATAAATATTAGTTTTCTAATATTCTAATGTCAGTTGTATAATAACTGCGTTTGTTTCCACGGCAACATGAATTTAATAGTATTTAAAATTAAAATTTTGATGGTGGTTTTCACCCCTTCAGTGGCTTTTTGGGTCCTTAGATTGGATTGAACTACAAGTGTACCAAGTCTTATCAAAATTGGTGAGATAATACTCACTTTTTAGACGATAATTGGTACAAAATTTGGAATATTTCTGAAACCCCTAATCCGATTAGCACCAAAATCAATAGGTCTGGAGTACTCACTGAGGCAAACATTTTCCCCAAAAATAATTCAAATCGGTGCATATTTACAGTAGTTATCGTACACGGAAGAAAATTCTACCTCCAGACACACACACAGACACACGCACAGCCGCCATGCGGAAATTAACTTTTCTTTACGTTTTGAAGTTAGTACAATCAGAATCTGCTTTTTTTTCGGACATGATTTTTTGATGGTATTACAATACTTCCATTTCTTCGAACATGGAAGTAAAAATTAGCCATATTTACATCGAATAAATAAAAACAAGTTCCAAGTTGGAAATGAATTTAATTTTATATTTCAGTAACAATAAATTCCTTTATTTATCAATATTTTTAGTTCCTCAAATAAGATATAAAATAAATTTAATTTTTAACAAAATATACTTTTTTCTGTTATAACTTTCATAACTTCATCAAACATTTAAGTTCAATAAAAATCGGAAACCTGTGGTTCCATAGTCACTTAAACTTGGTATAATAACTACAAGAAAACAATTTCACTTGACACGATTCATTAGGCTCCTGACGTGGATTTTTTGTGAAGTCGTAACACGTGTCAAGTGATATTGTTTTCTTGTTGTAATTAAGATGTTAAGTAATCACTGATATTATCAATCATTATTAACATATATAAGCATATAACGAAGTAACCTGAACTATTTAATTCAATTAATTCTTGTATTTACAATAATACATATTATCGTATAAAAATATTTTACATAAATATTCAAGAAAGTATAACTATAATATAAAACACTAGCATTTGATGAATATTATAAGGTCGACTGCATTGGCAATAGAATTTCACGCTGAGTTACACACAAAGCCAATATTAATTCATATTTTTGACATATAAGAACTGTTGATAATTATTTATTTGTTCTTTCAATCAAATCTAATGGTTTTCTTCAGTGACATGACATATGCCTATACAGATAATATAACAATAATTAACAGGAAATCATCTATGCGCCCAGCGATAGGTATACTTATTCCGGCCTTATAGAAATGATAAATTAACTATTGTCTAGCATAGTACAAAGAAACGTACCCAAGGGTTAGACGGTCTGATTACCTTCTATGCATTTTTCAAATGTCTTTGCTACAAATTAAATTAGATTGTAAATTTAATGCTTGCCATATTTTATTAATGGTTAGTTATTATTCTTAACCCTTTAAGCGGTTTAGGTTGAAGCGTGTTATTAAATATCGTAATATATTATTTTTAGTAGATGTAACATATTATGACCGTTTGTTATTTGGATATTAATTTGCCATGTTTAATGTATTTTAATATTTACTGTTTTGAGTTAATTGAAAAATTTGCAAATAATAAAGTGAATATGTTTACGTCTAGCATAGTAAGAAGTTTTGAATGATTTGAGTAATTGTATATTTCTGAGGAACAAAACTTTTTAAATAACTATTTTTAAATTTTGTTAATTCGTCTGGAACTTTTTGGCTCCTGATGAAGACTTTTTGGGAAGTCGAAACATGTGTCGAGTGACTTGTAGTTTCTTAGGTCGATATTACACTATCAAAGAAATATGTCAAAAATCTGTTAAAAATTCTGGTCAAATGGAAACTGTCAGTATTTTTAACTAAAGTTTGATCATATTTCTTTGATAGTGTCATAGCGGCCTTTTTAATTATTCTTTTTTTGTAAAAAAATACAAATAACTGAATAATAAAACAGTTTAAAATCTACAATTTAGGTTCATTGTGTTTTCTACAAAAAAATCATTCATATGTTATTTGCAAAAAAAGCGAAAGAAACGAATTTATTGCAATGCGTCAGATTTTTCTCATCTAAATTGTACGCAAACGGTAAAATATATAACAAATATGTATTGAATCATTGTTTTTTAGAATTTTTCTGTCTAAAATTTTGATTCTTATATATTTTTTGTCCGATGCACTGTTTATCAGAAAATTGTGAAAGACCGAACGTTTTTTATAGGCTTATAAAATATATGTACACATTAA
Organism: Sialis lutaria; assembly: GCA_949319165.1. Taxonomy (NCBI): domain Eukaryota; kingdom Metazoa; phylum Arthropoda; class Insecta; order Megaloptera; family Sialidae; genus Sialis; species Sialis lutaria. The sequence continues at coordinate 4,095,386 of OX439236.1, forward strand.
ATTAGCAATTGACATCACTAATCAAGTAATCAGGTATCAAATCAGCAAATCAACATAAAGTTAATCGCTTTGGATTTTGAACGGTTCCGGAATTAACATTATATCAAAATAAATTTGAAAATTAACGGACGATTTGTTCTCAAAATAATTGAGAACTATAAATCTGCCCAACCTATTTGTTAGTTACCAATACACTATTTCTTCTAAACAATCATGTCATAATATGCTAATACACCATTCGTAAATATTAAAAATGTCTACCAAAGCTGCATTTAAAATAATTTTGTTGTTTTTAACTTTTAACACATATACACATACATAGAAAACATATGAATACATATAGGACGGCGCGGGTGGACATAACAGACACACACGTGCTGACCCCCCGCTTGGTCAGGGGCGGTGTGTGTAGGGGGGGGGGAGAGAGAGAGGGTAGTGATCGTCGCCGCGAGTGCCTGACCCGCGAGTATCATGCTGACCGGTAGGTTGTGGGCAGTGGCGTTACGGAAATGAAAATAGGGTCAAAATATTATACACATCAAAAGTTTTAAGTAAATATATACTCGTACACCTAATTCTGTTTTTACAAGGTAGATACATTCCAGAAAAAAACATGTAAAAAAGACATGATGTACATAGAAAAAGGGGGATTAGTTCCATATCCTTCAACCCTGTAAAAAAATGTAAAATGAAATGATTCATACAAAAATATATAAATTAAATGTTTATGTGCATTCGTGCACAGTTTATTTCATAAAAATAAAAAGCTATTCAATTTTTAAAGTAAAAGTAACATAAATATAAAATTATCGCAAGTTTAGGAACTGAAAACTCGTACAAGACTAAAATATATACATAAGCTGCTATGAAAATAAATTAGAAAGGGGAATCCCCTAACTACATATTTTATAAATGAAAAAAATCCTAGATGATAACGGTTAACAAAAATACATATTTTTCTTTAAAATTTAAATCAAATAGCTTTTTTAATCGAATGAAATCGTGTAAAAACCGAATCAATTTTTTTTCTAGACCGTGTTAAATCAAAACCGTGTAAAAACAGAACTGAGTGTACCTATGTATAATTCTTAACTAGAATATTTATAAAATCAATGAATGCCTTTACGATTTTTCTCTCTATAAAGATATAACCTTGATGTAAGCGCATTAAGTAGAAATCAATGATCTTTACGGAAAAAAATAAACCTGAAGAATCACAGATTTTTCCTGTGCATCCCAGATAGTAAGCGACAGCCTATTATTATAGAATATATTTTACAGTTTGAAATTGTAATAATGTTGACAGATACTCAATATAAATTAATAGATAAACTGTAAATTATTAAATTAAGCCTGGAATTATATTATTACAGTTTCAGAGAGTAAAATATTTTTTTTTATAATAATTGGTTGTCGCTTACTATCCGGGATGTCCAGGGAAAAACTGTAATTCTTTAGGTTTCTTTTTTCCGTGTACAAACAGTATCTAGTCATAATTATTGTACCTAATAAAATGCATAGCATTTACATTTATTACGAGCAAAGTATTGTTGATTTGGCATTTCTTAGATAGCGTTAGTTTAGCTTTTGTTCTTGAGCTAATTCTTTATAATACCCGATTTAAAAAAATTTAAAGTTCTGAAAACTTATTAAGAACGGGTTCAATGTGCTAGTTTACGTATATAATACGAGTAATATTTATTTATTGTGTTATTTTTATAATTTCTTTCTCGGACTACCACTGACATTACGAAGGCGATTCGGCTAGTTTGATGCGAGAGGGAGGGGTAGATGATATGTGCAGTTACCTATGTTATTTATGTGACACGGTGTCTATTTGTTGACCTGCGAGGTACGGCCATATCTTGTACAGTTAACTGTTTTTTATCATTAACACTACGATCTATTATTATTGTTATTGCCCTTCGTTGTAGATGTTCATTCGAAAAGTGAAAGATTTTAAGACTGAAACACACTAGAATAACTAAGAATGATGTAATTGGGAACAAATATTAATGTTGGTGACATCAGAAACCCAAAAAACTAACTCCCGTTTTATTGATTGCAGGTTTGATTATTAAAAAAAACACGATATTTTAAATACAGTGAAACTTCGATAACTGGAATCTCAAGGCACCAATTATTTTATGTAGAAGTGACGGGACTTCAGTATGAATTCTAGTTATAACGGTTTCCCACTTATCCAAGTCCCACTTAATCATGTTTCACTGTATATAGTGTTTAAGAAGGTTAACACTATAGGATGCGGAGTTGGCAACGTGTAAAACGGTACGGGTAAGCACCTGTGGGTAAGCATAGATGAAGGCAAGATGTGTCTTTCTCTTGAGTGTGCGAAATAACATACATGCGTCTCTCTCTCTTTTTCACACACTTATCATTTTTGAATTAAAAACCGCGGTTCCTTATCATTCTGAAAATGTACATATATCAATGCGGTAAATGAATAAAGAATGTATCACTTTGAAAAATCCTGTTATGTCTCGAAATAATACAGTTTTAATAAGAACGCATGTTAATTTGTTTATTTTATATCTCTTAAACTATTCTCCTAATGACTGAAATCTTTCAAGTTTTATTATTAATATTAAAGTTTCATCAAAATCTTATTTGGTTAATACGACGTATCGGTTTTTAACGATTCAAAATAAAAGTCCAACTGAATCCCATTTTTTACCGGCTATTACGATTATCCGCTTTTTACGACCAATATGACCGGTCCCTTCGATATCGTTATAACCGATTTCTACTGTACTTAAAAGGTATGTACTTATGTCAATTTCCTTTCAAGAACTTTACGTTAATATCACATCGTGTGCTACAGGCTTTTTAGGTGGCAGGTTTTAAATATATGTATATTTCATGGTTTGCGAATGTTTTTTATGTTGAATGTAATTAATACAATGACTTATTGTTATTACTTCTTAAATTTTCTCATCAGTGTAATAATGTAATATATTTAAGTTAAAGAAGTATCTGTTGAGCGATTTATGGTAATTTATGAGTATGTTAAAGGTCATATATTAAATAGTCAGTGAAAATTCTTTTCATGTTCGATTAAAATTCTATAATGTTTAATGTGTTGAAAAATTATCCTGGGTAATAAAATTTTATTTATGTTGACCATTAAAATTATTCACATAACTATGTTCATATATTTAACAATAGCTTAGCAATTTGACAATTAAATGGTTTGATAAAAATTTGACATAAAATGCTTTATGCTGCAAAAATTTAATAATAAATAATGTTTTCTTTATACAAATCGTAAATTTTTATAATCTTTTTATATATAACTAACTAAAACAATATTATATATACATATTATGTATATATAATATAAACAGCAAGGACATTCTATTAAAACATTTTTATAACCCAACTGCCGATATTCAAACGGCTAAAAATAAACAAGTAATGCTAAATATATTATTCATGATATACCGGGTGTCCCAGATAACTTTTCCAGCATGGGGATCTCAGTATCTATAAGAGATACAGGTTTGGTTAAATGAGATGAATTATTTGTATGAAAGGGGTGAGTATTATAACACAAAAAAATATTCATAATTCAATGTGGTTTAGGCGGTATACCCAAAAAACTGAAAATTCGGGATTTCTTTAAATGGCTATAACTTTTTTGTTAAAGTAGATAGGTACTTTTTGTTTGCGGTTTCTTAAAGCATTTTTTTTGTAGAATTGATTGGTGTATTTAGATTTTTAATATCACTTTTAGTTTCCGAGATACAAGCCCTAACTTCAGTTTTTCTTATGGGCCGCTAAGTTGGCTATGGCATATGTGAACGTGTTTTTTACTCTACTTTACAACAATATGTCACTTGCCATATTTATTATTGAAAAAAAGTCGAAATACTAAATATCAGTGATATTTATGAAGTATTTTATTACAGACTTTTAAGTGAGCCATGAAAAACAAAAATTGTAAACAAAAATCACAATAACAACAATCAAAATAACAAATGAATATTTGAAACAATGAACTATTTGAAAAAAATATATTATAATTTTTTTTTCGATAATAAATATGGCAAGTGACACATCGTTGTAAAGTAGAGTAAAAAACACGTTCAAATATGCCATAGCCAACTAAGCAGCCCATAAGAAAAACTGAAGTTGGGGCTTGTATCTCGGAAACTAAAAGTGATATTAAAAATCTAAATACACCAATCAATTCTACACAAAAAAGTGCTTTAAGAAACCGTCTACAAAAAGTACCTATCTACTTTAACAAAAAAGTTATAGCCATTTAAAGAAATCCCGAATTTTCAGTTTTTTGGGTATACCGCCTAAACCACATAGAATTATGAATATTTTTTTGTGTAATAATACTCACCCCTTTCATACAAATAATTCATCTCATTTAACCAAACCTGTATCTCTTATAGATACTGAGATCCCCATGCTGGAAAAGTTATCTGGGACACCCGGTATATTAAAAAAAAAACAATTACATCAGAACTTGGTGCTACTTGGTGTAAATATTTATAGAAAATATAAATGCAAATTAATTCTGGTTTTATAATCCGTTAGTTGTTTAAGATTGGTTTTGCCGCGAAACACATATTCATTATATTATATATACGTAGATTTTGTATATGCAATATACATGTACATATGTATGCGTATGTATATGTGTTTACATATACATATTTGATATAAATAATTGTATGTATATTATTATATTCGACGAACGACAATAATTTACTATAGGCTTATGACCGGTATCATGAAGGGGCTAGCAAATTTGCTAACTTGCAAGCACTTTCAACTGAGGTATCAAACTTATACGGCAGATCTCTTGGAGTTTCATGAAGACTTTAACAAGTTTCGCGCGCACGTGTTTTATGTAAACACCAACGGTATTAAAACAGTGGTGATATTATGAAAATTATTTTGTACGGTCAGAGTCGCCAAACTTAACTAAAGATCTCTCAAAGATCGTTGTAGATTGTGACAGAGATTGAAAAGAATTTTGAACGTTTCAAAATTCATAAATTTTCAACGTTACAATGATCTTCAGAGATGTAGAAATATATAAAAAAAATTATCTCTTTTATATTAAAAATATAAACTTTGGAATTATTTCTAATTATGAATATAAAAAAAAATATAATTTTTAAGTTTATTAGCCTTGTTTTACACATACGCGGTTCCATTCGGTTCGGTTCGTTTTCGGTTTCAGCCGAAAACGAATCAAACCCTTTCACACATACACGGTTCTCATACGGTTCATATTAGGTTTTATTTTTTCCGTAAACTCAGTAGTTATCATGGAGAGAAAGCAAGTTGTTGCCATGTTGTTTCTCTATAAAAAAATTAAAAAATGAAAGAGAAATACTAGAATTCATTGCGAGCACCCTCTCATCACTTTACATCAGGAATTTGGAGCATTCTACACTATTTTATCGAAGCTAAAGAGCATGAAGACGATCCACATCTACATCTAGAAAACCGCTCATTTTATTAGAAAATCCGCGACAAAACTTAAAAAAAAATAACACTCGCTATCAGGTTAAAACCGAAACTAAACCGAGTATGTGTGAACGCGTTCATTGCTTTGTGTTCCCTGGACACGAATTGAAACCTGATGAAATCCGTCCGTGTGGAGGGAGTATTCAGTTCTGTACGGTTTCTATTAGGTACCGAATACAAACTGAATCATCGTTTCACACTTGTCGGCAGCGACCGAAAACGAACCGAAAACGAACCGAACCGAATGAAACCGTATATGTGTGAAATAGGCCTTATCATTATTCATAAAAAATAATTAACCACATATCAACGAGTGATATAAAATTGTAAAAAAACTACAGTACAAAATTGCATAGATTATAAAATTGATTTTATTCATATATAAATGTTCACACAAAATAAATAAAAAACACTTTTTTTCTGTAATTAATTAAAATTTATACGATGACAGAAAACTACTAATATACCAACATTAATAAGATGTAATATTTAGATTCTTATTAATGTTAAATACCTAAATACAATTAATCTTGAAATTGAATTTAATTTTCTTTATTTATTCATAAATCATTTTTGCCCATAATACAAGAAATCTGTATTTTTTGTTAATTTGAAATGAATGTTTAAAAAACGCTGTTACTCACCTATACACAATAAATAATATTTTTAGGAGTTAAAAAACAAGAATGTGAGTTTTATTATTTTTAAGAAATATTATCTATTGTCACTTACAAATCAAAATGACAATAAAATCCATAGAAAAAAATTCGTAAATAATGATTCACCGGACAGTACCTGGGTACAGTGCACATAAAATTAATGACCTTTTGTGTGTCAAAAAAAAGAATGGAAAAACCAGTGGTGTTAAATATTTATTTTAGTCACGTTCGAAAATAATTCTGTATGATACCTACTTATTCTTTTTTATATTTTAATAATTATTATTATTGTTGTAAATAATTGAGTATTTTGTTTTTGATTATTAATAATGGAGGCTCTACTTAACACTTATATGTCTAAAAGGTAATGTAGTTTTACCTCGAAGTTACACCTTGGGTTCTAAGTTCTAGAGCAGTGGTTCCCAAACTCTTTTGGCCCACGGACCCTTTTTCATAGTCAAAACTTGCCCACGGACCCCCTTTCATAGTCAAAACTTTCCCACGGATCCAGGGTGAAAAACTACTAAATTTTGACACGCGCAGTTGATTTTAGTACCACTTCGCCAATTTTTATTCGATTACGTTGAAATTTTAACACAATGAAGACGATAGATAAAGCTACTAATTTAGTGAATAACATTAAAATTGGACAAAAATTGTTTGTGTTAATGCGCTTTGAATTTTGAAAATTGACGAATTTTTGCTAAAAAATAGATTTTTTTTCGTTTAAAAAATGATTTTCGAAGGGAATAACTTTATGAATGTATATAATTTAAGGCTTTTTAGTTCAATTAGGACCCATAGCTTCATTCTGAATGATCTTTGGTTGAAGTCATTGATTCAAAAAATATATAGGTATACGAATTTGTTTGCATATCGAAAAAAACATTTTTTTGTAATATTGCAAAAACAAGAGCTGATTGAGCAAAATGGTGGTCATTTTTAGATTCAGCGTGTCCAAATTACCCTTAAAAAGTTGTTGTATGCCCTGCAGCAAAATGGCTGTCGGCCAGTGTAATTTATTCATTGTTATTTATTTTAACTTCCATATTAATAAAAATGTGCGCGGACCCCCTGACGTTGTTCAGGGACCCCCAAATCGATTTTAATTTTCCACGGACCCCCTTAACGATGCCAGGGACCCCTTGGGGTCCGTAGGGACCACTTTGGGAACCACTGTTCTAGAGCATGCTATAACTCAAAAATGTTCGTTAGTCTAATTGTAAGTAATTTTATTTTATACATAAATATATTGAGAGCTGCAATCAAGCGGTAGTATGCTGCTTAAGAAACTTTACTCTAATGTCTGGTATTATAAACGACCTAGCAAATTTTTAAGCTTGCAAGCACTCTCAAATGGGGTATCAAACTTATATGACAGTTCTCTTGGAGTTTTTGACAGATAGTTTCATACATACGAAGTAAAAAAGAGGTATGTAAAGTATATATATTTACTAAAGTGTATTTACTAACCTTGCGTAAAAAATGGTAAAAACCAACTTACTGCGCCTGCAACTATCTGTTAAAAACTCAAAGAAAACTGTCATATAAGTTTGATATCTCATTTGAGAGTGCTAGCTAGCTTGCAAATTTGCTAGGTCGTTTATAATACCGGACAGAGAGTGTTTAAAGTGTCTAAAGCTAAAGCATTGGGAAAAGGTGGTAATTCAAATATCACACTTAAATGCGAAACGATGTACCTGTATGTATGTCAAAGAGATATAACTCGGGTATGACTGTATTTGAATTATTCACCTTTTTCGAAAACACTGCGAGAAATAATGATACAGACAATCCTCAAGTTATTGGTACCAGTCATAGACATAGAGCATGGACCGCGAATTCTGTATTAACATAATGGTGTATGTTACATTTGTTAAAAACATGCGTTTAGGATATATGAATCTATTTTTCTAAGAAGAATGAAATATACACTCATGTTTCAATAAGGATAAGTATATCCTAAACTATATTCCATCTCTTTCTTTTTATACGACTCTGGTTTCGAATTAGATACGCGGTCCATGCTCTATGTCTATGGTATCAGTCATGTAAAAGTCATGTCAAGCTGTCATCACAAACAAACTGGTAACTTTAGATAGAAGAAATTAGGTAAATAGATGCTGTCAAAATTAAAAGCTTAGTATCTGACTTGCTAACTTTGAAGATAATCCACTAATCGCTTACATATAAGTAACATGTTTAATGCTATTTATTATATTAATATATTATTAAATTAAATCATGATTAATTCATCTATGAATACATTATGAGCATGTTAATCATTAGTGCGTCATTCTAAAAAAATGTGTAATTGATTATTATTATTAATATAATTGCAATTACTATTTCTTTTATAGAGAGTGGAACATTTAAAGTGTTACTTAAGATTTTTTATCTTAGAACCATCGCATATTTGAAAAATATTTGAAGGTAACATAATTTTTTTTAAATAGAAACCTAAAGTTTTTAGTAGCCAACTTTTCGGGCTGTTGTCTACGTTGTCGTATTCTTATACTTAACGTTTCAACTCTCATGTCGGAATCTTCTTCAGAAGTGATTCTGAAACTGAATCACTTCTGAAGAAGCCTACAGAAGAAAACCTAAATTTTTTGAATACCTACCAACTTAAAACTTTCCAAGAAATCTAATGAAATAGTTTGAGATTTTTAACTTTCAAGAATTTTTTACGAAGAAATTATCAACTTTTATTTTATTTACTTATTTAGAAAAAAACCGTAGAAAAAATATTTGATCTAAGTTTTTATATCTTCGGGTAACACCGGGTACAATACGCTGGTATCTGTATAATTAATACTATTACTACTCAAATTAATGATCAATTAAAGAGCTAAAGTTATAGGTAAAGTTAAGTAACTGTTGATATTTCAATGATAAAATCGAAAAAAGTATAAAAATATATACCGCAGCGGGTGCATAAAAAAAGTTTACTGTCACTGCATTGACAGTGTTTATAGCCTACACTTTACATATACCACAAACATTTATTCATATATACTTATCTGGGATACTGTTAGATTTGTTAGTGAAGACTTACAACATATCATATTTTTATGTAACCCAATATATGTGTGGATGTTTTTGTATAGGGTGGCTTAGAAATAGTTATGTCATCGAGAAACTTATATTTACTTGCCAATGATAAGTAAAATCTGAAATCTTTATGTGCCGATCATATACTTGAGAGTTGTGTTATGTTATTTATTTTTTTAGTTTCAAACTAGCCGGAAATCCATTTCTTTTATTTTTTGCAACAAAATTTTTTTTAATAAAAATTTTACAGGAAAAAAAAAATTTCATCTTGATTTTAAAAAAGAAGAATGTTGATAATAGGCATGATGACTTATTTAAAAAAAACTATTCTATAATGATCTTACGTGTCTCTTATTTCCAAAAAAATACTTATTTCTGCAGAAAATAAAGGTTTAATCGCAAAAATTAATTATTTTAATACTAATTTTGAATTTGACGCCAAAACACTCGCAGGTTACATTTCAGAGTTGTGATATCACACTCCTTGTCAACAATAATCAAATATTCAAAGTTAGACAATAAATTAATTATTTTGTGTGTTAAAAATGAATTCCGAAGTATATAAGTTCATAAAAAAGGTATGTACTTAATAATCTTGTAAGAGGAATTGATATTTGTTTAAAAATTACTTTGACGTTTACTGATGCGTGACATCATTCTCGCTGATTGGTGTTTCATTTAACATGGTGGATTGCTGTATTTTGCATTTTTATTTTAGCAAAAATTATATTAATCTCACGTTTAATATAAAAATAAATACATTTTTTAGAATCTTTTTAACCTAAGTATTTCATTATTTAAAATCATAATTTCAATTTAATTTATTTGTAAAAGTATTCTTCTGAGGTGGTCCCATATGAATTTTATCAGAATCTGACCAGGGACTTCGAAGATATGCCACTCAAAAAAGAAAACTAAAAACACTGAAAAGTATACAATAATTTTAACAGTTTTTCAAGCCGGCACCTACTACCTAGCCAATAAAAACTTTTTTTTTATTTCAAAAATAATTAGAAAATTCAAAAATTGACGAAAGTTAAAATCCGTTTCCGATTTAGTAATTACTATGATATAATATATATATCGAATTTTATTCTAGTTTGTTAGAAAAAATGTTTTAATAAAATAAGAATGTTCACTGTCAGTATTACGTATAAGAAAGTTTCGTGGCTCCCTTTCTTATTAAAGAAACGAGATTAGTTGACCTCTCGTCCCTGATAAACACAAGGAACATGCTGTATATTAACTGACACTAGAAACCAAACAGAAAAATATTTTGTCGCTAGTTTCTGCTAATTTGTGGTCGTACAGGATAGTTATTCTCAGTTATGTAACCGTAAATCACACTGTTATTATTAACTATTATTGTTAGTATACTACGGGAATGTCTCCCACATATATATTATTATTTTATTGTTAGTTATTTTTTATTTGGTTTTATTTTATAGCTTTGTTTATGGCAAATAGTTATGTCTTAAGTGTAAACAGATGGATGCCGATTTTCATTATTTTAATCGTATATTGACTTCATTAATGTGTGGAGACGACATTAAATTTTATGTTTCTTTAAAGTTTTATTGTTTTTTGATTTAATCTTTTTAATTAATTCTTATTTTTATTTTTTAATTTAACGACTGAATTGAATATTTACATAAAAAATATTCATTTATCTATCAATCGTATGTTTAATAGAATTTTAGTATTTATTTATTTTTATCATCCGTTAAAATATTTTTAAATTCATTGTAATTAATATTAATTTATAATTATTCATTTTCAGGTAAGGACAATTTTTATCATATTTCTTGAGAACAATTTCATCAATTAATGGTAAGAATATCAACATTATAAATATCTTCATATTTAGACATTACTTATTTATTACTTGTATATCATTATCTTGAATCTTAGAATAGATTAAACCGTAAAAGTCATTAGATTTATTGATAGTTAATAATAAAGGATGGTCGTTGTTTTGATTTTTTTACTGCGGTGCATATTTTAAATTATTTTCTCTAACTAAAATAATTATTGGTTTCTGGTTATTTCGATCAACGTTTCGTGCCATAATAATGTGGCATCTTTTTAGTTTTTAATGTGTACTGTTTGAAGAGTCATTCAATCTATAATGAAACATGAAACAAATTTTATTATTGTTCTCCATTCATTGGGAGGTTAAAAAGGGAAGTGGGTCTATATGTAATATAGCACACATTTTCAAAATATGAGTTTATTAGTCACCAGTCGAACAAGATGTCAAAAATCGTGGTCTAGTTATTTTGATCAATTGAGTTATGCAGTAGTATTTATTGTATCATCTTTTTTTTTACAAATTACAGGCTGTTTTTAGAGTGATACAAGAAAACATGAGATATGTATTTTAGAAAAAATGTTATCAGGGTATTTCCCCACTACTTGGGCAACTTGATGTCTCTCACTAATTTTATTATTTTATTTTCACTTCGTTATAATTATTATGATAGATGAAAATTAATGATTAATTCTATACTTGTGCGAAATATAAAAAGTACAATAAAAATACTTATTGTACTTTTTAAAAGTCACATGTAATATTATTTTAAAATCGTCAGAGTCCCTTGGTCGGTCACCAACTCAGAATAAGTACTTAATTTCAGAAACACAAACAATAATTAGAAATATTAAATTCACTATTATATTTTCAGGGATTAATAATTATCATATAGAAATACCATACTTTTCTTTTGTGAAATTGATGTTTATTAGTGTAAAAATGAGTTACAGTATTATCGTGAACTTTTGAACACAGTCCCCTGTGACTTTTTTAAAATATGTATTATATCGTATATTGCTTTGAGTCACATGATGGACTGTATTTTTCTTATTTTATCTTCAATCTAAAGCACTTAATTGCATCAATCAAGCAAAAATATCATTGGGACACTACCCGTGAAAGTAACCCGTTAGTACACTGGTAGAAAGGATTTCTCAAACCAAGTAAACCTTGTTTTGTATATAATGAAAACAAAATTTTCTTAAGATAAGCAATAATCTCTTAAACCAACTATAGTACTCTTGAACGAAGGAAAACGTAGTTGGATTAAGGGTATGTTTCTTATATTAAGAAAATATTGTTTTCGTTATATACAAAACAAGGTTTTCTTGGTCCAATACAGTTTTTTTTCTGTGTAGAGAAATGCCCATCAGCATAAACATAAATTTTTTGATTTGGTGTAAGATATAGCCTGAATTTTTAATTGCACCATCGTATTCTATATGTTCTATATGAATAAAAATGAACATTGGACTATTTTTTTTTCAACAAAATAATACTCATGCGTTCATTTAATTAATTAAACTTTTTTTTTAAATGTATAATTGTGTAATTTACTGAGTTTGAACATTTTCTGCTAACTATATACTACGTAGGTATTTTGTATAAATGTCCGTGCCATAGGTGTTTTAAAAATCAATTACATTGCAAACATAAATTGCAACAAATGGACAAGAAAGGAAGACCTGAGCATCTGCCACCTGCGCTCGAAAGACGCAGCAATTACAGTTTGATTTATTATTTCATGGAATATCTCCCGTACTAGTGACACGTACATACAAATCGCTGCTTTCTACACAAACCATAAATAACTGTATTACTGTACTGTTTGTGTATGTGTGTTAATAAATTTATATTAAATATAGTTATAAATATTATTGTATGATCGAATAGTTAACATGTAACTAGGAAGGATAAGTAAATTATGTATGAGTATAGATGTTAATGACTGTACTCAATGATATATTTTTAGTTTAATAGGAAATAAAAATAAATTTCTTTTGTAGTTTGCATTCGATTTTTTCGAATCGAAAAAATATAGGGCTATGGAGTCAGAGTCGCTACCCGGGAAAAAATTGTAGATCTACTAAAATTTCGACAGATCTGTATTTTGGGACAATATCATATTTTTCACTGGTTTTTGAACTGTGGAGACTTGCAAAGATCTACAATGACTTACAAAGATCTAAAACGATCTACAAAGATCTCTAAAAATCGTTGTAGATCGTGATAGAGATTAAAACTTGGTCTTTAGAGATCTTTGTAGATATTTGTAGATCTTTGTAGAATATTTAAGATTTTTGTAGACCGTTGTAGATCTTTGCAAGTCTCCACAGATCAAAAACCAGTGAAAAATATAATGTTGTTTCAAAATGCAAATCTGACGAGATCTGAGTAGATCTCTGCAGATCTATAATCTATATCTATAAAAGAGTTTGTCCTTAACCACTCACTTACTCACTCACTCACTCACTCACTCACTCATATATCAACGTACAGCCGAAACCCCTGGACCTAGAAACGTGAAATTTCGTAGCTGCCTTCCTTTAATGATGTTAGCATCCACTAAGAAATAATTTTTCGTAATTCAACCCCTACGGGGTCAAAACAGAGTGTCAAAGTTTATATAAAAAATATTTTTTTTGTTCGCATTTATTTGAAACTTATCGAACATACCCTACAATAAAAATAATGAAATAATTATTTCAGCATTTCTCAAAATTTAACCCCTAAGGTGTTATGCACAAGTAGGTACTCTACATGACACATATATCTTTTAAAATAAAAATTTCTACATTCAATCCCTAAAGGCGCGGATAGATAGGGGTTAGTTTTACAATTGTAACTAAGATCCGAGATATTTACGTTTTTTATAGGTAATGAATAAAAATCAATATAAAAAAATGTAATATGTCATCCCCTATCATGTATGGAGGGTTCTAATTAGTTTCAGAGTTTACGTGAGCGAAGCCGCGAGATTTCGCTAGTAATGTATAAAATGGTTATTATCTTTGCTAAAAATTAAAAAATACCAGATTCGGAAATATTATCTCTGAATCTAATTTGTATTCCGTTGAAATATTTTTTATAAATATAACAAAGCTGTGTGCGGTCTACAGTTTACCTACGTAAATATTTATATATTCACAAATTCTCAACAACTTCGCTAATGATAAAAATAAATATGTCTGAATATTGTTCAATAAATTTGATTTAATCGCAAGGAGACATAAAAAGAAATTACACACACTTAACAGGAAAACATCGCTGCATGTGGCTCAAGCCACGTCTCTCCACAGATCATAAAATTTAACCATATCGTCATCCTCATCATGCATCGCTACATCAACAGTGGCGTGTACAAGATTTTATATTTTGACCAAATTTATATTACTCGTACCTACATATAATAAAAAATAGAGAAAATATTGAAAAGTGCGAATAGAACTTGCGCCCTGAGTGTTCCGTACCGTTATATAAAGACAATGGACCCTATTCCAAAGACGTCTTTGTGTGTAAGCGTCTTTACGTAGACGCTGTATGAAAGAAACCGCAAAATTAAATATGTCCAGTAATAATTCCACATAGAATTCAAAATTAATGATTTTCAGATTTTTTTTCCTTTACTTGTGCTATGATACCTTTTTTCATTGTATATTTAGTTTATAGTTCAAGGGAAAGAGAACCCTATATGTTTTAACGAGCATTAAGTGAGTTAGTCTGTCAATATCAAAATAAGTTTTGAAAAGCCGTATCTTTTTATTACACTGAGTTAGAAACTTGAATTTTTTACAGGGCTATGAGGCTGTAGAGTTGAGTATTTGTTATTAGTTTCAACTTGGTACCTCCAGCCGTTTCTGAGAAAAAATGTCTTGAAAGATATACAGACAATTTTGAGGTACAGAACCCTAAATAAATTAAGATTTTTATTGACAATTTGTAGTTGATTAAAATAACTACACTGAAAAAATTTTATGTTAATTTTTAACATGAAAAACATGTTAACGGGAGAACGAAATTGATCCTAGAAATTTTTAACACCTGACATGGTAAAATTTAAAAGAACGTCTACTACAATTCAATATACTGTATAGCAGTTTCTATGACGGCGATAGGCCAGATATGAAAAGTAATATAGAAACATAGTAAAATTATAGAGAATGTACGTGAAATTTTAATATTCAAGAAAT
This sequence comes from Sialis lutaria, assembly GCA_949319165.1. NCBI lineage: Eukaryota > Metazoa > Arthropoda > Insecta > Megaloptera > Sialidae > Sialis > Sialis lutaria. The sequence continues at coordinate 4,110,613 of OX439236.1, forward strand.
TAAATTAAAGAATAGCGTATATTACTTTTTCAGAGTAAATAAATTTTAATAGGTACCTACTATGTTAAAATTTACCAGTATGTCATTGTAATTTTTCATTTACTTTATTTTTAATTTTACCTACTTTATTTTTGTCAGAAGTTGATTCTGTCCTCAGGTTCACAACATTTTCTGTTAATTTTTAAAAGAATATTCTCTCCGTGTAGGTGTTTTTGCATAAGAAAGCTGATAATAATCTACGTATGTTTCGAAAGAGCGTTAAAGTCGATACCAGAACTTTTTAAAAGTATTATCATTTTTTTATAAGAAATTAGTGATACATTAATTATTCGTTGTATTAAGAGGGCCGATTATACAATTTATATTATGGCCCCTCTCATTTTTATTGTTAGTTACGCCACTTTATACAAATGTGTCTGCAATGCAAATCTGATGGTTGTATTGTTATTATATATAAAAAGTTTACACGTTCGTTATCGACGGTGCTGTATTAACATTATTATAATTACTTATTGTTAGTCTTATAGAAAAAACAGTTTTATTAATTTTTATTAATAGTAATACATAGTTATTAAATCTTTTATTTATTTATTTAGAGGTAGACATGGAAAATAAGGAAATATTATTTTACTTAAAAGTTTTACTAACTAAATATCAAATATGATCAGTTATAAAAATTAATGAAATAAACTCATATTCGCAAAAAGCGATTTACTTTTCATAAGAGAGCTTTCATTTTAAAGATCGGTAATAATTATAAAACTTGATAATCACCTGTTTTGAACATATAAGTAGGAAGAAGGTTTTGTGGAAAGAATATTAGTTGTTATAATTTAAAGTATTATTTTATATTTATTCTATAGGTATATATTGCACATATTGTCAATTTTCAATGAAATGAAAGAACAAGATCTTGTTATTCGAAGTTAATAATTAATAAGTTAAATTTTTTAAATAGATAATAGTGTTACGTAATCAAACGCTTTCTACAGGGTGTAAAGTCGTTATGAATTTGGTTGACGTTTTAGAGCAGTGGTAATAACTTACAATTAGTAATAATATAAAGATTGCTGTTTTCATCTTAACGTTCATGTAGAAATCATTCAATATACTATGCAACTGTCATTTATATTTGATATCCTGTAAAAAAACGTTTGGTCTGGACCATAGACATAGAGAAATGGACTGCACATTTTGTAATACCGTAATGTATAAAATTTAGTTCTTATAAGTGAAGATATTGACATAACTTATAACCCATATAATACTCATTTTTACTCTCAACGCACACTCTATCTTTTTCTTTTGTGACGACTATTAGATACTCTATTGTCTTATTTCTTCTATCTATGTTACTAGTTTATTAACAGCTTGGTACACATCTGTTAAATAGAAAATGTTGGTTTCTGATTGGCCCATTTGGAGATTTACATGGTTAGTACCATTAACAGAATTTGATAAAACTGGGAGTATGTCTTTGATCTGGACCAAATTATTTATAATACCGGGTATAAAATTTATATACAATAATATATTGTGTAGCAAGGGTTGAAACAAGACGATTTCTGACGAGGGCGAGAGTTGACTGCCCGAGCGAAGCGAGGGCTGTCATCGCTCTGGTCTGAAATCGTCTTTGTTTCATCCCGTGCCACACACGCTATTTTTCATATCACATGCATTGAAACAACGAGTTTTGATTTCTGTAGCCAGTCGAAGTAAGACTATTTCAGACAAATAGCGCAGTAATATCTTATACTATTTTAATAATAGAATAATTCAGAAATAAGATCCGCTTTTGTTTATTACAAATGCGATTCTGACAGACTTGAAATAAATAATAAATAAATGAATGTGCCGGGCAGAAACAACGTTGTTTCTTTGTTTCTGCTCGGTACAATCGCATTGGTCTGAAATTGTCTTGTTTCGACTGTCAAAACAGGGTTCAAAACTAGTTGTTTCTATGCATGTGATATAAAAAGATTTTTATTCATCCACAAGACTAGTTGCAAAGTTAGTAAATTCTAATTATAACGATTCACATTGTATTTTTTTATCTATACATTGTAAGTAAATTTATAGCAATGTATATTTTATAAACATTACATCTCATTTGATAGTATAACAATTTTATGGTGTGTTAGTTTCGTTTGACTTCCTTTTGCAACAGTTAGATACATATATTCTCAACTACATTTTTTTATAAATGCATATAACATTGATAGGAAGTGATAATATTTCCACTTTCTATTTAATTACTGGCATTGGGAAATGCCTGTCATTGTTTTTTTCACACATAGTGCAGTAGTGCAAAATAATGCGATGTTTTTTTTAACTGCAGATGAGAACTAGATGTATATGCAAAATATATTGATAGCATTAATTATGTTTATGTACGTTATTATTGCGTTACAAATGTAAATAAAGTGACTTATCTAGAATTCTAGAATTTATATCTGACTTTTATTAACAACGGAGAATTAATGCTTGATTGCTAAATAGATAATGTACTTACAGAAGTACATAAATATATTTTATAGGCAATGTTATCAATTTTTATTGTTTTTAAATTGTTTTTTTAGTTTTTTCCCCTGAATCAGTAAGTAATTTATTTACGTAGAAATTAAAATTTATAACCAATGGCTTCCTCATCGTATCGTATTCATTTCTCCAGCTAGCCCCTAGACAAACTGCGAGCAGGAACAGATACTTAATACATATGTATTACATGTATGTATGTATATGTACTTAAGTTTAAAACGTTATTTTCCATTTTAACCGTTCTTTTAACGAAATATTTTGAAATACATATGTATAAAACAATTAAAATTATTAAACCTGACGACCTCCCACAAATTTATATTCATTTGATTGGTTCAAACTTAAAACTTAAAACATATCAGTTAAACCAGCGTTTCTCAACCTTTTAGTATTTGCGATCCAACTTTCAATCACAATTCTCATCACAGAATGGTATTTCATTCCGTTTGATTCTTTTCTCAATTACTGGGTTAGCTGTCGTTTTTGTTTTTGAAAGTAGAAAGCAGTATAAAATCACAAAAAGGAGTAGTTTGGGGGTGCAGTTTAAAAAGGAGTAGTGGCCACAAAAAAGGAGTTAAAAACTCCCTTTGGTCACCTTAGCTAAATACAAAACAAATGCTCAGAGTGTCAATTACTAATATTAAACCTTCTTTCGAAAAACAAGGCGGGTCCAAAAGAGTCACTAATAATAATTAATCTTGTTTTTAATTTAATATTGATAAGTTAATTATTAAATACTTTGTGCAGTAGGTACTGATACTATCCTATTTATAAGTGTATTATATCAGTGTAAATGTAAACGTGTGTTTTAGTTTTTATCACAGTTTTTATTATGTCAGAATGTATTTTATTGATTTTCTTTCAGAACATTAAATAAATTTTTTCATTTTTTTCTCGATATGCTCGCGCCCCCTATTCAGTTTTATCACGCCCCCCTACAGGGGGGGGGGGTGCCCCACAGGTTGAGAATCGCTGAGTTAAACACCAATCACGCGTTAAAAACTTCTAATGTTCGGTATTACAGCCTAGCTAACAAAATTTGCTAGCTTGCAAACACTTTCAAACAGGGTATCAAACTTATATGACAAGTCTCTTGGAGTTTTTGACAGATAGTTGCATGCTTAGTATAAGTAAATCCCAATGGATATAAAGAATATTTACTGTCATTAAGGTAAAAAACGGTAAAAAAACAAATGTTACTAGCTAAATCAGCAATGAAAGGCAAAATAAACTAACTGGGCATGTAACTATTTTCAAAAAACTCAAAGATAACTGTCGTATAAGTTTGATAATTCCCTAAATTTTAAATTTCCTTATTATTATTATTGGAATACACTTTATGAACATTATGAATATTAAATAGTCCATGAAAAATTTCTCAATGTTTTATCAAATTCTATTGATTTTGACTAACCGTTTAAAATCACATAAACATTTTGTCAGTTCAACAATGAAACTCTACCAAATACATATATTTATTTACCTATACATATGTATAACAATGGATGCACACACGGCCGTGTTAGTTTGAGTTAGAGCATTATTTAGTGCAGGTGGTTGTACCCGCTAATTGGCTGCCGCGGTCCAGGTGAGTGTCACTACTCCACTGTTGTTGTAACACCATCAATATGTAACGTGTTTTTATTAACGTGGTGCTAATTGTATCGGGCCGCGGCGTGATGGATGTACGCCGACGCTTTTGGCTTTTATGCTTAACTTTGTTATGTATGTGAAGTTTGGGTTTGTATTTTAAAAATAATTGGATTTAAGTTATATCTGTATGGTTTTTGATTATTTTTTTAATGGGAGTTTCAGTGAAGTTTGCAGTTTGTTTTTATATTTGAAGAAATTATTATGTATAACATGTGTTTGTATAGTTCAGGGATGGGTAATGTTTTTAGGTTAGACTTCTGCCAAATAAAATAATTTTGGAACAGGAACAGGCCATGCAGTTTCATGTATGTTTTTGTTTTTCATTTTAAAGTTAAATAACTTTAAATAATTAAAGATAAGCATATTTGTGTTTATCAGAAAGCATATAGCCCAGGAAAAATTGTAGATCTGCAGAGATCTACTCAGATCTCGACAGATCTGCATTTTGAGACAACATAATATTTTTCACTGGTATTTGATCTGTGGAGACTTGCAAAGATCTACAATGACTTACAAAGATCTAAAACGATTTACAAAAATATCTAAAGATCGTTGTAGATCGTGATAGAGATTAAAACTTTGAAAATTCAACGTTGAAAAATCATAAATTTTCAACGTTACAATGATCTTCAGAGATCTTTGTAGATCGTTATAGATCTTTGTAGATCATTTGAGATCTTTGTAGACCGTTGTAGATCTTTGCAAGTCTTCACAGTTCAAAAATCAGTGAAAAATATAATGTTGTCTCAAAATACAGATCTGTAGAGAATTCTACAGATCTACAATTTTTTCCCGGGAGCTGTCAAATTTGAAAAAAATATTTTTTTTCATTGCTTCATTTTCCAATAACTGCAAAATCAATACCTAAAATTTAAATCTTCTATAAGATTTTTTCAATAGAGATATTGAGCTTCAAAATTTCCCATTGCGATATTAAAATATTTATAAAAGATATGGCTCAACTGATAATTTGATAATAAAATAAAAATAATGTAGATCTATACATATTTTTGACTACGTATTCATTTTTGGGCAATATTTATGATTTTTACCGTAATTATGCTTTTTGATACTTTTTCTGAAATTTATTAAATTGAATATATAAATTGGTTATAGTAATTTATAATACTTTCCAATTAGAATTTGAATAGTAAATATTGCATGTATTTTAATTAGGTATATTTAAAAGCCGTATTTAATTCAGGAACATTTAAAATATTACATATAATTACAAATAATTATATCCGAACAATACAATGTTAAAGCTAGGTCTAATTTAAAATAAACATAGCAGTTCAAATATAAATAAAATATATGAACGGTATCAAAACACGCTACATGTATAAACAAAACTTTTAATTAGCAGAAGAAATTCGCGCTTTTATACAGTGTAAGGTCTATAAAGCTAGACCCCCTTAAATATTTAATTTTTAATTTAAATTTTCTGTAAATGTGCTACAAACATTAATTTTTTCGATTACTAATTTAAAAAAATTATTTTCTCGGTTTTGAATGGACCAGGTAACAAAAATAGGGTTTTCTTCCGGGTTTATGAGTATTCACATGATCTTTTTGCCTTTTTTTCGAAATCAAATCCTTATACACCTTCATCATTGAAACGATTTTTTTTTCATTTTATATCGTATTATAAAATTGGGGAATGGAGGGGGCGTCCGAAACATATCAATAGGGGTAAGATTCCGTGACAAAATAAGTTTGGAAACCATTGTCTTTTTCGCCCATTTAAAGTCCTATCAAAAATGATTTTGTAGTTTTCTTTTTAATTTGGATTACCTATATTGAATATAAAACGACAGATGGAATCAAAAAATAATTTTTTATTATTAAATACAAAGCCTAGAGTTAATATTAAATTAAGTATAAAATGATATCAGATTATTTGGGAGGTAATATTAAAGTAGTAACAATAATTTTGTATTGGAATATCTAAAAGATTCCTTTACAAATTAACAAAACTGCTATCGCATGAGAAAGGCCAATAAGTATTTGAAGACACACATACCTATTACATTATGTACGTAACTGCGACCAACTGCAGAATTAAAAATGTCCCCACAACGCTGTTCTTACACATTGGACGTTGTCAGACATCCGATAATTAGGTTGTCGGAATTTGGACGAATTTCGATCACATCTTTTAGTATAGAAGAAATAAAGATCACTGTGATAAATCTAAGGGTACTTTAACACGATCGATTTTTTCCCCAGATAAAGCAAAGGTGTCAGCTGCATAGTTTGTTTAGTTTTTGTTTCTTTAACTTTGAACGCGACAGTTTAAATAAATTGGTATGATAGGCATCGGATACTATTTAAATCTGCCAAGTAAAATTGTCACGTTTTAGTTTGCTAAAATTCATAAATAAGTTAATATAAATCGAAATTTCAACTTGAGCGTTATATTCCTGTTTATCTAATGATTAGTTTAATAACATTTACCAAATTATTTTGATACTGAGAGATTGGACTGACTGATCATCTAAACCATAGGTGTCCAACCTTTTGAGCTTTGTGGACCGCAGAGCGCAAAAAAATAACGAAAAAATTTGTTGAGGGCCGCAAAAAAATTTGAAGAAATTTTATTTTCGTTGTTGACTTATAGTCCAGTCATTAATAATATTTGAGCTAGAAAAAAATGACGGAGTACGGGGTTTTCAAGAAATTGGTAGATTTCAAATTTCAATGTATATAACATGGTTTTATCACCATAATCTATGGGCCGCGGGTTGGACAAGCCTGATCTAAACTACAATATAGAGTGTTTACCATGTAAGATGCACACGCCACTACATAATGAACGTGAAGTGCAATGGTTAAAATAAGAATGCAAAAGATAAGAATATAAAATTGCTTATAATAAACTGAAACTGGATTTGGTTAATGTTAAACAGTTTTAAGTATGCCTTATGACATCTAAAATCTTTAAAATTTCCCAAAAATAGGAATAATTGAAACATGTAACATTATATACCTATTGTCTCAAAAAAGGAAATAGATTTGTACGAAAATGATTAATTTCTATAGTTCTAATTATGAGTTAATTTTGCGGTTTCTTTCATACAGTGTTTACGGTAAAGACGCCTACACACAAAAACGCCTTGGTAATCGGTCTATTGTCTACGTAATTAACTATTGTGAAAAACTAAGTTTTATATAATGGTAAGGAACCCTCAGGACGGGAATTATATTTCTTTAGATGTTGAAAAAACAGTGTGTACACTGTCATGCAAAAGTCTTTGGACACTCATTTTTTTGCGTATTGTAAATATAAAACTACAAAAATGGTTCAATGTTGATAAGAGTACTTAATTATAACTTTTGAAATAATCCTAGCATATCTAAAATACAGCATTAACAATTTTCCATGTTAAGAACATTTTTTTAATTATATGTCTGAAAGGTCAGGTTTACTCAAGTTGAAAGTATTGACGCACAGTGTCTTTCAAGCTAACGAGAAATTGTTTTTTAACTATTTTAACTGCGAGTAAACATATTCTTTTCGCTATTTTGGGGATTTTTATTGACTGAAATCTGTCTATTTACATTCAAAATCACAGGTGTCCAAAGACTTTAGCACGGCAGTGTATATAATTTTTCTACGCGGAGAAAAATGTAGTTGATTTCTTAATACAAATTATAGTCGCCGATTAAAAATTTCCATTTTGTATAAAAAAATACTGTCTATAAACAATAAATTTACTAAGTAATTCATAATATAATTTTAGTAACAAGAATGGCAATATTCTGGACCGTTTCAAGATTAGAAATATTTCTTTAAAAATTGAATTTTTGTTATGAAATATTTTTATCCATGTATTTAAAAACCAAATTTTAGATATAAGGAGTTTTTTTTACTGTTATTTACAAAGAACAGTTATATATCTAAGCTATTTTATTTATTCTAAATAATCACTTAACGTAAATTAAATTACCCATATCTCCTCTTAAAACAAATAAGTACTGAAGCAACTAACTTAGGATAAATAGTCTATGTGAAACACCTTCAAGATAATCTACAAAAACAGTGTGGTGCTATTATTTGCATCTGTCTGATATAAAAAGACGTCGTCCATCGTTATGTGTTTTTCCCTTTAGAATTGTGTGTTTTGTAAATTATTTAACGAAACGTTTACGTTATCTGAATTATTCATTTCTGTAGCGCTCACTAGTAGTCGTTTGTTTTAATGAACTATTTACCTTTTTAAATGTTTTTCAACGTACTATTTCGCGACTCTTGTGTTTTATAATTGGAACATTTTTGTTTTTATTGATCGTTAAATAAGATGCGGTATTTTTCAATTTTGGTATATTTTATTCTTAGTTTCTTTTTTTTGTATATAGTATCATTTGTGTGCATAATAATATTATTAGATGGACCCCTTGGGGGGCTACGGATGTTTAAGAAGGGTATATGTTATTCCAGGGGTCTATGATAAATTTTTATATTTTTAAATTTTCGTGTTTCTTTTTTTTGCTTTCTACTTGTTCTTTTTCAATAATGTTGTAGAATCTAAAAATATAAATATAAAGAAAATCATTACTCTAAAAGAGGTCTTTGTAGGAAAATACAGGAATTCCTGTATTAGATCATAACAGTCAATCTTTTTTTTCTTGTATTGAAATTCTAACTTAATGACTACTTAATATTACAGAACAATAAAGAGATGAAAAAAATTATTCATAATAATTATAGGTTGATCATATGTGCAGTGGTTTTTTGGTATTATGAATTATTTAAAATATTTTTGAATGTACAGTCGAAATCGGTTAAAAAAATATCGAGGGAACCAGTCATATTAGAGGGGGGGGATTCAGTTGGACTTTTATTTTGAGTCGTTAAAACCGATATGTTGTATTAAACGATGTCGTTATAACCGGTTTCGACTGTATTTGTTGGTAATTTTTTTATTTCAATTAGTAATTTATTAAATTAATATTTCTTACAGAAAATAATGGACCTTCTTTAATAAAAGTTAAGTTTTATTAAATTACTTTAAATATGCAGTGTTCTTCAGAAAAAAAATGTTCATTAAATTGACTACATTTATTTGCCTAGAAAATTAAAATACTTAATGAGGAGATTACATATTAATATTAAATAGAATGAAAAAATGTAAATTACAAATTATTTTTCATAGAAACTTACCTTCAAATATTTCACCAGTACACATTTTAAAAAGTTATCTGAATATTTATCTGTAATCTATAATATCATCTTTATTATAAAAAAATTACATTACATTTAATTTTATATGCATTTTTCACATAGTAAACATTTAAAATACACTCACTTTATACAATAAACATAACAAAAAACAATTTATGTACCATTGACAAAAGATTTACTTAAAAATGCGAATCCTAATTTAATTAATCCTTGAATAAAAAAAGATGGCGTTACAAATGCATGCTACATTCGGTTGTTTTAATTAACATGTTGCCAATTTATATAAACGATAATATATTTGTACACCTTGCAATATTTATTTGCAAAGAAAACAGACACCATATATAAGTAAGGGGAACCCATTTTGACTTAACTAGCAGCTGAAATGTATTGCTTAAAATTTTTAATTAATCTCTTATATCCGCGCTAAATATTAATGTCCTTGTTTAAAGATTCGATGCACCAATTTTGTTTATTTTTTGCCTTCTTTTCGTAAACAATTAATTAGTATTTTCATGTATATCGACATTTATTGATTGGCCATTTAAAAGATGTCTTTATGTTATTTACGATAATTCTTTGTTGTAATTATTTGTTATCATCGATAATTATTTTAAATTATAATAATTTCATCGATATTTTATTCAAAATTATTTCATTTTATGTGTTTTTAAATGTAGGTATATTTTTTGTTTATAAATATTTATAATCATTATGTACAGGTATTATTTATATTGTATATAATACTAGCGGAATCCCGCGGCTTCGCTCGCGTAAACTTCGAAACTAATAAGTAATAGGGGATGACATATTACATTTTTTTTATATTGATTTTTATTCATTACTTATAAAAAAACGTAAATATCCCGGATCTTAGTTAATTTTTTTTTTAAAACTAACCCCCGTCTAATCTCGCCATTAGGGGTTGTATATCAAATTCTTTTATTGCAGATTAAATCCATCCTAGTCCCCGTCGAACTTTAATTTTTAATTGAATATTAATTTGTCCGAATTTATTTTAATATCATGAACAGTTATTATTATTCCCATAGGGGTTGAATTTTCGTAACTGATATTTCTCTTGTAGAGTACCTACTTATGCCATGTTTCATTCGGTGAATACAAAAAAAAAATATTTTACAAATTTTTCCACCCCCCTAGCACCTTAGGGGTTAAATTTTGGGAAAAAGCTGAAATAATCGTTTCACTATTTATATTTTATAGTATGTATGATAGTATGATAAGTTACGAACAAAAAAAATATTTTTTTATATAAACTTTGACACCCTGTTTTAACCCCGTAGGGGTTGAATTTCGAAAAATCCTTTCTTAGTGGGTACTTACATCATAAAAGGAAGGCACCTACGAAATTTCACGTTTCTAGGTCCAGGGGTTTGGGCTGTACGTTGATATATGAGTGAGTGAGTGAGTGAGTGAGTGAGTGGTTAAGGACAAACTCTTTTATAGATATAGATTATGTATAGTGTAGCCGAACAGCACCCTTGTGTATGCAATATTAGGTTCCTGAAAAGGTAGCGTTAGGTTTGATCGGATTTTCATATACAAAGAATGTTTGGTGTCTTTTTCGAAAAGCAAATATCATAAGCAAAGAACAAGAATTAATTATTTGATCTTAACAGTTTTTTCTTGTGTTTGGTAAATTTTAAGACGATAAGTTGTTACATATATTTCGCTTAGTTTTCTAATTTTTTCGCAAGAAGTTGTAATTGAAGAATCTTAAATCTAGTTAGAGCGGTTCTTAAACCTTTGTTTTTAGGGACTCCCTTTCGTACAATTACTTTTCAAGGACCTCCCCCCCTGATATAAAAAATAAGAATTTAACAATATTAATCAATCACTGGTGCTTAAATAAATGTTTCGTGGACCCCCTCTAAAAGTTTAGTGAATCTGCAGACTCTAGTTTAAGAATCGCTGCTATAGATCATTGGTATGCAAATTTTACTATACAGTAGAAATATATATTATTCTGGTGTGTTAGTTTTGGTTCTCCTTTTATTTTTTCTTGTGTTTGAGTTAAATTTCTATGAAATGTTAAAATTAGAAGCATGAAATTTGACTGAAAATTTTTATGTTTTCGATTTGGTTGAAAGTATGTTTATTGTATAGAAATTGACGTGAAAATTTTAAATTTTCAAACCGCAGGTCTGTATCTATTAACGTTCTCGAGGTATGGTCTTTTAAATTTTCATTTTTTTTTATTTTTGGAGAAAAATGGTCGTAACTTTTAAACGTGTAATGTGATTTGAGTAGACGGATTTGGAATCAGCGTGCCAAAATCTATATAATGACATATATAATACTTGAAAATTCGGCAAAAAATTTTTCTCAAAAATCGTCATTTTTTAAGGTATACCCCTTGGAAAAATCGAATTTCTAATTTTAAAGTATTATACATGTCATTATATAGATTTTGGCACGCTGATTCCAAATCTGTCAACAAAAATCCGACCACACGTTCAAAAGTTACGACATTTTTTCTCCAAAATTTTCAAAAATCGAAAACTTTGAAAGGCCATATCTCGAGAACGGTTTGAGATACAGACCTGCGGTTTTCAACTTTTCATGTCATTTTCTATATAATAAACATACTTTTAACGAAATCTAAAATTCAAAGTTTTTTAGTAATATTTTACGCATCAAACTAAATATCGACTCAATTACAAAAAATAAAAATCAGAATCATGAGCTCTGCAAATATTCGAAGGCAAAAGCCACCGCCAAGGCCGAAAGGGATGTATTTTCATGTTAACCCTCGTTTTCGAGCGACAAATCTGCGGTTACGTGATCAATTTTGATGTTCTGAGATTGTGAAGAAAAAACAGTAGTCAAATTAACGAGATATATGACGTTTATCCGTATGTGCTTTTCAATTAGCCCATCAAAATGAAGAAACAACGTTTCTTAATAATTTTAATTGATAGTTACTTTAATTACCCATAAAAAACAGTTAAGTTGTTTTCACTTGACGCTAGAATTCAAAATCTATCACGTGTGTATGTGACTACTTTTGACGCTAGAACTAGTGTCGAGCGTCAACATGAAGAGTCATCTTAATGCAAAATAATCAACATTAATAAACAATGTTAGTTATCAAATTTACAAAAAAATTAACATGACGTGTTTTTGTAAGTAAAAGGGTTGAAACGAAAAAGACCAAGGTCCCAAAAAAGTATAAATAATTGTTTCGCGACCGCTGCAAACGGGACAAGTATGCAAATGTATTAATGTAATTATTGTTAATGTGAAAATTTATGTGAAAACGGAATACCTGCCCCCCTGTGGCGAGTTTTGTAAGCACCTTTACCCCCGCCGGGTGCTCGATGGAATTAAAAATTACGTTCAGACTCTTTTGCATGCACATGACATCGAAAATTGCGCTCAAATTATATAAAATATATCGACATATCTGTCAGTGTATATCATTACATATGTATCGATTTCTGCACGATAAATGTTGTACGGTAGCTGATACATGTAAGATTGCTATTATTTATTGTTTTGTTTTATTTATGGCGACCCAATATCTGACCTATATAACATGGCACCGATATTTTTGATCTTATCTTCATGTTTGGTCTTTATTTAGTTTCAATGATGATATTTCATCAAATATTGAATAAAATATATTTTGATAAGTTTGATTCCGTGATTGGTATGATTTATTGTTAGTGATATATTCAGGAATCATTCTAGATGATTTCGAAGGGGGGGGGGGGGGGCAGTATAAAAATATACAAAAAATATTATTAACTATTGCAAATTTAAGTAGAAATTTATATAATTGAAGGGTTTGCAGCAACAACGAGTTAACTCCATTTTTAGGCCAAACAGAGTTAACAACCGTTTCTTAGGGGAAAAAAATCATTCTTTCGTTTGGTTCAACAAAGAGTTACCTACCGTTGATAGTTCTCAAGGTATCCGTTAGAATGAGTTAGCTGCTTCATTTGCGTGGGTAAAAATGGAGTTAACTCCAGGAGCTGACTCTTTGTTTTTGGGCTTAGAATTTAGTTAGTAAGTACACTCGTTACTGTGTTTTTCTTGAAAATTATATTATTCAATGCTTCCTTACTTTAAAAAGAAAATAATTTTCAACTATTTGGGCCAAAAAGGAGTTAACTTCAGAATAAAATTGACTCTAGAATTACGAATTTGACGAATTTCTCAATGGAATTTTGCCAAAACATGTGGTCAGTGACAAATAATAATTGGACGAAGATATTAAACATTCTCCATTTTTTAAACAGTTTTTTTCTATTTTCCCACAAACTTTAAAAACTGGAGTTAACTCCTTGTTGCTGCATACCCCTCAATTATTCACTCTGTTTTTCATAAATAAATGTATTATGAACAGTACGCAGGTAGAAACGTTGACATGGGTCAAGAGTCCTTGTTTTATTTATAATGAAAACAATATTTTTTTAATATAAGAAATATACTCTTAAGTCAACCATATTATTGTTTTCGTTCGACAATATTGCTTTGAAGTGAAACGATAATATTGTTGGATTAATGGCATATTTTTATAATAAGAAAATAGTAGAAAATTCCTTACCATCTTAAGAGAACGATTTGTTTTCTTATTTTAATTGTTGATGACGAATAAATATAAAATATATAAGATTTTATGATATTTGTTCTTTTAGAGTAGAATAAATATGTATAATGAACTTCTTAAAACTGCTTTCAATAGCTAAATAAATAATAATGAATGTGATAACACATAACACTTGGATCTGACGAAAAAATGTAAAACAAAATAAATATCTTAAAAATAATATTTATGCTGATTTGCATATTAGAAAACTTGGTATGATCTTAAACAATATTTGATTTAGAATTTTTATTTTTTGTATAATGTAACTTACAATTTAAACGCCTACATATATTTTATTTATAAATCGAGGAGGCCACTTTAACCCCCAAAAACCACCAACAAAGTATTATAAAACATACAAAAGAAATTGTTTGTATAGTTTAAAATGCAAATAAAAAGATATAAAAAAACTGAAAAAATTATATTTTATTTTCTTACGAATAATAAAAATCATGAAATAAGATTGAAATTTTAGGTATCATAATATCCGCAACCATATATATTTCAAAAAAATTGTTATTGCCAAGGCAATAATTATTACGTCGATTAAAAGCACTGTACATACGGCCAACTCCTATACCTACATTTTTAAACAGCAATATGATTAATTTAAACAATTTAACACAATAAAAATTTTAACTGAAATAATCAAAAATGACAAACATTAAAATTGCTCTCATACCGGTATTCCAAACACTGTTATGTCAACTGACGCAGTTATTTAGAGGTGTAAGCTTATATACATATTAATATTCTAAAATGAAACAACAAAAGGAGGTTTCCATATTACCCGCCATATATACCGACTTTACTCTATTTATATGTATATGAAATGAATGTTTATAATTGTTATTTATTAATAAATTATTTTTTGTATATTTAATAATAATATTGTGTATACTAAATCATAAAAATGAAAAATTTATAACACCTACATTTATTATAAATCATTATTATAAATATTCAAACAAACTGTTATATATATTTTTCAACTGGCAAATAAATAATGTTTAAGAAATGATTTATAGTAACCTATAATAAATCGATATGTCAATCTTTGATATTGCTGTATCAATTTAAATTTATATGTTATAAATCAACGTACATCTAATGCATACATCAGGTCTGTATCTTGTCTGTCAATTGCTGTAATAAATCCATTTTGCTTTCATGTTACGCGCTCTCAACATTGACGGTTTCTGAACAAAATGTAATATTAATATTAAAGACACGTACAGTACGTACACTGTACTTTTACTATAATAATGCAAACAATATGATTAAAAAATAGAATTTACTTCACAGGGTGGCCCAACTAGAACGAAACGGCTGCGCTTTTTGTTAATTAAAATAAGATTTTAAAAAAGCTCTCGAACACGTCGATTTTTTCTCAAGGGGGACATCTTTTGCTATAAAAATTTTGCAAGAATCTTGTCAACCCTCAGCGCTATGAGCCCAACCCTTAACATTTTTAATAGCATGATAGGGCAAGTGATACCTCATTTGAAAGGTTTTTTAATTTTAAACAAGGTCCTTTTTTAATCTGTTTAGTTTTAGTCAAGTTATTCATACTTTTAATTCCAAGAACTCATTGATTTTCTGATCAAAAACACAAACATTTACAACTGAAATTCAATGCAAAATAGGCTTATTTTCTTATCAAATAATAAAAAAAAAAATTACTACCAAATTTGAACATTTATAGAATTAATTAAGGTTTTGGATGTTTTGAATTATTTGATAAGAAAATAATTTGAATTTTAGTTGTAAATGTTTGTTTTTTTGACGAGAAAATCAATGGAACTAAAAAGCACTACCTTGTTTAAAATGAAAAAAAACATTTCAAATGAGGTATCACTTGCCCTACCATGCTATTTATAATTTTAAGGGTTGTGTTCATAGCACTGAGGGTTGAAAAGATTCTATCAAATTTTTTAACGCAAAAGATTGCCCCCCCCCCCCGTTTCGTTTTAGTTGAGCCACCCTATATATGAATTTAAAAAAAATACCGATAAATAAATAAGTTGAAGAGAAATATACGAGACCCCACAAATAGAGTCATTTACGATATTTAGAAATTAATGTTTTTAATTAAATAATTTTTTTAAAGGTTGAAAAAAAAACTTGTTCAAAAAAAATTCTTGGGGGAGGGGGCGCTAACAATTCTAGCCTAGATGTGGAGGCCATGAACTGAGCATTATATCTCGGTCGTCTTTTTAATAAACAACTTTACAAATAAATGTTCCCACATGTTAATACCCGTTTAATAATTTTACTGTCTAATAAGATCAAATAATTTCAATTATAAATCATATAATGTGTCTTTAAACTACCGTTTAAACCTCACATAAACACTATTATACATAGTTTATGTATAAAATACGCATTGGATAATTCAACCGGTTAATTAATTCTGACTTTAAACATATTTATATAAAATAATTCCCAGTCACATCTCTTCCAACTAGATAATAAATATTGCTATAATACGCTAGAAAGCAATCTTCTGATACAAGATAATGTTTGTAAGTATATGATTGTACAATAAATTAATAGATATATGTATGCCTTTTATATAAAGGCCTAAAGCCCTTCTTACGCTGAGAATGTCATATTTCTTATACTTAATTGAAATATATAATGTCTATAATAAATTGTAGTTTTAAGTTTTTTACATTTTATTTGTATTTATTATTATATATGTATTTTTTATAAAGAAAGATAATTAGAGCGTCAATAATTTGATCAAACTAAATAAATACAAACAAAAGATTAATAGATAGTAATGCCTACTGCCTACTTGTATTGTATCTGTATCTATCATATAATTATATTTTCAAAATTGATTAACTTACATTGTTTTACGGTATTATTATTTAAATACTTAAAAGGAGGTTAGTTACGTTAAACCAGTAGGAATAAGTTGAAATTTCTTACAATTGTTTAAATACTCTGAATGAATGAAATACTAAAGTTTCAGAATTTTTGGCCAACTCATTTTTAAGAAAATAAATTTTAAAGTTCTGTTGTTGTAATACATGGTGTTAAATGGCAGTAGATGAAAATGCATTGTTAAAATATATATAAAAAAAATGCCAAAAATCAATTTAAAAACAGTTTCCACAATATCTTTATTAACCCATTACTTCTCGACTTTTTATTTCTTCGAATTTTTTGATGAAGTTCTCATTTTTTGTTGAAAATTTTACCAAAAACATAAATTCAATACAAGACATATTAACTATCAGTCGCAGACTAGATTATCATGAGAACCAAATGTCATATTTATAGGACAGCACTATTTTTAACGACGATAGATAGTACCTATTTATTTTGGAAATTATTGATATTGTTATGCTTCATTTACACTCTCATAAGTAATATGTATATACATAGTTTCATCAATTTAAAAACGCTTTACAAACAATAAGTGAAAAAAAATGTAACTATAAATGTCAGCTAGCTGGAATAATTACATGGTTACTTTAAAAGTGTTATAATTTGTCATTGAATTTCGATTTCACAAGAAGTCGTCATCAAGAGCCAAATAATTCCAGTCTATAACTATTTGACTCCTTATAAATTCGACACATTATTTTCTTGATGTTAAGGTGTATATTTTTAGTTTAAGTAAATACAAAATCAATATTTTTTTGAGTTACATATATTCAATTGATTGTACAGACAATAAGGCAAAACCAAGATGATTAAATGAGGTTACATTTACAATCTCAAGTATAATTTCTTATAGGTACAGCCTATAATATTTAATTGACAGAAATTATTTTCAAATTATAATTGTAGATATAAAGTATGGATAAGTTCGTTAGATAAATAAGCCCTTGAAAAATTAATTTAGTGGAAAATTGTAGTCATAAATTAACATCTAATCGATTATTTATTTTATCTTTTACGTGTGGATATTTCTACATGTGTACATACATAACAAACATTAGGTATAACTGAATTTATAATTTTAGGTTTGAAGAGACTTGATTGGAAAGTTAGAATCTAAGGGCGTTGTAGATAAAATACAAATTTGAAAGGTGTTATTTGAAAGAAAAAATGTTAATTAAATTTGTGTTTTAAAATTGCACGTAATAATAGGTGTGGGTGGTTTATGGGAATTTTATCAAGGTGTTTTATTAAAAAATGTTAATTTATAATCGTAAATTTTGTAGCCAACGTTTAGTATGTACAATATATTTTTCCACACAAGTAGTTGAATGTTTTTTAACAGTTTTTTAATAGTAGTTGTGCAATATTCGTTTTATAATGTGTTGAAAGCTTAAAATTTTAAATTAATTAATTTTAATTATTTAAATTAAAAAAAATGTACAGACAATATAATCATACAAATACGTTCCGCAGAAAACCCATGTATAAAAAAATCATACAAAAAAACGTATCTTACATTGTAAAATTAATTTTCTAAACCTGCATAAATGTAAAGCAATGCGTTAAAACAAACCAAAAATTCCATAGAAAAAAAAACAAGATAATTGGTTTGAAAATCTGGCAGGAATCGATACAAATAACAAATTTTCTTGCGCTTTTGGTATCATAAACACATACCATATACCCAAAATTTGATGATTTTTTCTCTATTACTTTCGAAGGTAAAATATTTTAAATATATACAAAAAAACGTTAACATGTTTAAAATTGAAATTTTTAACTTTCATTTGATACCACACTCGAATTTGGATAAAATATCGAACCGCATTACTTCAAAACCCAATAAAAAATATCCATATAAAAATAATAATACCAAAAAGACACAGAAAATAATATTTTTTTAATCAAAAGAAAAATTTCCCGCCAAAACGCGCATTCAATATCACGTGGTGTTCCCATGTCGTCAGTTGCTAATAAACTAACTGAAACAAACCAATAGGGATTGAGTATTTTGACGTGTAACATATATAGATGTGTCGGACGCGTTTATGATCACGTGACAAATATATTAAAAAGTACGATTTTAAATTAGGTTTATTATTAAAATACTGACATACTTCACCTAAAAAACCATTATTGTATATAATAGTAATATATACATTATACATACATACTATACTTTTTACAACATTTATTTTCAATAGTGTCAAATCCCTATTCTATTGTTGTTAACCATTTTTGCAACAGTGTATAGATCCGACCCTGCATCACGCACCGTGCGGTAAATGATCGTGCAGTTGAGTGCCCTCTGTCACTGCCGGTGTGTGGGTGTGGCATGAAAACACCTGCCGATAACCCCTCCCCTCTCGCAGCGCACATAAATATGCAAGAGTGTGTGCGTACTGCGCCGCGCGCTGTTTAATTTAATTAATTTTTCGGACGTATTGGGTACTTTATTGCTGCGGAAGTACGAGTACTACCCGATGCAGTCTCCTGTTTATTTATTATTTGTACGTTGGCAGCGCTGCAGGCGGTCGAAAGGTGCACAATATGTGTGGGTACATTCGGTTTATGTTTAAGGTCATTTTTGATTATTTGAATTTGAGTATTTTATATAAAAATGAAAATAGTATATAGGATTAGGATTGCATGAGAATTTTTCTGTTGACGAATATTCTTTTCTGTTTCCAAAATAAAGTATTAAAACTAATAATGTCAACATTTACAGTGTTTATTTAAGGCTTTATAAACTCAGAAATGCTCATTGAGCGAAAAAAATCTTCTATAATGCGTTCTCAGATTTAGCCACATTGCGAATTTCATGTCGTGGTACTTTAAAAAACGAACATAACGAGTTTTGGTAATGTGAAAATACCACAATGCATTGTGGGCATGAAATACCCATTGTGGCTGGATCTGAGAAGCCAGATTATTGTATTGTGTTTGATTTTTGTGTACACTAAACATTTTCGGGTGATGAGTCTAGCATAGTACACTAAAGACACATTATAGTTATATTTTTGGTTATTGCAGTTTTTTAATAAATTGTTTCGGAAACAAACTATATCTACTGGAACCACAAACAGATTTATATAGTGTACTAGCTGTTACCCATAAGCTGTCACCAGTAAAGAAGAAGAAGAATAAGAAAGTTAGATAATACAGATTACTGTTATAGTCGATAAAATTGGTCGTCGTACATACAAAGGTCACATACACATTTTTTATCTAATACATTTTTCGGGATACAATTTTCGGAATACTAAATAGCTATGCCCTTCCTCGGAATGCTAGCTATCTCCCTGCTTTTCATCCAGATCGGTTTAGCCGTGAAATGGTAACAAACAAATAGAAAGACGGACAGACAGAGATACTGACGTGACTACAATTTTAGGTGCATAATGTTTCGCTTTGTTAATCTTAATGTGTACTACTTCAAATGGAAATTCAAACAACATGGAATCGAACCTATACTTACAATTTCCTAAATCCGGTTCACAAAGAAAATAAAGTTTATTTTTGTTTAGAATTTTTAAATAATTTTTTATTTCGGTAATATTTGAAAGTACATTCATCTTCTACTAAAACATATAATTTTTTGCATAAAAATAAAACCTAACAGACAAATTAATTGTACTTTTCAGATATTACCATAGGTGGGCACAGTTAATCGAAAAGTTAACTTCGGTAATCGTTAATTCGTTAATAAAAAAGTTAACTTCGTTAACCGTTAAAGCGTTAAAATTCCGAAAAGGAACGGAAGTTACAGTTAACCGAATATTCGAAAATTTAACGAAAGTTAAAGGTAATCGTTAAAAAGTTAACCATCCGAAATGTTTGAAGACCTTTTTTTGCTTTTCCGTCAATTTTCTTATGTATTTTTCATATCAAACAACCATTGTAACGGACAAAGTTAACGGAAGTTGAATTTAACGGAAGTTAACAAAAGCGTTAAGATTTTTTTGAGTTAACTTAAAAGTTAATCCGTTAACCATTTTGTTAACTTCGTTAATTACCGATTAACGGATTAACGAGTTAATGCCCACCTATGGATATTACATATTATTAAACCTGCATTATAATAACATACTTATATGTATATTGTTAAAAAATCTATTAATGTTCGTAAACATAAAATAATATGTATACTGTGTACATTGTAAATCCATTTTAATGAAGTTGATAGTAAAAATTAATGAATTTCAAGTACAGTATTATAATGTAACATTATTTAAACTGTATTTAACTATAGTTTTATTACATATCTCTTCATATCATAAAATGTAATTTATAAGGCTGATGTTCTCATAAAAGTAGTATAATTTTAAAAACTGAATCAGTGTTAAATTTTACATGACAAATGATGGCCATAAATGTAGTTTAATTTTCTTTACTACTGTTATTAAATGTAATTTGAACATATGTACCATTGTGATGTTATTTTTTAATTTGAATATTGCGAAAACTATATATTTTATGACACCTAACGACGTGATTTTTAATGCACAGTAAGACCTATAAGCAATTTTGAATTAGGACAATAAAATACTTATAAACTGGAATCGTTAAAATTTGGCATTTTTGTTACGTATTTTTTTTAATTTAAATTATACAATCAAATGATGGGTAGCTCGTATTATAAGTTTTATTTATGAAACTTTGAAAATAGCAAGATATTTATATTAAAAAAAACCTTGCAAAAGTTGAAAGGTCATTAGGAGAATAGTTTAAGAGATATTGAATAAACAAATTAACATCCATTATGAGAATTGCATAATTTCAAGACTTTTCAAAGAGATGACAGAGAGAATTTGATGAAAATTTAAGCATACATTCTTTATTCATTTACAAAGATATCTGTTAATTTTTAGAATGAAATTTCATCAATGATATCTTTGTGGGAAAAAAACAGAGAGAGACGCATCTATGTGATTTCACAAGCTCCAGAGAGAGACACACCTTGCCTTTATTCTATGCTTTTTCACAAGCGCTCACCCACAACGTTCCCTGCATCGTCAGCCCCGCATCCTATAGTGTCAACCTAACATAAGTTTTCTTTTTTTACTATTTTTTCCATATGCGTAAATATATTTGGTTAATATCTTACTTTTCATTATTTCATTTTAAGCCATCCAGGTACCATAGTGACTATTCTAAAATTAATTGTTATCTAGTTTCAATAGTTATCTATAGCTTATATCTTAAATGGTTTTGTGACTATTGATTTGACCGATCACAGTCCTGATATGCTAAACAAATTGATTTTATCTGTTCATATGTTCATTTGAATGTAACTACTTATAACTGTTTTAGAAATCTAGAAAATAATAATATACTAACAATGATGTATTGATAGTCGTATGTTTTTGAAACAAATAAACTTGAACAGACACGAACCTATCGTAGACAAGGAAAGATATAAGACTCATACATACTACCTAGTCTTATTGCTATTATTGTTGTTATCATTTGATTTAAAATAAATATCAATTGGTTCGAATTATAAAATTAATTCATAATAAATATTTTATGTTATCTAAAGTATTTCAGTGATAATTGTTTAACAGAGAAACGTCTATTTGGAATTATCATCTCTCTTAGGCCGCGGCAATACGCTTCCTTTCGACTAGACCGAGTTCGCTGCTGCTGTGAACTCGGTCTAGTCGACTGGAAGCGTATTGCCGCGGCTTTAAGTCTAGTTCGCACTAGGCCATTGTGCGAGTGATTTACATACTTACCACTTACCTTGGGTTGCATAAAGCAAAATAATCTACGATTAGTTAATCAGTTGTTTTCAATCCATTGAGAATAAGTTTATTCTAAACTTATTCTCAATTCTCAAATGAACAATTCAATAAATATGACAATTTGTTACCTTATAATATGTATCGTAACCGTGATTGTTTTTTTTAGAATTGACGTAATAATGCTTTGAAAACAATTGATTAACTAATCGAGGATTATATTGCTTTGTGCAACCCGAGGTTAATGTTTTAGTAACTGACAATGAAAAGTCTCCGGGCTTCGCGCGCGTCAAGATGAACAGTTAGAAGAAGTGGAAGAAGTAATAAACGAGAGAAAAGAAATAAAGAATGTAAATAAGAAAATAGATCAATAGGAGAAATGCACTAGGAGCTACAAATGTCTTTATCAAGGAATTAGAATTAGAAGATTCCAAAAAATCCGCGATTACAATAATTTTCGAAGAGGAAAAGGTGGTAGACTAGGCATAATTAAACATATTTATTATTTAATTGCGTCGCATAGCCCCCAGACTATCTACTATGTTCAGTTTATTTATAGATAATTGCAAATACTAGGGAACTATTTTTTTTACTTAGCAACATTGCTTATTGTTGTTAAATATTAAATATTTTTCAGTTTATTTGAATGGTTCCTTTTTTAATGCTACTCCACTAATTCAGTATATTCGTTTAGTTAGTTATTTTTGGTAAATACTACTGACTACTGAAGACATAATATTTCAAATTAAATTCTCCAATCATCACAGCCAAAGAACCATTATTCAACATAAACTGATAGCATCTATATGCCAAAAAATATCCACAAAAACAAGTAAAAACAAATAACGATCGTAAATCTAAAAGCTTAACAACTACACACATTGTATGAATGTCAAAGCTGGCTATGGCCAGTACAATGCACGTTTTATTACCAAGTTCAAGAATCTATTCGTAGATAACGTTTGATTTACCTATGGGGAATGACTATGTATGTGTATGTTAGCTATATAGCGTATTATAAAATACTTTAATTACACCAATTTGTCATAATCACCGTACCCGTGATATCCGTGGGACCGAATAATTAATTTCATTCACTCCACTTTAGCATATATGGGAGAGAGAGCTTACGTATATGAGTTTAACGTCGATTAGGTCAATGGCGCCGATTAGAAATTACTTTCGCGGTGATATACTCGTATTTAGAATTAAGGGGCTTAGCAAGGTTAGTAAATACACAGGTTGCCTCATGAGCTTTTGACCAATCAGCTTGGGCACCCCAAATGACGTCATCCAAGGCTACACATGTTATGGTTGGACACATCATTCCCTCTCTCCTCATTTTGGCACCCCAGATGATGTATTTCCTTCTCTCGAGCCGAGCCATGAGGCTACCTTATACTTTACATACCTTGGGGGCTTAGTATGTAATGGACCATCCAACTGCTATATTTCATTAAATTGTTTTAATTCCTCATCATTTTAATTTTTAAATTCAGTAGAATCTTCATAATAGACAAATTCAGATAACGAGGTGTTATGTTAAAATGGAAAAATTTGTTAGGTTATCTGTGTAAGTACATATTACATGTTTGTAACTATGTATGAATAGTTTAATGTCGCATTAAACCTATCATACATTGTTTTACAAGCAATAGCATTTTTGATCCTTTTTAGAACTTTTGTCTGTTCATCTGTTTCTTTATTCTAAATTGACACGAAAACTACTGGACCGATTTTGATGAGACTTTTTTTGTTTAAATATCTGAAATCTTAGAATTAGTTTAGCTTATATGATAGTTAGTTTACGGAAGACCCGTGTTCAGGAATATTTAGAATTGATATTTCCTAGAAAAAATGACTATCATTTCTAGTTGATCAAATATCTTGGTCGTTGTATCTCTGATTGTTAAAAATAATGTTAGGGTATACAGTTAGAACAGTGATTCTCAAACTACGTCCCACCGATGCGTACAGTGGGTGGCCTAAAATTTTAAAACTGTTCTTTATTGCAATAATAGTAATTCAATTGTCATGAATTTTGCATTTTTATTATTTTTTGTAACTTTAACTAAAATACATTACAAACTACTGATCTTTTGTTAAATTTATTTTTGTAATTAACAAAAGCAACTAATTCAACAAAACAAAAATTAAAACAAAATTATGTTTTATAAACAGAAATATTTAAACAAGAAAATTAATTTTATATTTTCGTAGTGTGTCTCTTCATATACATTTTTGTTGACGCCTATGAAGTTGTGCGTTAATGTATGGACGCGTCAACAAAGAGATATACATTATCTACGATACACTCATTCCACTGACCGCTGTTTGCATAATTAAACGTTGTTTACGCATTAATACCGAATTTACTTAAAGCTGAAAATAATTATTATGTTATCTTATGAAATGTAGATGTTGGGTATTGGACGTAGATGAATTACTCTGTCTGGAACCATAGGCATATGCTGTTCTTCACGCTGGGTTCATTAAACCAGGGCCGAACTAATAATATTACTGATAACTGAACAAAAGGCTAGTAGTTTCTAATTAGCTCGTATATTGTTGTAGGTTTTTACTAATTTATATTTGAAGATATTATAATACTTGATTATAATTAATTAGAATTTATACCTATATTTAACTATGAACGTTTTTATGTACCGAATTTTAAAAAAAACTAACCAAATATATGATATTAAACTTTTTTAAATTTCTAATGGGGAAATTTCGAAAAATTATAAATATGGTATATGAAAATATTTCACAAATTTTATAGTCTGGGGGCTAGGTGGCATATGATGATGCAATTTTGTGTAGAAAATTTATTGATATAGTATTTTTTCAAACTGTAGGAGTAATATAATTTAATAAACGTGCGAAAAAAAAATTGTCCGCTAAAATTTTTGGAAAGTTTTTGGTGTCTAAATCTGTCAAAATAATGACTTCTGAAAATGTATTGATAATTAACTGATTTTTCAGGATTTTTTAATGAAAATGTCTAAATCTCAAAAGTTACTTTGTCGGATAAAATAAATTTTCTGATTTTTCCAGTCCGACGCGTGGAAATCGTCATCACAACTCTCTGGCAACCCGGAAAAAATTGTAGATCTGCAGAGATCTTCTCAGATCTCGATAGATCTGCATTTTGAGACAAAATCATATTTTTCACTGGTTTTTGATCTGTGGAGACTTACAAAGATCTCTGAAGATCATTATAACGTTGAATATTAGTGATTTTTTAGGGTTCAAAATTCCTTCATCATCAATTTTCAACGTTTTAATCTCTATCACGATCTACAACAATATTTAGAGATCTTTGTAGATCTTTACAAGTCTTCACATATCAAAAACCAGTGAAAAATATAAAATCTAAATAAAATATTTGTCGAGATCTGAATAGATCTCTGCTGAGAGAGGGATATCCGCTATTACAATAATCGCGAGGTAAAAAGTGGTAGATTAGGCATAATTAACTCACACAAGAAATTACATAAGGACGTGGGGTATTATTTAATTGCGTCATATGCAGCCTCGCCCCTAAAAAAGAAAGTATAGTTTATTCTACCTTCCAGTAACAAGAAAATCTTCATTTTCTATGATATAATACGAATACCTACATTTAATATTACCTTATCCAATCTAAATCCACCCCTGTTTAAAACGCTTCATATTTTGTTAACTTTTAATTGATGCATTAATATGACAAATTTTTAGTTATAAATTATTTATAATTACTAGTGTTTGCATAACCGAATGGCTTTATTATGACAACCTTCTGTAATGGAACTTAATATTTACAAGTCAAATTGTTTGTAAATAAGTATTCTGGTGAGTGCTTGTTTATTGTTATTTTAATTAATTTAATTTAATTTCTATTGCAAATAAACAAAGAGAAGAGGTTAGGTAAATAAAGTTTTAAAAAAATATTTTTAGTCAAAATATTCAAATTTAAATATTTAAAAAAATTGTATATTTTGAAACATCAAGTTAAAAGTTGTATTTGTTTATTATTTGCGCGTTGGATTTGATTGATTAAATTTTATTAGGAGATTGTTTCATAGACAGAAGTGCTTGTTTTAGTTTTTTATATAACTTTTTACTTCTGACAGGGATACTTTCGAATTTTTCATATAAATAATAAATGATACGCTATATTGCACGTTTATATCGGTAGGTATCTACATGCTTCACGTACTCAATATATTATAGTATTCCTACATTGGTAAATAATTTGCTTAGTGATAAAAAATGGCAGAAATTAATTTAGAAAATATTTCAACGTATTTGTGAAGCAAGCTTATCACAAAACATATAACAATATTTCAATTTTTAAATATTAGATATTAGATATATGATTCAAATACAATTAACTTCACACGAAAATCAGTATACTAGTAGGTATTGGGTGATTTTTATGATTAGACTTACTGATTTTATATTAAGCGATTGCCATATTAGTATATATTTATTTTTATAAATTTGCTTTGTTTCCAATATAAATAATTTGCTCAAGATCTAAAGCGAAGCTTATGCTATCTGCGACGTATTAAATATAAATGACAACCCATCGGCAGTTCTAATGAATGGTATATTTTATATGAATGACCACTACACATGCGCGTTAAGTAAAAATCAGCGATCTAAAAGCAGTGTACCTAATGAAAAATATAATATTTCCATTACTATACATTTATTACCACTGGGTCAGTCCGCGGTGACGGTCGTGACATTTCAACTCGGATTGGAGTTCATAATTTCTAAATAATACTAGTAAATAACATGGTTTTACCTTTTTTCTGTAGATCTTAATGCAATACATGTATATTGAAAGAATAAAAAGTCTACAGTTATTTAACAAAAAATTGTCAGCGTTCAAAGCTCTGTGACGGTTGTGACGCCAACTATTGCAAGTTTTGCAACCTCTATCCAAAAACCCGAAAATTTAGCGAAAATATTGAAGTAACTTTATAATAATCATACTTTAATATGTTACGAATAATTTTTAGTTACACAAGAGCATCAGGTAAATACGTAATCTATTTAACTGGTTATTACCCAATAAACATTGTGACGGTTGTGACAGAAAATTGTGACGGTCGTGACACGTTGAATAAAAAGATACAATAAGAGTACTATTTGTGTGTTTAATTGCTTATTGATATTATGAACTAATACTTATAACAATTATTTATCAAATACATCAATAGACTCATTAAATTTATAATAAATGCGGTTACCCTTAGTCATTATTGTTGGTGAGGGTAATTTTTTTTTAATTCGGTCAAACGTCACGTTTGATATGTAATTGTCAAAGACTTTTAATAGTTTGCGATTTCACATTATTTGTTGTCTTTTTCGAAACAAATTTTAAATTTTTTGTAATATTTTGAAAATGAATTAAAATTTGTTTTAATTTTCTTTTAGTTTACGAAAATTGATGTTAAATAGCCTGTTAATTTTATATTTTAGTATTCATTTTCGTAAAATATTTTTTTAACTATCTGGTATCGATTACCGCGGACTGACCCCACTGCTATAATATTCAGAGCAAATTCAAAATGAAAATCTCCGTTTTGGGTATCTACATAATAATATGTGGTTTTGGGAGATTCAATTTAGTGTACTTGTAAATAATATTAATTACAATTATTCATGAAAATATATTGTAAAAAAATAATTATATTTGATTTTTTTTAGTTATCATTCACATTAAAAAATATTTCTTATTCTAACTATATTGTTTAGAGGTCCTTGAAGGTTTTTTTTCATTCTTCTATATTATAGGAAAGAACAAAAATAGATCTCGGCCGTCTCTTAATTATAAAATATGACGGCCAATATTTTTTTAAAGTTGATGTTATCATTGAAAGATGGTAAATATATAAATGAATTGATAATAATAAATTTTAAATTTGAATGATGAAGAAACTGTTTTGAAATTTCATAAAATCCTGGAAATTCGAAAATGTTAATTTTCAAGAGGAGCAGTGTGCAAAGTTCTTTTGTGCGCATTAGTTTGTGAAAGCACACACAAAAAAATCCAAAAACAAAAAAAAGCGGTACCAGTAATTCTTATAAACATGCAAATATACACAGGTTTACACTAAAACATATTTGTAATGCAAATGTAAGCAACAAAAAGAAATAAACACCGCAAAATAGGTCAAACACTTGTCAGTGTTTTTTTACATAGAGATCTAGACATAATTTGGTCGCGTAGGTTGGCCAGAGTGTATTATTTCATAGTGTGGGTGCGGATAGGTAATAGCAAACCTTCAAAATGGAAACTTATGTGTTGAAAGTATGAAATAATGATCAAATATATTTATATAGAAAGTTGGCTTTGTTTAAATTTGAAATTCGTGTGAATAATTTTTTTTAAGGTGTTGGTAAAAGATAATATTTGTTGTTCTTTTATTTTATGACTAGAGATATTGTTAAGTTTCGTAAAATATGTATTTTATCTATAGATGTAGGCTAGTGTGGCCTAAAAAAATCATTTTGTTAATTGGATAAGTCCTAGATCTATCTAAAATACTATGAATGTCTTGATAAAAGTTATGTAGCTTACATTATAGAAATTATATTTTGTCACTATGCAACAAAAAAATTCACAGAAATTTGAATAGGTGATTTAGAAGGTATTTGTCATGTCGAAACCGAATTCATCGCCCAAATGATTCCATCACGTCAGGTTTCTTAGATATCCGAACCTAAAAGGTAAGTAGGTAATTTTTTTCTGAAGTTTTCATTCATGATTTCGAATAGTACTATCTTTTCTCTTTAAAATGATTTTTTCATTTAACTATGCGATTTTTCTTTACCGAAATATACTACTTTGAAGATATTTGTAGTAAAGTTCATTGTATCTACTACAATACACTCTATTAACAAAAATATCATATCTTCAAACTAGTACAACTCGACTAAAAAAATCGTACAGTTAAAAGTTAAAACTCATTTTAGAGAAGGAAAGATAATACTATTTGTTACCGTGACCGAAAACTTTAGAAAATAAGAAAGTAAAAATTACCTACTTGATAATAAATTCTTTAACATTACCAATATTGTCATTTTTGGGACTTTTAGGTTAGAATATTTAAAAACTCTGACGTGATGAAACCAATTGGGCAACAAATTCGGTTTCGGCATGCCAAAAGCCTCCTAAATTGTTTATTCATATCTCTGTTATATTACAAAAGTATTTTTTTGTTGAATAGTGTAATATGTAGGTATTTAATAGATATAAAATGTATGCCGTATTGAAACCAAAAAATTAAAAATGTATATTTATTTCACTTTTAGAAGAGCCCTAAAAGTGTCAACTGCAATGTGTGACGCGGCTTACACCAATAAGCCATGATCCATATCAAAATTACCATGGAAGCCTCAAGACTTTCGATTATTTTTTTATCTCATTTGCTTCAAATTGTGCATTTTTAAAATTTCTTTAAAATAACTCGTGGTCTTTCGTATTTACTAATAAATCGAGCGGTCTTAGTTGTGAAATACATATTTGAAAATTTACTTTTAAGGTAGTTGGTCCATCGTAATGTGATCACATTAGGCCATGAGTACATATTTTTAATTTAGAGAAATGATCATGGCAACGCTGTACATTATCTACTATTAACTACTTGTCAAATTATTATATTTTATCATCTAAACTACCACAGAATATATTAATAATTAATGAAATCGATTATAATTCCCTTCAATCCACTTATCATATTTTGTAAAAAATTATTTCATTATTTCGTGTATTTTTTACTATAATCAAATGAATACGTTGTTGCCACATTGTCAACAATACTGTAATTTATGTGATGGTTTGGTAGGTAAATCTGGTTAAATCTTAATAACGGGATGGTCAATAATTCTAATTTTTTGTATACTGTTTTCTTTCATATAACTATACAACATATCAGTTTTTTATGAAAAACTGACGCTACGTTTAAATTTTATCTAATAAAACGTTACGTTAGTGTACGGTTAGTCCATATAAGCTGTGTTAAAAATATAAACTTTGAGATCGTTTTTCATGACTTTGAGATGGTCAATTTTAATAAAAATGGGCTATTTTTCAGATATTAATCCAGGGTATATTCCTGTGCAATTTAAACAAAATCTGACGAAAACATGTTTACGGACCAACTACCTTAAGTATTAATACCTAGGAACTTTTAATGTATTTGAACACTTTGATATTACTTATTTAGATATCTTTTGTAAAGAAAAGGATTTAAATTACTTTTAGTTTTTAGTATTTGAATACTTTATAAAACTATTTGTAACAGCGCTCTGTACAACAGAAAGTTTTACCCATCTAATAAAATTTGATATTCCAATTTGAATCTTTTGTCATGTCGTATTGAATAGTTAATTAATTATTAAATATAAAACTATATAAATAATGTCTATCATAAAAATAAATAATATGTATGCATTTACGAGTACGATGTTTTGCAAAAATTAATGTGTGAATATTTTGGAGATAGTTTTGCTGTTCAAGACTTTTGTATATTATAACGTCAGAAATATTTATGGTGCACATTAAAATAAATCGATATAAATTTAACAAATGAACGGTTTAAATAATTCAATCATGATTTGTTTTTCTATACATAGCCCAGCGGTTTTTAACATTTTAAATATTCATGATAAACTTTTGATTAATAAAATATTCAATAGTTAAAATGGTAATTTTAACTATTTTATTGTAAAACTAAACAATCTTTAATACACCTATGTCAAATTAAAAAGTAGACAATTCAAAAAATATTTGATACAAAAATAATTTCGTTTAGCAAATTTCAAAAAAATGTGAAACCATTGCCCATATCTCCGTTTACACTGAAAAATTGTGAATTTGTACAATTATGCAAAGATCAAATGAAAATTATCAGCAATTACATACGTTAATTTAAAATTACGCTATTTAAAAATTAAAGGAAATAATGTATAACGAATCTAAAAATATATAGTTTGTAATATTTTTTGAATACATAAAATATACGCACTTCCGGTGTGTACAAAATTTTGAAAAAATCATCAATGAAACTAACCAAACCAACGAAGAATATCTTGAGCTGGACCATTTTAACCTTTAATGGAGAATAACTCGACCGGTAAGTGAAATAATAAAAAAGTTTCAGATAAAAGTTGTACGGTTTGGAGGGGGACATAGACGTACTTGGATGAAATTTTTTTAGGTGGTGTTTTCAAGGTGGTATGAAGGTCAACATCATTTTTTTTAAATAGGAACCTATAGTTTTTATCAAGTAATTTTATTTAACGTGAATCGACACGAATCTTTCATTAAAAACTTTTTTTTGAACAACTTAACCTTTCCAATATATCTAACAAAATAATTCGAGATTTTGAACTTTCAATATTTTTTTCACTCAGAAACCATAAATTTTAGAAAAAAAGAAACAAAAAATGTTTATTTTGGTCTAATAAATATAAGAATTATTTTTAAAATTTTAAAACTTCTTTAATTTATTTTGTTTAAGCAAAAAAAAAAAAAAAAAACAATGTTAAAATTTTTTTTTAATAAGTTTTAAAATTTTAAAAATAATTCTTTAGTTTTATTAGACCAAAATAAACATTTTTTGTATTTTATGCTTTTTCTCTAAATCTGACGGTTTCTGAGTAAAAAAATATTGAATGTTCAAAATCTCGAATTATTTTGTTAGATATCTTGGAAAGGTTAAGTTGTTAAAAAAAAGTTTTCAATGCAAGATTCGTGTCTTTTTACGTTAAATAAAATAACTTGATAAAAACTATAGGTTCCTATTTAAAAAAATGATGTTGACCTTCATATCACCTTAAAAACACCACCTAAAAAAAATTCATCCAAGTACGTTTATGTCCCCTTCCAAACCGTACATGCTTTATCTGAAACTTTTTTTATTATTTCAATTACCGGTCGAGTTATTCTCCATTAAAGGTTAAAATTGTCCACCCGGTACTTCAATTAAAATGCATTTTCTATATGCAATATGATACGGAAAACTTATCGCGAGAGTTAAAATCGCACTTGACAAATTTGTATACTTATATAGGGACTGTTTTATGTTATGTATAGAAGATATGAATTTTTTGGTTTGCGAATGGTTTCCATCGATTTATAATCACTGATATTCACGGTAGTAGTTTGTCTATTTGATGTTTATTTGTTACATGGATAGAAAAGAATGTATACATCCGATGATATTCTACTGTTTTCTATTTAATAAATGACTAACATTGCTGCTGATTTTTGTGCTTACCATGTTTTATTTCAACAGATATAAATTACGTCTGTCTTTTTTTTATATAGTCAAAAAGAAAAATTAGAACTTGGATCTTTATAAACAACTTTTCATTATATTTTGGCCATGAAACACAAGAAGACACAACTTGTGACTATTTAAGCCGATTATATTTAATTCCAATAAAAACTTCTATTTAATTAATAATGACATCAAGAATACTTGAATTTCACGCAAAAAATCGTATTCGAGGTCGGCGGAACTGATTATATTTTTTCTAAGCACATTTATGAATGATTTTTCACGTTGGCGGAGATCGAGCTCCTGCCTACGGATTCTCAACGACTCTCTTCACATACGCCTTCTATTTATATTTGCATATTGACATTAAATATCTCGGTCCACTGGCGCCAATACACACACAACTCTTTGACAGTTATTTATTGCCGATCTACAATAGTCTACAAACTTAAATTTTTGACCAAAAATATTCAAATTGAAGTGTTATAGACATAGAGACATGCACGAAGAGTAATAGAGTCGATTATTTAATACAAATTACAGTTGCCAATTAAAAATGTCAATTTTGTATCAAAAAATATTATCAGTTTTAACATGTACTGTCAGTGATTAACTTCTACTCGTACATTCTCCATTGAAATTTTTATAATACACAATTTTTACTATATAGGTATATTCATAAATATCTTTTACATGATTTATTCAACTAATTATTCTTAAATTAAGTTGAATTATTTGTTAATAAAGTGCTATACAAATTATTTCATTACAATTAAAAGACAATACAATAAATACTACGACTATGTAAAATTAATTTTATAAATAGTATACAGGCTGAGTCATATCAGGTGGAACAAACTTAAACCGTTGATTAAGAAAAATATTTCAAGGAAAAGAAGTTAATATAAACATGTGTCCGGAAACTCTTTGTGGGGAGCTACAGACTACCAAATATTTTGAATAAAATTGGTTTTTATTTAATATCTGGAGAACCCATTGTGATACAGCAATGAAAATTAATACCTGGATTAGTAATAATACGTGTTATCGATTTCCAGTATCGAACAATGGTTATTTAGACCAGGGATGTATGGGGCCTGTGGGCCCTCTGATTTTTATCTAGTATTATTTTGTTCTTCACTTTTTTCTTATGTTTGGTATTTCTATAAGGTCATATGAAACAAAATACACATAAATATACACTGTTAAGTTGTCATTAGATCAATCCAGATATTAATTTTCATTGCTGTATCACAATGGGTTCTCCAGATATTAAATAAAAACCAATTTAAGTCAAAATCTTTGGGAGTCTGTAGCTCCCTCACGAAGAGTATCCGGATACATGTTTACATGAACTTTTTTGCTTGAAATATTTTTCTCAATCAATGCTTTTAGTTTGTTCCACCTGATATGACTCAACCTGTATATTTCTTATCGGTATAACAAATTAAACAATACCAATAATATAGATTTCGATCCTGCACGCAAAAATTACTAATTGATATTGTTACTTTAGTAACAAACACGTGACCTAACCAGAATTACAATATTTTGGATCATTTCAAGATGACTACGTCGAATAATAATATTTCTGTACAAAATTGAGTGGATGTTATGAAATATTTTTCTCCGTGTGGCTTGCGCATTCTGTATTACCGTAATGTGTCAAATTTGGTCGTCTCAACATATATTGTAGCTTTTTTCACTCATGTTTAATCAAATATCCAACGCATGCACTACGTGGGAAAAAATGTAGATCTGCAGAGATCTATTCAGATCTCGACAGATCTGCATTTTGAGACAGCATCATATTTTTTTACTGGTTTTTGATCTGTGGAGACCTGCAACGATCTACAATTACTTACAAAGATCTAAAACGATCTACAAAGATCGTTGTAGATTGTGATAGAGGTTAAAACATTGAAAATGCATGAATTTTCAACGTTGAAAAATCTTTCATTTTCAACGTTACAATCAGGCCCCTCTTTCCCACTGGGCACTCTGGACACGTGCCCAGGGCCCCGCGATTGATAGGGGCCCCATATCACCAAACAATAACCGATATTTATTACCGAAAAACATACGATATTTATTTCGAAAAAAATCAAACGATAATGACATTAATGACTGACTACAACACCTATACTTGCTTATTAGCTTTTGCATGCGCGAAGTCCTTCTACTTTCGCTCGAAAATCAGGCTTTCCGGTTTCAGTATGTTTAGGATAAATTTAAATATATAAAAATGCATTGGGTGGCCAGTTTCTCGAAAACCGGGAAAAGTCAGGGATTTTTGCTAGACAGGGAATTTTCTGTAAAAATGCAAAAACCACACCAAGTCAAGAAATTTTCCGCAAATATTTTTAAACAATTATCTATAAAAATTAAAAAAAAACATGCAGAATTTTCAAAAAAGTTCTATTGTCAACAAATAATTCTATTTTATCACGTGATCTATTTTAAGTACTTTATAATCAATCAGAAGTGTATATATAGGTACCACACTTCATGCAATTTGTTCACGGAGTGCATTTATGTAGAAAATTTAATTTTAAAATAATCATTTTGTAGAGAATTTTGATCCCTTAAAATCAGTATTTTGGAAAAAAATTGCAACAAAATTCGCAATGGTATTATAGTTCGTTTTTAAAATTCCGTAAACTTTAATATATTGTGTAAAATATGCTTAAAAAAATTATTTTAATAAAAAACGTAAAAATTCACCTAGAAAACCGGGAAAAGTCAGGGAAATTTGTTCCAGTGAAATACTGGCCACCCTGAATTTAATGGTGTGCTAATTACCTACATTGTTTTAAAAAAAATCATCAGTGAACTAGTTTTTCATATTCTTAATTTTTGAAGTGAAAACTTCTTTAGCTCTGTCAAAGTCATAGGGGCCCCCATTGTCCTAATGTGCCCAGGGCCTCCAATAGGTTAAAGACGGCCCTGGTTACAATGAACTTCAGAGATCAAAAACCAGTGAAAAATATAATGTTGTCTCAAAATGCAGATCTGCTGAGATCTGAGAAGATCTCTGCAGATCTACAATTTTTTCCCGGGTATGTCCGTCTTTTATGTCTATGGTATATGAGTATATGCAATAAAAAGTCAAAGTAAAAAACTATATTTGATCGATTTTCTAATTTTTGATTATGTGATTTTGTTTATTTCATTCAGCGGTACCTAATACCGTTTTTTGGGTTCCGTAGAAAATTAGGAACTCTCATGGTTTCGATCTGTCCGTCTGTCCATCTGTCTGTTTGCCCATCACAGCCCTTCCATTCTCTCATTTATATATCTATTTAGATGAAACATGTTATACGGAGTTAGATTGATGACCCAAAAGATCTTTCTAAAAACGTACCTACCTTTGAAAATATTTGTTTCGAAATTCTCAATTTAACGGCCAATATACATATTATAAAATAATTCCTTGGATATCTATAGATATTTGTTAATTTTGATTTAATTGAAATTATTTGGTTAAAGTTGATATTTTCACTTTTGGTCAGAACTTTTGAAAACTAAACCACTGTACGATGATGATGATTTCTATACATTGCGTATACTCGTATGTGTCAATTTTATATTTCACATTCACGTGTTAGATTCTTCCACCTCGTTGTTGGGTGTTTGATCATATTTGGAGAGCCTCGTTTTTCTTATTATTGTTATTATTTATTTCGTCATTATTTACGTTTGAAACTATTGTTGTTTAGTTCAATGAAGAAACATTTGAGTAACTTGATGTTAAAACGATTCTTTTCAATTTACTAATATGTAATAATAATAAACAGGTATTTTTCAAATCGAACCCAATCCTAAAACATTTTGTTTAATGGAATATTTTTCTTACATTTTTTTAATAAATTGGAAAATATTTTTGTACTTGCCGTTTAATGCGCAGGTGTCGGTAAAGTAGCTAAATCTCACCCGCCTTATTTTCAAATTAATAATTTATTATTTGTTATATCATTTTTAATTAAATTGTTTTCATTTGAGGACGTTTTTCTTTAGAATTACGTAAAAAAGTTGTCCAATATTTCATTTATTGGTGCATTTTTGGATACAAGAGCATTTGAATGTCAAATTGCCAATTACAATCTATCTCTGTAACAGTACAGCCCAGTGCTGTAGATCGCTTTTTGCGATTAGGGGGGGGGATGACAGTATTAAATCTCAAAATTATATTTTTCATTATAAAAAGCATCTTCTATGTGGTGCAAAGTACAAAAATATTCTTCACTTACATTAGATGTATTCGTTATTGCAAAAATGCTCGTATATTATAATCATTTTATAATTTTCGTGGACTCGTGGAGGGGGATTGATCCCCTTAACCCCCTACCTAACTACGCCACTGGTAAGACCACTAAGTAACTTATAATATTGAATCCACTTTGATCTAATTTAAAAACTTGACTATTACGTGTAGTAAATCGTGTTGGCTATGAAATGTCTGATTAAGGATTGTTAAACCTTTTTTTAGTTAAATTTATTGTCATAAAAATCATCTTCTAATATTATTTCTAATATTACTGACAATCACATAAATAAATATGAAAATATTAACATAAAAAGTTATTTAAAAAACAAAACTGTAATTAGTTAATCCGACCACCAAGAGAGACCTAATTTACAGATTGGAGAGATATATCTTATCCTTTAGAATAAACTCATTCACAGGATATAGATACACACAGGTTATAGACATTTTACATTAAGGAGTAAACCAGCTGTTTTTTTTAAATAATAGTTGATAGGTGGTACCTGTAATATTTCTCTAAAGGTTGTCCCAAACTGACAGTTAGTGCGCTCTATTTAATGAAGATATCGCTTTTAATCTGTGGCAAGGATCAGGGCTATACAAACGGCATTATTATATTTTTCTTGTCCCTTTCTCTGTTAATTTAATAAAATATATGTGTTTATTTTTTAACCAATTACTTGTGATTCTATAAAAAATATATACATATAAACGTATGTTTATTGATCCTATTATTGCTATTGGTTTAAATTTAACTATTCTTTATGGAAATAGCATAAATTAGAGGAAGAAAAGGCATTTATAAAAATCTGACAATTTAAGGAATTTAAATATGTAATCGTTCTGTTATAATTAAAATCTTTGTTAAACATATTGCACGAAATATTCCAACATTCTTTAAAATATTGTACACCCCTGATATTTAGACGTGTTTATTCGTTTGTATAATTTGTGTATATTTGGCGGCTTCTGTCTGTGTTTTATTATTCCAACTGTAAACATTTCAAATTAAATTATATCATTTTATAGCCCGGTACTTCGTTACAAAGAAAAGATAAGATAAAAATTAACGTTTCTACTTAATTTTCTTTTTACCATATTTCTTTCGTTTTGCCTTTAGATATTTTCGTATCAGATCTTATATAACTAATGTTGTTTGTTACTATTTATTGCTATATTTGTAGCATAAATTGCTTCTTAATAACAACATATCTCTGATTTATAGAGTAATAAAATAAGTGTGTAAAATTGGTCAACATGAAAATCTGTTATCTTTTTTACTTTCGTATACCAATGTATATGAAATATACATATAGTATAAGTAAGTATAGTAAACGCGATTTTTTTCGAAATCCGGATTTTGATGGAATTATTAATTTTGACCGTCCCTGAATCCATTCTGACTATTTTCGCCATGATGTCTGTGTGTCTGTCTGTCTGTCGGTCTGTCAGTCTGTCTGTCTGTGGGCGCTGTAA
Organism: Sialis lutaria; assembly: GCA_949319165.1. Taxonomy (NCBI): domain Eukaryota; kingdom Metazoa; phylum Arthropoda; class Insecta; order Megaloptera; family Sialidae; genus Sialis; species Sialis lutaria. Next base: position 4,149,272 of record OX439236.1, read on the forward strand.
CTCAAATACGACAAATCGTAGAAGGGTGAAACTTTATACTTAAGATTAATTTTTTCATGGGATGAAAACCTCCTATTTTTGAAAACGATCTTTTAACCGGAAACGGATGTTTACCTGCATCGATTTTTGAATTTTTCGAATTACATTGAAACAGTGCGAATTAGAGAAAAATGGCCAAGTTAAAAATTGTAGGTAATATTATTATCTATAATTTATGTTCTATTCATTTTTTCGAAAAAACAAATTTAATTTTTTATTTTTTTTTTACTTTATTCGACAAATGGTTCATAACAGAGAAGAAATATCTGCCATGAGTGTCATGGGACTTTCTTATACGTATTACAGAGACTGTACGTGTTTGCTATAGGTACCATGGGTCTTTCTTATACATAATATTGAGAATAAACACTGTACACTCTATTTTATTTAGTTTGCAGTGGTCGCCGGGTGACATGACGGTATGAGTCGTGATCCGTACGGTCAAATCACCCAACAACCAGTATAGATTATTCTAAATAATGATTTAAAAAAAAATATTTCTGGCTAAATCATAAGTGTTGGAAAAAAATGTATGAGGAATAAATTATAGATAATAACATACTCGACATTTTTGTCTTATTTCAAAAATAAATCCAAAATTTAAAAAAAAAATGACAAGAATAAACATCCGTTTTCGTCAGTAATTACGTTAAACAAAATTCGTTCTATACATAATGTTTATAATAATATATCGATAGTTTATGTCCCATTCAGTTTTTTCTATCTTTTATTAGTTTGTCAGAAATATCCTTCAATAAAATAAAAATCACGTATACTGTTCACTGTCATTATTATGTATAAGAAAGTCCCGTGGCACACGGCAGATTATTTTATAATGTTTTAAAATCATTTTGAAATACTCGTATAAATCTGTAGACCCTGTCTATAAATTATGAATTTTTTGGAATTTATGTTTATTAGTCGATAACTTACTTACATAAATAAAGTAATTTCTATTGATTTCAAAATTTTTTCTGTCTGTTTGTTTCTTCTGAATTAACTCAAAAACTACTAAACCGATTTTGATCGGACATTTACTATTTGACAGATTTATGTCCGATATCATAAAGGGGTTAGCTAGCAAGCACTCTCAAATGGGGTATTAATATTGTGATAGTATCTATGAATTTGCTATGGAATTTAGAGCAGTGATACTTCAACGTATTGTAACACATTTAGCGACTCTGACCGTATGCAAAATAATTTTCATAATAATCATCACTTTTTTAATACCTTTGTTGTTTACATACAACTTGTCATGAGAACTTCAAGAGAACTGTAGTATAAGTTTTATACTTCATTTGAGAGAGATTAGTAGCTGCAAATTTCCTAGCTCCTTTATGATACCGAATATATAACCCTAGATTAAGTTTAGGCTTAATAGCATGATGCTCCATCAATGAACTAAACAGTAATATGGGCGGATAGCGAGGTGTTTTCATATCGTAAAATAAAACATTGTCTGATATAATCAAAAAAATATCATTAAAGCCCGAATTATTTGCAACACAAAATCTTTTAAAATATACATGCAAATAAGACGAAAAAGGCCAAAAAAACATAACTGAAATTACTGAATTTTAATAAAATTGAAATATGTTGTCAAACTTGATATAAAAATAGATGTATTTATTTTACTTTTAAAAAATGTTGTCTAGATTTGTTTCATGGAAAATTTATTGTATTTGAATGTCTCATATTATTAATCTACTTATAATCTTTTGATATTGACAAGAATTTGATGAAATATTGTAATATAAAAAAATAGAAGTTAAAAACAAAAAATAAAAAACAATTTTATTTGTTATTTGAATAAAGGAATTTTTTAACCATATTTATACAATTGTTCACTACTTCTGTTTGTATTTTATCCATGGATAAGAACAAAATATATTTTTCATAAAATAATTTGGAGCACTAAAACAATAAATAACCAAATATGAATTATAAATGTTGTCTTAACCCATTAACTGCCTCAAGTGATTGTCAACTATGATTAATTTTTTTTTCGTTAAAAATAGGTTAATGATACCACATTCCCTTCAATTCTAAAACATTTTTTTCATCATCCCACTTAACACAATTAAATTTTTTTGTACCAAACGTGTTTGGCATGTCATAGTTTCAAAAATTAAAACTATTTCACTACTGGACGCGTCTAAAGATCACTAGATATTGATAAAATAATTAACGCTGTCTTGTAAAAGTTTTATCGCGCGTATCTGGGCACGTGGTGGACCCACAATGCACTTCGAGTCTGACAGCACGTATCGATAACACTGTTATAATGTCCGGCCATCCATTTCCGGTCTGCCGCCAGCTGAATAAATGGGGTTTGGGTTTAACGTTGTTTAATCAAACTCTGATCGTTTAGTATTTTAGGTATTTTTGTAAACATGAAGATTATTTGTAAATAATTTGTATTGTTTGAATATATATTTTGTTTATTGGTGGTGAAACTTTTTTGGGATCATATTAAATATTAATATATGTATAAAAAATGCTTTGATATGGTGTACTTGTTCAATATTGATATAGTATTGATATTGAATACCGATTTTTAATAGAAATTACTCTGGTTTTTATTACATACGTTATTGTTTAGTCCCATACTTAGATAAAAAACTAAAAATAAAAATAAAAACACTGAAAATTGTATAATAATTAAATTTAAGTTTTTGAAGGCATTTTTTTTTATTTATTGGCTTGGTACCGTCTTCAAAAACTGTTAAATTTAATTACTATCTACTTTTCAGTGTTTTTAGGGGTTTTGAGTCGTTTTTTTATTTATTTTTTTTAAATTTGAGTAGCGTATGTAAAAAGTTCATGGTCAAATTCTAATGAAATTTATATGGGACCACATGAGAAGTATATTCTTCAAACAAGCAAAAGAGTTACCGAATAGGTACATATTTGTCGAAGTTATGCTTAAAAATATAAAAAAATATATACAGAAAACCTCCTCCTATTCTGAAGTAAATGTCAAATTCTGATAAAATTTAAATGGAACCATCTCGGGAGTACGTTCAAATCGGTGCATATTAGTTGGAGTTATGCCCGAACATAAAAAAATATATATCGATTGAATTGAGAAAAACGATTAGTAAAAAAAAAAAACTAATTTTGTAATAATTTTAAGCAATGCAAAACTATAAACTATAATATTTCGGTGGTGAGTATATTACAATTTCTGCATTGTAGGTACCTAATTATAGCAACCAAATCTTATAATAAATAAGTATGTAGTTATCATATATTCAAATATTTTAAGTTTTAATTTTAATTCAACCAGGCAGGGTCCTTCATCCTATAATAAACATATTTCATATTCATTTAGGTCGGTAGTTGTGAATATTATAATTTTCGTGTAATGATATTTTTGTATAAAACTAGCAAACTAGCATTTATAAAGAAATTACAATCTGATTACTTTCTTGAATTATTTTATACTTAACCAGGTACAGGTTTAGTGGGGATAATAAGGGGTATACTATTCTCAGACATGTTTTGGCCGTTAGCCTAGTTTGTATTTTTCTGTCCTAGTGATAAAAGTCAAAAAAGAATTTATTATATTATATGTACTTGCATTCGCCTCGCTTTTGACTACCCCCTGTTTACCTATACGTAAGGCCGGTACTGCATACTATAGGTTTATATATATAATCTTAATACAACTATTTTATTGCTTATCTTTAAAACAATATTGTTGAATGAAGATAATATTTTTTTCGTCATTTTTTTAGCTGTGTATAAAGTTTGAATTTTTTTTCATTGGATAATATCTCCCCTTAAAAATATTGAAGATCCGCCCCTGTATTTAACCATTAATCAAAAAAAAAACTACCACCCACAAATACCTAGTTCAGTTCAGTAACAGTTTCATTAAAATGTAATAAATTAAACTAATTTAACATTTGCTGTATATTTACGTGCACTACACATTAACGTTGAGAATATGGTAATTTAATTCTTGTACTATTTTACCTCGAAATAGTTGTAATTAAAAATAATTGATGTGTGGCTTTAGTTTAATTTAAATTTATAATAATTCATATTAAATACGCTTGTAATTTTTCACGTTGTAGTTATTGTGAAGTTGTTTTGACGTATTTAAGAGTATTTTTTTGACTGATGACCTCTTTTAACCTAGGATTTAATAAGTACATATTTTAATTGATTTTTTTTAGTGGTTCCCAGGTTATTTTTGATGTTTATTCTCAGTTTAGATAAAAGTTTTTATCCAGCTATTATATACTCGTATCATCACTTTTATCGAATTGTTTTGTCACATGTTTCAGTGGCTGTAATAATAAAATAATAAGCAAAATTTTATTTTCTGATTAAAACGATTAATTGCCTGAAACTAATAATCTCAATATTTTAATATATTGATGGTGTTAGGTCAAAATATAATAACTGCAAAAATGAGAGCGATATGAAAGCTTGGTATGTTCTCTTCAGTTTTCATTATACCTGCCATTTAATTAATTTAAAGTATTTCTCAATTACTTTTGTGTTTTCGATTTGGTTAAAAGTATGTTTATTGTATAGAAAATGATGTGATAAATCGAAATTTTCAAACCGCAGGTCTGTATCTATCAACGTTTCAAGTTATAACCTTTTAAAGTTTTAGTTTTTTCAAAAATTTTGAGAAAAATGGCCATAACTTTTGAACGTGTGGTTGGATTTGATTTCTGTCGACAGATTTGGAATCAGCGTGTCAAAATCTATATAATTGCATATATAAGACTTGAAAATTCAGCAAAAAAAAATTATCGAAAATCGTCATTGGAAAAATCTCGATTTTCAGCAAAACATTTTTTGTCAAATTTTTAAGTGTTATACATGTCATTATATAGATTTTGACACGCTGAATCCAAATCCGTCAACAAAACTCAAATCCGATTACACGTTCAAAAGTAACGAACGGTTTAAGATACAGACCTGCGGGTTGAAAATTTAAACTTTTCACGTCATTCTATATCTAAATCTAAAAATCAAAGTTTTTGAGTAATATTTCACGCATCAAATTTCATTTTATGATAGAAATATCAACTCAATTACAAAAAATATAAGAATTACAATCATAACTAACTATGCAAACAATAATATTCATTAATTTATATTTCAATCACATTTATGTAGATAAAATCTAATAATTGAAACTGAATTTCAATACAGAACATATCAACAAGAAGTTTTACCTTTAGAAATAAATAATAGATTTTTTTAAACTCTCACAATACGTAAATAATCCATTTATTTTATTAAGGACATTGGTATTGGTACAAAATAGAGTCTAGGGTAATTATAATATAATTATAATATAATTATAATAATAATTATAATAATACCAGGGCCTAGATCAACGGTTCTTATACTCTTATTATCTAGGGATATCTTTCTGAACAAATATTTTTGGAGACCCTCACGAATTAATCACTGGTAATGCCAAATATGTTTCACGGACCCCCGACAAAAGTTAAGCGGATCCCCGGGGGTCCATGGACTCTGTTTTTAGAACCACTGATCTAGGTAATAACATTTTTAGGAAAGTTATAAAAATGTATCATAATTATCAGATAAAATTAATAATTTTCAAATAAAAATTATAGTTATTAAAAAATTTTTTTTACGAAAGTCATAAAAATTAAGAAAAATAATGTTATGATTACTTAATATTCTCCAATTTCAGATAAATTTAATGTATTATATCCTTTTTAGTCAAAATAATTTGAATTTATTTGCATTTAAACCTAAAAATTATTAATAATATTTACTTAAAAAGTGATGTCATATTGATTATGTCATTGAAATGAAATTTATTTTCTAAATAAAATATTTAATTAATATAAACATTAATCTACACACATATAAACATACATATGATTCTCAATTTAGTTCTTAGTAAACATATAATGAACATTAAAATTAAAATATTAACGTAAATCATATCCATAATGTATACAAAAAATGACATTTGAAAAAAAAATTGAAATATACTTTAACCAACCTAAAACTTCAACACATTTATTTTAGCATACATTTACAGCCATTCAATATTTCTAGACAATTTATTACCTAATATCTAATATCATTTCAACGATCTTTAAAAAAAGATATCAAATTTTCAACATTAAATACAATTACACTATTGCCAATTATACAAAAATAAAATTGTATTTAAAAATACTAAAATTCGCAATTAATTATGAAAATAATTTATTGTTCATTAATGAACACCTTTCAAATTTCTCTGGGGTAAAAAAAATTCAAACATTAAAATATCATACTAATTATTAAAATTTATAATCGCCAATTACACAGTTTTCAATAGAATATTTTAAAATTCTGCAGGTGGTAATTGTTGTTAGTAACACTGGTTGAAAATTAAATAAAACTGTTACATGTTATGTTTGACAACGTAATGTTAATGTTTTTATGGCTAATTGTATGTATGTACATTATTCCTTAATTATAAACTATATGGTAGTTCAGTGTAGGTACTGAGTAAAATACCACGATTCCTGTCAATTTTTCTCAAGTATTATGGAGCATATAATACCGATATTTTCTGATATGATATTTACTAACAATTAATACTTATTAAAATATGTATAAGTAACTCGTATGCCTATAGTATCATAAAAGAGCTAGAAACTCTAGCTGAAAATTAGTTTTCAGTTAGATCAATGATAAAATCTTAAATAGTTTATGATAGTTATGAAGTAGGCACTTATTTTAATAAGATAGTAACTAACTACTACAAATCTTCAAATTTTTTGGTTAATTTAAACCGATTATTAATTGGCAAGAAAAAAAAAACTCTAATTATTATAATACCTATATGTATAATATAAATATTGGGGCTTTTTATAATCCATTTTAACACTTTTAGAATTTGTATAAATGTCTTTCTGTTTATTTGTTCTGAGAAAAAACGAGCTACTGAATCGATTTTAATGGGACTTTCACTGAAACCGTACGAATATTTAGTTGCTATACATATACATATATGTTATTGCTAGTAGAATTTTCATTGTTACATATTATAATGAGTGACAAAACATACACAGTAGAAATGTAGTCGGATGTTGAGGGAGTCGCCGTAATGGGGGAACAACGAATACACCTATGCCGCAGGTAAAAGCCATTAGGTACGTATACTCGTATATGATAAAAGCATAACTGACAATCAAATTGTTTAAACATCTTGAAGACAGACATCTAATGCATATTCATACGTGTATGCATAAAATATATTTACATACAATCGCGTTAAAATGTACTTTGCATTTACAACAGCATTTTTTTATTTGAAATTATTATTATTGTTGCATATAAACAGACCCGGTATATAACATTTTTATTAATGTTAATTAAGTTATGCACTCGCATTAAGACGGATCTAAATGTAGGAATGTATGTAGTATTAGGAATATTAATTAAGATATTTTGTTAATTGCAAAAAGTTAAAAAATGTGTGTACTTATGTACGTACATTGGAAGTTAAACTATTTAGCGTAGTGACATCTAACGTGTAAATTCAAAACTAAAAACCTATTTTACAGACTCCCATAACAGAAATCTGTTAAATAGTATAACTTTAAAAATTAAGAAATAAGTTTCTTAGTTCCATCAAATCAAAATATTTTTTTTGTATTTTGAGCTTTTTCTCTAAAGTTGATCATTTTTTCCATAAAATGAAACGACGCAATAAAAAATTTAAGAAAGCTTCTAAAAATAATAAAGCCAGTTGGTTTTCCCTCAAAACCAACCAAATTTTATTTGAAACATTTTTTCTTAATGGTTACATATCTTTAAATTGCACAATAGATTTGATAGTATGCAATTTGAACATCGGACAAAAATTTTAATACTTTGCACTTAAAATTTTATAGTATACAGGCGAACATAAATTTTAATACTTTTTTATTTGTTTTTAATGCATAAGGCGAATATTTAAGAAGGTTGGTTAGTTAAAATATAGAAAATCACAAAAATCACATAAAAAATATCAAATCTATTGTGGCGAAAGGAGGTTGGTTAATTTCAGGTTAGGTTAAAATATAGAAAATCACAAAAATCTCAATAAATACATCAAAAATATGTAATTTTTAAATTTGACAGGTCCAGATTGAGGTCAAGTGCAAGGTATTATTTTTTTAGTGGAAACTATTTATATAAAGTGATAGAATTTGTTTTAAGTTCAATATATTTGTTTAATGTTGAATAATTAATTTTTCTTGCAGTATATTTATTATAGTTATAAGTGAAAACGATTAAATAAAATGTGCTTATTATAAAAAAAGTGCATTTAAATACAAGCCTTTCTTAAATAATTATTTTCAAATATATTCAGGCTAAAATTTTGAAAATGAACACATACAAGGTATAGAATTTTCTCGAACTTGAATATCTTTGTTTTTTTCTTATGTAGGCTTAAATATCTTTGAATGCGGCACTGCAAATATAGTATAGTCAGTAACATACAATGTTTATCGTCTCTTGAACTCTTTACCTTAATGAAATCAGATATAGAATCTCGCAAAGTTTATAATGCAAGTTAATTTATACATAGGATGTTTCTTAAATGAGTTCACATTTAATTTATGTATACGTCCGAGTATAATGATATTAGTAAGTACTTAAGTGTTTTAAATCACTTACGTTTGCTTTAATGTTCCAATGCGGCGCGGGCGGTTAGTCATAACTGCCTTGATCATTCCTGATGGTTAATACAGACAGTGATCATATTATATGTATTTTATTTCTGTTATGGCCTTTTTTAATTTTTATTATTTTATTATCTTTTCTTTATATTTAAACGATGAATAAAATTATTTTAATATAAGTAGTATTTAAGTGTATATTACTGTATTAGATTTTTACGACATTTTATTTTTTCATGATAGGAAACAGTATCGTAACGAGAATATGAAAATAAATATGTAGTGTGTATCTAATTTGTGTCCATCTTACCCTAAAAAGACAAAAATATTTCTATTAGCCCCATCAAAACGAGTTGTCTGTAAATCCAATTTTGTTGTACAGTTTATTAATTTAAAAACAATTTAATGCAAAATTTATTTTGTTATGAGCCAAAATATTGTTTTTCTGTAGAAATTAGATTACGGAAGAAATGTCGTAACTGAAAAACAAAAAGGAAAATGTTTAGTTGTAAAATTTTCTTAAAATAACCCCTGATTTTTAATACCAAAATAATGTTAGAAATTTATTTTTATAATTTTACTAGTACGGAAATTTTTTAGAATATCCTTACGCTGAGAGGGGTTTGGATCAGGCCCCGTTGAAGTTCTCTCAGGGTCTGCATGTCATCATCTTGACTGAATTTGAAAAACAAAATTAGCAAATCGATTAACAGATATACTTAATCGCTTTAGGAACTGAAAAATATATCGTCCCTTATTGTTAGCTTACAACACCGCTCAAGTCGTTTTGACCAACTTTACAGGAGAGCGAAAAAACCGTGTATGTTTTATATAGGCTACCGGCTTGCGCGTTGTCATTATTTTTTGAATTCTGGTCTCTTATGTCTGGTATTATAAACGACCTAGCAAAATTTGTTAGCTTGCAAGCACTGTTATAGTATCTATGGATTAGTTATGGAATTTAGAGCAGTGACACTTCAACGTATTGTAACACAGTTGGCGACTCTGAGCGTATAAAATAATTTTCATAATAGCACAACTGTTTTAATACCTTTGGTTTTTACATACAACGCTTGCGCGAAATCTGTCAAAGTCATCAACAGAACTGTCATATAAGTTTGGTATCTCGTTTGAGAGTGCTTGCTAGCTTGCAAATTTGCTAGGTCGTTTATAATACCGGACATTATTGTCCGAAACGTCTAGAATGTGATTGGTAAATCGACGCGCAATGAGTAGCTCTATCCAATGGCATTAAAATGTAAAATGCGGTGTTGTTAGCTAAGGAACGATATGTGTCTGAACAAATATAATCAATATTTTATGCTCATGTTAAATATCAATAACAGATTTTTATTGATGTATTATTTGATGTTATATAAAGCACATTAAATGAAAAAACACCTTATAAACATATTAAAAAAGTATAATGTTTGATTGTAGTCAGTAGCGCCCTCGAGTAAAAAAATATAAAAAAAGTTCCTACCTATACAGTGTAAAAAAACAATGAGACATAACTTGTCTTCAGAAGCCTAAATTGCATAAACTAAATTATAAAAATAGTTTTGTATGCACTATGCACTTTATATCATGTATATTAGAGGTTTAATATTTTTATAAATCGGAAGGCGTTGTCCGACACTGGATACATGTGTTATGTCCAATATAGTATTCATCTGGGGTTCCAATATATCGAGTTTCAGGTGAAACCACTTAGTTAAGCCTAGTACCAAGACCTTTGGCATCTGACCTGCACGATTTCCTATATTTAATGTTTATTACAAAGCTATTAGTGGTTATCGCCGCTTAGTTTTATCTGTATATCGACCGTGTCAGTGGCACTTAATATGTTATTTAAGGGTTTGTTATGGTACTTTAGTCGTATGTTGAATTTCATGTAATTTTTTTTAAATCAAGCAAGTAAAGATTAGGATCAGCAATTTATTTACTTAACTATTAATTAAACAGTGTATTCCAACTCTTTTTCCAAATAAAAGGACGTGTAATTGGTGCATTTCGAAATTCCGTCTCAAAACAAACTAATAAAAATTTAAATTAGTCAATAGTGTTTTGTTTTCATCAAATTTAAGTTTGCAGTGGTCGCTAGGTGATTTGACCGTACTAATCACGTTTCTACCGTCAAATCATCTAGCGACCACTGCAAACTTGAAATAGACTATAGTTTAAAAATTATCAGTTTGTTTCGAGGCGGCACACCAAGCATACTATCATCCTGATTAAGTTGACAGTTCAGTCTCTGAATTTAGGGGTGCCAAATGATAGACCTAAATAAATGCTGTAATTGCTGTTGTTAAATATTTTTAATATCTCTTTCGGAAGGTTAATTTGAGTAGAGTGATAAACATAAATGTTCTACGTTTCTGTTTGAGATTTCCTGATTCACATACCTGCACAACGTATATAACAATATGTAGCACCATTATTTATTCATTTATTAATAGCTTTTCTTCATAATAGATCAATTAGAACTTTGACCTTAATAATTGCTAAAAAATCACCGATAGCCGTTTATTGTACCGATTAACTGTGCAAATACCTACCTTCGGATTTTTATTTCTCTGAGCCGTCGGCAAATACTGCTGCTAGATCTAAAAATATTCACCGAACACAATTTAGCGAAATACAATCCTTTGATCTTTTCGGTCCAACTCATTTTTAATTAAGTAGGTACTAATTCATTACAAATTATAATTATTTGAACCTCAATTTACCATATTATTAATAAATTGAGATTACATGTGCCAGTATTTATAAATTAAAGTATTTATTACATGTGCCAGTATTTATAAATTAATTTATGCCTATTAACAATTCAGAATTACATCTAAAAATAAAAAAATCACTAGAATTTTTTTCTTCATTAAATTTTAAAAAAATTTGGGGAGGGGGTACCAATTTTTTTTCAATAAAAATGTAGAAGCTAGAACATTCATAATCTGCCATTGGCATCTGCATAGGTTAGAAATGGAAATCATTGAGACACCTGGAACCCTCTAAGTAATATTAATTTTTGAACATTGCTAATTTTTGTAATTTTTAATTCAATTATTTATAGTTCGACATACATATTGTATTTCGGTGAGTTTTACGCAACCCATACTGCCAAATTGTACGTTTTGGGTATGTTTTATTACTCAAATTAATAGTGCAATAAAACGTGATTTTATAAGCAGCTAAAAAAGGTTTGTAGTTGTGTTAAAATGTATCAAAACGTATAAATTATATTACACCGAATTTAGAAACTGGGTGTTTTATTACAGAAAAAGGAAGCTACCAGTAAGAAAATAAAAAGTCATTAATGTACATATGTATTTATTATGATACTGACTTGACTACCTACTTGATTTTTTAGATAACCATTAAAGTAAAAATAAAATATTTATGTGGTTAGTTAACTTAATTAATTAACTTTGATTTCTAATGATAAGGAATGACTCTTCTAAATTCTAAATTCTATAAATATCCACTGTTAAAGATTGCTTAGAAAAACCATTCCGAATATACGACATTTCTTGTAATAGTCCTTAATTCATTTGACTAAAACATTTGGAATGTTATTATAATGATAACTCCACTGTTTGTCACTTCTAATGTCCGGTATTATAAAAAGAGCTAGCAAAAGTAAGCTAACAAGTACTTTCAAATGGGGTATCAAATCTATATGACAGTTCCCTTGAATTATAATAGTAAGGGAGCTAGCTGTATTTTCGGCGTAGGTTTGACAACCGTCTGCCGTATGAAGTATATGATAAGATTCTTGTCGCCAACTGTGTTATTGAATTATCACTGATCTAAATTGCAAAACAAATCCATAGATAATAACAAAGAATTAATACTCCGTTGAAAATGCTTGTTAGCTAACAAATTTTGTTAACTCTTTTATAATACCGGACATTAGTCCAATATCTTCTGAACAACGCGACGTATATATAATGTACTAATGCTTTCTGAAGTACAATATTTGAACTTTCCAGTTGTAAATTACACTTCATATATCTTTAATTATTAACAATTAATTTCTCTTAAGTATCATATACCTGCAAGCCAACTGTCCTCTAATTCCTTCAAGGAACAAAACTATTAATCATCCTTTTTAAAATAAAATAATACACTAGACTAGATCATTTACACTAGTTACACCTTAATAAAATGCAACAATTAAAAACAGATTTACTAGAAATTCTAGCCGCCGTTAAATAAGACATTTCTTTCTAAAATATAATTACCTTTGCAAGAAGAAAATGGACGCGAATTCATCAACGTTTTGATGTGTACTAATTGCATGTTTTTTAACGTATTTGGGCGTGTCTGGAAGTGTCAAAACACGTTGTATCTAACTATCTAGTAGGTCTAGAGTAGCAGTGCTGGATTCTAGGAAATATAGTTTCTCGTGTGAATTGTAATTAGGATGTTTACATGTTGGGTTGCTTGTTTGTGTATTGATTGAAATATTTGTCTTCATTTTTAGGGTTCCTAGTTTTCTATGGAACTCTAAAAATAGTATTTGTAAGTCCGTCCGTCCGTCTGTCGCCCTCTCCTATTCTGTCATTTATACCGGGTGTTTCATTTTAATCGATCACCCTCCTTATTTTGTTTTATCTAGGTATCAATTAAATCAAAAAATGTTTCAAATAAAAGTTGTTTGGGTTTGAGGGGGAACCAAAATGGCGCTGTTATTTTTTTTTTTTTTTTGGTGAACGTCTTCTATGTCCAATAGGGACAACATTTTTTTTCAAATAGAAACCTATATTTTTTATTACGGTATCTTATTTTATGGATTTTGTCTTAAATATCTTTTAGTGTAAATTTTTTCCTCGGAAACAGCCAACTTTAGAGGAAAAGTGTAAAAAACAAAAAATGTTTATGATTTTTTTTTTCATCTTCTGTTAATTTTATTTTACTTTAATATTTTTAAGAACAAAAGTTAAAAAAATCCTGATATAATATTCCTATTAAAATAAACATTTTCTTTCCACTTTGATTATTCATTATGTATTGTGAAAAAACGACTACTAATTAGTAGATAATCACTGAACAAGTCAGAGGATAGTCGCAAATCTGTTGCAAGGATTCTCAATACGGCCGAAATCACTGGTAGATCAGTGAGAACTGGTATATACCACTGATTTTCAGTGACTTTTACGTTCACTGAAGTAATCATTGGAATTCTCATTGATTCATTTTTAGAGAGTACAACAACATAACTCGGTACCCTGTAGGAATCTTTTAGTTAAGTTTTGATCTCGATTAAATTCTTTATAATACCGGATATAAAACAACGAAACAAATACAATATTGTAGATATTGTACACTATTCATTCCATCCTTATTCACCGGATATAACACTGTACCAAATACGGCAAACTGACATCTGTCGAAGAAATAAGTATTTATTATACACGCCATTTGATAAATGTGTGTCTATTATACTCATAAACTACTAATAACTTGTATGAATGAAAAGTGATTATCGGGTATTAAGAATTAATAACATGTCTCTCATATGTAAGAAATATATTGCTTTGGATAATAACCAATTGTCATGGTTATAATTTTAGAATTTACTTCATTTGATTAGTTTGTAAGTGTATGTATGTCCGCTGATGGGGTTTCTGCTAAAATGTTAATTAAGAAATGAATTTTTCTGGTGGATTAGTGATGAGATAGGTAATATATATTTATTATGTAATTGGAGATGCAATAGTTTGTGTAGCGCTATTTATCATTTAAAATAAGAAATGTCATACATATTATTTTTATTATTTTTTTGTTAATTATTGGGGATAAGCTTACGTTCTATATTTGACTTTTATTTTTATAATACGTTAACTGTAAAAAATTGGATATCTGCTTATTCGTAGATATGTGAAAAAATACCCAACATAGAAATTTTAAAAATTTAAATGGAAAAACAAGAAATTGACAGATAAAAACTCTGCAGAATAAAAATCAGGGTTTGACTTGAAGCATTCTACCATCATGCTTTGTTTTATTTTTGTATTCTATAAAAATTATATTTATGTAATTAAATAGTATAATTTATTATACTATTACTTGATGTGTTACTAAAAATAGGATTTATTCCATTTCTAAGAACAGTATATTTACTTTTAGTTATTTATTATTAAATATTTATTTTTCTTCATTTATAAGAAGTCACTAGAAATAAGTGCATTTTGAAGACACAAAAATAAATCAGTTTGAAAACATTATTAAGCTAAATAATATTTTATTTTGTTGCTATTTCTACTTTTAATTTTGAATTCCAGGTAATTTTGTGTTGTGTTCTCTTTGTATTTGATAAAAAGATTGTTCTGATATCATTTTTTGGATTACTAGAAATTTAAAATTTTTATACGTAGTAAATATATGTATAATATATCCATCAGTCCGTTCGAATTTACCGCGCAAATAATATATCAACTCGCGCACAGCGTTGCCAAGTTGTTTCTGTCCGACTCCGTGAATGTATACTTTTATATAAATTGTTGAACTTTAAACCGTTATTTATAAATAACTAGACGGTAAAAAAAATTTATTATTTTTTTTTAAGTCATAATAAATGTATTAAAAGACTGTGAGTTTTTGGGACGTTTCTGACAGTTAGTTCTTTTTTTATAAATAACAAACTGGTTCAGAACTACAGAAATCGTATATACTCAATGTTAATTATCCAATTTTTAATTAAGTTTATCTCGGATTCTATACGGTGGATCGACTTCAAATTTTTAGGGTATATGTATTATCGTGTCGTTAACAAGTATACAAAAATTTATAACTTTCTGACGGTGTGCCCTAACCACGACAACTACCTTAAAATTGTTGAATCAGTTTTTTTCGTTATTATTAATCCATGGAATAAAAAAATACCATTCTTTTTATCAGTGTGAGGGGACAAGAATTATTTTAGTATTTTCATTTTCTGTCTCCACTACTGAGAAAATATAAAAAAATGTTGGTGTTTATTTCAAATAGAAATTGAATATATTCACATTAAGTTGAACAAGAGAATAAAATTAAAAGGAAGACACAATGGAATAAGCTATGTAAAGCACTTCTTGGTATCTTTATTTGTCTTGAAATTATTCAATAAAAACTGAATTAAACAGCTGTAAAAAATCAAAGAAGCCTATGAATGGGGACTTTTTTGTTATAAGTACTAAATGGGTACCAAATTACATTGCACTCTGAATTTGTTCCAAAAACAAGGAAATTTTTCGCTTCATTGCCTGTAGTATGTGTTATTAACGCCAGATTTTTTTAAATCCGTTAAATTATTTATTCGATTACTAGTTAAACATAGCATATTTGTAAGGTATACGGCTTCATAATATCTAATATATTATTATAATTTATAAAATTAATTACGTAGTACCTTATACATACCTAATCGATTTATGATGATCGATTTAGTATGAACAGTAAAAAACACAGATATTACTAGTAAGCTCATACCTTTCAATAAATTATAGTACCTATCTATGTAAATATAAAGGTAATACTGGCGCTCAAATATAGGCTACGTACAAAATATTATTTTCTTATGTGGGTCGATTTTTTTATGCATAGGTATTCTTTATGCACCGAATGAATATATTTATAAATGTCAGATTATCTTGACCAGAAGCCAGAGTCACGTATACACAAAAACACACAGAAAATACACACACAGGCATACATACACATACACATGCACGCACACATCCACATTCAGATACATAGAATGAAGCAGCAGATGATTGTTAACTGGCTGCTGCAGATCACGTAAGTAATGTATACAAAGTTATGCAACACCTTGCGTCCATTACAACTGGACCATAATGCGGTTTTAATGATGTGCAACGAGAATATAAGTGGACTTTTATAAATGTGGAAATTACTATACGCCAAAAAAGGAAATTGGTGATGTGTTCTATCATAGTTGAAGTGTCCTTGTAATAGAATTTTAATGGTAATAGGGATAGTTATATGTAATAAAAGGTTTTGATTATATTGTTAAACAGATAATTTTAAAGGTGTTGAGTCAGATGGTCAATTTTGAATTCGGAAATAAATGATTAGATTTTAATACTATTTCGTTTGTTGCCCGGTGGCCAATCGAAATTTCATTCTCTATCAAACAGGTCCAGTTCATTTTTGCTCTAACTCACATCGTTTTCGCTGCATCGATGATTTAAACATAAACGGAGGTCAAGTTTTTTTGTTTTTACTTTTTTTTTGTGTATTTCCCGGGGGCCTACAACCTTGCAAATTCAATATTTTATTAAGGACATTATTACCCATCGATCGGCACTAAAATTATCCTGGCGAATATTTATCCTATTTGTCATATATACAAAATTTTTAACTTGACTGGACTAATTGGAGAACAACTAAAATTAGTAACTTTTTTTACAATTTATTTCTGTAAATATTAATTTGATAATTATAAATATTGAACGAGGGAATATTTTCATAGTCCCATGTAGGAAATGCCAGCCTTGACGATGGGCCCAATATTGGGTTGCTAAGTTTGCTTTTTGACATGGTCCCAGTTTGGGCCAACCTTCAGATACCGAGCTTCGGGTTAGCTTTTCTTTACCCAAGAGTCTTGAACGAAATTATCAATTGTATCTTGACCCAGAGTTGACTAGCATTGGCGCAAGCCTGGGCCAACCATGTCCCCTTTGTAATTTCCTATACGGGGTATTGAAATTTTACTCTTATTATTTTAATAGATAACTAATTATGTTGTGTATTTTACATAAAAAAAATAATTAAATTATTACCGTGAGCGAAAACTGTAGAAAAAAATTATCTACTTGGTAATCAATTCTTAATTGCCCAAATCGTCATTTTTGGCACTTTCAGGTTAGGTTATCTCAAAAACCTGAACTGATGAAAAACTGCGAATTTGAAATCAACGCCTAAAATTACTTTAAAATATCTTTTGACTGCTCGAGTCCAAAACCATGTAAACCTGTGAATTATTAGTGTGTTTGCAATAATCATTTTTATTAATTTAGATTATTTGATAAATTAGCCTATGATAATTGTAATATTCACAACTGTCAATATTGTCAAAAATAAATAAAATAAAAACCTTAGATTCTATGAGAGCATAGTTAACAATCAGTAATTCGTAGTGGCATACGTTTAACTATTTCAATTAGTGAATATTCACTATGCATTAGTGATTTCTCGCTAATTCAGTTTTAGAGAATAATACATACAAGTAAGTATTCATTTTGTTTTCTTCATACGGTCAGTTTCAATGAAGACTATTACGGTTCGTTAACTTAACAGAAGCATATTTTTAGATAAGGCACTTAATTTAATTATTCCTCGGAACGTAATTGAAAATCTAAGTACATTAAGAAAACGTTTGCAGCTTTATACAAATTACATTGAATTAATACCTATTCAGAATAAAATGGCACCATTTACTAGCCATAATTTTCTTGTAATTATGCTCATAGTTAGTATTAATTAATATGAAAACTACAACTGTTATACACTAATGTGAAAAATTACTATTCAAAAATTGAACAACATGTATTTATCGATTGTTTTATGTTAATAAATCATAATAATTAATACCAAAAATAGATGGCAGCAACTGCTTAATCGGTGTTCTGTCAACGGCAAATAGATGGCTCTAGTGGTCTAGTGTTATCGACAAAGTACCTCCTTGTGTTTTTAATTTATTCTGTGATAGTTGTACTTCGACATATTACCTGTAATTATAATTTTATGTAATTTGTATGAAACGAAATATATGAAAAATACAACGCATTGCAATGAATTATAATCTGAATGTAGTATTTAAAATATATTTAATAATATATTGGAGTATGTTTGATTAATATGATAATTGTTACTTTTAATAAATATTTTTACAATCATGCATAAAAATATGTATATTAATTACTTTATGTTAAAAGTTAATTAGTACCCTTATGTCTTGGGTAAAATATGGGCCCCATTTGAGGTTGACATACTTTTAATTTTTTTAACTATAGGTACTCAATATAAAATCGAATTTATTTGTTCATGTTTGTATTTTGTGTATATTTATAATATTTTTTAAATTCTTATTAGAGCCAAATTGTGAATAGAATGAAAATACATATTTTAACAGTTTACTATACACTGCTTGTCACAATTAGTGGGACACTTTTTCAATGTAACACAGTTTTGTTAAAAATTGTTATATTTATATAAAAATTCAGAGAAATCATCAATGTGGTGTTGTTTCAAAGCCCAAAAAGTTACAGCTTTGTCTCTTCATTAACATGGGGTGTACAACCCTTACAGTGATGAAAAATGGAAAATGACATTTTCAAGTATTGAAAAAAATGTTTAAAACTGATTTTTCCAAAATAAACTCAAATTCACAATAATTATTATTTGTATTATTTAATTGCACCCTTAAGGTACTATCATATTAATTTTAATAACATTTTATTCTATTTACTTTTTGGGATCATCCCCTAAGTTCAGGTCAACAAAAATATATAAAGATATCAAGCAAATTTAAAAAAAACTTAATAATTTGTTGAAAACAATCACAGTTTTTATAAATTTTACAATTTCAATAAAATCCAGTAAATTTTATAATTTTTTACCCTTAATTATTTCAACCCCATTATATAACGATTAATTCGAACGACATAGGTAAAGATACTATGTATGTTTGACACCACTGCCTTAAACGAACCCAAAAAAATATAAGAATACTCCATTCTTAGGCTTCACTATAAAAATATTATCTGAAATTGCTCGTAAAGAATATTTGCAGTATGGTACGTGAAAAAGATGCACAATCAACAATTATGTCACGTTTTTAGTCATACCATATAGACGGGGACAGGGGGAGCAACGGCGGCTTATATTTAGTTATTACATCACACTTACATAAGCGAAATGTGACATCATGTATCAAAATGGCGCCCAACAGGTTCATTGTACCGTGTGAAATTAATACCCCGTTTGCGTTTGTATTTTATATTGATTTTATGAATTTATTATTGATGTATTGTTGGTATTAGTTTATGGGGGTTTTTAGTAATGGTTTATTGATCGTAGGTTGATATTTTGTATTGTATCTATCTATAGTTGGTTCTACTGAAATAAAAAAAAATGTATTGTGAATACTCTGTAAAAATGTAATTGATTTTACGTGTTTTAAAAATTATGTAGTGGATCATTTTTTTTTTTGCAAGTTCAATATTTATTATTTTAATTTTTTTAATGTAAACTTGCAATGAGAATTACAATACCGTGAAATTTTAAAATTCAAGATTTTATAGTGCACTTAATTTATGTAACATTAGATTTTAGATATTAATGGTTGAAAAGCATTAAAAATAAGTGCAATCACCTTAAAAATTATAATATTGTTATCTGATTTGCAGAAATACTTTGACAAAAAAATAATAGGATAAAGATATTTTAATAAATCTATTTTAACCGACTTTAAAAAAGAGAAGGTTCTCAATTCAGCTGTGGATTTTTTATATGTATATTCGGGAAGAACAACGAAAAATATTCACAGATTTGGACAATTTTGTTTGTTTGTTTGAAAGAGTATGATCCCAAGGTGGTCTCATATAAATTTTATAAGAGTTTGACCATAGACTTTGAAGATACGTCATTCGAAATGGAAACATAAAAAATTTTTAGTAAGAAAATAAAACCGAGTTAAAAAAACCCTAAGAAAACTTGAAACTATGTATAATAATTTTTAGCAATTTTTAAAGTCGGTGCCAAACTTTTTAAGAAATAAAATAATAAAACCGACATCTAAAACTGTTAAATTTAATTATTATATACTTTTAGCTGTTTTTAGGATTTTTTAAGTCAGTTTTATTTTTTTTCTTATTTGTTTTAATAAGAACTCAAGGCTTGAAAAAACCTACATCATTTTTGATACTTAACTAAATTAAAAATAAATTATTTATTTTTCTAATCTAATGTTACTAATATAAATATTAATAGCGTTAGCAAAATAAAACTCATATTATCTAATTGTTTATTGGTATCGTTTTGCTTCAAGATAAAAAAATACTTATACTACAGATTTAGGTATATGACATTTCTTCTAATTGTAAGTACGAATAAAAATAATAGTGACAAAATAATAATCAAAGAAATTAGTTTAATAACAAATAATTAAAGTATAACATAAAATTCACATATCTTTAATTTAGATCTTGAGTATAGAGTATAGGTACACTAAAATGAAGATAAAATAATGATTGTTTCTCATTAATAAGTTCAATAAAAATACGCTTGATTAATTCAACCATACTGTAAATAAACCTGAAGAAAATAATTAACAATCATAAAGATATTTATAGAAAACGTATTTACATTAAATGTGTTTATAAACATATAGTCAGAACCCACCTAACTGGTACTCAAGTACTAATCTTATGGTATAAATATTTAAATTTATCATATTTATGTGATACACTCTATCTTTAATATGATACTATTCAGCGGACAAATGATATGGTGAGCTAATAAAATGCAGCCACTTTGACAGATTTTTCTATAATGTATGTTACACACGATAATTTCTTAATTCCAGAAAAGTTGTATTGCTATTATATTGCTCTCAGCTATAATAATTTAAGTATAAACTAAAATTAAGATATTGGTTTCAATCGATTGGAATTTATCTTTTATTCTGTTATGAATATTGTTATAATTTATAATACCAAGTCCAGAAATACCACTATACCTTTACTGCCATTTTAATTTTATTATATTTACATCTGCTCACGGTATATAAAAAACATGTTAATGGAATACATTTTGCAGATTTACCTAACTTAATAAGTTAAGATGCAAACACATTTTGATAGAAAAAAATCGATTTTATTATGCAATTTTTACATATTCGAAAATATGTAAAAAAATTAAGTTAAAATTCCAAAAATTATCTGTGTTAGTCGATTTAGTGAGAGCAGATAGCACGACCCTCAGACAATTTTTAACGCGTTTTTCTCGAAACGACTTTTTTCGACTTGGTTCAAGCGATTCTTCAGATTTATATAATAAACCGATTTTTTTTTTCTAAATCGTAATCGCAGTGGCTAAGTCTGTGTATGTAACCGATTTTTGAAAATTTAATATTTCCTATTTTTTAAGGCCGCTTGAATTAAAAAAAAACTATATAGATATATTTTTCAAACTGTCGCATCGCTATTTTATGAAAAAAAAAATAGTAAAAAACAGCTATGCGCAACCATAGCTACATTCATATAGATATTGATAAAAATAAAATTTTTCATGGATAATTTTATTTTTTTTTGTTTTAACATCGAAGCTCATAACTTTGTATTTTTTAAAATATTTTTTAATAAAAATTGGTATTGAATAAATTGAATATATACAATGCCCTCTATCCGACACTAAAATAATTATCAGGTAATACCTACCTGTGAAAAAATTGCCAAACATTGACAGTTTTTTTACCTATTACCTGTCACAGTGGCTTTCCTCCTTAACTTACATAGTCTTTCAAAATATGTAATACTCGTTACGGTTTACGAGTATTTTTATAAATCTATTGTTTTTTATTTACAGTTTTGGCGTTAGGGTGAGCCCCGTACAGCCACGACTGATAAATCTAATTATAAGTGTCCAAAATTCTGTTTGTTAACATAAGTTGATAAAAATCACTCTTCTTTTAGCCATTATTTTATATTGTTATTAATAAACTTGTAACGTGACTCGCTCAGAACTATGTATTGTTAATATCATTTAATTTGACAGTTAACACCTATAAGGAAACATGTTTTTTATAACATTAAGAGAAACATACGGTCAATTTGACCGTTATGTGTTTTTTGATATTTTTTTAAAATTTTCGTTTGTATAAGTTGATGTAATGGTAGAAAAATTATGTTAGAACATTTAAATAAAAAAAACTGTTTATTGATAACAATTGTATTAATTAATTAACATGTTTTCAACAAATAAAAAAATACTTATGAAAACAAAACTTCGTTTTCACACACTTTTTGAATGTTCAGCTTTATACACTATACACATTCTTCAGCACAGTCAGTGCAGACTCTTCTCTGACACTGACCACAAATTGCTTGTCATCAAAGTCGGGATCATTAGTTGACAAACTTTTACTACTACCAGGACGGTTAATTATGTATGAAAAATATATAATCACACGGTAAAACCAATAAGAAACTATGTACAGTTTATATACAGTTCATATACTATCAGAATACATACAAAGCAGGATAAAACTATATTCAATCTATATACAAATTCAGGTCATCATAACGCAAAGAGAAACATACGGCATTTCTGACCGACAGCAAAATAACGTTAAGGGTAATACGCGGTATATCTGACCGACCGTAAAATGACAAAAACAACTGCACCCGACAACGAGATGGGCAAAACTAATAAGTAGTGTGAGTAATGGATAATTTTCGGGGTGGGGGGAAGGTACTCTGAGCGTCAAATTCCAAAGTCAACCAGTTTAGCCAATATAAGAACGCCAAAATGCGAGTCGGTCAAATTGACCGATGTTTCCATATAGGTGTTAATATATTTTGCTTGACAACAACTTCTTTATAATACATATTTCTTACTACATAGACTTTACTTAGGAATTAATTCGTAATATAAAAAATATACCACCTCCCCTTCTTCTCTCAAGATATGTTTTTCGCATTTATCATCAAATTTTTATATATCATGATTATAAATATTTCTAATATGAAAAATGTGAAAATACATTGTATCAACTATACGTATTACATATATAGATATGCAATAAATATGTTAGAATGCTGAATAAATGGAGTGCCGACGGACATCGAGATAACTAGCTTCAGGTAGTATATTATTTAGAAAATAATACCTAACAAAAAATTCACTCGAAGAAGAATATGGTGTTGATGGCTTTTAATCATAATAAATATTAAAATGTACAATAAAAAGCAAACTTTTTTTAGATTTTTGACACAAACATGAATGGAGACGATCCAAAAATAGTTAAAACCACTTATATACATAATTTCTATTAAGATTTCAAACATTAAATTATAAAAGTGATTAGCATTTTCTTGTCGTTAATATTAATGGCATAAAATTAACAACTAAATCGAGGAGTTTTACTGCTTCAAAGGTATCATTTTAGTGTCATATATTACAACAGCGCTATGAAGACAGCTAAACATCAAGCAAGTGTTAAAATGCAATTATGCATATGATAGTACTTTAACAGTGGACATTATTTTCACATTACAGACCCCGTGTTATTACTCCTTCAATATTTACATAAATATTTTGGTTTCATGCAGGTTAAGTGTATAATTAAAATACTTTTCTAGTAGGATTATTTTAATTAATTAATTTATGCTGTTTTGTTCTTTCTTAAGTTGTGTCGTGTTTTGTGTTAACGAGATTTTATGAAGTTGATTCTAAAATTAAAAAAAAATGTTATCTTTATACTTTCCGCTACTAAATATTATTTATTAATGTTGAATGTTTAATTTATTTTGATCCAAGCATAAAAAAGCGTAGGTTATTGATTTTTTTGAACTTGAACCAATAAAATTAACACTAAAATGGTTATATTATGTTAATTACTTGACTCCGGGACGAATTTTTGTATTCATTATTTGAATTTACCGCCTAAATGCACCTGCAACCTGCCATATTTAAAAAAATTTTTTTTTTGCTTAACAAAAGAATGTCAAATGCAAATTTTGAATTTTGCCGCCTTTTATAAAGACAACGTAGCCAAATTACTAACAAAGGAATAAATGTAATAAAGAGATATTTTTGATTTGAAATTATGAATAATTTTTAAAAACTAAGTAGAGAGCATGTTGGAGCAATTAGGGAGCAATTGATTGACCATAAGAATTATTATAAAAAACGTTTCGTTTTTGAAAAATACCATATAACAATTTTTGTTTTGTTTAGTTAATAACATTTGTTTAAATGTTTTTAGAATTGGAGCAATTTCAGATACATGAGGAGCAATTAAGGAGCAATTTTTTGACTTATACAAAACATTGACATATTGCATACTTATTAATGCAGTTTTACAACAATTAAAGTGAGAAATTTAAATTTGAATTTTGACTTAAAAATATTAATAATTTTGAAAAACTAAGTAGAGAGCATTTTGGAGCAATTAGGGAGCAATTGATTGACCATAAGAATTATTACAAAAAACGATTAGTTTTGTCAAAAATACCATATAACAATTATTTTTTTTGTTTAGTTAATAACTTTTGTTTAAATTTTTTTTATAGTTGGAGCAATTTCAGATACATGAGGAGCAATTAAGGAGCAATTTTTTGAGCTAAAAATTTTTGTTGTTTTTCACAAGTCCGCGCTAACTTCCTGACGGTTAATAATTAACTAATAAAATCAACAATTAATAATAAATATTATTATTCTAAATAAATATTACCTAACTGTGGAAATTATGGCGAGTGAAAAAAATTATTAACGTTATTTTTATATAGGTATAGTTTTATAAATAAAAAATTAAATATTTATATGAGCTGCCATTAAATAGCCAAAACGATTAAATATGAGGTCTAAACCTAACGAATTATTAAATTTGTATTGTATTTATTTTTTTTTAAATTATGAAAAACAATCAATAAAACATAACGTAAATAGTTGATTTTAGAAATGTTGATTCAATATATAACGTAAATTAAATATAAAAAAAATATAAACGCTTTATCTCCGAAAGGTTCATAAAATAATGTTGAACACGTCAACAAAAAGAAAGGAAATAAAAAAAATCGTGCAGATGATTTGCAACGACGTACGTTGAAACATCATGTACAGACATGTTTCGAGGTATATGGTCACAACTCGGACTTGCTGGAACTTGCTGCCATACTCGATGGCGGCAGCTGGACATGGCGGAACAATGACTCCGCTCGAAACGGAAGCGGTGTTGCAGATCCGTGTCATGCATACTAGATCAAAATTAACAGCTTGTATTTGTGTATCTCTGTACTGTATGTATACGTATGTACAAGTGTAGGTGCTTATATGGACATACATGGTTGTTTGTTCTGTGTTT
The DNA here is from genome assembly GCA_949319165.1 of Sialis lutaria. NCBI lineage: Eukaryota > Metazoa > Arthropoda > Insecta > Megaloptera > Sialidae > Sialis > Sialis lutaria. Next base: position 4,175,075 of record OX439236.1, read on the forward strand.
TTAAATTTGACTCATATAAGCAGTGGTTTATTTATCATAAGTAGGCTATAGCTTATGGGCTGGTAAAATTCAGCTGTTCTTTTTTTTAATATACGAAATTTAAATGTTTGCAATTACTAAATAATCATATACATAGGGGTATTTGCGACAAAAAGCTGGCCAAAAGTCGTAGTTGCCCATGAAGTAGCTTGATAGACGGATGACAACAGGTCGTAATTTTTTTATTCTTCTTCTCAAGCTTCTTGGAGCGAGTGTTAGTTATTCAACAGTAAAATTTAGGAAGATTTTTTTACGTAATATTGAAGTGTTGCGGTATGGATTGTTTTATAGGAGATTTGAACAATATATTATTTATTATTTAATAATAGTACATTAACCTCGGGTTGCACAAAGCAAAATAATTCACGATTAGTTAATTAGTTGTTTTCAAAGCATTATTACGTAAATTTAAAAAAAAAATCACGGCTATGATACATATTATAAGGTAAAAAATTGTCATAATTGGTGAATTGTTCATTTACAAATTGAGAATAAGTTTAGAATAAACATTAATCGTCTAAAGAAATCTCATAAACTCGAAGAATTTTGTTATACTTTCGTTTGGTTTTTATAAGTGATATTGTAAAGGAAGGACTGTGCTCATTTTTTTTTATTTATGAAAATCGCAACTTATATAAAATATCTTAATTAATTAAGTGTGTAGTATTTTTATTAAAAAAATAATTTTCGTCCATTTGTATGTGCAAATTCTTCGGTTTTTGGAGGCTCAAAAACACGCAGATACACATTATTTTTTAATTTAATTACAATTTTATTAGAAATGACAAAATCGTGACGTAGATCACTTTTATCAAGAGCTTTATGTTTATTTAAAAAAAATATATAGGTACCTAGTACAATTCTTACAATTAGTATAAGCATTAACTCGTTAATCCGTTAATCGTTAATTAACGAAGTTAACAAAATGGTTAACGGATTAACTTTTAAGTTAACTCAAAAAAATGTTAACGCATTTGTTAACTTCCGTTAAATTCAACTTTTAGTCCGTTACATTGGTTGTTTGATGAAAAGTACATAACAAAGTTGTCGAAATAGCTAAAAAAAGGTCTACAAAAATTTTGAATGGTTAACTTTTTAACGGATTAACTTTAACTTTCCTTAAATTTTCGAATTTTCGGTTAACTTTAACTTCCGTTACATTTTCGGAATTTTAATGCTTTGACGGTTAACGAAGTTAACTTTTTTATTAACGGATTAACGATTAACGAAGTTAACTTTTCGATTAACTGTGCCCACCTATGAGTATAAGTAATATTATATGTTGAACTACTGATTGTTCTTTTTCGTGTATTAAATGAATTAAAAGTTATCCCAGATTGAAAATGTCAGAAGATAGATAAAATGCAGCTTTGGTAATTTTATCTATTGGATCGGATACTATATTTTCTAATGTATCCAAACAATTGACGATAAGTATAATTTTAGGAAATAAGATACCACCCTATTCTCTCCACACGATTTTGATTATATTCAAACGGGACCATCTACTAGCCAGACACAACTAACCATAAGTTATGCGTGTGACAAGGATTCATGGGACATACAGACAGACACACACTATTAATCCCAAACCAACAAACAATATTATATTTCCAACAATGATGTAATCATCTAACTTCTAACCTATACTAAAAATCCTACCCAGACAAATCCCATACAATAGCTCTGAAGTAGATATATTCAAAAGATCTGCCGTGCAGATAGTGACGACGTTTAGCAAAACGGCAGTCTTTGGCTCGTATGTAAATTAAACTTCGCTTCTTGATGTCGCGTCCGTATATATGTGTGCATGTGTGTATGTGTGTGTGCATGTGTATGTGTATGTGTGTTTGTCCATCCTCCACGCATCCATCTGTTACAGTCAGTCAGAGTTGCGAGTGACGCGACTACGTTTTACATTTTGTACGCGAAGTTATGACCCCACCCGGGTTTTGCTTTGTGATGTTTTGTCAGAGCCGGGTTGAGGTACATCGTTTGATGTACTGTAAAGGACATAGAATGGACTGAGAAATAACCTCACAAATATGACCACTCTCTTTAAAGAGACAAAGTGAATATGTAGCCAATACCTGTAGGTCTGCAATGACTGTAAACCTGTGACATGACCAATTAGAATTCTAGAAAGAGACAGGTAATGGCTACATATTCGCTTTGTCTCTGTCATACTTTTTCGCCAGTATTTACTTCACAGTTGGATAGTGAATGCTCAGTCCATTTTATAAGTCTACTAGCTGACCCGGCCACGCGTTGCTGTGGTTAACCCAGCGTTTCTCAACCTTTTAGTACTTGCGACCCAATTTTCAATCACAATTCTCATCGCGCCCCCCTTCCCCCCACCCTCATACAAAAAATTTCACTGATAAATAGATCTCAGCTGAATATAAAAAAATGCTTAGAGTGTGAATTTCTAATATTACCTAAATCTTCTTTCGAAAAACTTTCCTCTGCAAGACAGGCCCTAGGGAGTCACTAATAATAATCTTGTGTTAAATTTTATTATTAAATACATTGTGCAGTACTAATACATTCCTATTTATAAGTGTATTATATCTATATCAGTGCAAATGTAAACGTGTATTTTAGTTTTTATTTTTTATTTTGTCAGATTGTATTTTATTGCTTTTCTTTCAGTAAATTAAATACATTTTTTAATAATATATTTTCTCATTTTTTTCTCGATATGCTCGTGCCCTCCATTCAGTTCTATCACGCTCCCCTAGGGGGGCGCACCCCACAGATTGAGAATCGCTGGATTAACCTATACTTTTGCAACATGTGGTGGTTATGCTATATTAAATTGTAGGTTATATGAAACGTTTGGAAGTTTGACATAGCGCCATCTATTGAATACTTACTCAATCCAGTCAACAGATGTCACCATCTGTTAGAATCGTTTGGAGCTAACAGATAAAGACAAATAATTTGCAATAAAATAATATTGCGATCATAAATTGAGATGTAAGCTATCCTATCTTTCAAGTTGGATCAAACTGCACACGGTGTACAAATTTTATTAAAATCGGTTAAGAAGTTTAGGAGTCCATCGCGGAGAAAACAATGTGACACGTAATTTATATATATTAAGATAATATAGTAAAGGGCTCCATAGACGGTTAAACAGTTTGTATGATTCCGGTCTTGTCGTACGATCAATGTCTGATTCTTTAATTCTGGATAGTACATATATGTAAATATTGTGTTTAAATCTTTTTTTTCGAGAACGAGGAAAATGTCAGTTTTATTGTGGTGTTCTCTAATCGCGTTACATCTAAATAAAACGCAGCGTTTACATATAGTCACAATGGTTTCAAATTATGAATAATGAGTCAAGACGTTATGATAAACGGTGATAAAGTATATTAACTTTGAGCAAGACTCCCGAGGAAGCGTAAAAATAGAATTGATATCGTCCCCATCTCGTAAAAATTTTCCAGCCATAATTATTCTGCAGTTATTTGTATAAGCTGCCCATCACACCTACTAAGTAATCAAAATCTCATACTGCATAATTTCTAATGAAGTCGAATTTAAACAAACTGGTAGTGTTTTCTTAGATTGAATAGTCAAATTGATAGAAACCACGTTATTTCAGAAAACAAAAACAGACTTTAGAATAATCATAAATTATAATCTGTATTAACTTTTTTTAAATCAAATTTTGTATAATAAGAAATACCTTAAGATGTATCATAAATCTTAATATATGTATATAAACGTTCATGCATATGTATGTAATCTCATCAGGCCTAAACCACTAGACATATCAAAGCCATATTCACACCAAATATTCGTTTGGTGCTTCGATAAGTTTATAGATTTTTTGAACCCGTTAGGTGGTACTGGGGTCGAGATATTTACGAAAATGTGTCCACTAGAGTACCTACTATTTTTGTTTTGAAACATTTCGTAACCTGACGTAGAATCAAGACTTGGGAACTAATAGTGTTTATAGATACAGTTCCATAGTGTGAATCCCTACTCATTAAAGTCCCTTTATATTTGTACAGATGTTATTTTTAATAGAACTGCGATTACGTCAGTATAGATATTCATAGTATGGAACGTCTAATAAAAATAAAAAACATTTTGTAGACATTATTTTACTTACAGTTAAATGAGATATATTATAATATTTTTCTATTTTCTTTGTTTTTATAGAAAAAAAACTTGATAGCTTAATCATAATTAGCAAATCAACAAAAAGTAGTTTTAGTCACGTTGGCAACTGAAGAATGACATAATCATAACATTAGAAAGTGTTGAAACTATATAAATTACTTTAGTCGTAATTAGACAAAAATAAATTTAAACAATGAACAAATGTAGCAACATTTATTTATTAAAAACAAAAACAATCATTAAAATTATAATTGGACAAAGCAAATGAACTTGTTAAGCTATAATTGCACTGCTCTGTCAAAAGTAATGAGTAATTATAGTTAATTTTGGCTTAAACCACATGAAATCAACATTTCAACAGTTTTGCAAATTTTTATAAAAATTTCAATGATAATAATTAATTCTGAAATAAGTTAGTGTATAAAAACATTACAGATATTTATTTAAAATTCCTCTATCTAAAAGTAATACTTTGTAGCAATGTATGATACCACATCTTAATAAAATAATTTAAAGAAATAAAAAATTGCCGAAAGCATTTTGATAAATAACGAATTGTTGGAAAAACTCGAGTAATTAACTTTATTTAGAAAGTCTAAAGTGTAATTAAATGTAATTAAGTTGGTATAATTGTTTATAAGGCGTCAAGACATAAAGTATCTTGAGCAGTTACTAATGACAGTAATATGTGAAATAATAATTATTTTAAAGCATTTATTATTTAATGAACATGTTAATTAAAATATATTTATAAGAATTGTTGTACTTGTAATAATGAGGGTTAGCAAAATGTGTGCAGAATTACAGCTGCACTTTTTTTTACGTATATTTATTTCAATATATTTCTAGTTGACATATTTATTGAATTTAATTATATAGAAGGAACTATTAAATATTATAATTTATTATTATTGAAATATGTCTTTTTCAACCGTGTCTGCTTATGGTATGTATTGTTTACAACTAAAGAAAAAAAAACTTCATAGGGAAATTAATTATGAAACAGCACGGAAATAAAAAAACCTAAATAATTACAGTTTTTCCATGTACATCCCGAATAGTAAGCGACAACCTATTATTATAAAATATTTCTTACTCTCTGAAACTGTAATAATATAATTTTAGGCTATAATGTTTACAGTTTATCCATCAATTTAAATTGAATATCTGCAATTATTATTGTAGTTTTATGTCCGGTATTATAAAGGACCAAGCAAATTTACAAGTTAACTAGAGCACTCATAAATGAGGTTATTAATTTTGTTATAATATCTATGAATTAGCTACGAAATTTAGAGCAGTGATACTTCAACGTATTGTAAAACAGTTGGCGACTCTGACCGTATAAAATAATTTTTATAATAGCACCGATGTTTTAAAACCGTTGGTGCGAAATCTGTCAAAGTTATCAAAAAACTCCAAGAGAACTGTCATATAAGTTTGATATCTCATTTGAGAGTGCTAGCAATCTTGCAAATTTGCTAGCCCCTTTATAATACCGGACATTAGACTGTAAAAAAAATTTATAATGATAAGTTGTCGCTTATTATCCGGGATGTACAGGAAAAAACTGTAATTCTTCAGGTTTATTTTTTCCCGTGAAAATATAATATTTAATTGAATTTTAAAACACTAACACCAACATGAAGGAGCTGTCGAAAGAGGATAATGCCAGCAACATATCGTCGCTTATGCACCGCTCATGTCATTTTGACCAACTTTACAGGAGAGCGAAAAAATAGTGTATGTTTTATATAGGCTACCGGCTTGCACGCTGTCACTATTTTTTTTAATTTTGGTCTCTTATTGACCGAAACTTCTAGAATGTGACTGGTAGATCGTCGCGCAATGAATAGCTCTATCCAATGACATTCAAAGTAAAAACCACTAATTTTCGACTTGAGCAGTGTTGTTAGATAAGCGACGATATGTAAAAAAATTTGGAAGCACGACGTTTTAGAGAAAACAATAGGCCGATCAAACAATGCATTAAAATATTACTGATTTTTTTATGAGCGCAATGAAAAGTTAAAAAAAAATCGTTTAATAATACGGTACTCTATATTTTAACAAATATTTCAATAGTTATTGAACACAATAAATAAAATAAAACGCATTAATGTATTTTAGCTAATCGCTTCCTTTTGTGAAACTTATATCCAGATGTCTCAAATATAATATACACATTACAAAACTACCGATATTTAAATATATAATAGTAATTTGAAAACAATAAACCCATTTAAATCACTTAATATCGTTTACTATTCTTCCCATAGGCACAAAAAACGACAAAATGCAAGCTGACCGTAGCTAGCCAATGACTACTTTCGGTGTTTTTTATACACACACATATTGAATCGGGATAAACTGTTGTATGCCTTAGGAAAGGCAGCTGGTATAAAACTGAATAAGGAAGTGTAAGATAAAAAATAGTTTTTTATCTTACAGAAAGGAAACTAAATTGATATGCAAATTTTTAATGAAATACTTTAAGAGTTATTAAATACAATTGAAAATAACGCATGCATCTTAAAAAATGTGCATGTGGGTATTATAATCAATTTATCTCGACTGTTTTTTTTGTAGCAATTACTATGCTTTTTTTTCAATTTTGTTTAGTCATTTATCCCCATTTGTTCCTGTTATTAAAAACTGCACGACATAAATTAATTTATATACGCAGACATATCAGATAATTATATATTATAATATACATAGGTCTGAAATATTAGTTTCATTAATGACCCCTTATTTTATTATTATTTATATCATGTAATAGTTTTGTATTTTTTTTATAAATAATAATATATACGAACTTTTTTAGAATAATGGCAAAACGATAGGATGTGAATTGTTATATTAAAAAACAAAGAGTTATATATTATCAAGCGTTCTAAAAAATTGCCCATAGAAAAAGATAATTTCTAAAAAAGTATATAATTTGAAAACTTACATATTATTATATATTATATTTACACTATACTCTGTTTCATTTAAGTTTGCAATGGTTTTGGCGGGAATTTGACGGTACCTACACTGGAAAAAAAGTATTACAGTTTCCCTGTAGATCCTGGAGAGTAAACGACAACTTATCATTATACAATATTTTTACAGTGAAACTGTAATAACTTTTATAATAATATAATGGATATACTGCAAATATAATTGCCTAAAAGTGTATTATTAGTACAGGGAAGAACTGTAATTTTTCAGGTTTATTTTTTCCGTGTAAGAATAGTGAATTGTACCGTCAAATCCCCCGGCAACCACTGCAAACTTAAATGAAACAGACTACAGGGTGTCCCATTTTAATCTATCACCCCCCTAATTTTTTTTATCTATCAATTAAATCAAAAAATTCTTCAAATAAAAGTTGTTTGGTTTTGAGGGGGACCCAAAATGGCGTTATTAATATTTTATTTTTTGGACGTCTTCATGGTCAAATAGGCCCAACTTTTTTTTTTTCAAATGGAAACTTATATTTTTTATTACAATATCTTATTGTTTGGAAAAAAACAAGTAGCTTTTGTTTCAAAAAAAATTTTGTATGACACCATTTTTTTTAATATTAAACAAAATAATTTTAGATTTTAGTTTTTTAATAATTATTTACTCGAAACCCATTAACTTTAGAGGAAAAATGTAAAAAACAAAAAATGTTTTTTTTTAATCTGATATAACTAGAAAAATTATATCAGGATTTTTTGTTAACTTTTGCTCTTCAAAATATTAAAGCAAATAAAAAATAAAATAAAAAAATCTGAAATAATTTTCCTAGTTATATCATATTAAAATAAACATTTTTTGTTTCTTTCACTTTTCCTCTAAAGTTAATGGGTTTTGAGTAAAAAATTAGTAAAAATCTAAAATCTAAAATGATTTTGTTGAATATTAAAAAAAATTAAGTCATACAAAAAATTTTTTGAAACAAAAGCTACTTGTTTTTTTCCAAACAATAAGATATTGTAATAAAAAATATAGGTTTCCATTTGAAAAAAAAAGTTGGGCGTATTTGACCATGAAGGCGTCCAAACAATAAAAAATTAATAACGCCATTTTGGGTCCCCTTCAAAACCAAACAACTTTTATTTGAAGCATTTTTTGATTTAATTGATAGATAAAAAAAATTAGGGGGGTGATAGATTAAAATGGGACAACCTGTATACATAGACCAGTATCTTTTTCTTTGCTGAACTGACAAATATATATTTTTTGTTTCATATTATTAATAAAAAAAATCCTTTTATTATTTAATTATGATATTACTATCTAAAGTCAATTATATGTATATAAATTCATAAAAAGTCTTTAGTAGATCTATTATTATACATGTTATCTTTATACATAAATTTTTTGTGAAGACATGACTTGCATCATTGATTATAATTATTATAGTTCAATATATATATTTTTATTTGTATTCTTCTTCTCCAGTGCGCTTTTTGTCAGCTGGATCGTCTCTTTTTATTTGTATTCCATATGTGATTGATATTAAAAAATATGATTCGGTGGTACTGCGCTGGAAAAAAATAATAAAACCTTTAATTAACAGTGCAGTTTTGATGCGTTTAGGTAAATTTTTTAAGTCAGCTGTGCAAATAGTTATATTAATATTATATAATTAATAATTTTCCTATAGTTAGAATAAAATTATAATACTCATAAAAATAGATAATTTCTTACTAAATACAAGCTGACAGAACCCAGTGTTACCCTATATAACACTTATGAGATTTTTCACAAAAGTTTATTACATAATATCGTATCACGAGCGTGACCCGCCCATCCTAGATCATGCGTGAGTAAAAAACACAACCCGTATGCGTGCGTGATTGTGATATTATACTGGTATTTTTGCGGTAATCATAAGTGACTAAAAATATTTTATTCGTGATCGTGAGCAAAAATTATTCACGCTTGATTTATTTATTTTTAATTAATCGCTCGGTCCTAATACATTTGACTAAAACTAGTAATAGTTTCTAATTCAGGACGATTCTTTGCAAAACAAAATACCTTTAAAAATAATATATAATAATGGCCGGTTTTATATGGTTTCTGGTTGCTTGATTAAAAACTTTAATGTCATCTATTTCAGCTACAAAGTATTTTACACACATATACTGTATAATTGCCTTTTTAATAGAGCTAATAAAGCTGCCTGCTAAAGTTAGGCTTTTGTAATTCAAGATCGTAATCGTATTTTAAGGTCAGTAAATAAGGTTTGTAGTGTAATGGAAAATATTGTGTTGGTATATAGTTAGTGCTTTGTTACATTAAACTTAAATTTTTATGTGTATGTTGTGTATAGTGTATACCTTAGTGTAAATTGATTTTTAAAAGTTTCCAATTAGTTAATTTCTTTTGAATGTATATAATATATAATTACCAAGTTAAAATATTTTAAATTATTTATCTAAATGTATCTCAATACTTCGTTAAGTAATTTTTTAATTACATACACTTTAAAATAGGGGGAACATTATGAAAACAGAAAATACTAACTTAATTTTATTCTTCACGACTTTAAACGATTCATGTACCTTTTACAAAGAATTTGCTCTCGAAAAAGGCAAAATAAACACTTTCTGTGAGGTATTAAATATAAATGACAACATACTGTCAGTTCTAATCTAATTGTATGGTTTCTATAAATAAGTTGAAATCAGCGATCTAAAATCAGTGGAAATTGTGTACCTCACAAATTACATAGCATTTATATTACTAACCATTTATTGTCACTGCTAGAAAATCTCGAGAAAATTCATAACGATTTGACACCTCGCAGAAAGCATTAACTTAGCTTTTGATCTAGATCAATTTCTTTAAAATACCCAGCATAACGGCAATTTTCTGTGTGACGCACACGACTTTAACACAAACGTGTTACTTAAGGGGGATAGCCACTGTGACGGGTAAAAAACTTGTCAATGTTTGGGAATTTTTTTCACAGATATAACTAATTATTTTTGAATCAGGTAAAGGGCATTTTATTAAGTATATATTCAACTTATTTAATATAAATTTTTATTCAAAAATATTAAATATTTACAAAGTTATGAGCCTCGATGCGACGACCAAAAAAAATATTTTTGTCTATGGTCGACTCGAAACGAGAAATGTTGTATTAAAAAATTAATAAAAATTTTATCAATATCTATATGAATGTAGCTATCGTTGCACGTAGCCGTTTTTTTTTTATTTTATTTTTTCCAAAATGGCGATCGTTTGAAATTTTTTTTCATTTTTAAGACCTATAAAAATCGGCTACGTGCAACGATAGCTACTACAATTACGAAAATTATTAAAAAAAAATTGAAATCGGTTTATTAGTCTTTGAGGAATCATGTCGACCAGGTCGAAAAATGTCATTCCCGAGATAAACGTGTTTAATGTTTTTGTTGTCATAACTGGCTGTGCTACCTCGTCTCACTAAATTAACTGTAACTCCGTCAATTTTCAAAATTTAAACTCAATTTTTTGTATACATATTTATGAATATGTAAACTTAAAAAAAATCTAAGAAAAAAAAATATATATTTTTTTTCCGTCACAGTTGTCATCCCCCTGTTTTTATTATGGCATAACCGGCCGCGCTACCTCGTCTTACTAAATTGACTATAATTCCGTCAATTTTCGGAATTCAAATTCAATTTTTTGTATACATATTTATGAATATGTATACTTCAAAAAAATGTACAAAAAATTTTTTTTTTCTTTTTTTCCGTCACAGTGGCTATCCCCCTTAATACTTAAATGCACATACACAGAAAAAAAAACTGTATTGGACCAAGAAAACCTTGTTTTGTATATAACGAAAACAATATTTTCTTAATATAAGAAACATACTCTTTATCCAACTACGTTATTCCTTCGTTCAAGAATACTATAGTTAGTTTAAGAGATTATTGCTTATCTTAAGAAAATATTGTTTTCGTTATATACAAAACAAGGTTTACTTGGTTTGACAAATCCATTCTACCAGTGTAGTCTTTGTATAACAATTAATAAATATGGAAAGTTTTATTATTTCTATTTCCTTAGATATTATATTGTAACACTACATCAACAGTAATTTTCTCGCGGAAAAATATATTCTATAATTAAATTATCGGTGCTAAAACAAATAAAAATTATACATGACGCACGGGACTCAGAGAAATAATAATATACTATTGCTTCACAAAGATGTATTTTTTTCAGTATTTTCTGTGATTGAACTGAAATCTTATGTGAAAACTATAATTGAAATTTATTAAAAAAACCTGAGCATAAACTATAAATGTAAATAAATAAAGAGACTATTGTATTATTATTTTTAATACAATCGAAATCAATTATAACGACATCGAAGGGACCAGTCATATTAGGTCGTAAAATTTGATAGTCGAAAAAACCGGTAAAAACGCAAATATAAGATTCAGTCGAACTTTTATTTTGAGTTGTTAAAACCGATATGTTACACTGCCGTGCAAAAGTCTTTGGACACATGTTGTTTTGAATGTAAATATACAGATTTCAGTCAATAAAAATCTCTAAAATAGCGAAAAGAATATGTTTACTCGCAGTCAAAATAGTAAAAAAACAATTTCTCGTTAGCTTGAAAGACACTGTGCGTCAATACTTTCAACTTGAGTAAACCTGACCTTTTAGACATATAATTCAAACATTTTCCTTAACATGGAAAATTTTAAATGCTGTATTTGAGATATGCTTGGATTATTACAAAAGTTGTAGTTAAGTACTCTTATCAACATTTAAGTTTTTTTCAACCATTTTTCTAGTTTTATATTTACAATACGCAAAAAAATTAGTGTCCAAAGTTTTTTGCACGAGTGTGTATATTAAGGGGTTAGGTGTACTCAGAATTTTCAAGAAATCGATTTTTGTTTTTTGCATTTTTGGAAGCTACTACAACGGCTGAAGAACTATTTTATGGCCCAGGAATAGTTGACTCGGTGTAAGTAATTAAATAATACGTATATTACTTTACGTAAATTGAGTGTAAAACTTTAAATGCGTTTTCTCAAAACTATGTTTTTTGAACTGGTGACCACTGTAGCTCGAAAACCGCTCGGTAGATTTTAATGAAATTTATACAGCTTTTTGAAAACATGAAAAACTAGTGCCTGATCGAAGGATTTTTTTTGTTTTTTAAATTTCGATTTGTTATAAACAATTAACTGTTGGTTTTTTTACCGAAAATCTTGAAAAAAATTTCCTGAGGCTGCCATTTTGTTAATTTAAGAAAGAAAAAAAAAGCTTCGATCAGGCACTAGATTATCTATTAGTAAAACTAATTTTTTTTGTCCGATTGAATTTGGATGAATCTCCAAGGATAAGTGATGGTCACCGCAAGGAGCTTCGGTTGGAACTGGATCAACACAAACAGCCATTACTTTTAAACTTATTATTTTTTTTTTTTAAATTTCTGTCAAGTCAAGTCGAAACCTTATTTAATGATGCTATGTTTTTACTTTTATAAAATAAAATAATTTATTGGCAAAAAAAAAATTATTTAAAATTGTCATTTTTTCATGTCTCTGACTACACCTAACCCCTTAACCGAAGTCGTTATAACCAGTTTCGACTGGTTATAACGAAATGAAATAATATAATTGAAAGTTAATTTGGTAAAATAGGTACATATTTATAGTGACCGACCGAAGGTTCGGTTTCGGTTTCGGTTTCGGCTAGTTTCGGCCTAAATTACGTGTTTCGGCCAAGTTTCGGTTTCGGCCATAAAATGGCCGAAACTTTCGGCTTAGCCGAAACTGTGAATCACGTCTTTTTTATGAACAATATGATATTTTTATACATGTTTGTTTTATTTTTTACATAACTTTTTTGTTTAATAATTAAATCCATCTTCTGCGCAGTATTTTTTTCACAATTTTTCCGGAAAATCGTCATTTTTTCTGTGTATCGTACGGTTTTTCGTGAATATCACGGCTTTTACTTGATCAATATCGACCAAAATACATAAATAGAATCACTTGTAAAAAACCCCTCTATTGAAATGTGTGGGAAGGGGCGTGGAAAAATATAACTTTTAATATCTAACCGAAAAAAAAATACAAACAGATTGTTGTTTCTCTCAATTACTTTGCACCAAATAAGAATATTTTGATGAAAATTAGAGATAATGTACTTCTTATGATCGTTAATAAACCTACCAATATTGATTTTAAAATATAAAAAATTAACGCCAAAACTTAAAAAAAATTGTTTGACATCTTTGTCTAACTAATTTGTTTATCTCAAATTGTAGGGTTTTTAATGCTCCTTCAAATGTTTATAAACGTGCATATACAGGTATCCCATTTTAATATATCAACCCCCCCCCCAATTTGTTTTATCTATCAATTAAATAAAAAAATGCTTCAAATAAAAGTTGTTTGGTTTTGAAGAGAACCCGAAATGGCGTTATTAATTTTTGATTTTTTGGACGTCTTCATGGTCAAATAGGCCCAACATTTTTTTTTCAAATGGAAACTTATACTTTTATTACGGTATCTTGTTGTTTGGAAAAAAACAAGCAGCTTTTATTTTAAGAAAATTTTTATATGACTTCATTTTTTTAAATATTTAACAAAATAATTTTAGATATTCACTAATTTTTTACTCGAAACCCATTAACTTTAGAGGAAAATTGTAAAAAAAAAAACAAAAAATGTTTATTTTAATCTGATGTAACTATAAAAATGATTTCAGATTAAAAAAAAAAATTTTGCATTAATATTTTGAAGAGCAAAAGTTATAAAAAAAATCTGATATAATTTTCCTAATAATTTCAGATTAAAATAAAATGGAAGAAAAAAGTTATTTACGTTTTTCTGATATTTTTCGGATTTTTGCCGTAAATAATTTTTCCCCGATTAACGTTCGTTATTGTTCAAAACAAATTACAAAATTTAAAATCTAGTTGAAAGAGGAGTGTTTGAAACAAATTAAAATATATATTAGTAAACCCCCCAAAAATTAAGAATTTTACTAATTTCACCCGCAAAAATTAATTATACCGTGCGGAAGACGGATTTATCCATAATCTTAGATAGGGATTTTTTTTAAACCAAAAACTCGCTGTAAGTAGAGATTTTTCTATGACCGCACTATAAGTAAACTTGTTTCAAAAAAATTTTGTAAAAAGTTTCGGTTTCGGTTTCGGTTTCGGCCGAAACTGAGATGAAAACCGAAATTCGGTTTCGGTTTCGGTTTCGGCTCAAAAATCGTTTTCGGTCGGTCACTACATATTTATACATTACATATGTAAATTTTACTATTTTACACATCTATAATGATACCATCCATGTAACTAATGGAACTATTTAAAATTCTTATACATAAAAAATTAACAATCAATTATTTTTATATATTATTTCAACCACAACTGCGAAAACATAAATATCTACCTTTTTTAATTAATCGTATTATAAAATGACATTTAACAGCACAATTAAAAATATTCATGTTGTAGATAGCTTCGAATTTATAGATCAATATTATAAATTCAATAATGCCTCCCTAATGATGTTCAGTAATTTAAATTTTTGATTTGTTAGACTTTTATTTATACTTTTGTATGTGGATCGTAAAATCAATTTGCTATTAGAGAATATTTATGAATATATAATTTAGTTGTGTGTAAGATGTTAAACGTTATAATGTCAATGAATTATTTTTAATAGTAAATGTTATTTATGTTTCAAATAACGTAGTATATAGTAATGGAATCTGTTATACACTAAAGTACTCAAGTATTAACTGACTCATTTTGAGATACCTATATCAACGTTATTGATGCGCACGAAGGAAAATAGATTTGTAATTTTGTTACATTTCTTTTTATTGGAAAAAAGTAATTTGTTGCGTTTGGTTGGTTAATTAATTATATACATAACCATTCTTTCTTCAACCAAACCAAAGATTTTTTGTAGTAAG
Organism: Sialis lutaria; assembly: GCA_949319165.1. Lineage (NCBI taxonomy): Eukaryota > Metazoa > Arthropoda > Insecta > Megaloptera > Sialidae > Sialis > Sialis lutaria. Next base: position 4,190,198 of record OX439236.1, read on the forward strand.
TATAGAGTGAGTATTATGAGATATTTTCTATAATTTATTTTTAATGTAACTGCATTCATAACTCAAAAATGATATTTGTGTGAGTTGAAACATTAGTGTATAATTGTATCCAATTTCATAAATTGTAGGTTGGGTATTTTGTCAATATAATTAATAAAAAAAAAAATATAGTGTTTTGTTATGGTGAAGATAAAATATTAGTAATTATGAAACAGCGTCAATAAATTATTTTTTATTTCATATTAAAATACCTAATCATACACATGTTAAGATTTAAATGTTATTACATTACGAAAAATTATAATTAACACTGAGGTAATATAATTATAATATAAATATTGAGATGATAGTTATATTCTGTAATATAATATATAGTACAAATGCAAACAGAAAAATAATTATATAGGATGAGTTATTTGGCATTATCTTGAAGACCCCAATCAAATGGCTATAAATTACCTATCATATAACTTATTGTTAGTGGAGGGATTTAAGGTTATCTGAAGGTCAATTTTTTTTCGTTTTGTAACATTTTTTTTCTATTAAAAAAAAATTATCAAAAATTTCTAAAAGCTTTCTCGCATTAAAATAAGAATTTTTATTTTCTAAAAATGTTTCTGTAAAATCAATACCTTATGAAACAAAAAATCTTAAAAATTGGAAAGAGTTTTTTTTGCAATTTTTCGTAAGTAAAGAAGAAAAAAAATCCTACAAAAGTTGCTTCTTTTTTTGCAAATAACGAATTTGATTAAGCCGTCAAATGATAAAACATTTATGTGAAACTTTTTTCTAAATTATTAATTTTATTTAAGTTATTCGAGTTTGTCAAAATAACTATAAGAAAATAATTTCCGCTAATTTAAAAATATTAATTTGTTTTTGTAATAGGTATACCTACATCGAACAAATCATCCCGAGTAAAAATTTTTATATATAATTGTATATAATTATATATAATTATATACAATTATATCGGAGATTTGGCCCGATATAATTGTATATAATTATATACAATTATATATAATTGTATATAATTATATAGAAATGTATATAATTGTATATAATTATATATAATTATATATATATATATATCTATATAATTATATACAATTATATATAATTATATAAAATTGTATATAAATATTTTTTAATCGATTATACATCCTGGAGTCCCCCCCCCCCTAAACGGGAATGTATTAATTACACAGTAAATCACAGCTCTTTTTAGCAGATAGTATATATAACTATTACATATATAAAGTACTCGGATATTATTGAATCATTTTAAAAAAAATAATCTAGATGCGTATTAAGTAATATTTGAGGCCCATATTGTTGAAATAAAAATTTACAATAATTGACCGTTTAGGGGGGGGGGGACTCCAGGATGTATAATAGATTAAAAAATATTTATATACAATTTTATATAATTATATAGATATATATATATAATTATATACAATTGTATATAATTATATATAATTATATACAATATATATATTTATTATATATATACAATTATATATAATTGTATATAATTATATACAATTATATATAAAAATTTTTACTCGGGATATTACCTGCTTCTAGTTTTAATGTGGCAAGTAACAAATACCTTAAGATAAAATTATTGAATGAAATATACAAACAAGGGGCAGAATTAAATTCTAAAGTAATGTCGTATTGTTTTCTATAAGAACTTAAGAACACATGTTTAAAACATAAGTACCTTGGGTTTTTGTTATTTTTAACGTAGTAGCTGTTTGTATGGCCATACATAATTTTAAATCACACTTGTTATGTATGACTAATGTTTCACAAATCATAACTAATTTTACTAAAAAGAAAATAGCGTTTACTGGAATAATACTAGACAGTTAAGAGGCTCTTAAATCGTTTGACTTACTGTTGGATAACACGTACGGATTTTTTTCACTAATAAGAGACAGGGGTGGAATTTACATTTTAATTTTTTTATTATTTAATTTGTTTTATAAAAAATTACACGTTATATCTACAATTTGAGATAAAAAAATATTTCTGATGGTTTGTCCAATATTTTTTTATTTTAGTTAATTTTTGGCTACATTTTATAATATTAAAAAAAAAACTTGCTAGATTTATTTGACATCATACGAAGAACATTTTTTCCAATATTTATCAAAATATTCTTATTTTTTTGCAAAGTTATTGAGAAAAATGAAAAATCTGTTATAAGCGCGTTGTCTATCTTTTTTTGAGGTTGTAAATTAAATAAGAGTATTCTGGAACTCACAGATCGATAGATCTCTTATATATTTTTTGTCGAAATACATATTCGTAAAAAAACGAGGAAAAACTGACGATTTTCCTGAAAAACCATGAAAAAGTACCGCGCGGAAAACGGATTAATCCACAAACTCAGATATGCACTTCTTTTGAGCCTTAGTACATTTTTAAACCGTAAAATCGCTATAAGGACAAATTGTTATATTAAATAAAAAAAAATCGGTTATATGACTCCACTCTTTCTAAGAAAAAATATATCCTCAAAACACTAAAAAGTATATAAATAAAATAAAATAATTCAATTATTTTTTCTTTGTTAAAAAGTTTTTTATTGGCTTCAAAAACTGTTAAATTTAATTATTGTATACTATATACTTTTTCCCCCTTTTGTGTGGCGTATCTTGAAAATTCATGGTCAGATTTTGATAAAATTTATATGGGACCACCTTAGAAGTATATTCTTTATAAAACAAATAAAATTAACCTAATGCATATTTGTCGAAGTTATTCCCAAAAATACATAATAAAATAAATACAGCCAAATTGAGAACCTTCTCCTTTTCTGAACTCAGTTAAAAATATATATGCACTATCTTAAGTCAAAGATAAATTATAATTTAAAGTAAACATTGAATATATCATCTCTCAACAGTTATTTCTAACATTTATGTTATTTATACCACCATATTCCACGTGCCTAATGCACTCCCGCTTACCCATACGTAAAGCCATTACAAAATAATTGAATTTTACACATTAACCAAGTACATACCTATAAAATAGAATGTTAAACAATAAATAAAACCATGACAACACAACATTTATATTTCCTGAAACACAAGATAAAATACTGCCTGGGGTAACCTATGTTCTATAGTGTGTGTGTGTACCGTGGTTTCTGCGCGATAGACAATATTTCATAAAATTAACAACACTTGTAGTTGGGTTTTTATCTTTGTGTTTGTTGGTGGCTTACCTTATTTCAATTGGTTCTAAACAGTTTCTTCGATATTATCTACAAACTTATAAACATTAATATAGTAGTTAATGATACCTATCACGTATTTTTAGAGAATATGGAGGGGGGGGCAGAGAAAGCTATATGTATTAAGGATCCTTCATTTTTTGTTGATTTAAAAAATATCGTTCTACCTAGGGTTGCCATCCATCCTCTTTTCCCCGGACTCTTCGCGCTTTATTTTAAGATTAATAAATTTCAGATAGAAAAACCTAAAAAAGGTCTTCAAGAACAAAAATCTATGTTTTTTCATTTCTTTTCAATGTGTCCTCTTTTTGTCCTCTCTTTTTAATGAGCTTGTCCTCTTTTCTCATTTTAACTATCTGGAACCCTAGTTCCACCCAGTAATTGAAAAAGTAATTAAAAGAAATCAAATTATGACGTTTCATTCCGGTTTCTGTAAAATACCGTATACACCGCCAATAATTTCATTATGTTCAATTATTGTTTTTTACTTTCAAGCAGTCTGAATACGTTTGCAGTACTGCCAACCCACATTGCTTTAGTTTTTTTAGTTGTCAATTTTCATATTGATTCCGTTTGAATCCGGTAAACGTCATTTAGATTGAAAATTTGCTATATCTAGTACGTTCAGATTCCGGAATAAAACAGAATGGTATTTCATTTCCGATATGACATTTTTAGTATCTCTGGTTTACAATGTTTTATTATTAATGCTTTGCCTGATGATATCTCGAGATGATGTTATTAAGTGGGATAGTGTGAAAGAGCTAGATGGTGTTTTATTTTTTTATAAAAATTAATTTACTTCTTTTAACTCATGACGGTGTTTGTTGCAATTCAACTTTATAGCATTATAAAGGTTTATTGTACTCATATATTTGTTGTTTTGCAACTTTGTTTCAATTTCGTAGGCGTATATAAGATTTGTATCTATGTATGTTGAAAATTTATAACAAAATTTTGTATTGCATACATATTAAAAATATACTATATTTAAAACAATAATTTCAGGTACTTGTGCCTTATTTCGTAGATTTTTAACGTTTTTGAGTATTATTAAAAAAATATAATTAATTATAATAAATAATTTTTTTCGTTATCAGTTATATTCAAAAACATTCAAAATTTACGAACAAATGACATAAAAATCGGAAACTATTGTTTTAAATATTTTAATCATTTGTTTGCATTTTATTAAATCTTCTATTATCATAATTTTATTCTTCTATTAATTTTATATTCTAACATGTTTTCTAACAATTTTACCATTATACATGTACAACACTTTTATAAAGAAAACATTCTCAGCTATAAAATTCAATAATAATATACATTATTCCATTAAAAAAAGTTGTATTTCATTATATCACTGAAATTTGACAATTGTTTTTTTTTGACACCGCCATTATTCATCCCGGAAAAAATAAAGATTCTTTGCTCATTTAACTGATCTTTTAGCTCCAATAATAATAAAGTTTGCAATGATCACTCGGTTCCCGCGAACATCCTGTATACTTTAAAAAAAAACACTGAAAATTTAATTAAAATAAGTAAACAGAATTAAGGTGGTTAAAAAATAATGATTACAATTATTTATATCTTATGCCTATGTATAATAAGAGTAAAATAATAAAAACGTTAATAAAAAAAATCATACCAACACTACTTCATCAATAAATTTTATTTATCATATTTTTCTCAACCCTGCTTAGCAAAACTACAAACCTATAACGCATGCTAAATCAGCCATTATATTTATTTCTGCTAACATCCGTTGGATGTCGCCATATGTACTACCTGCTCACCCAACTTATAACGTAAGTTATAAATAATAGTACGATGGTTTATTTCTTCTGGCAACAAATTTTTAAAAATGAATCCAAATTTAGAATCACTCACTTATGTTTTGAAATACAGCGTTTCGTAATTTATTAAATTAGTGTCTTTATTAATTATAAAGTCTTTCCTGTTTTATAATTAGATTTTATTTCGTATGGGCTTTATTTTTGTTTTCGTGTAGTATTTTTCATTATCCTTATTTTATAAATATTTTATGTATTAGGCATTACTTTTTTTTAATTTTCATAAATTCTATTTAACCTTTTCGTGACTGCCGTATTTATAAATGATATATTTTATAATAGATTAAATACTTTTAACCCTTTGTTGCCGGATTTATTTATTTTTTGAAGATCTGTATGCTTGTAGCATCCATGTAAAACCACTAGGAAACTAGAAATAAATTATTTGATAAGTGGTTTCACTGTGATACCACTAGTCAACAAAGGGTTAACGGGTGCGTGGCTTTTTCTGTACATTTTTAATTATATGTAAGTAATTATTTATTAATTTCATATTCATTTTTCGATCCAATAAAATTAAAAATTATTAGATAAATAAAAACACAATTTTACTGTTTATTTTATAATTTATTTATAGACACCTTTTATAATTAAGTTAGTATTTGTTCTAAGTATAGGGTTTCAAATAGAAACCAGCATTAAAAATTATTAATCGTGTACAGCGTGGTCGAAAAATGTACAATAAGTTGTGCAAAATAGTAATAAATTGAAAAATATAAGTAAGAATTACATGACAACGAATATGTCTGATATAACCTAAACTATACACAAAATTCCTATAAAGATAGTTAAGCTTAACCCTTTCAGGGCGGTTTAGGATTATCATCAAAATGAAATATAAATCTTGAATTATATTCGACACAAAAAAGTAAATTTTGTACAAGGTAACTAAAAGTTTTAAACTTAAATCGGGTTTATGTAAAAAAAATCGTTATTTAATAATAATCAAAAAAATAAAAATCGAGAATCAGGGGTCAGAAGTTTACCCATGACTCATAGTGCCATTTTATATACACTGATTGTCACAATTAGTGGGACACTTTTTCAATGTAACACAGTTTTGTTAAAAAATGACATATTAATATGAAAATTCAGAGAAATCATTAATGAAATGTTGATTTAAAGCTTCAAAAGTTACAGCTTTGTCTCTTCAACAACAGGGGGTGTGCAACCCTTACAGTGGTGAAAATTGGAAAATGGCATTTTCAAGTATTGAAAAAAAAGTTTAAAAAGTGATTATTTCAAAATAAAACTAAAATTCAGAATAATTATTATCTGTATAACTTCTTTGCACCCTTAAGGTACTATCTCATTAATTTTAAAAACATTATATTCTATTTACTTTTTGGTATCACCCCCTAAGCTTAGGTCAACAAAAATATAGGAAGATATGAAGCAAATTTAAAAAATGTTTCATAATTCGTTTAAAAAATCACAGTTAAAATAAATTTACAATTTCAATAAAATCCAATTATTTTTAATATTTTTTCTACCCTTAATTATTTCAACCCCATTACATTATAATTAATTCAAAAGACATAGGTAAAGATACAATTGTGAAATTTACAAAATGGTTAATAAACTTTGTATACAATGGTATCGTGTATTAAAAAACACAAATAAGTTATTAGGGTAGGCATTAACCCTTAAATACTAAACCACCCCCAATATTAAGGTAAACGATTGAATTCAAGTATTATTTTATAAAAAATCAATGAAAGCGGTTATTCAACGATCTTCGTGAAAATTTTGTGCACGAAAACTCACCCCTACAGATTTAGCTACCCTTAATTGAAAAAATATATACTTTTTTTAAATCATCATATCTAAAAATTCACCGTAAATTTTTTTCTATACTTTTGTGAAATAAAAGACCCATATTTGGTCTTTCATCGCCGGTAAAATTAAAACAATACAATATCTGGAACAACTCTAAAAAAACATTTGTTTTAAAATTAAAATAGTTTTTATGCCAATTTATATTGAAATTATAGGTAACTATGGATATTTATGGACATTTTACTAGTTATTTTCAAGTTTGGATAAAATTAATTTAATCGTTCGGAGACGTTCCTAAAAGAAGATTGTTTTAATTTTACCGGTGATGAAAGACCAAATATGGGTCTTTTATTTCACAAAAGTATAGAAAAAAAATTACGGTGAATTTTTAGATATGATGATTTAAAAAAAGTATATATTTTTTCAATTAAGGGTAGCTAAATCTGTAGGGGTGAGTTTTCGTGCACAAAATTTTCACGAAGATCGTTGAATAACTGCTTTCATTGATTTTTTATAAAATAATACTTGAATTCAATCTTTTACCTTCTTATTGGGGGTGGTTTAGTATTTAAGGGTTAATGCCTACCCTAATAACTTATTTGTGTTTTTTAATACACAATACCATTGTATACAAAGTTTATTAACTATTTTGTAAATTTCACAATTGTATCTTTACCTATGTCGTTTGAATTAATTATAATGTAATGGGATTGAAATAATTAAGGGTAGAAAAAATATTAAAAATAATTTGATATTGAAATTGTAAATTTATATTAACTGTGATTTTTTTAAACGAATTATGAAACATTTTTTAAATTTGCTTCTTATCTTCCTATATTTTTGTTGACCTAAACTTAGGGGGTGATACCAAAAAGTAAATACAATATAATGTTTTTAAAATTAATGAGATAGTACCTTAAGGGTGCAAATAAGTTATACAGATAATAATTATTCTGAATTTTAGTTATATTTTGGAATAATCATTTTTTAAACTTTTTTTTCAATACTTGAAAATGCAGTTTTCCATTTTTCACAACTCTAAGGGTTGCACACCCCCTGTTGATGAAGAGATAAAGCTGTAACTATTTGGGCTTTGAAACAACACCACATTAATGATTTTTCTGAATTTTCATATTAATATGACATTTTTTAACAAAACTGTGTTACATTGAAAAAGTGTCCCACTAATTGTGACAAGCAGTGTAATACCTTACTGTGTTTATTTTGATTTTATACAAATCAAAGTAGGGTCATTATACTTGTTTACATCGTTGGTACTGTAATTTTATTTATTAACTACCAACATGATTCTGTATAAAACAATACAGCTGATATAATCTATAAGTTGCATCGAAACATTGGCCAAGACATCCATGATTAATAATAAACAGCTGTTTGAAAGCTATTAAGATTTTTCATTTAACTGTGAATACATAACACGTTTCAATACTTTGGTTTGCAACTAAAGTGAGTATATAAAAACGCTATAAAGTTATTTTCGGTCCACACCCTATACATTAAACAGTGAATAGCGTTCCTTTGTGTTCATACTGTGTAAACAGAGATAAGACACCAGAGTAAATACTGCATCTCGTGAGTAGGTACTACATTTCTTACATTTATCTTTAGACAATTTCACTGAGCAAACACCGCGCAGCTAGTACCTTACGTGAAAAGCTATTACAGTGTTCACACACACAGAGTCAGACTTTGTTTTTTAGTCACCGAATATCAGGACCGTAACGTAGGGCTTACAGAGCCCGACGCTGCGAAGGGCCGCGATCTGAAGAGGCCTACCTATTAAGGCTATTATATATGTTGGGACACACTACTGAAAAATATTCAACAAATATGTTGGGACACACTACTAAAAAATTAGCGTGTCTGTCTCTCTGTCTTCTATGTTTGTTTCTTTATCACGGCTAAACGGCTGAACCGATTTTGATGAAATTTGGTAGAGAGATGGAACGAGATAGGCTACTAATACTTTGTATTCCGAAAATTGTATCCCGAAAAACTTATTACCTAAAAAATGTGCATGTGACATTAAATTTTGTATGTACGTGCGACCTGTTTTATTAACAGCTGATAATACTAGCTGATACCCGCGGCTTCGCTCGTATGATTATTGAAACTAATCACAACTCTCCATACGTGACAGGGGGTGAAATATTAAATTTTTCTTTTGTATTGCTTTTTATACATTATACAAAATCGTAATTATCTTGGTTCCAATGAAATTACATAATAAACTCTTGTTCAAATCACAAATTATATAGACAATAGTTAAAATTATTGAATACATAGTAAATTTAGATTCTACTTCTTATTTTTGTATGTGTTGAGTTAATATTTCTGTGGCAAATTGAAGATTGATGCATGAAATATGACTGAAAAATTTGATGTTTATAATTTCGTTAAAAGTATATTAATTGTATATAAAATGATGTGAAAAGTTGAAATTTTCAAACCGCAGGTCTGTATCTCAAACCGTTCTCGAGATATGGCCTCTCAAAGTTTTTGTTTTTTCAAAATTTTTGAGAAAAATGCCCGTAACTTTTGAACATGTGGTCAGAATTGAATTTCATTGACAGAATTGAAACCAGCACGTCAAATTCTATATAATGACATGTATAATACTTTAAAATTAGAATAAAAATTTGCTGAAAAATGAAATTTTTCCAAAATGCCGATTTTTGACCAAAATTTTTTTGTCGAATTTTAAGGTATTATACATGTCATTATATAGATTTTGACATGCTGGTTTCAATTCTGTCAACGAAATTCAATTCTGACCACATGTTCAAAAGTTACGGGCATTTTTCTCCAAAATTTTGAAAAAACTAAAACTTTGAAAGGCCAGATCACGAGAACGTTGATAGATACAGACCTGTGGCTTGAAAATTTCAACTTTTCACGCCATTTTCTATATAATTAACACACTTTTAACGAAATCTAAAATTTTTCAGTCATATTTCATGCATCTATCTTCGATTTGCCATAGAAATATTAACTCAACACATCCAAAAATAAGAAGTATTATCTAAATTTACTATATAAACAATAATTTTAACTGTTTTTTATGCAATTTAAGATTTAAACAAGAGTTAATTAGGTATAATTTCATTGGAACCGAGATATTTGCGATTTTGTATAATGATAAAAAACAATACAAAAAGATTTTAATATTTCACCCCTTGGTTTTATGTTTAATATAAAGCAATATTATCAAACGAAAACAATAAAATAGTTGGATGTCAACGTTTCTACCAGTGTATTTTCTTTTAGAATAATTAATGACACATTTGTAGAAAATCAGGAATTGCATAATAGTAAACGTCTATGTTAAATTTAAATGTTAATCAATTGATACAGCCTAAAAAAAATTCAATAAAATATTTACCCAGAAAACTATCAAAGAACATCAATATAAATAAAAGAAAATCACAATAATTATTTATGCAAGAAAATAATCAATAAAATATCATAATCGTCGTTTCCTTTAATATAATAAAAAAATCTGTTATCAATACAGTGCGATTTTTTTCGTAGCATTCTATTAAAAGTATCCATTATGCATAAAGAAACACAATACATTATTAGTAGTTTTCATTTACTGAACAGAGACAGTGTAATTAACACATATTTGATGAACACTATCTCTGTTCTTTTCTATTGGTGTTTTGTTGCGAATGATTTGCAATTTTTTGACACGTGCGATCCATCAAGTTACCGTTGACAGACCGGGAGGGTTGCGTTAATATGTTTTCTCTTTTCACCTGCTTTACCTGACACTAATACACCTATTTTGGGGTGGATTATACAGTTAACTATGTGTTTTGCCAAACTGGATAGGTATGAAATTAATACCATGGATCAATGGGTATCTATCGTTTGATTTAGGCCAATTTTTTTAAATGGGAATCTTTTTTATTCTGTTTTGATTTGTAGTAGAGTTCGGCGTTGACGGTGGAATTTTAAAACCGATGCACAGTAGGAAAAAAATCTTTTATTAATTTATTTTTCAAGTATAAGATATTCAAATTTAGGTGGATTAATTTGCGTCAAGTAATTTTTTTTTGAAAAACCATCAAAATTGCTTACTTTTTTGTGTCCTCGCCATATTGAAGATAAGAGAAGCTTTGTGATCGTTTTAAAATAAGAAAAAAATTGTTCTCCGATTTTAAAATTTTCATTTGATCTTTCCATTCCAGATCAAGACAAAAACTTTTCGTTCTGTGTCTGTCTGTCTGTCTGTCACCTTAATCTTTGTCACGCGCATAACTTATGAACCACTGAACCGATATTAATGAAACTTGGCTGGTTGTGTCTGGCTTGAGAATGGTTCCATTAAAAAATATTAAATTCGTGTATAAGGGAGAGGGGTGACACTCGAAAATATTAATTATTTCAACATACATATCTCAAGAATGACACATGTAATAAACGTAAAAAATTTTTTGCATCTTTTTTGTAGGACATTCAATTTTCTATAAAATAAGTCATCATAACTTTTTCCCTTACGAAAATTTATCTCAATTTGCTTTAACATTTTGACGTTTTAAATGTCATTTTGACATTTGCATAGCAGCAAAATTTAGCTTGTACCTAAAAGTCAAGATCTAAATATTAAAATACCTATAGTCTGTTTCATTTAAGTTTGCATTGGTTGCCGGGGTTTTTGCCGGCACGATTCACGATTCCTACCGTCAAATCCCCGACAACCACTTCAAACTTAAATGAAACAGACTATAAGTAGTTAAATAAATAAAATTTCTTTAGGAGTAGGTAAATTAAGTCATGATTTCATTTATAAGTATGTGATTTTCACGTCTCAATTTAACTTAATTCATTTTTTATCTGACCAATTGTTATTTTTTTTACAAATTTGTAAATCGAGTAATTTACAAAAACCGCGAATACTCTTTGAAATAAGTGAATAACTTTTATTAATAAGTTTAAAATCAGTAAAAAAATGTTTACAGACTATAGATAAAGCTATAAGAAAAAAATATATGTATTCGTTAAACAAAATGGCTGATTTAATATCACATATATCACATTTTTTTCAATCATTACATCTGGGAAATATTTATCTTGAACTGGAGGATTTGATAAGGATTTTTCCGTTCCGAAATAAATTCAAAGATCCCAGGGAATGTTCAATTGTTACATACTTGTTGTTCCCCAACTTCTCCCTTTCTCTATCTCTCTCACTGTTGCACACATAAACATGTGTACATCTTCTGTCTCTCTTTGACAATTATTTTTCATTGTGCAGTGTTGTCGTCTTTTTTCCCATATCTGGTTATTATATATATATATTGAAACTCTCTCTTCATCCCCTATGTCTCACATCTCGTCTTATTACTTTATATATATGCCCGTTCCTTGGATCTTATTAAAATCAATCTGCTTCCACGTCCCGAAGGAAAGAATATTATGTTTACATGACATTTTTGTATCTGTTTACTTCTCTTGTATGCTTAGTATATTTTATTTTAAGATTACAAATTCATGTTATTTTAATTGACTACATAAAACCATATTTTGATTTTTTTATGGTCTTACGAATTTAAAAAATATCAATATTCAACTAGAGTCAAAATAATGAAAACCGTTCAACTACCCCCCCCCCCTCAACCCCTAAAAATCGTTTTTTATAAACATAATTGGGAGTATATTATTCAAGTGAAATAACTGTTGAAATCAATGGAACAGTAAAATTAGTTTTTACTTTTGATAGAATGGTAGGTCTTGGAATATTCATATTGATTAAGGTTTTAAAAAAAAGTAATTTATTTTATTTTGATATATTCGGTTTAAATATAAATATAAGTATAGAGTAAATCTGGAAAATTTGTATAAATAATGGTAAACATCATTTGAAATGTTGAATTTTTTAAAGTCTTCAGTATTTTCTTTCCATTTTTGTACTTTTTTGAATCCTGACACGATTATCTGACATGAGCAACATGAGTGTTTCTAGCGATCTTTTTCGAGTACCTACGTTAAATTTTAGCAGTATTTTCATTGTCTTAATGCTCTCAATAACACGTGGTATAACTACAAAAACTGATTTTTGGTACAAATTTTTAGGTACCTACAATATTTTATAATGTATAATGAAACATTCCTATCTTCATTATTTTTAAACCAGAGAGCAGCAGATGTGCCCTTTCTGCAATATTTACATATTTTTAGTTGTGCCACTCAGTGCCAAGGAGCAATTTGCTCATAAGTTTTATGTGTATTAATTTCTGGATAGAATATACTTAAAATGGATGGTTTATGTGGCAAAATAATTTTATGATCATGTTAAACGTCGGCAACAGTTAAAAGTAACCTTAAATTTAATTACTTAACGACGAAATACGCGTGTAAGAGACAAATATTACAACAAAAACTGTGTTCCATGAAATGTACACCCATTTATATTTGCCACGCACCGCCACTGCATAAAACTACACTTGTTCTTTGCTAAACAATGAACAAATAATAGTTAACGACCGAAAAAAGTGCACATTTTTTGCAGGCGGCAACACATCAAGAAGGCCGTGATGTAAACATGGCGACTCATAACGCACTTCACAACCGTTGTGTGAAATGTCAAATCAAGCGAGTCTCGTTCCCTTGACGTTTCTTTGATATTTATTGAGAAAATGACGCGAAGTGTGGCACAGAACAGACACTTGTATGTGTATGAAGCTATATTCAAGTTGTATGTCTGTGTTTACACTTATGTTTTGTTTTACATAAAAAATACATTTCATGAGTTTTCAGTTTTTTCTTTTTCTTTTCGATGAAGAATATAAGGAAGCAAATATTTACAAGCAAAACGAAAATATGTATGTAATTTATCGAAGATCTTCTTTCCTTGATCTCTTACAAAAATAAAACGGCCAAGTGATAGGGTCCTGTAGCTATTCTCACTAACATTCTCTGCTTGACAATTAATACGTATCAAAAGCTATTTCATGTGTGGTAATTTATATATAATTTCCATTGTATGTTTTACTTAAAAGCTGCATTCTGGATTTTTTGAAACTTTTTACATCGATAGTTTAGAAATGAAAGAGGAAGGACGCTCTGACAAATATGAAAGCAAATATCTCATAACTGAAGGGTTAAAATAAAAAAAATCTTAAAATTTTGTTGCATTTTAGTAGACTTTTCAATGAGGTAGGTAAGTGAAAAAAAATTGAGTACCTACACTTTTCAGTCTGTGGGAGGTGGACCCAAAAAATTTTTTTTTTCAAAAATCTCATAATTTCTGTTTTTGGGTACATATACCAAATTTCCACTTTATATTATGTACACCTGTTTAGCCCCACTAGAATTCAAAGTAGGTAAAGAACCTAGAAGAATATTTTAAATATATCCGTTATTTTCTAATTATTTATATAATATATTTCTTATTATATTTTATACCAAAATGTATTGAATATCCGGTTGAAAATTATTCAGAAATTCTGAAGCGATGTGACGTTAAAAGAAACTTAATTATATACAAATTTAAAAATCCATTCTATCAATACCGGCTGTAACATTTTTTATTATGTTATTTTTTCTTTCTCCCATGCGTTGAAATGAAGATTCCAACCCCTTTCTACCTGTGTTTTGAGTTGATTTATTATATATGCAAAAACATATGCAAAACATATATCTTTATAGACCACCTATGACGTTTTGGGTCTAGTCTCACGATATTCAATATTTTCAATTACTTTTTTTCAATGAGGCTGTGTACCTATTTTGCATACTTTTTCACTTTGTAAATAGGCGTTGTACAAACCTTTTTGCAAATATGCAAAGTTTTCTTTTTGATTTAAATTTATTTCTCGTTGTGTTTGTTGGATAAAGGGTTAACTGTAGTTAGTTCTCATGAAGTATAAAGTATATAAACTATAGTTGAAATAAAATTATCTCTTGCTTCCTCACTTCATCTAAAGATACCGGAAACTATGTGATCATGTGTGAAAATAGAATAAATTTTATCTCTGATTTCAAAATTTCTACTTGATCTTTCCTTTTCAGGTCGAGGCAAACACTTTTCTTTTTGTGTCTGTCTCTTTGTCCCCTGAATCCTTTTCATACGCATAACTACTCAACCAATATTAATTAAATTTGGTTTCTTGGTTGGATCTGGGGTTTCGATGGTTGCATATAATTTTTTTTAAATATCTCAAGAATAATTCGTATCAAGAGAAAATTGTATAAAATCTTTTTTTTACATAGAGAATTATGTCCAGTACAGGCCCGGATTTACCATGCAGGCAGTGGAGGCACGTACCTAGAGGGGCAAAAATTAAGGGGCGGCAAATTTTGGCGGAAACTGAAAAAGGTCACCAGTATTTAAGATCTTATCTGATATAATATACTTTTTATTTTCGTTCAAATTAATGTTTTTTTTAACAAGAGGGCGGCAATTTTCGCAACTGCCTAGGGGCGGCATATTTCTAAATCCGGGCCTAGTCCAGTATCATAAAGGACCTAGCCAAATTTGTTAGCTTGCAAGCACTCTCAAATGAGGTATCAAACTTATATGACTGTTCTCTTGGAGTTTCATGAAGACTTTGACAAGTTGTATGTAAACTCCAACTGTATTAAAACAGTGGTGATATTATGAAAATTATTTTGTACGGACAGAGACGTCAGCTGTGTTACAATACGTTCAAATAGCATTGCTCTAAATTGCATAGCAAATCCATAGATAGGTACTATCACAAAATTAATATTTCATTTGTGAGTGCTTGCAAGCTAGCAAATTTTGTTAGCCCGTTTATGATACCATTTCTATAAAAAAGGTTTTTACAACTTTTGTAGTAAAATATTCCCTTACAAAGATACATTGATTCCCAGAATTTTAGCCATTGTCAATTGTTGGGTTACACGTACTTTTTATTTGACTTTTTTGACGTATGAATAGCAGAAAAAAATGTAGATTTAGAAAATAACAATCAGGTATATGTATATATTATTTGACAGGTTTACTCGCTAGTAAATAATATTTGCAAATTATAAATTACATTACAATGCGCGTGGTCTAAATGTATTGCAAATTCTGGCAAATGATCAACACAATGAACACTTCATTAAAAATGTTTAGTTCTGGTTGTACAGTCCATGTATAAATAGTAAACAAACACAGATGATAAATTGCACAAATGACCTATTAAATTGTGTAAATGATATTTTGTTGTGGTATTGTATTTCAAAATGAACAAAGTATCATTATTACGTCGTCACATTTCAACAATTTAAATGTACACATGGAAAATATTAATAGACAAAATAATTAAGTTAAATTAATTTAATAAAATTAGTTCAAAAGGCATAGTTATATGGGATGATATTTAAAATCCATTGCGATCAACCTATTAGCTACCACTGGTATGCATAATAAAATAAGTTCTACTTGTACAAAAAGGCTTGTGTTTAAAGACACTTTTTTTAAAATAATTAACACTTTTTATTTAATTGTTTTCACTTATAACAAATATACCGCACGAAAAATTTGTGTAAAATAAATATATTGAACTTAAAACAAATTATATCGTTTATAGTTTCCACGAAAAATAAATACTTTGCACTAAAAAAATAATACTTTGCACTTGACTTCAATTTGGACCTGTCAGATTTAAAAAATGCATATTTTTGATGTATTTATTGTGATTTTTTTATATTTTTACTTAATCTACCTACTAACCTCCTTTGGCCCAAATAGATTTGATATTTTTAATGTGATTTTTGTGATTTTCTATATTTTTTTAACCTTACGTAAAAACTAACCAACCTCTTTTCGCTTCAATAGATTTGATATTTTTAATGTAATTTTCTATATTTTAAAACGATTAAAATATTCGCTTTATGCGTTAAAAAAATAAATAAAAAAATAAAGTGGATACTATAAAATTTTGAGTGTAAAGTATTAAAATTTATGTTCGATGTTTTATAAAGTGAATACTATCTAATTTATATATGTACTAATTGTAAGTACTGCAATTATAATAAATATAACCCGTACAAAAATAGAAAATATTAAATATAAAAAAATACAAAATTCAACGTTGACATTTGCATACTGAAAAGGGCGTTACCTATGAAAGAAGATACCGCACACACTGAGACGGGTGTGTAGACGACATCCTGACAACTGTCAAGAGAGTTTTAGGGTTGTCAACACGCATTGCGGTGCGTAACTTATCAAAGTCTACTAATGACGTGTTTTACTTGTTTTTGACTAATTACCTAGACATCGAGTGCTTTAACCTATACGTGTTTACAACAAGATTTTGTACCAGTAGTATCTTAAAAATGCACACACTTATTCAGTTATTTTTAAAATGCATTCTTAGTGTATGTATTTTTATACTTGTATTTGAACTTTGTTCAAATATACATAGCGTGTGTACTTTATATGTATTTAAAATATGTGTTTATTAGGCCAGTATCTTTTGAATTTTTAAAATATATTTTTTTTATGAGACATATCTTTTAAAATCTATATAGGTATTATGTGTTTTTTGATTTCTTTTTGAATCAATTTGTTTCAAAATTACAGAAATATTAATATACACTGCCGTACAAAAGTCTTTGAACATCTGTGATTTTGAATGTTAATATACAGATTTTAGTCAATAAAAATCCCCAAAATAGCGAAAAGAATATGTTTATTCGCAGTCAAAATAATAAAAAAAAACAATTTCTCGTTAGCATATGAAAGATACTATGTGTCAATACATTCAACTTGAGTAAACCTGACCTTTCAGGCATATAATTCAAAAATTTTCTTTATCATTGAAAATTGTATATGCTGTATTTTAGATATGCTAGGAATATTACAAAAGTTGTAATTAAGTACTTTTATCAACATTTAAGATTTTTTATCAACCATTTTTGCAGTTTTATATTTACAATACCCAAAAAATGAGTGCCCAAAGACTTTTGCACGGTAGTATATATTTTATTTAATATTTTTTGTTGTTTTCTATAAATAAGGAAAACGACTTTTTATTATTTATAAACTTTTTCTTACATACAAGGGGTAACCTCGCAAGATGCCCTCACCGCTTTTGATGAAACTTCGTACACTTACATATACTTTAATCAATTCTAAATGACACATATTTTGTTATACGTACCTTAGCGATCTTTTAATGGGTGAAAACCACCCTCAAAATTTTACTTTTTTTCTCTATATCACGAAAACTAGCCATTACCTCAAAAACTTTTTGATGTCGCGGACACCTAACAGCAAGTGCATATGTGAACATTTAAACTTATTTAACGATAGTAAATTTATTTGCTATATTTACGGTTCTTCACGGCCCTCTTGTGTGAAAGCCACGGCTCCTTAGGGGCCACGGTCCACCACTTTTAACAAAACAATTGTAATGAAAAAAGTATAGTTTTTATTATGAAAGATAAATCATATTTGAAAATTATTTACATAGTTAATTTATGTTTTCAAAGGTAAGATTGTTACAGTAAAAACTGATATTTTTTTTTGCCTTTTCAATTTTAATTGATTTTATTATAACAAACATTTTCAGAGTTTTTATTTAATTTATAGTCCATGGTAACTAATTGTAAGTCGCTAAATACTAATATACTTTTTAAATACCCCATCCGGTATTCAGGGATTATCTAACTTATTTTTTTGGGTTGTCTTAAATGCTTAAACTATCACTTGCTTCTACTTTGATCCTTCTAAATTAATTATAATAAACTTTACATACTCTGTATTGAAACAACATTTCAAAGTTTGCGATTTGAACGCGATCCAAGTGCACTTTTGTCGTGAAGAATAATTGCAGCAATAGATCAAGTGTACATTGTATTGTTAGGTATTTTATATCATTCATTAGTGGTGAACGTTTTACTGATATGGTAAGTTCCTCTTTCAAAGTGCCGATGGTTCTATAGATTATGCATCAAATGTTAAACAAGAATGCCATGGTGACTGACTACTTTGTATAATATTCACATTTGAAACTAACGATTTGTATGATACTTACTATGTTTAATTAAATGATAACTGTGAAAAGAAAGATAAACTCAATACTCAATGATTTATCAAAAAATGCAAATATACATTACCTACAGCCCTGGTCTAAAATATAATTGGTTAATATTAAAAATTGATTTCATAATTGTATCACAAAGGATTTTCTAGATATTAATTTAAAACTAATTTTTAGTAAAATCTTTAGAGGCCTGTAGTTTTCTTACGAAAAATTTCCGGACACATGTTTATCAGAAGTTTTTTGCTTAAAATATTTTTCTCAATCTACTGTTCAAGTTTGGCACGACAATGTTGAATCACTCTGTATAAATAAAATTTGATCCTATATTAATTATTATTTAATAAAAAAAATTATATGAATAGTTACACATAACAGTAAATGACTAAATGTTAACACTTTATTTTCAAAATACTGACGTGGAATGTCACTACTGATTAAACAAGCCGATATTATTTTTGTTGTTTCTACTTGAATAGGTGATTTCAGAGGTTTTTAGTGTGCTGAAACCGAATCTATTGACCAAATTGCTCCATCACGTCAGGTTTTTGATATAACCTAACTTTAAAGTGCCAAAATGACGATTTTGACAATATTTTAGAATTTATTATCAAATAGGTTATTTTTTTCGTTCACAAGAAGAAATAATACTATCTTTCGTCATTAAAATGAATTTTTACTGTACGATTTTTTCCGAGATTTACTAGTTTGAATATATGATATTTTTATTAATAGTGGTACAATGGACTACATTAACAATATTTTCAAATTAGCATATTTCGGTGAAAAAAATTGTACCTATAGTAAAAAGTAAAAATTCTCTATTAAGTTGGTCCAATTTGAAAAAAAATAAAAATGCATTTTAAAGAGTATGTTTTGTCAATATGAACTTTAGCTCGGACCACCTGAAATGTAATTTTTAGGGTATGTTCTCTTTGGTTTAGTTTTACTGTTTATTTACTTGACTTTTCTACTTCGTTTAAAGTTAGAATATTTTTATGAAATTCATCAAAAGTCTTTCATTACAATACATAATCTGAAAGATGTTAAGTTAAGCTTCATTTTACTTTTTTGTTATTTTTTGTGCCACCAAAATCACTCCGGCTTTGTTCATTTAAATTATTTTTTCCTGGTTTTCATTAAAATTGTGGTACCTTTGCGAAATTTTTCCATGATATCGATTTCAAGGTATTGAAATTCTTTACAAAAAAGTTATTTCAAAATTTCATTTTCTATATAAATGCACTCCGCGTCAAGTTTCAAAATATGCATTTTTTCAAAATTTATTAAATTACATAAAAAAGTTAAAAAATGAAAAAATGTTGAGGAACAAATTACACCGTCATAAAGGAGAGTAAATTTGCTCCATTTAAGAATAAAAAAGTTAACTTTTGACCAAGTTATAAGCATTTGAAAACAGGCTATATTTTAGGTGTCCCTTTAATTTATGTGCAGAGTATATTTGTCTCAAAATGTACAAGAATATGTGGCTTATATTCATGAACAACGATTCAAATAATTATATAAATCCAAACGATATATTAATATTTTGAACATGTAATTGAATATGCACGCATATGTATGTATGCGATAGATCTAGCATACAGATAAGTAGACGTTAATATTTTTGCACGTGCGAAAGTGCATTCATCTTCATTAAAATTCTTTGTGCATTAACCGGAATCGCATTACATAGCGTGTGGAAAGTTGGCAGTACTGCAACAACGCGATTTAGATAAATAGAATATACATAACTGAACAACATTTATAATCAGAGCGCGAGTGACAATGTGCAGCCCATTGTCTTATTATCAGATTTGACGAACTGTCACAAATGAAGTTACAAAATGTAAGACTATAACAGTAGTGTTATAAATCAATATACAATGCATTCATGATAAAAGGAACAAATTCAGGTAATTATTTTGTGGAAAATGTTCGAACACGTCGATTAATATTTTTAGTTGCTGATTTTTTGACACAAGAAAAGTGTATACAGGATGTCTCAAGAAGAATATATGCAGTCATCATTGATTTTTTTAATAGAACGTCCTATATACATATTATGCATTTTTTGAATTGTATGGTTAATTCTGAACACTTTCTGTATAAAATTATATAGCTCTAAAATGGACGGTTTTTGGAATAATGACGTTTGAAAGTGATAAATGAAAAAATAATTAATGAAAACTGCCGACACAGGGTGTTCCATTAAAAAAATTAATGATGACTGCATATGTTCTTCTTGAGACACCCTGTATACAATTTTCTTATGTTAAAAAATCCGCAACTAAAAATACTAATCGACGTGTCCGAGCGTTTTTCCACAAAATAATTATTTAATTTTAAACAAATTTGTTCCTTTTATCATGAACGTACTGTATAATGTTGGTTTTAGAAATTTGGCCATTTGATGCTTTGTATTTTTAAAGAATTTACTCTAATTAGCTTTTGGCTGGCGCTCTCTGCGAGGTGTTAAATTGTTATGAATTTGCTCGGAATTCTAGAGCAAAAAAATATACAATAAATGTATATGTTATGCATTTTATGAGGTACACTTGGTGGCACTTATTTTAAGTCGCTGATTTCTATTTAATGCGCATGTGTCAAAGTCATCATATATACTATTTCATTCGCTATACCTGTGAGTGGGTTATCATTTATATGTTATATCTATTTTTATTGTTAATTCGTTATTTATTGTTTAAATGTCCTATTTAGTTATCTTCTTAAAATATAATACTTATATTAACCCTTAGCTGCCACTGTGGGGTACTAGGCGCCCTACATTTTTTACAAGGTTTCAAATTTTTTAAATATATTATATATTCTTTTAAATAACCGACTGGAGTGCATTCCGTATCGTTCGAAGATGACAGAGGAATTTTATTGAATTAAAATACTCAATAGCTTACGAGTAGTTAGCATTTTAGTATCTGGGGTACGAGGTGACCCCAGTGCGGTAGGTATGTTATTCTGGAGAAGTAGAGCAGCTAAGGATTAAGCTGATAAAAAATGTTACCCACCCTTAATAAATTCAAGAATGAATTTCTGTTAAATTTTATAATACTTATTACTGTATATTGTTTTTTTTTGGGATTAATGGGCTTTTTTGTAATTCTCATGAACCCATGTTACTAATAAAATAAACCCCTCTTTATTAAATCATTTAAATAACCTTTTATTTTGTATATTTTTTCCCAGTAAAACCAGCAATGAGTACCCAGTTATGAACACTTACTAATGATAACAAAATTATTAATAATACTACATAAACGTTATAAAATAAAGTGTCGGAATATTTAAAACATTTGCACAAGAAAATACACTTTTCTTGATAGTCTGTCGAACCGCGATAATTATTTGTCCACTGTTTTTAAACAAAATGATCAATTATTATCATCAAATCACAATGTAAGACAGTTAAATGTATAGACTATAGACCAGTGTTTCCCAACCTTTTTTATACTATGCCCCACCTACGCCTTTCTAAAATTCTTATGACCCCCTCCCCCAACAAATTGTAATATTCAAAAATTGAAATGTCCACTAAAGAAACTTGAATGATAGGTTTTAGGAAGAAATCACTAAGAAATTATTGAGCATACACAGTAAGTAAATTTTCAAAAAATATAATGGAGAACTGAAATTCAAGTACAAAATTATTTTAATGAAAGATTTTTCTATATTATTTTAATTATTAGTAATTATTTATTATTTGAATTTAGTGATATCCTTGCGCTTGATGTTTGCTGTAAAGAAATTTTATGTCAGGTTCCAATTTAGTTAACTACAGTCTCAAGTCTCCCCGATTTGTAATACGGTTAACTTAAACTGTGGATGAGTCCATTTTCGAATTGCCCCCCTTAACAATCGAATGCCCCCCCCCCCCTGTGGGGCGTGGGGCCCACGTTGGGAAACACTGCTATAGATTAATATCCTGTAATAGCATTAATCAAATATCAACAAATATTTCTAATTCAGTACTTTTAATTTAAAAATGTTCAGCATTAGAGTATTGTTCAAAATTGGTGCCAGTATTTTACTCAGATTTTTTTTCTACTTTTATTATATTTTCTGTTTTCTTTTTTGTATGGATTATTCTATAAGTTATCAGAATAAATTTATTAAATAGTTTATTTATTTTATTCAAATCCGTATGAATGATATTAATTTGTATTATTTTTCCTCACAATTAACAAATAGGTACCTTATAGTATAAATGTATAAAAAAATGAAAAACAGGATCACGAACTCTGTTACATCAACCCACCACCCACACTCATTTAAACTGCTCCCCTCCTTGCGGTGGAGCATTGTGTCACAGCATCCCCACATGGACAGTAGTGTGTGCGTGTGGATGGATGGATGGATATCCCAGCGAGTGGCACTCCGCTCTTATTGTCTAAATCCACTCTCGTATTTGAATAAGTCCCCGGATGGGGTACTGCGACGCAGCGGGTTCTTCTGTCTTCAGATAATTTTTACGTTACGTGAACAATGGCGTGAGTGTGTGTGTGTGTGTGTGTGTGTGTGTGTGTGTGTGTGTGTGTTTTGTACAGGAAAGTATTTGCATATGTGCATAAATGCGATTGTAGAGAGAGAAAAATTATATATTTTTTTACATTTTAATTTTGATAAGATCTGTCTTCAGGTTAGAAATATGAACATTAAAGCAAGCTCGCTTCATGGCGTAAGAATAAATTTAAAAATAAGAATTGGTTAAACATTTTGACGTGAATAATGTTTAGTGTTTTATGCCAGCCAGATACTGCGGGGGTATTTCAGAAAACATGGATTATCTAAAACTATTGAATAACTTAAAAACTAAAAGTCTGACTGGGATGATTTCGGTATCATTGTAACCGGCATATTGGTATGTATTCATTATACGGGAAAGGGGGGGGGGACTAAACGCGCAACGATCATTTTACGCGCTAGCGAAAATTACAATAGGCATGATGACTAATTCTAAAAAACTATTCTATGATGATCTTACGTGTCTCCTATTTCCAAAAAAATACTTATTTCTGCAGAAAATAAAGGTTTAATTGCAAAAATTGACTCTTTTGAAAATAATTTTGAATTTGACGCCAAAACGCTTGCAGGTGATATTTCAGAGTTGTGACGTCACACTCCTTGTTAACAATAATCAAACATTCACAGTAAGACAGTAATTTAATTATTTTGTGTGTTAAAAATGAATTCCAAAGTATACTAGTTCTTAAATAAGGTATGTACCTAATAATCTTGTAAGAGGAATTGATATTTGTCTAAAAAAAAGTCAATCACTTTGACGTTTACTGATGCGTGACGTCATTCTGTCTGATTGGTGTTTCATTTAACATGGCGGATTTATGTATTTTGCATTTTCATTTTAACAAAAATTATATTAATCTCGCTTTTAATAAAAAAATAAATACATTTTTTAGAATCTTTTTAACCTATTTCATTATTTAAAATCATATCATACTTTGTTACTAGCATCATGCCTATTATTATAGTTCGACGGTTTTGGTTTCAAGATATAGATCTCAATTAGATCTATAAGGTATAAGTACAAATAAAAACATTAAAGCGGTTCGCTAAAATATGCAAAAAAGCCAACATTAAATATTAAAGACGCATAGCATTTGAAAGACCTTCTAAGTAGAGAGGGTCAACAATGCGACCTTAGATTTGGAACATATTCACGTCAGTCCCTCAACTGTGAATCCCACAGTTACATCTATTTTTTTATCTCTCATTTAATTGCTTGATTTTATCGTCTTTTGTATTCGTTTTTTTTACTCTAAATCATTCTTTAATAAAGGAAAATCTTTGATCAACACATTTATAATCCTTCCTTGCTATATTATACTCCCACATACAGGTAATACAAAACATCATATTATCATGAAAGTTGGGTTAATTTCATGGTAGGTGCTATTTTGGCAAAAGTGTACTATATATTCGCGCTATTTATAGTGGTTTTGTGTGCGTGTGTTGTGTTTTGTTTGAGCCGAACCTGTGGCACGGCTCACTGGATGTTATTTACCTCCACGCTCTAGCACTTGTATTGTTTACTTCGTTACCGCCAGGGGTTGCGTTTTATTGTTCCAGCCTCGTTTGTTAGCAGACTCACGACCACATAGTGATTAAAAACAGACGACGCGCTGTGTTAAATCCCACTAAACAATCATTTATCCTCAAATATACATTCAGATAAACATATTTATGATAATACTACTCACCTATATATAAGTTTTAATCATATAAAGGGTGACAAAATTCAGGTTAATTTTTAAATTTGTAATAAAACATAATGTTATTTTAAATATCCAAATGTTTTTATTAAAAATGCAAGTGAATATATGGAAGTTTAATAATCAAAAACGATATCCGATAAGTGGCTTCCTCTAACTGCTATACGTGCTTTTTGGCATTTACGCAACTCATTTTGAAGGGTACATTTTTGAAATTGATAGTAAAACTCTTGTTTAAATATTTATTTTATTTCGGACGCCATTTTGAAAGACAATTAAATTTTCTGTATAAAATACGAAAGACGAGGTTGATCGGGCATTCCATTCATTAGATACAGCCTATTTACAAAATCTTTGGGCCCTTGGATGAAGGTGTTCTGGGGCATATTTTGCTAAGGAGTTTTCAGGGAAAATACATTTGTCAAAATTTGATACCTCTTACCATTTCTTTGTATTTTTCCTTTATTTCTTGGGCTTATTATATTTTTTACTCAATAAAAAAAATTAACTCGTATTTGATTTTAAAATTAATTCCACTACAACATTCATCCTCCAAATTTCAATTGCTCCTTTGACAAAACTGTGCAGTAGATCCGTCGTTAATGTTAATACAGTGTTAGATTATTTGTAAATTAATTATCAACAACAGTGTTGTAGACCGTTCCTAAGCATGTACATAATTAACAAATTCAATCCAACGTAGTTACGAGTTTTAATTATGTACACACAGCACACAAAAGTTACACATATGCCAGGTATCATTTCGCTTGGATGTGCTTTATTAATATATGTTTATGTTGTAATTAGCCGTGAGAGTTTTGATGATGTTTCCTCAAGAATAATGACGACAAATCCACTGTTTAATGTTCTTACTTCTCTTATCCTTATAAATATTACGTGAATGTGCTGTTCATATGCTTGCAGTATATATGAATTGTTTTAGTTTGCAGGTAGGAAAAGAAAATTTAGCGAGTTTTTTTTATGCAAATTAATCTGTTAAAAATTAATAGATATAGTAGAACAGCATTATTGTCCTCCGGTTGGGGCAACCAGTCGTTAATACGATCCGCGTATATTTTTCCCATTTCGAGTTTTTTTTCTTCACTCGCAAAATATATAAAAATGAGCTAAGTGTGTTTTGACAGTAATTTTTATTATTGCGTGGTTATAACGTAGCTTACAGACTGTCACTTTTGTATGAGCGGGCGCGAAAAATCTATTATACAAAAGAGTTTGTCCTTAACCACTCACTCACTCACTCATTCGTCAACGTACAGCCTAATCTCCTAGACTTAGAAACGTGAAATTTCGTAGGTCTTTTTCTTTTATGATGTAAGCACCTACTAATGGATTTTTCGAAATTCAATCCTTACGGGGTTAAAACAGGGTGTCGTACTTTTTTAGCTCGTATTTAATTGAAACTCTAAAATACAAATAATAAAACAATCATTTCAGCATTTCCCAAATTTAACCCTTAAGGTGTTAGAGGAGTGGAAAAATTTGTAATTTTTTTTTTTTACTCACCGAATGAAACATGGCACAAGTAGGTACTCTACAAGACAAATAGCATTTACGAAAATTCGGAGGGGTAAAATTTTGATATATTTATCTTCATAACTGTTCATAATATTAAGGTAAATTCGCATAAATTAATATTCGACTAAAAATAAATCCGCGGGAATCCGCGCTAGTATTTCTATAATTGATTAACAAAAAATCAGAAGAAGGTGGTAAACATTCGGATAGTAAATTATATTTAGAAACAATTTTCGTTTTGTAAGAAAACCTCATATTACATAAAAATAAATCCCTCTTCTAAATAAACACAAAACAATTGATTAGGTATAATAAAATTTATAAATAAAATCATTACTACCAAATTTAAATTTCGAAGTAACTACTTTAAAGGTACAAAATTTCCATTTTGCTTTCATTACCACACTATTACATTGTATGTTTATTTTTTATCCAACGCAAATACATTGGTGTTTATTGATTCTTGGCATGTATCAGAGAGTTGTTAGCAGCAAGGGATGGTTTCACCCTTCGCGACGCAACCCTGGTATGAACTTCTTAAGTAGCAGAGTTTGATACTTGTGCATAAGGGTTTCCCCTACAGGTCGCGCTTTTATTGAATTATAATGCGTTATGTAATTATAGATTCTTATGGCCTAGTGTACTGGTTAATTTCTATTGAAATTTACTTACTCGATCGTGAAATTTTTATTTCGTCATAAATATAGATATAGAGTAGCGAGGAATTTTGTAATATATATGTATATCAAGTTTTGCTGTATATGAAGCATACTTGCATGAAAATAAAAATTTAAGGTTTTATTCATTTTATATAGTTTTGCGGATAGAAGAACACCAGAATTGTCTTATTATTGTTACACTCGATTTGTACTATGGGCCACATAAGTCATTTTATATTTTGATCAGGGGCGCGTGTTTGAATATTAAAAAAAAAATTATTACCTACAATTTTTTTAAAATCTAAAGTTCTTTTTTTATGCACGTCATATGTAAAAGGAAATATAAATAACATTTATGGAATTTTGACAAATTCCACGTCTTTAAAATATGATTATTTTGATTATTGAAAAAGATGTGA
The DNA here is from genome assembly GCA_949319165.1 of Sialis lutaria. Lineage (NCBI taxonomy): Eukaryota > Metazoa > Arthropoda > Insecta > Megaloptera > Sialidae > Sialis > Sialis lutaria. Next base: position 4,217,974 of record OX439236.1, read on the forward strand.
AGAGTTGAAACTTTTGAACCGTTCTTAAATTATGGTCTCTTAAAAAAATTGTTGGCAAATTAGTCTGATTAATATGATTTAGTTGAGATTTCTGGAATTAAAGACGAATTCAGTGATGCCTAGTTTGTTGAAATAGGTCAAATAGTTTTAGGTTTTACGAGGGAACAGATGAACTTACATATAAACATACATTCATACAAAGACTTCCAAAATCATAACCCTCATTTTGACTTTGCCGTAGTCGGGTAAATACGTAAAAACCACTGGTATCTGTAATATTGATTAGGATATAAAAATTTAGGCCTATATATAATATTTTATTGATTTTATCCACAAAATCCAAAGGAGCTTCCCAATCATTTAAACTTTACTTTTGTTTTTTTTCCATGTGTCTGGAAACTAAAATCAAGAGATCTATTATTCACAAAATTAAATTAAATTTTTAGTGATATCAAATCAAAATGTCTTCTTTTTTATTTGCTTTTTAATACATTATCTAACATTGTAAAAATGTATTCACTTGAATGTGACATTCATAACATTGGCTTAAAAGGAAGTTGACACCATAGAAAAATAACAGTTTCGGTGAAACTTTGAAAATAACAAAACATTTATATTTAAAAAAACTTTTTAAGGGAATAGTTTATATAATATTAAATAAACAAATTAACATGCATTCCTAGAATAAACAAATTAACATAAGAACTGCATAATTTCGAGACATGACAGGACTTTTCAAACTTGATAAAAATTTGAGCATACATTTTTATTCATTTACAAAGATATCTGTAAATTTTCAAAATGATTTGGAACCATGTTTTTTTAATTAAAAAATGATGTGCATGAAAAAAGGAGAGAGTGACGCACATATGTGATTTCACATGCTCCAAAAAGAGACAAACCTTACCTTCACTCTATGCTTATCCACAATCATTCACCCGCACCGTCAGCCCTGCACCCTATAGTGTCAACCTCCTTCATAAACTCTATTTTTAGACCGAAACTTATATCCAAAGGTAAAAACTATCATAAATGATGTAAATATTTTCGTAGACAATTTAATATAAAATTTAACATGCGTAGGGTCAACTGGGGTAAATATGAAACACGAAAAAAAGGGGTAAAAGTGAAACAAGCTTCTAACTAAAAAACTAATTTCTTTACAGAAGAATTATAAAAACTGACATGATCTTTAAAGATTTGTTAAAGCGATCTGAAAATATAAATCGCCTCGTAAGTGATATGTCCCCCCTACAGACTTTTCTGTTAGACGATGGCAAAACGTGTGAATTAAATTTTAATTCTTTGCACATAACTTTCTGCATAACTCAGGTATAAATTAAAGTTACAAATTTCACATTGATATGCCACAAAGAAAATAAATCAAAGTTGCCTTTGTAGTTTTTTTTTTAATTTTTCGATAAGTATGTTTCATCTAATTAAGATTTAAAAATTCGGGAAAAAGTGAAACAGAAATATGGGAAAATATGAAACACAGCCGGGGATAATCTGAACCAGTTTTTGCAAGTCTGGACAAGTCACACATGTTACAGTTAAAGTCAGTTTGAGTGCAGATTTCAGAGTGGACGCATCATTTTGGTTGCAGTCTTCAAAATGCCACAAAATTACGTTAAAAAGGTCCTAAATAAGGGTGTACCGGAATTCCGGCCCTATGGAAGTTTGAAAGGGTTCAATAGTCAATAGTACATCAGGGGTCTACGGAACAATTTGTATGTTTTGAAAATCGATGTTTTTTATGCAATGCAAGAGATTAAAAACAGTTAAAAGAGCACAAAAAAATGTTTCACTTTTACCCCATTATTTTAAAAAATATCATTTTTGATTTAAATATTTATCTGATATTTTTCAAACTTTGCAGATGTATTTAGGATGATATTAAGAGTACACATTGTATGTGATATATTAGCAAGAACGAATATTCTTTAAAAAAAATACATTATTCGCAAGCATATTCTAAGTTTTATTGTAATTTCCATAACCTTTAAATATATTTCATTACCTGCTGGTTAGACATTTATAACCTAGCAAGGTGCGACACATGTTTCCTATGCAGTTTTTCCCACTTATTTCATTTTTACCCAGAAAATATAAATATAACGCATTATATGAAAGTTAGAAGCCTGTTTCATTTTTACCCTTACCTGTTTCACTTTTTCCCAAATTAGAGGTTAAAAATGAAACACACATTTTTCATTTTTTAAATCTGTATGGTACAGTTCAAATGACGAAGGTATTTGAAAGGGTTATTCATAGGCACATCTAGTAGAAAAAATTAAAATATGAATTTGTATCGTTAACTGCCAAAAAAAATGAAAGATTTGTATTTTGTTTCACTTTTACCCCAGTTGACCCTATAGATAATAGATAAGATATCTAATAAATTATTTGAAATACCACCCAAAATATAACAAATCGTCAAACTGAATATACATATGTACAAATAAACTATATGTCTGAAAATAAATAGCGTAATTCATAGCACAATATTGTATTTACATTCAGGTATTATTTTACAATAGTAAACATTTTAAATATGCATGTCCACAATACCTAGATATCATGTATCTTTTTTCAGACATCGGTTTGTTTAGTTTGAGTCAATAAACACACCGTCGTTTAGCTTGATTAATTTGGGTGCTTCAAGTGTAAACGGTAATGTGTAGTTTTTTGGACTTTATAGCGTATTAAGTTACAGCCATAATTTATCACCGAAAGTTTGCAGTTATTTAATACTGAAACTTTTTGTGTATAGTTTTTTAAAAATATGATTGTGATATGTAATATATTTCTAATTTGTTTCTTTTATGATTCTATTTTGATATAACCTAAGTAATCTGTAGATCTTTAAGTAAAGGTGTTTTATAAATAATTGGTAAAAAATAGTTTGTTGAATATTTTAAGGGGTAGCTAGATGAACGAAATTTTGAAACTAGAACTCAAATTGAGATTAATACCAAATACTAAGGTTCATATAGTACAGTCAAACTGCATTTTGGGTAGGTAGCGATTTTTTAAGGGGTTTCGTAGGGGAGTCGGTCGTGAATCTAATACTGAGTTTTCGGAACTGGGTGCAAGTGAGTCGAGCAGAAATTTTGAAAATAGCATTTTGCTTTCTCGCAATATTTTGTAGGTATATCAATTCTCTGTAACTGTTATTAGTAACTTCTTGGCGTTTCATTAATAATAAAAGAGTTATGAACCTTTTTCTCAGGAATGGCTAGATGTACCAAGTTGGAATTGATATCAAATATTAAGGTCTACAGCCTCATAGTTTTGTAAAAAAATCAAATTTCTAACTCAGTGCAATAAAAAGATATGGCCTTTATTTTGAGAGTTACTAACCGATTATATTATCAAAACTTATAGGGTACTTTCCGTTGAGCTAGAACCTTGAATTTTGGCACAAAAGGAGGTCTCAAGTACAAGTAAAGGCAATAATCGAAAATCATTAATTTCTTATTTTATGTGGAATTATAAACAATAAACAATATACAATATTTTCCATGTAAGAAGCACACGCCACTGAATTACATTTTTTTTCTGAATATCTTTGGAACTATTGGTATTGGTATTTAATGTTTTTTTATGAAATTGTACAATTTATTATTTTTATAATTTAGATGATAAACAATGCAAAATTGGGATTGTAAATAAGATTTATATAACAACTAGCTGACCCGGCCACGCGTTGCTGTGGTTAACCTATACTTTAGCAACATGTGGTGGTTATGCTATTAAATTGTAGGTTATATGAAACGTTTGGAAGTTTGACATAGCGCCATCTATTGAATACTTACTCAATCCAGTCAACAGATGTCACCATCTGTTAGAATCGTTTGGAGCTAACAGATAAAGACAAATAATTTGCAATAAAATAATATTGCGATCATAAATTGATATGTAAGCTATCCTATCTTTCAAGTTGGATCAAACTGCACACGGTGTACAAATTTGATTAAAATCGGTTAAGTAGTTTAGGAGTACATCGCGGACAAACAATGTGACATGTAATTTATATATATTAAGATACGGAACCCTCAGAGCGCTAGCTCTACTTGCACTTGTCAAATTTATTTTATGTTGGTAAAATTATTTTAAAAAATATACGGTATCTTATTTGTACCCATGAACCATCCAGAAATCTCCACATGGATATTTCATTCTGTAATATAGTTAGTCGTTTGCATTTATGAAACAGCATTTTTAATATAAAATATAAACTTGTATGAAATTATTATTTTTAATTATTAGTCAAATTATCAAGTTGTAAATGAATATTCTAACCACAAAAGATAATGCAGGTACCTATAAAAATAAAACCTACAATACTTGAAAATTTCCGCCAGCAATGTAACATGAAATAATTTTCAAGATAACAAAATTCAAATAAAAATAACTTGGTCGTGTATAAAATATTCTAACATACACATTACATGTATCCTTAATGATTACAGATTCCTCCTAAAACTACGCATTCCTGTTATATATAAGCACGCCAGAGATGCGTATTTAAGTAACAAGGAGCGGGACGGTTTTTCCACATCGTCTCCTCTTATTACAAAAGATATATGCGTGCTTCATGATATGCAGAAAAATTTCCCTCATCTCTTCAACCCTTAGGCGACACGAGCTCGGATCATCAATATATCAAACATAATCATAATAATAAAAGATGGAGTATACTTGTTTAATCATTCATCAAAGTGAGATGGTTGTATATATGAAATGTGTTGAGAATCTGGTACAGTATCAAGAACGGGGGTAGGTTTTTGAGAGATGCCGTGTTTGTAGACTATATCGTTATTTTTTTGTACTAAAATGTATACGTGGAAACTCAAACTTTTTTTCTTTTGTAATTTAAAGTTTGAAAGCAGTGTATATGTGTGAGTTGATGTTCATACTAAGGGTATTTTTAAATTCTGTTATTGTTATATTGTATTATATTACTACATAATTATAATTTACAATTTTCTCATTGTTTATGTCAGAGGAATCATACAATTAAATTTATATTATAAGTATATTCTGGATATATGAATATTCAAATTATTACGTTAAAAAATTATATTATACTCGCTGATTCACGCGGCTTCGCTCGCGTGGATTTCAAAAATTACTAACAAACCCTTTATACGTGATAGGGGATGACATATTATATTTTATGATATTGATTTTTATTCATAACCTATAAAAAATCATAAATATCTCGGATCTTAGTTAAAAATTGCAAAAACCCACCCCATGTCTACCCCCGCTATTATGGGTTGAATGTCTAAATTTTTATTTTAATAGATGACTATTTTGCCCGAATTTATCTTGATAACTAAAGCAGGTATACAGATAAACATATCTAAAATCCATTCTTGTTCCCGTCCTATGATTGAATATCGAACTTTTATTTTTAGTTGAATATTAATTTGTTCGAATTAAACGAGCCTTTCAGCAGTAGAGTAAAAAAAACCATACAAATGCAATGAATTTTACATTTTGGTTGGCATTTTTAATAACTTGGGGAGGTAATAGTTCAAAGTATTAAAATATACACCTATCCCTCGATTTACACGGTAGAAACGTTCTGCACAAAATCGTGTAAACTGATATCTTGAATAATAAAATCGTGTAGAACGAAAAAAAAAGTGGATGATTCAGTAATTTATTTAAGTAAAACAAAAGTCAGACATCTAGGAAAACTCAAAATTGTTCTTAGTTCGTAAAACAACAAACATATGAAAGTAATATTAGTAGATATTTAATTTATTTATAATTAGGGACAAAAAAATTAAAAAGAACTCTTAAAAATTAACTCTCCCCTAAATGTATATTTTACAAGCCCGGGAATCCCCTATTCTTTTCATCTGGTTACCGAAGGAAAAAAAATTCAAAAATGTCATTAAATCTTTGTATATAGTCGTATATGGAGCGGAATAAACATTTTTACTAGTTTTTTGAAAATTGTCAATTTATAAATCGTGTAAAAGCGAAATCTTGTAAAACAAGTGCCGTGTAAATCGGGGGATAGGTGTACTATTTATATAACATAGGTATAGTTTTATATGTTTATAAAATAATTGAAATTGTTCGAAACAGTATTGGCAAATAGTGTAATTAGTCGTTGTGACTTCTGAATTGTCTCATATAAACAATTATTATTGTTGATCAGTAATTTTGCCTGTAGGCACATATAATTAAATTTATACATCCATTATGTACGTAATTATTCTCTGGTAATTGGTGTTATAATTGATGATAAATTAATAATTTCAATTCAATACAATTGCGTACCTACTTACATGTAGGTAATCATAGCCGTATATTCAGTAATCTCATGAATTTTAAAATTAATTAATGATATTATTAATTGTTATTAAATTTAATTTCATTCTTTATTGTGAAAGAAATTTAATATGCTTTATTTAGAAATTAATCATGGGTAAATTATAAATAAGTGTGGTAACTTCAAAAGAATAGAAAATTAAAAGTTGTTATTGATATTATCATTGTGAATGCTGCTTAACAGTTTCAGATCTGGAATAAATACCAAATTATTTATAAGGGATAAAAATCGAAGAGAAGCTACCCTTTTGTAAGAATGATAAAAATTCGGTTTAAACCGATTATTTTCAAATTCCGGATTGTGATGAAATTATCCATTTTGACCTTCTCTGAATCCTTTGACTATTTTAACTATGATGTCTGTGTGTCAGTGTGTCTGTTGGTTGGTCTACAGATCAAGAAGGGTGAAATTTTATATTTAATTAATTATCACCCTTAAATATTGGAGTATTTTTCGTTTTTGTTTCATAATTCATCATTGAGAAATAAATTTTAAAAAATTCAGAGATTCTTATACAAATCTGGTTTACAAGTACTTTTGAGTAATCAAAAGAAAGATTCAACTAGCAAATATCATCAATAATTAGAACGAAAATCATTCGATTCATATTTTTAAATAAAACAATGATAATTTAAAAAAAAATGAACCAAATCGAACCGTGCATAAATAAAGCAACATTAAATCACAAACTGTTACAAAAATGCATACGTTGTTTTCAAAGAAAACAGATAACTCCAATTCGTTACTGTTTCCTTTTTAAATGAATGTTTCAGTGTTTTACATAACATTGGCTTCACTCCAACCATAGCAGTGGCAATTAATCATTAAAACTGTTAGACAAAGATAAACGTATTGATATGCATAACGACCTCTCTTTTCAGCACTATCAATTTTTGTGTCTGTTTATGAAAACCATAATGCATACATTTATTCTTTCATTCACATATTTATACATTAAAATTTCGACCATATTTTCACAAAGTCTTTTACGAGATACTTTAAAATTGTACCAATAAAAGTTTTTTGTCGGTCTGTATGAATAGAGGATCGTAAATTTTACTAGTTTCGAGCTTTTGAAACTATTAACGTTAAATGAAAAGTTGTTAAATCTTCAGACATTGTTTTTGTTTGTAAATAATATTGTTTTTGTTATCATATTTAATAGTAGGTAATGAATATTATTATTATTATTATTATTAGGTTGTGATTGATGATATTAGATACCAAAAACATATTTTCGACTTTCAATTAGGCACATTAGTACATATTTATTTATTAAGGGATGGACTGTCCAAAAACAAAGTTTTTTATCGTTTGTATTATACGAGTGAACTATATTATTGTATTAGAATTTTTTTTAAATGTCAATTTACCATTTTTTAGGAGTAGTTTCAAATAGAAGCTGATAGAAAAATAATATTAACTAATAAAGACTCGAGCGATTTTTGTTTTATTTAGGCTTCTGCGGTAATCTTGATATGAAATTTGACTTCTGGGTATACGCTACATCGATTTGGTCGTTGTATCGGCCAACGTTTCGTCGCACATTGCAGTGACATCTTCATGGCTCAGATGAAAGTGAACTTTCGAAATGTTGATCGTTAGATTAACCAAACTGATGCGGCTTGTACCCAGAAGCCACGATTCAATATTGTTTTATTTTACAAAAATAATTAAAAACAAAAAAAATGCGAAGCAGATAATATGAAAGGTTTATATAAAATATAGGTACTTATCAAATTAAAATTAACTTTTGTGTGTGAAAATTTTGAAAGTCGATATGGGGCTAGAAATTTGTTTATTCAAAATCTGTTTGTCATTCGAAATAATAGAATTTCAGCTTCAAATAGTTTGTTTTTTTTTAATTTGATTTACAATTTTTTTCCACAATCTGAATTGCCATCGAAGCCATAACGCCATTTGTTATGGGTAAACAAATCATCATTTGTTGAAAAATGTGTGGAAAACGTCAACTTCTCTCTTTAAAATGCATTATTGATTCTTTTATAAAAGTATTCTTTACACATTACTCTATTTGAAATGAACCCATAAATTTCGCAATGGGTTATTTTACTTTATTTCAATTCATAGCAATAAAAACCAACAAAAATTTCGAAACTTTATTTCAGATAATGAGTCAAAAAAACAGTGACTAATTTGTAATTTCAGTTTATTAATTATAATTACAAACAAATAAATAGTTAAAAAAAAATTCACAAGTAAGACAATATAAGTAGTATCAAGTCTGTACAAAATTTTGTAACAATATTTTCATAAATATTAAATATAATTAAAGAAATATAACATAATAAAGTAGCCATACAAATAAAAAACTACTAATAAGAACTCATGTCTAATACCCAAGTTTTTCATTAATAAAATGTTATGAAAAAAAGTCTGCAGTACATGGAAAATACAATGAAAATAAACTATTCATTCAATTGATAAGAATTGATAATAACAAAGCAATTATAGACTACATGTATATCATTTTAGAAATCAACTATTTCAATATATTTGCTACTCGTACACCATTTATTGTCAATTTGTAGATATATCTAGAGAAAATAATTGACAAAGAGATTTAGTTTGAATTTCCAGTAACGTATGAAATATGAATTTTGTGCTACGTTGTGTTCTGCATGGTTTGCTATTGCTTACATAAAAGAGTGCCCGTATTCTTAATAAAATATAATACTTTTCTCTTCGCTGTAATTCTATTTACGTTATTTTTTTAATCTTTGAGGGTTCTGGGTAAAATCCACGTCATTTTGTTTATACTCATGGCCAGTATGTATGGCTCAATTGAAAAACTAACATTTAATTATAGCTTATATCAAAATACTTCAAATTTACCTTTTTCATAGTTCTCGAAAAATTTGTGAGGGACTGATTTGGCTCTTCGGTCACAAACGTTTGCCGGCCCCTACTTTTAACTAATGCACATCAACCTACTTTTGAACAGAGCTCTGATACAATGTGTAACTAAACTATAGTTGATAATACGACCTAAATAACACCACTAATATCCAGAGACCAAGATAAACATAGTAAATTATATCAGTTCACTTAAAAAAATAACTATTTTATTGAAAATGGATTTTGTGAGGTCTATTATAATTAACAGTTTATTTATATGATAAAAATCTAACTATTAACCATAAGTGATATTTAACCCTAAAAAGGCAAAATTTCAAGCAAAAACCTTTCGAATCATATCATAGTAAAATTTGCTAGCTGCTAGCAGCACTCACAAATTAGGTATTAATTTTGTGATAGTATCTATGGATTTGCTATGTAATTTTGAGCAGTGAGACTTCAACGTATTGTAACACAGTTGGTGACTGACCGTATAAAATAATTTTAATAATATCACCACTGTTTTAATACCGTTGGTGTTTACATACAACATACAGTCTTCAGAAAGCTCTAAAAGAACTGTCATATAAGTTTAATATCTCATTTGAGAGTGCTTACTAGCTAGCAAATTTAGCCTACCGGACATCTGACTACTTTAGAGTAAAGATACTCATAGTAAAAGTTCGGACAACCCCAATCGGTTTCTGATTGATTTTAGTAGCCCAACTTCAGCAATAGCCGTATTTTCTGATTTTATTAATCGTCACATTATTAAATATACTTCATATTATTTCATTATATTTAATTTTAATTTAAAAAAATATAATTGCTCAAAATAATACCTACATAAATGATTTTTTGAATAAAACGCATCACCACCGGTTTTATCTAAAAATGGCGACGCTGTCATAATTCTTATTGAAGTAGCATCTCTACTTTAGATACATGGTTAGGGCAGTATATATATATACATATATATGTATATTAATTGATATTTCTTTGGTGATATTAACAACGATTAATTTTAAATTGATTCCTTTTCAAGATACATACAAAACTGTTACATTGTGTACTTTATTAATATACATATGTATATACATTTTGAAAGGTTAACTTTTGCATATGCAGTATAATGGAATAAACATATTTACATGCAATGTATGTTTTATGCTTATAATTAATTTCACAATTTAAAAAGTAAAAAGTATCGAGTTTTATTTTTATTTTGGTTTTCCAATGTCACAACAATATACTTACAAAGAAATGTGAATGCACTTGTTTAATGTTGACCATTTATGATAAGATTTCCTTTGATGATTTTTTTTCTTATGATTCATAAACACCACAATTATTTTAACACGCAACATTTCTTTGTATGATTTCATCAACGAGTGTATATGTGTTATGTACAGGAGCGTGTATCAAAAAATATCAGGGGGGGGGGGTCGTTTAATAATTTTTTTTATTATTGAAGTTTGTTTTGGTGCACCGTGTACATATTTTTTCCTGGACAGTAAAAAAATTAGATACGTTAGGCTTCGGGTAAACTCGGGTAACCCGACGAGGGAGGGAGATAAATTGTATTCGAAAATACATAACGCTCTCACTCTCTCAGGGGCTTACACTACCGTATGCTTGTCTCTGTCAGGTTCGCTCGAAGTGCGTTATAATTTTGGTGACGTGTGCAACGTTTACATGGGTTAATGTTTCGTGTTAAATTTAGATTAGCATTACATTTAGGATTTTGCTAGATATCATATTAATTTTTTATGTTTATGTTAATGGTTATTAAATTTTTTCGTTATTATTAGAAATATTAGTTTGGAAAATATATAATATTTATGGCGAAATAAATATTTTCTTGTTTTAATTAAATATATTTTTTTCCAAAATTAAGATTTTAATATTTTATTTGAGATTAATTTTGCGTAGTTGTATTTTAATCATGCCAAAGAAGTATAACTTCTAACGCATGTACAGAAGTACACACATCCACTTTTTTTTAATAATTGTTTAAAATACCTTCAGAAATGTATTATTAGATATTAATGGAGTAGAACCTAATATGTAAACAGTGTTTCTTTTTTTAATAAAGGTACCCCCTTCTCAATATACTTAAATACAAAGTAATTTTTGTGAACTTATGTTTTCAAATGAACAATAGTTTTAACTACAATAAAATGTTAATATTTAATATACATAGGTATTCTTTGTTACATGGAAGGTATCCTTACTTGGTGTAGATTTCCCCTCAGTAAGTGCGCTCATGGTTATGATTAATACAGCCATATATATGAGTAGTTAGTATTTTTCATGTAAATTAATATACAACAAAGAACATTGCATAAGTTTTGTCTGCGTCGTATGTTTAAAATGAATAATATGTTGGACAAAAGGTATAATTGCTTGATAAATATTTTGTGTGATGTCAATAATTTGATTTATTTGTGGAATTAGTAAATTTAATTACTATTTTCGCTGAAATATAATATGTATGTATACAATGTCATATCATACCATTCTTAAATTACCACAAATAAAAATAGAATTACTGTTTTTTAATTGGGTAAAATACGAAGAAAAAGTTATCGTCTGGGAATTTAATTTTTATTTGTCAATCATAAAATTTTTATTTATTTCTATGACTAATATAAATCTTAATAATTATATTATTGTGAATCAATATCTTCTTTATTATTCATTATATTACTAATGAATTATATGATTGCTTGTATAAATAGCATCATATATAATATTTAGGTATTTTTTTTTATAGTTAAACTAATATAAATTATTTCGTCAGTTCTTTTTCGGAAACTCACATAGGTAATCCTAGCTTTCTCAACGTTCTGTTATCGATATGCAAGGAACAGCAAGGATCATATCAAGTATGCTATGACACGGTCTCAAGGATTCTACAAGAAGCAATCTCCAATCTTGATGTACGATGTAACGGACAACAAATAAAACCACCACCAAACATGACAAAGACAACGTGATAATATAACGTGCATTCCCGCAATCTCCATCTCTCTCACACGTGGGTTCAGTTACATGTGAAAGATGATTCTACCATGGAGAAAGAAGATCCACTTAAAATTTTAATATTCTCGGTGCCTGCTTTGGCATCCAAGTTACCCCTAATTTATTATAAAATCAATATTTTCATTATTTGGTGGGACCTGATATGATGAGGGAATGTTTTTTATGTTATATTTATATGATAGCAAAATACGTACATCCTTGGGTGTAAAAAATAAATGTTTTTTTTAAAGATATATTTTATGTTTTATATGAATATAAGTTATATCTAATGTGTTTGACCTATTTAATATCACATCAAATTAGTGATTTATTTAAATATTTATTTTGTAATATATACGACTAATGCATATGATATTTTTTTATAATTTGTAAGTTTATCACTTGAATATAAAAAGTATCAATTGTTATATTATTTCATATAAATATGTATTTAATAACTTAGTATTAGTTGCTGTTAATAAGTGTCTATGTGTATACCTAAAAATTTCATACTAAAATACTTTTTTTTAAGTTAAAAATATTACAAAATAAATTTCATACTCTATTCAGTAGTTTTCAGACTTTTAAAAGACGAAATAAGAAAAAATGTGGCACCCTAATATGAAATATGTATCTTTATTGGATTTTTTAATTGATATTTTTAAACACTGCTTTATATGTATAATACAAAATATTTTTTAATATGATTATTACTTTTATGGTTAACGTTTTGTTTAACATTATATTGTTCTTTGAAGCCTCACTTAATAGGAAATAATTTTTTTACTAATGCAAATATAAGATACCCTGTTTAAAATATAATTTAGTAAAATATTATACACGCAGAAAATTAACTAGTAAAAATTATCGTGAAATTCCTAGTAAACTTGGGACATCGCAACTTTCTAACCAAAAATAATAGTATTCATTAGAATTTTTTGCTTAAACTGCTGTAAAAACTCCACCTCCTAAGAATAAAGTTTACTATAATAGTTGGTAAAGTTGAAAGTAGTTAAATAATACCATAACTTTTTTATTTTCTACTCAGAAACATTTAAATTTTACTTATAAAAATGTATATTTTCACTAGAATGTCTAGTAATTGTTCTCCTTATACTTAAAAATATTAAGAACTATATATATTTTCAAATAAATTTTTCTAGTAATTTCTGGTAATATTTGATCTAAAGAGTTTGTATTTATGACGGAACTTAAGTTACGCTACATCACGTGACATAGGTACGATTTTGCGCAGTTTACGGCGTCTTTGTTCTGACAGATATACACGATATATGTACATAAGGATGGTAGCCATTTCTACTATTTTTGTTACACACAACCAGATTACAACGGAATAATTAAAATACATAAGTACTTGAGAAAAATTAAATATTCAATACAGTAATTGGCGTAATTGGTTTTATGTGCACGTAAGTACATATTTACATATATTCAATACTTCTTAAAAACATAATATTTTATGTGTTTACGTGTTTCAATAGCAATGCTATCAGAGTCCTAAAGACACAGATTTTAATTTATATAAAATATTAGAGGAATTTGATGTAATTTTTATTGTTTTGTACTCCATGTTTTGTTTTCATCAAAAAGCAGTAACATTTATTAATGAAATTTTTGAAAAACTATCATAATTCATATGTATACACTAATGTACAGCGTTAAATACATACTGTACCTATTTTACATCTAACAATTTTATTTTTTAGATAGGTATAAAGTACCTGAATGACCAGAAATTAAAATAAAAGAGGAAACCGACAGGACATAACAAAATTTCTATTCAGGAGAAATGTTATAATTTTCTATTACAACTTCAGGTAATTTAAATGAAAAATCATAATAAAAACAAATTATATTATTAATTTATTCTGTATTTTTTCACAGATGACAGAAGTTCGATTTATGAGTTTGGTTTAATATTTTTTGAGTAAACGTCAGCTATAGAAACCAAGACGATAATAACTGAACTCTCGTTAAGTCTCGTCTCGTGTACAGCCCTAATTTAATTATAATTTATGAAAATGAAAATATTTATAGATATTTTAATATTACTAATTCACTTCCAAACAATGCCATATTAGTTATAATATAGTTATAATTCTGAGTTATAACATCGTATGACTGTTATATTATGTTTACGAATACAATGTTCATTTTTATAGTTAGGGGCTTCGCTCTCCAACCTTTATATTAAGCTGGGCATTTTAGTTCATGGCAGAGAGCGTTCCGCTCTCAATAGTTTAGTCGTCTTTAATGAATTTTTTCATTCTTGTAGTTAAAAAAATTTTGTCGGATTCAACAATGACAGTTAATTGATATTGGATTGTTGTTGGATTTTAATGTTGTAATGTTTTTTATGTTAAATTATTTAATAATTAATTTTATTTTACTATTTTTTTCATCAAACTGCTGTATTTTTTGAGTTCATTATTAATTTATAAATGATATTGACAATTTTAAATGTATATTTGTAGTAATCATTTTTTGAAAATCGAATTTCATTTAAAAAATTTTAAAGATGATACATTATTTATATAACAATTTTAGCAATACATTTTGATTTAATTTAAATTTGTGACGTTACTTATTTTCATTGTCATAAAATATTTAAAAAATCACGTGCTTTCGATAGACATATCACATTGATGTGAATGACAATTAAAATTGTATGTAGGTATCTATATGTCATTGTATAAATTAACGTTTAACATAACTTTAGTAAAATAAATTCATAATTGGTAATAAAGTATTCCAAACAAACTATTTCACATAAAAATCATATAACCTCATTTTCAATACTGTATCGGGATCAATTGAACAAAAGAGCGGAGCGCATACGAACTAGTTCCTCTATATCTCATGAGGGAGCGTTCTTTTGAATTATATTTTTCTGCTTCTCGCCTTGTATAAATAGATTATAATAGTCTTTTTTTAAAACATTGTTATAAATTATAATTGGAATTCAATATTAAAAATTGAGATGTGTAATTTAGAGAAAATTAATATGTTATTTTATTAGTATGTAAATTATATTATGTATAGGTATTTTATATTATAGTGTGATTTCTTTCAATTGTAATCAATAAATATAAACATTCATATTAACCTAATTTTTTCCTTAATCATTTATCCTTAATTAATTTAAAAATAAATAAAAATCATAGAAATATTGGATTTTTTTATTATACTATTTGTATAAAATTTATCCTGCACGGTTGGTAAAATATACTCATAATATGTGTTAATTTTATCTGACAACATATAAACTTTTTACCATGAAGAACTAGTAAAATTTCGCTCGCATAATTATTACCAGGAGAAAATGTAAAACTTCATCTGCAGGTAGAAGTTGGTACTAGAATGTGATGATGTCCCAGCATCACTAGAAATAAGGTAATTTTTGACAGTAATTTTGCGGTTATATTTACAAGTAAATTCTCTCCGTGTAGGTATTTATATAATTTTCAATAAATTCTTTAATAATTCGTAGTTTATATTAGTCCTTTAGATTACAAAGTGACTTTCATTTACAACTTTTAGTCGAATTTACACATTGTGAGTGATTTATATTTTCTTATATGTATGAAATACATATAGAATAAGAAAATATTGTAAAACCGTTTTTTTTTTCGAATTAGAGATGTTGATGGAAATATCCATTTTGATCTTCGTTGAATCCATTTTGACTATTTTTTTCATGTCTGCGTATCTATTTGTTTGTCTGCTGTGACTCAAAAACAAATGACAAAACATATAAAGGTTTAATTTTAAATTTAGGAGAAAGCGTCCTATGTTTTAAATTTTAAATCAATCTTACAACCATAAATGAATGTTTGCAGTTTACACTTTTTTATTTTTGAAACGATGCATACGATAGGAAAATATTTGAGATAAAAAGTATAGAATATTAACTTTTATCAGTAAATCATTTGTTTTATAATCAGGGATATACGTACATTATTTATTTTTAGTATTACGTATAAGAAAGCCTCTTGGCACCCAATGACAGTTTTTATTATTATTATATTTTATTTGTTTTATTGAAGATTATTATCAAATTCAATAATATCAGCCTCTCTGAAAAAATCGATATAAATTCCATTTAATAACTATATCCCCCCCCCCCTTCAAAAATGAGCCACTTCAATAGCTTATGAAATCTGAACACTAGTTTTGACATGCGCAGACTGCTAACAATAAATACCTGTATGAATATTTACGTAAATACAATTGAACTGACATCGATTGTGAGAGGCTAAAGAGATTCGGCAGCATACGTACCACCCATACTCGTATGGGGAAAAGTGCGTGTGTGTATGTGTGTGCGAACTCCTCCCACATACTCACATACTCGCAGGCGATACGTGGAGGAGACATAACGGGTGAAGAAGAAAAGCGTTCTTTCTTTTCATGTCGTAAATATTCTTTACGTGAAAGATATGTGTATAGAGAATTTTCCCGTGTTTGGTTGGGTACCATTTTGTTTAGATTCTGAATAAATATTGTTTTATATATCGTAAGATAAATTTTATCAATTTTGTTTGGATGTAATTGAGGCTTTCGTGGTCATTTTTGAATAAATGGTGTTACTAAAGCAAATTAAATTAATTATTAAGCAATCAATTTAACTTCCTCTTTTGATTATTTTATGAAATAATAAAAATCATAAAACTTTTTTGGAATATATTTTATTTACTAATATGTTTTTTTTAAATAAAGCAATGATTTTTTGTATAATATGGAATTGGTTGGGTTAGATTCTTAACGGCATGTGTTTTCAATGATTTTGTAGAATTATTTTCATGTCGGGTATAAAACAGGGTGGCTAGTTTCTGGAAAACCGGGAAAAATCAGGGAATTTTGCTATACAGGGAAATATCAGGGAAAAGTCAGGAAATTTGGTTGGAAGACAGGGAATTTTTTATAAAAATGCAAAAACCACACAAATTCTCGCAAATATTTAAACAGTTATCTCTATTAAAATTTAAAAGAAAATTATGTGACCTTTTTTTAGGTTTTTTATCTAAATTTTAAATAAAAAAACAGGAAAAAACGGTAAAAATTCTCCTGGAAAACCGAGAAAAGTCAGGGAAATTTGTTCCAGAGAAATACTGGCCGCATATATCCTGTAAAAAACACATATCATTTTGAGGGTTTCGTATCTCAAAATGAAAAAAACGGAAGGATCTCCTTGTCTGTCGGTCCTTCAAGATCCTTTTTCTCAGGAATGGCTATAGGTATTAAGTCTAAATTAATAACAAATACTATGATTTATAGCTTCATAATCCTGTAAAAATTCAAGTTTCTAGCTCAATGCAATAAAAATATACGACACTTCAAAACGTATTTTAATAAACAAACTGACTTTTCGTTGACCTAGACTCTTGAAATTCTTGAAGGTCTCAGAGCACAAGCAAGGGAAAAAAATCAAAAAATCATTATTTTCTTATTTTATGTGGAAATATTACATGACAAACATATTTTCGCATTTTTTTATACAGCGGCGAACGTATAGACAAAGTCCTTGTCTACGTAACAATAACTATTATTGTCAATAATTATGTTATATATATATAACGGTACGGAACCTTTAGAGCGTAAGCTCTACTCGCACTTGCCCGTATTTTTTTATTTCATTTTATAGTTATTAATTAAATAATTCTTGAATATGAAGTTAAATTGAAATGCATTTTTGTAGGTACTGACTAATTATTTAAAAAAGATCGTAGGTAATTGTTTTTTTCGTACTAGTTCAAAAGTTTTTAAAACTATCCTAAATATTATTATTAATATTTGTATCAATGAGTGATATCATTTAATATCATTAGTTCTCTACAAAAGTATAAATGATCAATTCAAAAACAATAAAACTAAATTCAGTAACACATTGTGATATCTGGCTCACAATTACACCAAAGTCACAAACGTGTTCCTCATTCACAGTTATCTTTCGCCTTTACCGATGGAAGCAATACATCGCGCGAAACACTCGCTTCCTCTTCCGGTTTCTCTCCACGTCATCAATTCTCTTTCATTGTCTATTCAATTCTCTCTCGCTCACGCTCACTATTGCAGTGGTGGTGTGTGATCGTATTTAAGGGGCTCTGAAAAATCATTTACAATTTATTATACTATGGTTATAACATTGAGAGAAAAAAGACTAGAACAAATAAAATCTATTTTGTTTCTAATTAAAATACTCACTGAGACTAGTAGTGACATCTAGTGAGCAAATACAAAAACTAATAACGTTAAAAAAAACTATCATAACAGAAATCTGTATTATCTACACGAGTGAAAATATAACAGTCGTTAAGAAAAACTATCAAAATGGATTATATTACCTAAAAAATGAAGTCGACTTTCGATAATTTGACACTCGATAATTTGAATTTCTCAATAATGTGAATTTTTTTTCCGGTCCCTTGAAAAACACTCGAAGTAATTTGAACTTTTTCTCTGGTCCCTTGAGTTTCAAATTATCGAGAGTCAACTGTAGGTACATAAATATTCTTCTATATGTATTGTTTTGGTCTTAGATCGTTCTTTGTTTCTATTATGTACTAACTACTAATGTTTTTAAAAAAATGCAGTTGGTTAAAACGGTACTATTTTATCACAACTTATGGTTCAATATCTTAATCAAATAATTAGTCAACGATCCTATCAAAGAGACAAACTTACAGTTATAAATATCCGTGAAAGTACGTGAAATATTACAGTTAAATATATTAACATAAATTTAACGACATGTAAATTTTCGATGTAAAAATTTAACAATAGCCTGCCACTGTAGTCATTTACTTGGTACAACCTACCCCTAGCCCCTTTGACTTCTTGTCATGTGTTCAGGGTGTTCTGTAGAACTCTTCAATTTGCTTCCTCTGCAAAGGGTAAGAAGTGTGTACGGTTTAAGTTTCGAGGGTGCAAATAAATTGAATGTCTTCCATCGAAGGTATTATGTTCTGCAGATATTATTTACTGCTGTGTATGTAAAAATATATTCTGGTGTGCATGAGTAATATTTACCAGGTCAGGTGTGATTATATTTCACATTGTATTACAAGAGGTAAGGATGTTTTCACTGTGCAAAATTATGTTAGGTAATGCTATATTTCTTAACGTTATTTTTTTTATATGATGTCATCGATCATATTTCAAAAGGTTTTATTTTTTATGGAAGTTTTATTTTAATTCATTATTTTATATTAATAATTAGTTCGTGATTGTTATACAAATAAACAAAAACAAATAATTTTACGAACTTCAGAAAATTTTTGAAATTAAAAATAGGCTTGTATTTTAATGCACTTTTTTTAATAATAAATACTTGTACACGAAAAATTAATTATTCAACATTAAACAAATATATACAACATAAAACAAATTATAGATATCACTTTAAATAAATAGTTCCACAAAAATAAATATTTTGCACTAAAAAAAGAATACTTTGCACTTGCCTTAATTTGGACCTGTCAAATTTAAAAATTACATATTTTTGATGTATTTATTGTGAATTTTTTTTATATAGGTACATATTTCAACCTCCCTTCTTTCGCAGTGCTTAAGATAAAAATATTATTATTTTCGATAAAATTCAGAATATCCAATTAAAAAATCAAAATTAAAATTATGGCAGGTGCTAAAAATCACAGTTTTATGATTTTTTAAATATTTTTGGATAAGGATAATAAAATAAATGAAATTAATTACAAAATAAGAAACTGGAGAAGAGAATATATTAATAAGTTAATAATAAACTTTATACGAATAAGTTTTAATAATGCTTTTCTTTTGTTTCAGGTATTTTCAGCACATGAAAATTTGAAATCTACAGGCGATCCGTAAATCATCTAGATATTGTGCAAATAATGTAAACCGCTAATGAAGTATTATAGAACATCCAATATATAAACGAACTAATAAAATTTGCAAGCTTACAAGCTCTTTCAAATGAGGTTTCATACCAATCTGACAGCTTAGTTCTCTTGAAGTTTCATTAACTGTTCGACAAATTTCGGTATTAAAGCAGTGGTGATATTACAAAAATTATTTTATACGATGTGTTATAATAAGTTGAAGTATCACTACTCTAAATTCCATAACTAATCCATAGACACTAACACATAATTAATACCCCATTTAAAAGTACTTGCAAGCTTGCAGATTTGTTAGCTCCATTATAATACCGGACATTAAAGATGATACCCACATATATGAAGAAACTCTTAAAAAAATTTATCCTGAAAACAACCACAAAAATAACAAAATTATTATCTGTTATTTTAAAATTGAAAAATAGCTTTATATTGTTATACATACATTGGCTTTCGATAATACTTTGAACCTAATCTTACAATAAGACTCTGAAGTTATTAGTTCCCCCTCCTTATGTCTTGTTAATTACATCCCCTCCCCGTTTTTTTATTGCATAGGTATATCTGTGTTCTTTATTATTCTTTTATTTGTTTATTTTGTATGAAATTTGACCTATGAAAAAAGTATCGAATTGGTCAATCACTATATACATAGTATGTATTTATTATGTATGTATGTATGTATATTATTATGCAACTAAAGTTACATTGAATATGTATCATATATCTATGAATAGTCATTTTGCAAACCAACTGAATTACGATCAGACGATATCTGCTGACAATACACACTCACATATATACATATATTCATGTGTTAGTAGAGAGAGGGTAGTTTCAATATACCGAAGTGTTCAATCAGAATCGATACGGTTATGGCGTCTCCCGACCAATCGCTACTCTCTATTCAGGGGGTGTTTGAAAATACCCCATATATTTGCTAAAGTTTTTCATACGTAAAATCTAGTTAGAATTTTATATTTTCTCATCTCAAGCTCTTTTCTCTATTTATTCTAAGAATGTAGTACTTATATATTATACATTTTATACTTTATATATTCGCTATGTCTGTATGTTTATGGTAAATATTTTTAGACTGAATATGAAGAAATTTATCCTACAGATATGCATACTATTACATATATTTAATATTTATATTTATATTAGCATAGATATTTATTTAGTTAGATCATGATGGATATAAAGTGAAATATTTGTATAAATTCTATTTTAATATTAATTATAATAAATATACAAATAACTATAGTTGATTTTGTGGAAAATAGAGTTATAAATGCATAAGTACAATTAAGTATTAAACTCAAGTATAAATAAGTACAAGAACTTTATTAAAAAAAGTACTTAGGTAGGGCATTGTTTTAAATATAAAGTCAGCTAAAACCCAAAGACGGAATATCCTTCACCTGACAAGGATTACATGATAGACTGGGAAGTTGCACTGGGATAATCAGGGTAGTACAATTACCACTAAATAAATATAGTATAATCTTTAATTTTGATGCAATTTGTTTATCAAACGTGTAGTGGAAAAATTATATTAAAAATAGAAAAATTAAAAAAATAACTTTCTTTTGGTTAAGTTTGTAATATGATCTACAGTTCGAGGAGATCGAGAGATCATTGCTAACTTTGTTAATGTTGAAGCTAGAGGATCAACTAAATGGGCAAAGTATCAGTCTTTATCCGGATTGAATAATGACGATGTACCTATATAAAAAAAATTGAACGTCAAATTATATTGAAATATTACTTTTTTTTATTAAATTTAATGCCCTGTATATAATAACTCATTGTTTTTGAGTATTATTGATAAAATATATACGGTTTACTATAATGAATAATATTTTTCTTTATCAACTCAAACTTAAAAACGTTAAAAATCTGCGAATCTAACCAATTTCCTAGCTTCAATATTAACAAAGTGAGCAATGATCGCTTGGTTCTCGTGAACATCCTGTATATTAAAAATTTGTATTTTTGCAAACTACCTCCCACTATTTCAGAAGATGCGTGTGAGGAAAAAACATTTATAACGTTTAGTTTAGAGCGAACTGTAGGTACCAGAATTTCTTCTAAGAATTTTTTAATTTTAATCTCATTCTTGGAAAACTTTGATTTTGGCATATTCAAACGAACTACTTTTATCTCCTTTTACAAAACTAAATAAAAAAAAGAATTTAAATTATTTCTCGTGGTTTGTAAATAATAATTCAATTGTTATCTATATAAATATTTTTTAAGTGAATCTACAATTCTTAGAATTTGTAGTGGTGGTACAACTGTAAAATATGTTAAATGTTTCTTTTTAAAATACTATTTTCTTAGAAATTGAAGTTATGTATACTATAAAGCTATTTCTATAATTTCAAGAAATTTGAAATAATTCCTCATTTATTTTATATATTATGTTAATAATTAACTGAATGAGTAATTCAATCAACGGCGCACCTAGAAAAAATTCAAGGGGGAGGTGGCTAAAATTTTTGTTAGTATTATATATAATTTTCATTTATTCATGTATCGTAAATATTTGTTGAATTAATTAATGTATATTGAAAAATTTGGGAGGGGGGTTATGATATCTGTCTGTAGACACTCTAAGTAACGACAAAACACAGAAGTATATATTTTCAAATCGATCTTTCAACCGGAAACGAATTCTTTCTAATATTTGAATTAGAAAAAATTATTTTAGATAAACTTTGTAGATAATATATTATTTATAATTTATTTCCAACTTTTTTTGTTTTTCATCAGTTAGTCTTACAAATTTTGGGTGATTCAGCACTGTCGTGCCAAACTTAAACCATAGATTAAGAAAAGTATTTTAAGCAAAAAACTTCCAATAAACATGTGTCCGGAAATTTTTGGTTAGGGAACTACAGCCCACCAAAGATTTTCATCAAAATGAGTTTTTATTTAATATCTAGATAACCCTTTGTGATAAAATTATGAAATTTGGTATTCTGTTTAGTAATAATAAGTGTTATCGATTTCTCATATTAAACAATTATAATTTAGACCGGGGATGTATGGGGCCTGTGGGCCCATCAGTTTTTATCTAGTATTTTTTATTCTTTAATTTTTTTATAAAGTTGGGTACTTATTTAAGGTTATATGACACAAAATACGTAAAAATATACTTTGCTTATTTGTCATAGGATAAACCGTTTTCGAGTAATATCGATAGAAAAGAAAGCATGCAGAATTTAACTTAATACGGATGCTCCAAATTACAAAAAATAAATTTATATTCCTGTTCTATGATTAAAGGTAGGAAAAAAAGTTCATATAAAGAAACCTCCTAATATGAATCTTCTAAGATCTATAGCCAGTTGTAATACTGTATTATGTACTTTAATAATTTGACTAAAAAACGAAACTAACAATGGCTATTTGTTGATAAGGATGCATTTTTTGAGGTATACTTATGTTAACTTTTTGTCTTCATTTTTATCATAGAACAAGAATATAAATTTATTATTTGTAATTTGAAGCATCCGTATTAAGTTAAATTCTGCATGCTTTCTTTTTCATCGATATTCCTCGAAAACGGTTTATCCTATGACAAATAAGTAAAGTATGTTTTTGTGTATTTTGTATCATATAACCTTAAATAAGTGCCCAACTTTATAAAAATATTAAAAAACAAAATCTTTGGAGGCCTGTAGTTCCCTCACGAAAAATTTCCGGACACATGTTCATTAGAAGTTTTTTGCTTAAAATATTTTTCTTAATCTACGGTTTAAGTTTCGCACGACAGTGCTGAATCACCCTGTATAATTAGAAACATATTCAGTGCCCGTGTACACTCAGTGACTCAATACAACGTGTAAGAAAGTCTCGTGGCACCCATGGTGATAAAAAATATTGATTTATGGTCCATTATAATATAAATCTCAGTTCTATGAAATTGAACATACAATTTTCGAAAAAAATATTTTTTTTTGTCTTCAAGTTAGTTTATCTATTTTATCTTTAAAGTTCCGTTTTTTGCATTCAACAAGCATTACTAGAAATTATTATCTTAAATATTTTATATTTTTTTAATTTTTGCAGACTTTACAAAAAATCAAAAGAAAAAAATGCGTTGTAGGTTTTCACTCAAAATTTGTATGTCCGACTCGCAAACATTTAGTAATAGACTTTAAAATTTTAAATGGCTCTAGGAGGAGAGAATTTAAGCAAACCCTGCAGTAAAATATGTGCATGTATGTATGTATAGGTATGTTAAATGTATAAATATATTTCATGAAAAAGGTTAGCACTAGAGAAAAGTCGAGGAACAATTTAGCCGATCGTAATTTCTATTCAGTGACACATACAGAAACCCAAATGAAATTTCTCATTGGAGAAAGATTGGGATCCGGGCAGGCTGCGAAGAGCAATCACTCGAAATATTTAAAATTCCAACTCCACACAAACGAGACCAATAATACATTTTGTCGACGTCGTTTGGGATTCTTGACTATGATAATAAAACTATTGTATTGAGAATCCGTGCCAGTACTCTACACTGTAAAATACGCGTAGAAAATTATATATTTTTAAAACTAACTTGAAATAATACATATTGAACATTTTTTTATACATTTTTTAATATTTGAAATATTCGAGGGCATATTTTTTTCTGCTTCTGCGAAAATGTATTTCTTGTAAATCTGTTATACTTCTCTTTTCGAAGAATACAGTATTTATTAAAAGAATGTGGAACCTTAAACAATGCAAAAATAAAGACGCATAATATATTGTTCTTCGAAATAATTATAACTTAAAAGTTATTTCTGTGGTAAGTCGTGGTAAACAATTTTGCCAATGCTGTCAAGTGGAACTGTAAACGTTACCAACAATATAAAGTAAAATATTAAAATTAGGTACTGAAAAAATCAGATTGTTAGGGGTTCCTGAAATTAATCAACCCCGACTTTAATTTAATAAATTTTTTACTAGAAATGTGATTTATATATCGATGTTTTTTTTCATTCGGTAAAATAATATAAGTACCGAAATTTTTTACTTATGTCAATTTTCGAATTTTTTAAAATATTTTAAAAACGGTGCATATTAGAAAAAATCATTTAGAATAAAATTTGTAGGGAATAGTGTTATATACAATATTAGCATTATCGTCGGCTTGGTGATAAAGTCCAAAATGACAAATTTTGCAGGAATGTGAAAAAACCATGCTAAATCTACATTTAAAGAAAAATCCCGTTGAATTGTTTTCACATAAAATATGATTTAATTTCTCACTCACTCATATATCAACGTACAACCCAAACCCCTGGACCTAGAAACGTGAAATTTCGTAGGTGCCTTCCTTTTATGATGTAAGCACCCACTAAGAAAGGATTTTTTGAAATTCAACCCCTATGGGGTTAAAACATGGTGTCAAAGTTTATATAAAAAAATATATTTTTTGTTTACATTTAATTGAACATACTCTACTATAAATAATGAAACAATTATTTCAGCATTTCCCAAAATTTAACCCCTAGGGTGTTAGGGGAGTGGAAAAATTGGTAAAATATTTTTTTTGTATTCACCGAATGAAACATGGCACAAGTAGGCACTCTACAAGACAAATATCAGTTACGAAAATTCAACCCCTATGGGAATGGGGGGGGGGGGTAAAATTTTGATACATTTATCTTCATAATTGTTTATGATATTAAAGTAAATTCGGACAAATTAATATTCAATTAAAAAGGAATGTTCGATATTGAAGCCCTAATAGAGTGGGACGGGGACGAGGATGGATTTAGATATGTTTATCGCATAGGTACCTGCTTTACTTATAAAGGTTAATTCGGGCAAAATAGTCATCTATTAAAATACAAATTTCGGCATTCAACCCCTAATGGTGGGTGTAGACAGGGTCTGTGTTTTTGATATGTTTATCTGCATAGCTGCTTACGTTATGGTAGAGTCGGGTAAAATAATAATCTTTAATAAAAAAATTCGATATTCAACCCCTAATGGCGAGGGGGTTAGTTTTTTACAATTTTTAACTAAGATCCGAGATATCTACGTTTTTTATAGGTAATCAATAGAAATAAATATAAAAAAAATATGTCATACCCTATCACGTATGGAGGGTTCTAATTAGTTTCGAAGTTTACGCGAGCGAAGCCGCGGGATTCTGCTAGTTATTTATTTACAAATGAAAATTTTGGGTACCAAATAGTAAGCATACTTGCTTTAGATTCTGAATGTATACAGGGTTACTGGTAACTCGATACATTCCTTGTAAAGGGTAATAGTAGAGATAACAAGTAATCATTTGAACCCAATATTGCCTTATACAAATGTTAACCGTTACAGAGATATTTAGAATTTTAGAAATTTTCAAAAATATCCAAAATTTCAACTTAAAACCCAATTTTTTTTTAAAATTCACAGTGTAATTTTTTTATTTTGTTTCTAATACTCAGACAACATGCCGATACTTTGTTGGAAACAATAAAACTAGTACAATTTACTTAAACTTTGACACAGTGCCTCGAAACTCTATCACTTCGATATTTTTTTATTAGTTTTGTTCAGTTTAAAATTCAAATTCGCGGAAAAAATCGCCAAGTAATTTTTCGTACAAACTCTTTAAAAAACTTCCTTATCTTCCTAGCTATCCAATGAGATACAAAAGTTATTAAAAAAAACTCTCTACTACTTAGGAGGAATGAGTTTTAGAAACGAAACAGGTCACAAATCGTTAAATTAGCACGTTGTCCTATGTTCCTATGTCCATAATACAAACGTGTTGTTTAATTGAAATAAAACAAAAAACTGGTTTAAAAAAAACTTTTTTATTATTTTCACAAATCCTGCTTAATATGAGGACCCATTGGCGTAGTAACGGGAGGGGGCACCCCCCCCCCTTCCGAAATGTTCAGTGCTCTAAAAAAAAAACGTATGTTATGAGGAAACATCAGTTCACACATCAGTTAACACACATGTATTTATCCCCCCCCCCCGAAAAGATTACCCCCCCCCCGTTTTTTTTTCTACGTGTTAAATTATGGAAGGTATTTTGAACTGATGTTTCCTCATAACATACGTTTTTTTTAGAGCACTGAACATTTAGGAGGGGGGGGGGGTGCCCCCTCCCGTTACTACGCCAATGGGTCCTCATATTAAGCAGGATTTGTGAAAATAATAAAAAAGTTTTTTTTAAACCAGTTTTTTGTATTATTTCAATTAAACAACATGTTTGTATTATGGACATAGGAACATAGGACAACGTGCTAATTTAACGATTTGTGACCTGTTTCGTTTCTAAAACTCATTCCTCCTAAGTAGTAGAGAGATTTTTTTATTAACTTTTGTATCTCATTGGATAGCTAAACTGAACAAAACTTATAAAAAATATCGAAGTGATAGAGTTTCGAGGCACTGTGTCAAAGTTTAAGTAAATTGTACTAGTTTTATTGTTTCCAACAAAGTATCGGCATGTTGTCTGAGTATTAGAAACAAAATAAAAAAATTACACTGTGAATTTTAAAAAAAAAATTGGGGTTTAAGTTGAAATTTTGGATATTTTTGAAAATTTCTAAAATTCTAAATATCTCTGTAACGGTTAACATTTGTATAAGGCAATATTGGGTTCAAATGATTACTTGTTATCTCTACTATTACCCTTTACAAGGAATGTATCGAGTTACCAGTAACCCTGTATAGTATATGTATGTATATAATATCATATATGTGTATAAACACAATATTAAACGTTCCAAGTTTTCATAATAATGTTAATTCGTTTTTTGCTGCATGACTTACCTTTCGTTTTCCTTTAAGCGTGCGGAACGTTAAGGAGGGTTAGGGGGAGGGGGTGAATGTTACGCTGGAAGGCGGTGGTAGAAAAGTTTGCATATACATAATTTTTAATATGTACATGTAAAACTTTTCTTGAAATTGTAAACTTTGCGATTTTTCATTTTAATATCGCATCCAGGCTTCCTGCATATATATATAATAATATCAGTGGAAGTTATATGTACATGGTTAGGGCAGATTTAAAATTCTACAAGTTTGTATAATTTTGTATACAAAATTAGAAAATAACTGCGCCCAAAGTAATATTTTCGAAGTTACCACGAAGCGTGTGTTTTCATTTTACATCGACTTGCTGTTTAATTTTCTTTTATATAATAAATGTTGTTTCAACTTTTCAATCAGTTCAGCTACTCAGAAGTCACAATGATTAAGTCTAATAAATAAACAATTTTTTTATTAATAAGTAAAATTAACTCTATTACATTTATAACTATATAAATATATCGTTACTGAAAATTGTATATACTTATCAGTGATACACCCAAAAAAACAAGGGGGGGGGGAATTATGTATATGTATTGACAAATTCAGAGAGTACGTGGGTAACCCCTAAAAAACCCTTGAGAGTGCCACTGAAACTTATACCTACTTAAAAAAATGTACACAGTTTTTTTTTTATTTTGACATAATATTTTTAAGTTTTGTAAACAAATATATTAACTTTTTTTATCCCTATAAAAAAATAATACACAATAAAAATTTCTTTCCCCAATTTAATAAAAATACATTACATATTTCAAATATTTCATACCTGAATCTAAAAAAAAAACATCTAAATTGCCGACATTCAAATTTAAAATAAATATGACAGAGCTATCCTTAAAATGTAAACGAATGGAATAAAATTGAAAATAATGATACAGGACCCCGTGGAACTCACACAAGCTGTGTAAGAAAGAAACACAATACGTATTTGTATTGTGTGCCTAATAAAGCCATCCTTGTTGGTGCACGGTTGTCCTGATGCTGTACTAACATACAAATTAATGAAACGTTTATAAGAAAGCAATCTTGAGTTACGCTCGTCAGAATACGTTGTAGAGATGTAGGATGCGTTGCCTATATTTGAACATACACTGTTGAAATTTTACCTGTAATTTTTATATTATTTAATTGAAATTTCTCCGATGCCTTACCGTATTTAAAACAGTATTTCTAAACATTTTAACAGAATATTTGATGATGCTTAAAAATCAAACATTTTGAAGTTATCATTCATTTTTTTAAATAATTATTGCTGACTTTAAAATCTGTAATTAGTGATTATACCCAAACAATAATTCTCTTTAGTTTTATCTGTAATGTGCAGATCTATCATGTTAAATTTTACAGAATGAAACAATAAAATTATTGAATAGATATAAATATAATGTATACGTTGTGAATTACTTTGCAATTTATTACATACAGGAACAATAAAAAGTAAGAATTAATAAAAAAATTACTATTGGTCATCATCATACTGTAAATTTTGATTTGAAATATACTCGTATTATATTTTTAGAACTGCTCTTTTATTATGAATGATTCGTAAACTTAAAAAAAATACAGGACACTCAGTAACAAATTACAATTCATTTTAACAAAAAACTAAAAAATAAATCATTTTAAAATTTACTTATATATGTACAGCAGTGGTTTCCAATCTTTTGTTGACCAGGGACCATTTTGATGTTATTAATATTAGCATGGACCACAAGGTTAAAAAATTTTTTTTTATAGATTTGAAATGAAAAAGCTAAAAAAAGGTCTTCACATTTAATTTTTATGTTTTTACGCATTGAAGATCTAAAAAAAAGTCGCCGATAATTCAAAGTTCATTCAAACTTTGAAATCTTTTATAGGGACCATTTTTTACCCCTTGTGGACCACCGGTTGGGAACCCCTGATATACAGTAATAAATAATAAATACAGTTTATAAATAATTTTTACTTTGTATGTTTTCCAACTTTTACAGTTTGCCCCCAAATTTTTAATTGTCGAATATAAAATATGTTCAGTATTTTTTGCTAACATATTTTTTTTGGTCGCTTTGAAATGAAATTTCTAAATTACAGAGCTATACGTCAATTTTCCCTGATTATTTAACATCGTTTAAAAATCACGCGTTATTTTTTGCAAATTATTTTTTCCGTGTACCTTCTCCTGATTCTTTGTCCACCAATCAACGTTTCACTCTTCACAATGAAGTGAAATTTTATAATCAGCGTAATAACCACACAGTAATAAAAACTGCGCTCAATGCACACGTTTTTATTTGTATGTATTCTGCATACATAAATGCGCATATCTATTCGTATGCACTCTATGCGCGTGAGGAAGTGGGGAAAATAAAAAATATTAACATTGACGATTGATTACCCCGACCACCGAACAGTAATGCTGTTCTATTGTGCATTGCATATTGTAGTGTAGAAAAAATCTGTTAAACATTTTAACAGTGTACAGGCACAGTTGTAGTTGAGTATTTTGCTTAATCTGAATTTTATTGAAGATTTATTCGTTGATATTAGTTTTACTGTCTTTCTGTTTGCGCGCTTGTTTTTCTCTTGTTCGTTTTTAATGAATTTGTTTTTGTGTTACTCGTTTTATCTAGGAATTTTTCTCATTTATTTGATATTCATATTTCGCATATAAATTAATATTTCATATGATGAAATTGTATTTGTTCTGATATTAAATAAACGGCATTAAATATACAGAAATGTTAAATTTCCTCGGTTAACTTTTATTTGTTTTCTTGTACATAATGTATTATATATACATATATATTTTTTTGTTTTAAAATGCCTGTAATGAATATGCGTTCTTTATTTACTTGACTTTGCTAATATTTGATTTCTGTTCAATATAACTTATTATTAATATCTCGCTGGAAGAAAAAAATAAAATAAACATATCAAATATTAATGTTTAATAAATGTATGTATTACATACAATGTATCGAGTCTTTCAGGAATCAGGATGTATCGATATAATTAAATTGTTTTTAGTTAGTAACGTTTAGCGAAATTTTGATCAATTTTAAATACAGTGGAACCTCGTTAGTACGTTTTTTAAGGGACTTTTTTTATGGGAACGAAATATTTTAATATGGGTTCTTTAATGTTGGGACTTAAAAAACGTACGATGGTGAAAAATGTACTAAAGAAGACCTTTACCTGTAAACCCAACTATAAATGTTGCATGATATATATTATTATTGAAATCCTCACCTGATAAGTCTTTACTACGTTACACCTAGTAAGTATCCTGTAAAATAACATTATCTTTGGATGTAAAGCGAACCATTAACAAAAGTATTTGGGCCTTGATATAATATTCTGTACAATGAAAATATTTTGAAATTTTTATTTCAATTTTATATTTTATTGATAATATTATCTGTTTATTCCGACTTGGCATAAAAACTACTGATCTGATTTTAATGATAATTTAACTCGCAATAAAATAGTTGTGATGTTTATGTTAATAAACCATTACTACTGTCATGCAGGTGAGATTGTACGATTAGAGCAGCCAGTCGCGTGGAGATTTACCGATTTTAAAACACGCGGGCGAAACCGCGGGGAAATTCTAGTAACATAATTAAATGTATTTACTTCATACGTCATTAAAACCTATAATTTGATACTTAAATACTAAGAATCAAATCGATATTAAAAACACGAATTAATAAATATACAAGAACGCGGCACAATTATCTGGTCACGTGATAGAACGTCCCCGCCACCTCTGCGGCGTCTTTGCCGCCGACGCTAATGAATGAGAGCAGACGGCGCCTTGACCTGCCTCAACACACTTCCAGCGGTTTAATTTCACTCTTTAAGAAAACACTCTCTCCTTCATTACTCCCTCGGCCAGCCCGGACAGAAACGAAAGAAGAATGTCTCGTTATTCTTTAATAAGTTTTAAGAAAACTGCTGCGTTTGTTTGTCTTTCCATATTTAGTAAAAACCAAATATAGTTTTATCAATTATCTATTAAAAAATTTAACTATTATTTAGTTATACTTCTTTAGGAGCTTTCAGGGTGAAATTTAAGTATTGCAACGGCAACGAAATGTGCGTTGCATGCAACGAAAACAACATGAAGTTAGGTTAGGTGTGCATATACATACATATCTTATACATATATCCACTCGTGAAGATAATACAGATTTCTGTTATGATAGTCGATAAAACAGGGTTCTTGTATTGAATTTGCACGCTAGATATCACGACGTTAAAGAAATATTAACTGAAGGTACATCGAAGAACATATGTATATGGAATCGATATTTTATAACTGCATAATACATATTTGTGCCAACTCATTTAAGTGATCTTTTTGGATTATATGAAGCGTACAAACATGGCCTCCACTTCCAATCGCGGGCCTCCGGGCCAGGATTTGACATTTTTACGATGGTCAAAAATCTCGCTGACTCGCCCTCAGGCCTTATCAGCCCCCCCCAACATTACTTTCATAGCTACTGATCCCAAATACAAAAATATAAACATATTTGTCTATATTTAAAATTAAAACAAAACTTTGCAAGGCTGTCAAGAAAACGTAGCACAGAATTTTCATTTAATGAACGAAAATCCGATCTGGAGTGCTATGAGAAACCGCTGGCGCATGCGCGTTGTTAACATCAATTAGCAGCAATAAGGTGCGGTGCGGATGTCTCATATTAAACAAAGAGGGTCGTATGCATTGCAATTACTGCATCTCGCTCTAAATTTTAATTTTGACGCTTTCGGTTGAAGTCACCCGCGGAGTTTGCATTTAATTACCTTAAGGAGTGGGGGTAGATGGAGGTGGCACAGTGTCAGTAGAACATTAGTTGGGTCAAGGCCAGGTCACTACCCTTCTTTACTTGTAATTTATTGAAACGAAGCTGAGAATTTAATTTATTCGTATTTTAAAGTTGATGTTTCGATTTTATATTCGGATGAATATTATTTTATGTGTTTTATTTTTGTAATTGACTATATTGATGTCATTTAATTCTGTATAATTTTATTTATTAAATTGTAATTTATTTTAATTATATGATTGATATCACTAAAATTAGGATTATTGCTTAATCTCAAATTATGTATAAGTTGAAAAAAATCAACCATAAAATTAATTTATCGTTGGGTATAATGAAGAATTTGATTGGTATTTTAGAGCAGTGATAATAAATGGTTAGTAATGTAAATGCTAAGCATTTTATGAGGTACACTTGTCACCGCTGCTTTTAAATCGCTGATTTCTACTTAACGCGCATGTGTCGAGGTTATTCATATTAATCACATCATTCATTATAGAATTAGACTTGTCAGTGGATTGTTATTTATATTTAATACCTCGTAGATAGTATTAACTTAGCTTTTGCTCTCGAGAAAATTCTTTATAATACCGGGCGTAGAAAGTTAATACTGATTTGACTATTTTTTATACCTATGCACTCCCACAAAACTTACAAAAAAGTATGCATAAATATTTTTCTTGCTTTTTAATTTCATTAAAAAATATACAGAGATTCCGAACATTTTTTTCGATCTATGTATGTTTTACGACATTGGATAGCTTTAAAATCGGAGATAACATCTTTTGAACTGCATCAATAAATTTTGTAAATTTTTTTTTATCAACTCCCATTTTCTTACAACTAGTAAAACTATAAATGGAATATTTTCGAAAAAACATTTCAGGAGTCCTGGAATATACATATTTATTATAATTTTCTATAAGGTTTGTAATGCAATAAAAGTTAGCGATGAAATTTAAATTATCGGTGGATATGTCAACGTGGAATATAAAAAAATAAATAAAATCTTTTATTTTTAAAGATAATTTAAAAAGTTTAAATTCATATCATCAATAAATACACCATATCTTATCACCGCTACTCGCGTAGTATGAACCATTGATTTGAAAAATCTTACTTTTTATCGAGTATCTACAAATTTTATGTCATTTTATAAAAATGAAAATTGTGCAAAAAATACAACCTTTTTAAAATACAATTTAAAAAATTGGACTGCTCCAAATCTATGTCTATGGATTTTAACAACAGACCAAATCCATAGACAATACAATTCGCTACCTTGCAAAAAGATTTTGGTTTGCTTTAAGTTATTGCGAGCGAATTCGTTACTATACCTACCGATCATTAGTTATTTTTAAGAACCTCAAGTTGCAATAAACATTTGAATACATTTGCAATTCAGGAATGTTACATACATATGCAAATTTCCTTTTAAATATCAAATAAATACTATTATAAACTATCAGTAGGTACATATTTAATTGAAATTAGATCGACATGAAAGTAATGAAGACAAGAATATATGCAATGATATTACTTAACACTGTTTGAGAATAGTATTTTATGATCACTTTAATAAATGCTCGCAGCCATTTAGTATTTAAATGATCGACATAAACAACGGTAATGGATAGTCAATTTGCACGATGTTTACCTTGCTAAAGATAGACGTTTTGATATCTACACTGTATGTATAATATAATATGTACATGCACATATGTACTTCATCAGTGCCGGATTAAGTCTATAGTTCAGATTCGGATATAAAATATTTAAAACTTTATTAAAATCATTGATATTTAACAAAAATTTACATGCAACTTTGAAAAGCATTTATTCCTAAACTATTAGTTTCAGATACATAATTTCTAACGTTTCGTATAGGAAATTTTATTTTCTATAAAATTATTTATATCCAGTTTTACCCTGCCTTAGATGGTTTTCGCGTAATCGACGATTTAAATATAGGGTTCTCAATATTTTTTAAGTTACTTTATTTTTCAGGAGTTTACAACCTTACATTTTTTATACTTATTGAGGATATTATTTGTCATCGGCACTTACATCAATATTCTAAGTGAATATTAATAATCGGCTAAAGATTACCTACGTTACAAATTCTAGAAATGTCTTAAAAAGTAATAATACAGTGGAACCTCATTAGTACGATATTGAAGTGACTGAAGAGAAAACACGTAGGTACTAAGAAAATATGATTAAAAATTGTCAAGATAAAAAATATATATAGAAAACTAGATAGTATTTAGTCATACGCGTATAAGTCCATACTTGCATGTATTAAGTAAGGTAAATAATTCATTATTGGCGGTAATCTGCAAACTTTCAGCTATCAAGAATGATCCAATATTTGTTTATTATATATTTGCACTGAAGTATTTTTGTTACAATTAAAGTAAGCCAACATCTCTGCTTAAACCAAAATTGGTCGGTTCACCCTACTTATGTTTATATTTCATACATTACCTGATTATTCTATAGAATACCTATGAATTCTAAATATTGCTGGTAACATATACATAATACATAATATACCTATATACATTTTAATATGTATACTAAAATACATTTTGTCGCTTTTATCTAGTTATTCTGGCGTTCCTTTATTTAAAGTTGAAGCTCGAGTTAAAAGCAGTGAAACTTCAAAGACACAAAGCATTATAGAACGTTATATAGCTCTTTAATTTGTAGTAAATGCGGCCATAAACTGGGACCGTTAGCACATGCACTCGTTTCATCTCACTCTTTTCCTTTATTTTATAACTCTTTTGTTGGTGTTTTAATTATGATGACAGTATCGCTTAAAATTTTTATACGTTCTTGTATTTTCTATATGAAAACAGTATTATTTACCTCATATCAAATGTTTCTACGTTCCTTTAATTTATTGTTATTTACAGAAAAATATTTTAAAAAGATTTTTTTAATCTAAAATTTTGAAAAATTGCTAAAAAAAGCTGCCGTAAGCGCCACAGAACTTTCTTATACGTAATGCTGACAAACTAATAAAAGATAGAATAAAATGGATGGGACATAAACTGTAGAAATATTATTTTATACATTATGCATCGAATGAATTTTGTTTAACGTAATTACTAAACCGGAAACGGATGTTTACTCTTGTATTTTTTTAAATTTTCGATTAACTTGACAATTTTGTCTCTAATTTGCACTGTTTCAATGTTACTAGAAAAATTCAAAAAATCATCACAGTAAACATCTGTTTTCGGTTGAAAGATCGTTTTCAAAAATAGGAGGTTTTCTTCCAGACAAAAATTAATCTTAATTATACAATTTCACCCTACCAAGATTTGTCGTATTTGAGTTGCAGCGTCTACAGACAGACAGACAAACAGACAAACATACATCATAGCGAAAATAGTCAGAATCGATTCAGGGAAGGTCAAAATTCCATCAAATGACATATTCATTATTATTTATAATTTATTTAAAGTACTGTATAAGATTAAACTCTTTAAGAGATTTCTATAAAATTAAACTAAAATATTGATGATTTTTTGATGATTTTATGAACATTTCATAGAATTTTACGATAAAACCTTGAAACGAAATAAGTTAATTTATTTTTTCGAATATCTTAACTAGATAAAATGCACCACCAAGTACACTTAAAAACAAATCCAAAAAACGAAGCGGTAGCAACAAATAGCAATATCTTACAAATACGATTGACGCGTGTTACATTTAAACATTGAGAAATTCATTAAAACTTTTCTTCGCTGGATTCTTTCGGGCCGTTTTTTTTCTCTCGTGAAAAGCGAACGGGTGGCCTGTCTCCTCGACGCAAATTTATTCGCAATAAAAGAAGCACATAGCACAAAAACCCACCAATCGCGTTATAGCAAACTCACACACGTACACGCGGATCTCTCCCCTCCCCTCCCACATACACAATGCCCCATCCACAGAAACGCCACCCGTTCACGCATTCTGTAGATGACGGGCTCTGGATGTGCGAGAATTGATGTAAGGGTGTATTAAATGAGGATATGTGTATTGAGGTGTGATAATTGTATATTCATGTACTGTATGAAAACATATACCTACTATTATTTTTTATAACAAATTAATAGAAAACAATCTGAAGAAAAATGTATCAACCTTAATTTTCCAAACGAAATGACCTATACACACAAAAAAAAAACTGTATTGGACCAAGAAAATCTTGTTTTGTATATAACGAAAACAATATTTTCTTAATATAAGAAAAGTACTCTTAATCCAACTACATTATTTCTTCGTCCAAGAATACTATAGTTGGTTTAAGAATATATTTCTTATCTTAAGAAAATATTGTTTTCGTTATATACAAAACAAGGTTTACTTGGCTCAAGTAAACCTTTCTACCTTTGTACTATTATAATTAATAACGCATTTTTATAGTTAATACAAAATTCCAATATCAGAGAAAGGAAGGGGGATTGAGTAACTACCTAACCCATTTTTATATTTTGTTTTAATCACAATACACCCATACCTCACTTTGCGTCGTGGTTACGTTCCAAAAAAACACGACGCAAATTGAAACGACGCAAAGTGAATTATTTAAGTTACTCTCGTTTTAATTAAAAAAAAATTAAAGACTCGAACCCAAAACAACGCAACTTCGAAAATTTAACGACACACAGTGAAAATTAGTACTAATTCAGCAGCGACGCAACTTCGAAAAAAACGCAAAACGAAACGACGCAAAGCGAGGTATTGGTGTACTTATTTTAATCAAATGGAAAGTATTGTACGCGTTTTTAAAATGACATAAATAAATAAAGTATTTTATCTTTTGTTTTCCTAAAAACGACTAATTTACTATCTTATTGTCTTCTTTGGTATAATGTTCAGGTTAGATGAAGAAAATGTTTAATATAAAAATGGGTGTGACTGTGTCGGGGTGCACAGTCGAGGGATTGACGTGAATATGTTCCAAATCTAAGGTTGCATCGTTTTTGACAGTGAATACAACAGACTCATTAACAACAAAATAAGTTTTCATGATTTGTATTTTTACCGGTTATTACGATTGTCTGCTTTTTACGACCAATATGACCGGTCTCTTCGATGTCGTTATAACCGGTTTCTACTGTATTACATTTGTAAATTGCAGAAAGATGCTTTATTATGACAATTTATAATTTGAATTTAATTACATATGTATATTTGAAACTTTTATTTTTGATAATAATTAAATAATAATATTAAAATAGTAAATTGAAGCACGTATTTAAACGCATATTTATTTATATAATGTAAAATAAACAGACTCATTATATTTTCTGCTATTTTATGACTGATTATGAAATTTCGATAAAGCTTTTAATGAAAAGTTTGTCATAATATTAAAAGAAGAGTAAATATTTGCGTACATCTAAAATAACATTGATTTTCCTGTAAACCATAGTTAAACTCTACTTCTTTTACATTTATAAAACAAGAATTAAGTAATACCTCATCTCCCAAATTCTGGATACCGCCGCAGACGGAGAAGCAAGCGAGAGCGCGCGCGGAGGTGTCGCCGTGAAGCGCCGCCGTCACCTCTAGCAGCGCGCCGCGACGCACACACACATACACACACAGAGGCGCGGGTATTGACGGCGACGTGTGCGCACGCGTCGTGCCCTTTGGCCCGCGAGGACACATCCAGAGAACAAAAGAACCGTGTTGAGAATGGGACACGTAGCTCTCTGCTCTCTCGTACGAGTGTACATGTGTGTGTGTATGTGTGTGTGTGAATATGAGTACTACTCGTCTTGACACGGCATGACTGCAGCTTGATGCTACAGAAGTACTTTTGGATATATGTTTCTTTTTTTTCCTGCCCGAGTAATTAGTCTGGCCCGTGACGATATTTTTATTAGATATCATTAATGTTTCATGAAAGCAGAGCTCTGCATATACTCAAGTACTTTACTAAACACAAGTACTTGGTACTTCTTGTTTTAAATACTTTTTTTTGAAGTTACATATACTTTATAGGGTGCAGCACGTACAGATTTTTCCTGAACAATGAAAAGTCAAATGCATCAGACTCTGAAGTGAAACGCTCGTTCGGGTAAACTCGGAGGAGCCGAACGAGAGAAATAAAACTGCATCCGAAAATACATAACGTTCTCACTCTCAATACCGTATACTTGTCTCTGTCAGATTCGATCGAAGTGCATTATATTTTTGATAGCGTCTGCAGTGTTTACACCAGGGCTGTCTAGTCGGAGTCGGTAAAAAGGTACCGACTCCGACTCCTTTAATTAAATAATGGTTTTTACTTCTTTACACACTTAATATTTTTTGTTCGTTTTGAATTTTGATGTACAATGATTTGAAATTTTCAATTCTGGCCGGAACCAGAAACACCGGAATTCACTCAAAAAAAATTTGTCCGAAAACGGATTTTTTTTTCAAAAAATTTTTTGTACAGTAAAGAGTCGGAGTCGGAGTTGGAGTCGAAGTCGAATGTTAGAAAAATAAAGGAGTCGGAGATTTTTATACCGACTCCACAGTCCTGGTTTACACGGTTTTCATTAGTATTACATCTAGAATTTTGTTAGATATTATATTTATAAATAGGTAGTTTATTTCAGATTCTGTTAATTTGTTTTTACTCCTCTAATAAAATTTTGAAAAATAGGTTTATCTCTTTTCAAAACGACTGACATTGCTATTTTAGGTTATGTTAGGTCAGGTAATCTTATGTTAGGTTAGATTGGGGAACGGCGATAATTTAAAAAATATACGGATATAATAGTGAAGGGACGTAAATTGAATATCCGTAACTCATGGAATGACTGTAATACTGTCTAAAAAAAATAGGATACTTGCTATCTATGAACGTGTTAGTTAAAGATCTATTTATTTCGGCATATGTAGCCGGCAAGTAAAATAATTTATTTTGTATTTTTTACCGTCACCTTTTATTAATAATTTAACAAATAATCTGATTCCATCTCTGTACATATACACATAATAGATTAATGTAAATAATAACACGTTTAGACATTTCTCTCTAAACAGAATACCATGCAAGTGTCACCATAACTCTTCGTCAATCTTATCAATCAGCGAACAGAGCGTGTAAAAAGTATATACAAACGTGTATCCAGACTAATAAATTAACATAAGTCTATTAATTACCATAATCCCAAGAAAGGAGGCTCCCCAAGGGCCATCACAATAAATTACAACTATCGCCGGTAATTTAAAGATTTGTTATTTTATCTTCATGTGATACGATCTGTGGAGAAAAATCATTTTACCTCAGGAGCGTATGTAGTGAAACTATATCGGTGTCAAAAATAACGTCTTATCTTTTATATTATGTACTCATATAATATATTATATAAATGATTTGTGGATGGTATGCAAGAATTTTTATTTAGGTATGCAAGTTTTAGACACATAGACAAGAATTATCCCATAAATAACAAAAAAATAATCGGATACGACATAAGAGTTCCGAAGGTACGTACTACACTATTTGGAGTAATTTACAAGCTCCATTTCTGACTTATAGAAACATACATAAAAATAGGGTCAAATTCTAATAATTGAAAACTACATTTTGACACCTCACATACCTAGATATGAAAATAAAATAAATAAGTAATGTCGCCTTTCTCCAAAATATTAAATGATATTGTTGAATTTTGTATTTGTCGTTAGTCATATCACCATTTTTATATTTTCTTTGGTCAAATCATCATTTTTAAGTTAAAAAAAAATAAAAAGGGAATCAATTTTCAGGACGGACGTATCTTTAGACCCCTAATAACTTTATGGAAATTATAAAAAAATAGTAGGTTAAATAATCATTTAGCAACTGAGAGCATCATATTAAAAACATTTTGATATAAATAATAACAATTATTAATTTTATACTGTAAATTGTAAATGTACCAATTTATGAAACTTATGCAGCCGCTCTGGTCTACACTGTCAACTGAAAAACGTATATAATTCATAATGTGGACAAGTTGAAATATGTATGCCCGAGCCATATAAGTAAATTCTAATGCCCTGCCTTAGCTGTACGAAACAGGTGTGGTAGGTATGGATATTAAATTTAAATCCAATTTATTTTGTAATCAGGTTATTTAGAATTATTGGTGATATTATTTTGATAAAGTTTTTTTTTCTATAAACATATAGTGTGTTTTTTATGTTTCAATATTGGTATCACTTGTCGGCGAGAACAGTGTTACCATGTTACACGAATTTAGTAGAATGTTATGCTAATAAATTTGCTGTAGCTAAATATAAGTAGTTCTACATTGACATTTATTATATCAATGGTTTAATTTGTTATACATATGAGTGCAAGTATATATAGAAAATTTTTTGTGCTTGTGTGTATTTATGAACTATTTACAAGATTTATATCCTGATGTTTCCTTTATATTTTTTTTAATAAAAATATGGAACGAGAGTTACTGTTACAGGTACAGTAGACGTTTGATACTGTGAACCCGATTGGGCACGATACGATTCAAACTTTCAAGCAATAATTTTGTTGAAAAATACTCATATCACATACAGTAAGTTTGGAGTCATATATTCCCTAAAAGTTTATATTTTTAAATAGAAACAAGAGTTTATTCTGAAACTTACTCTATGTAATCTATATACGAGTATATAAAAGAGTTTGTCCTTAACCACTCACTCACTCACTCATTCATCAACGTACAGCCCAATCCCCTGGACCAAGAAACGTAAAATGTCATGGGTGTCTTCCTTTTATGATGTAAGCACCCACTAAGAAATGATTTTTTGAAATTCAACCCCTACGGGTGTAAAAGGGGGTGTTAAATTTTGTATGGCTAAAAAAGAATTTAATATTTCATCCTCTGTCACTTATGGAGGGTTTTAATTAGTTTCAATAGATTCGGTGGGAAAAATGCTAAGAGGAGGGAGGTTTTAGAGGAGAAAACAACCCCTTATCTTGCATAGGAGCCGAGATGTTTACGATTTTGTATAATGAATAAAAAATATAACAGAATAATAATTTATTTTACTACCTCTATCACGTAAAGACGCTTGTAATTAGTTTCATTCGATCCGTAGGGAAAATACCATGGGAGTAGGGGTCTTAGGGGGAAAATCAACACCGCATCTTGCGTAGGAGTTAATATATTCACAATTTTGTATAGTGAATAAAAAACAAAATTGACTCTGTCAACCCCCCACCCGGGGGAAAAACACGGGGGTGGGGGTTTCGAAATCTACGCGAGCGAAGCCGCGAGTGACTGCTACTTTATTGTAAAGTCAATTTATTATTTGCTATTTAGTTCGGTATTACGAAAACATGGCTACAGAATTACTATACTTCTTAAATATATTGTACAAGGCAAGAACATAATATAAAATAACAATAAATCAGTAAAGAATAATTAAACTCTTATCTAAATCTCAACTTCACAATATTCACTTGTTTCCATCACAGATACAGTACAGTAAAAATCAACAACGTTCTAATCTATGACGCATAACGTCGAATCAGCATCTATAAATCTACAACAAGAACGGTACCGAAATGGGACATTCCGGCATGCAGCAGCGCCCCCTAGGGTCAAGAACGTGAGGACAGTGGGTAACGCCCTCCTCTCACATACATACACACACACATGCACGCGTGAGTACGCGTCGTAGATACCGGCGCAACGATAGGGTTAAACGTGCAATCGAAAGGTCAAAACAATATATTTATTTTGTAAAAATCACCATGCGAGTATATGTCTGTGTGTGTGTGTTTTTGTGGCAGAGCCGTAGTAAAATGATAAAAAAACCAATAAAACTGATTAGGGCGTTGACTGAACCATAGTATCTTTAGTAAACCAAAATTAAAAAAATTGAAATTATTTTTTATAAAGATTTGAATTTTCTTATAGAGTCAAGTGCACGATTTCTTCTATCTATGTCAAGACATGCAAATGGCAAGGTAGTC
The DNA here is from genome assembly GCA_949319165.1 of Sialis lutaria. Lineage (NCBI taxonomy): Eukaryota > Metazoa > Arthropoda > Insecta > Megaloptera > Sialidae > Sialis > Sialis lutaria. Next base: position 4,260,736 of record OX439236.1, read on the forward strand.
TTAGTAGCTCCTTGACCAATCAGCATTTGCGTAAAAATTACGTCACCACGGGGATATATTCAAATGTTATAAAAATGAGTAGGTACAGTAAAAATAGATTTTTTGTACAAAATAATTCATTTATCAAAGAAAATTGGTACAGAGATAGTTTGGTACTAACACTTAAAAAAACGATGAGTGCAGTTGCCATTTGAAGTTATTCACATAAAAACAGTCTTTCGCCCCGTTCACCTCCTGCGAAACTACCACTGCACCCCTTGATCGACTACACTCATTGGTTTCTTAAGGTGTAGGCATCAAATTATCTATATACCAATTTTCGTTGATAAACGAATAATTTCGTTCGAAAAATCTATTTTTACTGTAGGTACTAATTATACCTACATTTATAACATTTTAATAGATTCCCCTGGTGACGTAATTCCCACACAAACGCGATTGGTCAAGGAGCAACTAAGGCTACCTTGTTTTTATGTTCGTTAAACGAGACATTCAAATGCAAAAAGAAAAAGTAAATAGGATGTAGTTAAGAAAACTTTGATTAAAAGAACAAATGAACTTTAAGATCAAAATATAAGAATATTTTTTTAGTTATATTGGCTTATGTCCGGTATTATAAAGGACCTAGCAAATTTGCAAGCTTGCAAGCAATCGATACATGAGGTTATTAATTTTGTTATAGTATCTATGGATTAGTTTTGGGATTTAGAGCAGTGACACTTCAACGTATTGTAACACAGTTGGCGACTCTGACCGTATAAAATAATTTTCATAATAGCACAACTGTTTTAATACCGTTGGTGGTTACATACAACGCTTGCGCGAAATCTATCAAATTCATCAAAAAACTCGAAGAGAACTGTCATAAGTTTGGTATCTCATCTGAGAGTGTTAGTAAGCTTGCAAATTTGCTAGGTCCTTTATAATACCTGACATTAGTAGATCAAAATAAGAATAACTGTTTTTGGTCATATTGGTTTAATAGTTCAAATATCCTTACTACTGCTCTGTACGTAGGTGTGTATGTATTTGTGTGTGTGTTTTCTATTGTGCTAGCCAGTATTTCAAAGTTGCTATTAAGTTTTTTTCCTTTACACTACCTGTCTATGTGGATATATGTTACATAAGTCAAAGTATGTGCGAGTATATACAGTATTTGATGTGTAAAAAATATTACACCTGTTTTCGTATTATCTTGATTATTTTTTTGCTTAGCTGTATCATCAATTATGGATTGAATCTGAGAATGTACTTGTACATAAATCTTTTAACTATATAGCAAAATGTTACAAGCGGTTTGGACGTATACAATGATTTACCAAACAATAGATCTTTTTAAATCACAAAACTTATCTCTTCAGTTTTTTTAGATACACAGTTAACTTTTTAACGTTTTTGGCAAGGGCTTGAGTATAAAAGAATATGATCTAGAATTATCAGTAAATGTAATCATATATTTTATTTTATAATATTTTAAATTATTATTATTGAATTATAAATTTTGTATTTATATATAATACATTTTCTATACAAGATTACTAGTAGGAAGGATGCATATTTCAGGATGATTAAGGCGGACAGTCACAAACCCAAGCACATTCACAGGTGGCGAAAATTAATTTAAAACAAAAAAACAAAAAAATGTTCAACCACTGCATGGTCCCAATTCTATACGAAAATAGGAGAAGCTTTTGCAATAAATTATATATAACTAGCGGAATCCCGCGGCTTCGCTCGCGTAAACTTCGAAACTAATTAGAACCCTCCATACGTGATAGGGGATGACATATTACAATTTTTTTAAATAAATATCTCGGATCTTAGTTAAAAATTGTAAAAACTAAACTACTCTCGCCATTAGTGGTTGAATATCGAAGTTTTTTATTGCAGATTATTTTGCCTGACTCCACCATTATAACATAACGTAAGCAGTTATGCAGATTAATTAACATATCAAAAACGCAGACCCTATCTATCCTCGCCATTAGGGATTAAATGTCGAAATTTTTAATTTAATAGATGAGTATTCTGCCTGAAATTGCCTTTATAAGTAAGCAGGTATGCAGATAAACATATCTATAAATCCATCCTCGTCCCCGTCCCATGCTTTTGGGGCTTGAATATCGAATTTTCATTTTTAATTGAATATTAATTTGTCTGAATTTACTTTAATATCATTCCCCCCCCCCCTTTCCTTTAGGGGTTGAATTTTCGTAACTGATATTTGTCTTGTAGAGTACCTACTTGTGCCATGTTTCATTCGGTGAATACAAACAAAATATTTTACAAATTTTTTCACCCCCCTAACACATTTAGGGGTTAAATTTTGGGAAATGCTGAAATAATTGTTTCATTATTTATATTATAGAGTATGTTCGATAAGTTTCAATTAAATGCGAACTAAAAAAAATATTTTTTAATATAAATTTTGACACCTTGTTTTTACCCCGTAGGGGTTGAATTTCGAAAAATCCTTTCTTAGTGGGTGCTTACATCATAAAAGTAAGACACCTACGAAATTTCATGTTTCTAGGTTCAGAGGTTTGGGCTGTACGTTGATATATGAGTGAGTGAGTGAGTGGTTAAGGACAAACTCTTTTATATCAGGTCAGTCCATAAGTTCGTGCGTATTATTTTATATAAATTTACCAAAAAATACGCACGAACTTATGGACTGACCTGATAGATATAGATTTTTAAAGATTAATTTATTTTTTTTAAATTATAAACTTCATGTTGCTGTTTTTTAACTGAAGGAGTGATATCTGTCCTTGATTTATAGGGCAAACACATACATATAGTACACATTTTGAAACATAATACATAGAAATAAAATTTTGTTTGTGTATGAATATATTATACAGCATAAAATAAAATAAAAAAACTGAACGGGAATATAGTTTTCACAGTAAAGTTTTATGTTCTCTGAAACAGCCTATAATTTCAAATTGTAATAGCATTTCTTTTTATCTTTTCCGTTACAGAAAGAAATTTTTGGCGTCAAAAACTTTAAAACGTTTTGTCATAAATATTTATGTACATATACATTAAGATTTTATTTATTTATATTTTCATTAAAAGTGATCGTAATTTTTTGTATAATACTTATATTAATACCAGCTGTAAACCGCAACTTCGTTCGCGTCATATGTATCTATATATAATAAGGTGTATATCATGTATATGGTTTGTGTGGAATTTAAGTTAGATAAGAACTGTCATCCATTGAGAAAAAAAAGAAGGTTAGGTAGGTTAAGCAGATTTCTTTTATAGTGGATAATACAGGTCACTCGTACAAATGTGTTTTATACCCATTTTCAGGATATGTCCTTTCTCAGGATGTAAGCTATCTCCCTGCCAAATTTCATCAAGATCGGTTCAGCGATTTAGCCGTGAAAAGATAACAAACAGATTGACAGACAGGCACATTTTCGCTTTTATAATATTAGTACATGGATAGTATGGATATGTTACTTAATTATTTATTCGGAACAGAAAGGGTGCATAAACTTGCCACCCTCTTAATAAAAAATAAACTTAAGAATGTTCTAACGGATCTTGTAAATAACTGTGCAGAAAACAAAACAAGGTACTTAATTTTCATTTATTTTCCAATAAATTGAAAATAATTTTCCTACTCGGCTCATTTCTTATATTATCTGCTTCTTGTTGAAGTGGATGAAGATATCTTTTATACAGTTAGGATATCTTCTTTTCTTGGTTTCGGATTCGGATACGGATATGACACTATTTCGGATACGGAGTTTTATTACTTAGTATTTTTTTGTTCGTAGTTTGTGTCTCTAAGATCAGACAACGCGATGAAAACAACCTGAATATTTCGGATACAAATATCCGATAGTTTCGGTTTCGGATACAGAGTTCCGTAACATATCTAGATCGAAGCTAATCTTTTTGATTTCTAATCAATTAATTATTGTCCTCATATTTTTATTGAAATAATTAATATATTGAACGTGTAACTGAAAAAATAGTAGTATACGATTTAAATGTAATTTTACAGTTTATTACCAAAACCAAATTCCATAGTAAAACATTTTCGTCCCATGAATCACAAACGAGAATATATTTTTTGTATTTTAAATATAAAGAAACACAAGAAAAGTAATGGATCCTGAAATCGTGAAAAATATATTATACCGGCACTGAAACAAAGAAGGCTATGACTGTTTCCATGGCTATCTTAATCAAAATGCGAGAAAAACAGAACTCTTTGGAGTGTATAAAAATAACGACTACATCAGCAGTTATCAAACTATAAGAGACGGGGTTTTATGAGTAGGTACTTAACAAAATACACCTATGCAGCCTTTTTGTGGAATAATTTGCATCAACGGGTATAAAGCATGAGATATTTGTTTACTCTTCCCTATTATTTGAGGGTCTCTTTTCTACTTCTCATTCTTTTTTAGAAGATTGTAGTTAAATTATTTCGCCGTAAAGATTTAGGTTTTTTATTGTAAATATAATAGTTTGGAAACATAGAAATTAGGGTCTATAAAATTTTAGAATTAGTTTTAAAAAAATATATGAGTAAGGCGAGGACATGAGGTTATAAATTGCATGCAAGAAAATCTTTTTGAAAGAAATTAAACTGTTGGTACATAAGAAAATGAACTATTTTATTTATATCTAAAAAATAAAAAAAAATTATAAAAACGTAATTCTGAAAATCAAAAATGCCGGATTTTTAAAAAAAATTTTTAGTTTTCTTATTTTTTAAACGACATAAAAAATTAAGGAGGCTCTCAATTCGACAATACTTATATATTTTTATGTACTTGGACTATCATAATCTCACCATATACTTCAAAATATAAAGGGGGTTCTCAATAGGCTATTTGACTAATTTTAGAAAATATTTTTAAATTATTCTTTATTACATAATAAGCACACTACATTGATATTTCGGGGAGATCTACTGTATTATCAATAAAAATCAATGTTAAAGTTTAAATTTTCAAAACTGCGTCAGAAACGCTCTTTCTATCATGGCGCTGGTCATATGGTGCGTGTGACGTCACACGCACGTAAATAAGTCATTGCCTTAATAAAACAGTGCATCTGAAGTGAATTTCATCTTCAAATTTAGTGGATAGAATGGTGTATAAATGGTGTGTAGTGCCACAATGTATAAATACGTCTATAAAAAGTCCACACAAACTGTTTGTTTCTGTTCCAAATAATCCCAAAAGACGAAAAACGTGGTTACAATAATTGAAAAGATCCAACGAGTATTTTATTGAATACAAATGTTTTTATGTGTGAAGATCACTTTGATATAAGTAATATTTAACTAGATAGTAGCTAAAAATATCGGTTCTTATAAAACGAAATAACATCTTTTCTGAATAACTATACTACTATACACGTGATTTTTGACAATTCTGACAGCGGCCACCCGTACACTCCGTATTAACCAACATCTTTAATAGGTACCTAACCTCTTAATATGGCTTAATCTTGCAGCATATAGGATTTCAAATGTTTTATGTGGTACTTACACTGCTGTTTTCACATTTTTAAGTTCCGCAGCACAGTAATCAGCGTTATTCTTAAAAAAGTGCAACCATAAAAGCGTCTACCTTAGATAGGTTGCTATAATCAGCTCGCACAAAATTTAATTACATTTTGAAATTCGAAACGAATATTTATGCCACTAGTAATAAAATTTATCTAAAAACTGCTTCAAAAATAGCTGAAAAATCGAATATAATACTTTGATATAATACACAGAAAGCATAAAACGTGAACTCAACTTGCGTGTGACGTCACTAGAGCTGCAACCAATCACATAGCGTTCCCGTCATAGATAAAATTTCAAAAATTATTATTTTTTTTTTCGTGTAATTTGCAAAAAATATACATAATTTATTTTAAAATAAAGTGAAATATGTTCTTTTATGCTATTATCTGATAGGATGACCACAATTTGTAGTATATTTTCAATGTTGTCAAATAGCCTATTTGGCTGTATATATTTTTTTATGTACATTCCGGCATCATAACTCCGACATAACAGCGATTTTGACGATATTTATTTTGTTTAAAAGAGTATACTCCCGAGGTGGTATACTGTTTTAAGTATACCACTTAATGAATCTGACCATGAACTTTGAGATACATTTCTCAAGAAGAAATAATAAAAATAAAACTGACTTAAAAAAATTCTAAAAACACTGTGAAGTATATAAAAATTAATTTAAACAGTTTTTGAAGTTGGTGCCAAGTCAATAAAAAAACTTAAAAAAATAAAACTGACTTCAAAAACTATTAATTTTAATTATTATATACTTTTGAGTGTTCTTAGGGTTTTTTCTTCTTTTAAGTGCTTTTTTTTTATACATATATCTGTAAGCTGGCATTTACTTGTTGGGTTTTATTTTTAATTTTCTAATTAGTCGATTTAGTTTTTATTATATATTATCATTTATAAATAAAGGCCCTTTGTATAATACAGTTTTAGAACAACTGAATAACATGACGGAGCAAAATAGACTCGTCGCACAGTGCGAGAGAGACGGGTGATAAACAACAGCGTCATTAGATATGGACCATAAAGCCTAAATAGTCCTCTTATCGCCATATGCGGCCTACAAGGAACACAGGCCCTCTTTGTTTCAATGTGATCTGTGTTATGTATGATGGAATCGATTGTCATTTGGCGCTCGATTCTCGCTCAAAGAAAACGCTTCACTGAAAATGTATGTGTTTTTACTTTGAACAGTTTATATTTAGAATTTAATTGCTTCTACCCTTATTGCCGTCTATATTTTATGGATATATGTTTTTAGTCAAAGATGAATTTCAGAAGAAAAAAACAGTGTAATAATAATTATCCTGTTAAAAAGCTAGCCTTGCAAATTATTGATATAATATAAAGTATATTATATAGAGTTTGTTTTGATCTCTGAAAAGTATTTCACTAATCAAAGTCTGACAATTCGCAGAAATGGGAAGAATCTCATTAGTTTTTGAAGAGTTATGATTTTATATTTTAAAAAATAATTCCTTATGCGCTTGTTATATAATATTATTAACCCTGTTGTTACTACCAGACATTTTAACCTGATATTTTTACTTAGTTTTGATTGCTACGTGGATCTAATATTATTCTTATTATTATACAGGATGAGTCATATCAGGTGGACAAAACTTTAACAGTTCATCGAGAAAAATATTTCAAGCAAAAAAGTTCATATGAACATGTATCCAGAAACTCTTCGTAAGGGAGTTACAGATCCCTAAAGATTTTACCTAAAATTAGTTTTTATTTAACCCTATCGTGCCCGAGGTTTATTTTTTCTCCAAAATTGCTGATTTTTCTGTCATCAATTCATATTGACCTACGTATCATAAAACTCAACAGGAATTTAGTTGTGATACTTATATTTTCAGAAATAATCGCTGTGACATATATGTTACGCTGGGCACAAAGCTAGTCAATCGGTATGTTATAAGTTCTTAGTGATTTTTGAATAACTCATACATTTTGCATTATTATATTTTATTTAATTGTATAAGATAGATATTTATTGACATTAATTATTATTTATATTATTTGTTCATGACAAAAAAAATTATAAATCTACATCTTCTACAGTTACAATATAAATATGTAACATATTCATAAAAAATAAGTGATAATAATAATATTCATACTAAATAACATATAAAAATACATATCAATATTTCTTGTTGAATGAGCAGTAGCGTAACCAGGATTTTTAGGGAGTTCTAATTTTTTTTTAGAGGGGGCCATTTACATATAACATATATCCTCGCTAATTACAACCATACGGGTGGAGCCATGACCCCCCCCCCTTTTTTAGCGCTCAAATTATCCACAGTACCGCCACCGTCTCCTGTTTTAGGGTTTACGTCAGAGGTTTCGTTTGGATCCGGTGGTTCAATATAGTATTTGCATCAACGAGATCTAGTATATAAAGAGCGTCTCGTAAAGTATTACCTCTGTAATATATCTAATTTTAATATATACAGAGATTTTTAACTCTTAGTGGGCTCTCACATCGGAGCAATTTAGCAATATAGAAACTAGCAACTTATAACTAGCGATGTTATTGCTATCGGTCAATATACATTGAATCGGACATATTGTCTCACACCAAAGCAATATCATATCGCTATATTGCTAGTTGCTAATTCGTTGTTACTTTATTGCTGTGTTGCTGTGTTGCTATATTGCTATATAGAAACAAGCAACTTATAAGTAGCGATATTATTGCTATCTGTCAATATACATTGAATCGGACATATTGTCTCACACCAAAACAATATCATATCGCTATATTGCTAGTTTCTAATTTGTACTATATTGCTATATTGCTATATTACTATATTGCTCCGGTGTGAGAGCCCACTTATCTTACCTATAGCCTATATTGTATCTATGTATGATAATCTCGTATAGATTAATTATATGCAAAGAAAGATTATACAATCTTACGTGCGATCAACGAAGAAGTTAGAATGTAAATAATTTTTTCGGTCATTATTTATATGAATCAGGCCCGGTGACAAGAGGGGACTAGGGGTACAGCTATATGGGACCCTAGACTTTGAGACCATCATTTGAAATATAATAATGTTAAACAAAATCAGTCATGAACTAGCACGACGACGCTGTATCGACAAAAAAAAACTACAAAAGTTATGGGCCCCAAAATTTCTGTTGCTGGGCCTGATAGGGGTAGATGAAATACTTTCAAAGAAAATATTAAAATATAAAATTACAAGACAAAAACACCTCAAAAAATATAAAAATGTAAAATATTTGCAAAAAACGATCACATGTGCGTTGACTAGCGATGTGCCCAGCGTGACATATACGTTACACCATTGTTCAAGACTAATTTAACCATTGTAAATTCAAAAATTTATAAAAACTAGATACATAATACTAAACTACATACAATTCTCTACTAAAAACTGTAAAAATTAAAAAAATTCAACTAATAATAACAAAATGGAATAATACTAAGAAGAAAATATCTCTGTTTTTGTATCTGTAAATAATACACCTAACTTCATTGTTGTACAATTATTGTTGAAAGACAGATAGAACGTTGGTGTTTGCATTGTTGATGTATTTAGTCCAACAGTCGAGAATAAGTATGATTTCAAACTTATTGGACTTTAAATAATTTAACAGCAACGCAAAATCTTAAGAAAAGCGCTCTGTGACATGTATGCCACGTCGGGCACGATTGGGTTAATATCTGGAGAAAACAAAGTGATACTGTAATGAAATTTGATACCTGGTTTAGTATTAATACGTGTTTTCTAGTTTCAATCAATGATTATTTAGACCAGAGTATTTTGGGGATTAGTGGGTCCTTTGATTTTTAGTTTGTTCCACCTGATATGATACACCCTGTATAATAAAATCCAGATTTTCCAGATAACTTATATTTTTTTCCTGATATACTACATGCATATTGCATAATTACAATACATATAAAAAAAACTGTAATGGAGATTAAAAAAAATCTGTTACAACTGTGGTAATTATTAAATGTGTGCCTCTCTAGAAATTAACTTAACATTAAAAATATCTTAAGCTGGAATGCAAAAATATACCTTGGCATTCGAGGAGGACACCTCTCATTATAAATTAATAAAATGTAAGCGTAAAAGTTAATAAATATGACAGTAATTAATATATTGGCATCTGAATTATAAGGTTTTCGGCATTTTATTATTGTGGGTGTAATTTTATTTTTTTTCATACCTACTAAAATTTTTGAAATTTATATGTTCTAAGAATCAAGATAAAAAACTGAAAAAGTTAACATATATAAAACCACTGACCATTTATAAAACTACATAGATATAAATAACATATAATACATGTATGTATTTTTCCAACAAAAACTCAATTTTCGTAATGTGTACCTCACACACCCTTTACAAGGAGGGGCTAGAAGTTTGTATGCCACGAACGTACATGTTTCCCGATCCAATAAAAATGCCGAGCTTTCTTCAGAACTACACATACGATAAGGAAGTGTACGAATCGTGTGCAAGAAAAATCCGCAAATGTTTCTTCGTACGTCTCCCACCCCCAACCTCTCGCGTGTGGCACCCCGGACTCCTCCGGCATGCGAACCCGCGCTTGCCGATTCGCCCTGCGTCGACTTGACATGGCTCACATATATTATCTGGGTGAGAGGATTTGTGAATTTTTGTATGAGATTTATGTGAGAACGCTATTTTATATGTGAAAAAAAAATACGAAAATCATTTGGTACAGTTTTAGAGAATGCTTATTTAGGTATCGAAGTTTTACTGGATCCAGAGGAAAAATGCAGCTGTTGGTTCCACGGGACTTTCTTATACGTGTATCTAATTTTATTAAATCATTATACCTGGAAAAGTAATAAAGGATAGAATAAAATTAATGTGACTTAAATTGTAGAGATAATAATATTCTCTTCAATTTTTATCTAATTCTTTTGTTTTAAACGAACACTAAACTGGAAACATGTTTACTCTTCTTAATTTTTGAATATTCTAATTATTTTTGAAACGGTGCATATAAGAAAAAAATGTTATAGATAAAAATTGTCGAGTATATTATTATCCGCATAATTTATACCCCATTCATTTTTACTTTTTTCCATCGATTATGATTCAACCAGAAAGATTTTTTTATATAATTAAAAATAAAAATATCAATTGCACCTATGTATGGAAACACGAATCAAACACCAAAATTAAAAATGTGATGATATCTATTTTTTAGGTCAAAAACAATCTTGATGTCTTCAACATAGAAAAAAGGCTTTATTTATTAAGCAATAAGTTATATTTAATATGTAACGTAGAACTAATTACCAAATACATAATTTTTTTATTATTAATTGGTTCCTTTAGTTCTGTTTTTTTTTTTAAATAAATGCCACTCCAAGGCGCTGTTAAATAAAATAAAATACAATTTATTAATTTAATTTTTCCAATGTTTTGACATATTTTTTTAGAGTTAAGTACAGTCTTAACTTTGATTTTAATTTACTCAATAAAAAAAAAACTGTCGCTTAGTGATCTATAATTCCATAAGTGGGCTCAAATGTAAGGGCAAAAGACTAATACATTGATATCCTCTGTTAATTGTATATCAACGTGGCTTGAACTAGAAAGGAAAGAATCAGTAACAGTGTTGTTATTTTTTTAGCCAAAATTTTATTTAATCCTCAAATTCTCTTATATATATTTTTTCAGAATTAAAACCAATTTTTAGAACAAATTAGAAATCTTTTTTTAGTATGGAGGTATTGTTCAAATGGTAAAAAAATATTCATATTAGTTACCATATACTAAATTAACATTTTATAATCTACTAGCTGACCCGACAGACGTTGTCCTGTCTTAACTATGAATATTGAATTCGTTTACTACAAAAAAAATGAAAGCGTCAGTCGAAAACTGTAAGCGTTAGAAGTGAAACTTTTTTTTATTACGGAATGCAAAAACTGTCAGAGGAAATAGACAGAAAATTTACTCACAACCAAAACAAAAATTATTTGTAATATAAATTAAACACCACAAAATAAGACAAACACTACAGTATAGTTGCCTATAATTATACCCAAAACCCAAGAATGCATATGATAATCACCGCGGAAGCTTTAAAATTAAACCCAGAAGCCTAGATTCATACGAAAATTTACTCTAGCCATAGGAGGCTTTACAGTCCCCCACCACCTCCCCGTAAAAAAGTGGGAACTCTCTTTAAAAAAAGGGGGGGTCGCCCCCCCCATTTCCCAAAGGAGGCTTTACAGTCCCCCACCACTATCACCGTAAAAAAAGTGGGAACTCTATTTTAAAGGGGGGGGGGCGAAAAAAGTGGGGTGCAACCCCCCCCTTCCCATAGGAAGCTTTACAGCCCCCCACCACCACCACCACCGTAAAAAATGGGAACTCTCTTTAAAAAAAGGGGCGGGGGGGGGGCAAACCCCCCCCATTTCCCATAGGAGGCCTTCTATGTTTCAAGTTGGATCAAACTGCACACGGTGTACAAATTTGATTAAAATCGGTTAAGTAGTTTAGGAGTCCATAGCGGAGGAACATGTGACACGTAATTTATATATATTAAGATAAGATTAAATACAATACGATATTTTCTATCTCTAAATATTCAATGCATAAAATTGAAAAATATATTTGTCTTATTCACGAATCCGTAACACAACTGATTTTCATATACACACACTTATCAATTCAAAGTAGCAAAAATTTCCTTAGGCGTGTGGGTAGAAGAGTAAAATTATGCTGAAATATAATCACATTCTAACACGACACTACAATAGTAATATAGTATACGTTGTAAGTTAGTATGTGACGTCCAATGTATTTTCACATCTTGAAAAATCGAAGAAAATGAGAAAACACATATCTTATGTACCCCTCGAGCGGAAGATGTGGAAACTCCACCTCCCTCGAATTTCCCGGTCCAATATGAGGACGCGTCGAAAAGAAAATTGGATTGGGGAAATGGGAAGCGCCGATAGATTTACAGGTATTTGATATAAGAAAAAATAATGGATGTAGCTTTACCTTGTGTTTTTTTTTCTTTAGATTACTTTTATTGTCTAGTCGTTTATAATTAAGATTCATAAGATTGCAGGATTTTCTTTAGTCAGATTTTTTTGTTAATATGAAACGCATTTGAATGATTTAAGTCAATTATCTATTTTAAGTCATAACTTAAAAATTACGCAGTACCTCAGTCTTTCGATAAAAAAATGTATATTTGTAAATTCAGTTGATAGTTTTACCTGTTTGTGTAAGCCAATAATATACCTACTAAACATTAAAAAAATTTTTTTTTCATGATTTGTTTTTTCAATTATTTAAAAACTGTTCGTCAACTCTTCGTAGAGCTTATGTTTATTGAAAAATGTCTTATTATTAAATACATTCGATGTATATTTCCAGATAATATTGTTATTATTGTGTTACGAAGTTTCGAATTTTAAATGATAAATTATTCGATGATATTTCATGTATTCTTTTGTTTATTTCTTTTATTTTTGAAAAATACAATTTAATATTTGCAGTGATAAATAATATTATGCAAAACATTTCATTATTCTTGTTTTCATTATATCTTGTTTTCAGGAGAGCGATTAAAAAGTTTGTAGCTCACTTGTTTTGTTCAGATATCATTAAATTAGATACCATTTATTTTCATAGCCCAAATGAAAGAACTCATAAAACTAAATCGGAATAAGTGTAGGCCTAATCTAATACAATCGATATTATTGTTTAAAGTTGATAAACATGATTAATTTTAAATAAAATCAATTTTCAAAAATTGTCTAAAAATCCATCTAATTTTAAGGTTGTGATAAATAGATGCATTTTTCTAAAGGATAAAGTAACGAAAATAGAGTTTTTGATGAAGCTATCAGTTAATTAAAAATTTAGAATTGTGAAAGATAACACTAATTGTATTAAATGAATTCATTTAGGAATATTATGTAATAACGGAAGTCTATGATATTGTACAACTTGCATCGATTTCTTTATATTAACAATAATTTTGTAAGTGAGGCGATACTTTAGAGCGGTAATGTATATGTATATATCATTGGATGCGGCTGTAGCATTTACATATAACGATACACATCTACTAATGTATACCTCCCCTTTCCCGGTCGCCCACCGTCATTTCAATATATTCCCGAATACATTTCCATTTTCCATTCGCTTTTCCAATCTCGCCTGCACTCTCACGCCAAATCATAAACTTTTCTTCGAGACGACGAAGGAAATTCCATTTTCACGGAGATATTGTATCAAAAGCTTTTCCAATAGCGTTCTTATAAATCTCGCTATGTATAAGAAGGTGCATGAATTTGCTACGTATTTCTTTTTCTATTTGCAATGGAGAACGTTAAAGTTGTACTAGTTTTTGTTGAATTTATATGCATGTATTTAATTTCGGGTTTTGTAAAATAAACGTGTACTTTATAGTTTAGTAGAAATGCAGAAACAGCGATATTTTAAACCATTTTGGCTCACGGATATAGTTGTAGTCTTTGATGGTTTTTATGTAATGCAATATAAGTCAAATATTATAAAAGAGATCTTAATTACTAATTCCAAATCTTATAGAATAATGCATTTATAGCAGCGATTCCCAACCTGTGGTAAAACTGTGATAAAACTTAATGGGGGGGGGGAGCATATCGAGAAAAAATTAGAATAGTATATTGTGTAGCAAGGGGTGAAACAAAACGATTTCTGACGAGGGCGAGAGTTGACTGCCCGAGCGAAGCGAGGGCTGTTATCGCCCTGGTCTGAAATCGTCTTTGGTTCATCCCGTGCCACACACTGTATTTTTCATATCACATGTAATGAAACAACGAGTTTTGATTTCTGTAGCCAGTCGAAGTAAGACTATTTCAGACAAATAGCGCAGTAATATCTTATACTATTGCACACCCAAGCAGGCCCTGCTTGGAAGTGTGTTCTATTATCGTCCTAAAATTTTTTTTCGTATATAAATTGATAAAATGAGCATTATATCTTAAATTTCTTCTGTATCCCACTTACATTTTTACATTTTCTGATAGAAAACATTACAGTCCCCATTTATACTTAGTTTAATATCGATTGGTTTTAATTTTCTGTTATAAAAATATAAATAAAGTTCAATTTGTTGATTTAACCCCCTTTTTTGATAAAAACGCCGAACTGCAGGTTACAATTCGAAATAAATTTGCACAAATCCTTTTGAATTCACTTCATCTATTATCAGAATAGAACCCTATTAAAACTCAACAAAATTGAATAACTAAAAGTAACGAAATTTACAGTTTATTTAAACAAAAATTCATATTTTGACAAGAATTATTTTTACAAATAGAGTATAGCTAGGAGAAGTTCAAGAAACATACGTTAGGCGCTAGTGTCGCTATTTCTTCATGTGTCATTGCAAATTACATGTATTATAATTATTATATTGTGTTAATTAAT
Organism: Sialis lutaria; assembly: GCA_949319165.1. NCBI lineage: Eukaryota > Metazoa > Arthropoda > Insecta > Megaloptera > Sialidae > Sialis > Sialis lutaria. Next base: position 4,275,760 of record OX439236.1, read on the forward strand.
ATATAAATACATGTACATCGATACGTGCTGTATTTTAATTATTTTATTCAAAGCCAATCAATCTTTTTAATCAAGATAAAATCTGGTAAGTTTGCATTTTTAAAACAAAAATATATAATATATAACCTAACTTGACTTTTTTTAGATAATGTATGTTTCATTTTAAATGCTAGATATCAGGTGAACACAGCTGTTATCGCTGCAATATGTGGATGTATTTATCTTTTTAATTATTATTATTAATTAATTTATTTACTTTATACATTTTACAAAAAAAATATTTTATATAAAAATTGTAAATTAAAATGATTGTTGTTTTATCACAATACATCCTAAATTTAAATAAAAAAGGTAATAATCGATCGATATCAAGATTCATTGTTGATTTTCTAAAAAATCTTAATGAGTGATAAACTTCATATTATATATTTATATAATATTCATTACCTCCAATATTTTTTTTAAATATCCTTTTAAGTTTCACCAAATTTATTGTACCGTATTTATTTGATATTATAAGTTAATACATTTTTTTAAGTTTAAGGGGTGTGCATTTTATGGCCTAGCCATAGTATTTTAATAATAGAATTATTCAGAAATAAGATTCGCTTTTGTTTATTACAAATGCGATTCTGACAGACTTGAAATAAATAATAAATAAATGAATGTGCCGGGCAGAAACAACGTTGTTTCTCCCCTAGGGTCAGAAACAACGTTGTTTCTTTGTTTCTGACCGGCACAGTCGCATTGATCTGAAATTGTCTTGTTTCGACTGGCAAAACAGGGTTCAAAATTAGTTGTTTCATTACATGTGATATGAAAAAAATATTATTAAAAAATGTATTAAATTTACTGAAGGAAAAGCAATAAAATACATTCTGACATAATAAAAAATAAAAAATAAAATACACGTTTACATTTACACTGATATAAGCAATACACTTATAAATAGGAATGTATCAGTACTGCATAATGTATTTAATAATTAACTTATCATTATTAAATTTAACACAAGATTAATTATTGACTTCCTTGAGCATGTTTTGTTGTTTTCGAAAGAAGGTTTAATATTAGAAATTTACTTACTGCAGTGCCGTAACTAGAAGCTCGGGGGCTCCGGGGCAGAATGTGTGTTAGGGGGCCCCCGCAGAAAACTGAAGATATTTTTTTCGTTGTCACCTACCTATTTTTACTTCTTAATCTATTAATTTTAACCTTTTTAACTGCTGTGGGCCCCTCCATGCTCGGGAGCCCTGGGGGTATATAGTTACGGCGCTGTTTAGCTGAGAGCTATTTTTCAGTGAAAATTTTTGTATGAGGGTGGGGGGAAGGTGGCGCGATGAGAATTGTGATTGAAAATTGGGTCGCAAGTACTAAAAGGATGAGAAACGCCGATTTATAGTTTATGGATTCATTGCATAGGTCACGTTTTTTTTTATTATAATTGTTAAAAGATGAACAAGTCCGAGTAGAAGAGTACCATAACATTATATAAAACTTAATTATTGACAATAGTTAGTTATGTAGACAATGGATACGATCCCTAAGGCGTCTTTGTGTGCAGGTTTCTTAACATATGAAAGATTGCAAAATTATGTAATAATTTCAAATTAGAAATTAAAGCTTTTCAAATTTTTCCTTTACTTGTAAGTGTTATGAATGAGACCTTCCTTCGTGCCAAGTTTCAAGAATTTGGATCAACTGTTTTGATGATCAGTCAGAATACACTTTGAAAGGTCATATCTTTTTATTGTATTGAGTTAGAAACTTTAATTCTTTAGAGGGCGATGAGGCTGTAGACCTTAAAGTTAAAACCTCTAGCCATTCATGAGAAAAAATGGGTCTTGGCGAACAGACAGACGGACTGTTCTTTTTTTATTTTGAAGTTGTGAACCCTAAAAAGGTCATAAGAAAGTGGATATTCAATGATCATAATTATTACCATTAAAACATTAAATTGAGAAAAAAAGAAGCAATTAAAATTTATTTAAATAAAATACATATTCCTTGAAGTCAAATATTATCTAAAGCTGATATTCTTGAATACATCATTAAACTTACAAAATATTTTATTTAAATAAAAAGAATCAATTGGCTTTAGCAAAAATATATACCATATTTATAATAATATATTTCAGAAAAATTGCAAAATACATCCAAAAGAAAAAAAGTATAAAAAGAATCAAACGAAATTACATTTTACATTTTTACTTTTTCTCGATTACAAAAATCTTCCATGTTCTTACTGTAAAGGAAATTACGAAATACAGTTTACAAATACATACAGACATAGCGCATACACATTGAAATTCAACGTTTGAATATATTTCTGTAAAAAGGTGTTGAGATGAAAAAAGGTGGAGAAATTATAGGATTGCTACGAAGTGGTGCTTTTCAAAAAATAAAAAAAATAAATATAAAAAAATAAAATCACGCCTTTCACATTGAATTGCAAGCAACGTCGATAAATGTGTTTGAGGAAATCTTTTTAAATACATTTTCACTACTGAAAATGTATAAACGTGAAAAACTCATCAGGTACTTGATAAAACTCAGTGGCGGAGCAAAGTATCTTTATATAGAGGGTATTTGCAATATTTATCTTATATCATATATTCGTCAAGTTTAATATAAAAATACGGAGGTGTTAAAAAGTCACTTATAATAAGCTATTTGATACTACTGATAATAAATGTTGTAAATAGTATAGTGTATTTTGCTTTAATATACAATCAAATGTTTTTATGTGAAATAAGTCTGTATTTTAATAATAATTGTGTGATCACAAACGCGTCTGGCACATCTGACAGTGGTATTATGTCAGCAAATATGTTACACGTTTAAATATTGATTTGTTAAAAAATTTTAAGTAGCAAATGACGTCTCGCATACCATCATACCACGTGACTTTAAATGAGCGTTTTGGCGGGAAATTTTTCATTTAAAATGAAAAAAAACATTTTTTCAGCGTTATTTCGGCATTTTTTTGGAAAAATAAATTAAAAAGTATATATTTATTTAAAAATTTAATTAAATACCTTATTGTCTCTCGGTTTCAAGGTGGAAAAAACTTTTCTGATCTTATATTGGAAGTTGTTCATAACCTAAGTCACGGTATATTTTATTATTTTTGACCAACATTCTCTCCTTGTCACAATCTTGTGAACTCTCCTCCCAATATTACGTCACAATAATTCTCTCCTCCTTTCCATATTTCTTATTTGATCTTTTTGATTTTAAAAATGCGTTTCTATTAAATATTACATCACGATATTTTTTTCGCACAGTCGCTATTCATATATATACTATTTATTTTAAATATTAGTGTCGTCATATATTATCTGATATGTAGGTCCAATGGACAGTCCCTTAGGTAAATGTTTAGTTATTATGGGTATTTTGAGATTTTTTTGAAATTTACTACACTTTTATAAAAAACTGAAAGTTCCAAAAAGTTATATCTGATATCGATTATTCATAAAATAATTTATAGGTTTCTCAGAATTAAACTATAATATAATATGAGAATAAATATAATGTACAAATATTACGTTTCATTGATAATATAGTAGAATTAATTTTTATTAATGAATTATTTTTATTATACATTTTGTATTCTAAAAGCATGACGTCACTGGTGGGTGAATCATGTACGAGTATATAAGTATTTATATACATGTGTATGTATAATACATAACTTTATATAAAGAACAAAATAATATAACGTGTTGTAAACGAATTTTATTTAAATTTCTTAGCGTTGAATTTTTATATTAAATTTATATACGTTTTTATTTATTAACTGGATTTATAACATGAAGTTTTCTCCGTATTCGTTGATGGGATGAGGTGAATTTATTCGGAAGTTTTATTAAATATTTTTAATATATGTTTAAATGAATTTCATACATTGAAATATGTCGGTACATATTTATTACTTGTAAATACAATATATGAAAAGTTTTTATTGAAAATGAAATTAAAAATTTCGAAGAAATAAAAAATATTTTTTTATATTTTTAAAATACATTATATGTTTTAGTCATTTTAAATATAAAAATGTAAACATTATTAAATTATAATAAGTACCTATCTATGAAGTGCCTGACTCATCAACACCCAACTCAAACAGTTGAACCTAGAAACTCAAAATTTTATGTGAGCACTCATTAAGAAGTGAAATTCTGAAATTCGGTAGGTATCTAAGGGGAGGTGGAGGATTTTATAGCAACATAAAACTAAAACGGACACCTATTTTAGCACTAAGTTCTTGTACTGGCTTTTATTTTTTAGTGTCCGGTAAGTAATATATTGTTAATTTTATTTATTTTTTAAATTAGACTTGTCTCAACGATATGCAATATACATAAATATTTGAGGATATTTTGTAAAAAAATAAAGCCATTTTTTCAGATTGAATTGTTTATTTCTTCTTTTTCAAATTTATTCGCGATTATTAAAAAATACATCTTGATAGGATAAGAATTGTAGTCTGTAACGATTTTTGATTTGTTCCCTAATAATAGACACGTTAATTGTTGTTTTGTTCAATATATTTTATGTTTTTGTTTAAAAAATCAAATTTCTCGAGAAATTTTAGTTAAAATTTATCTTATCGAGAAACACTAAATAAACGCATATATCAAATTTCGTATTTAATTAGGTCATTTGGTACCACACAGTTCAATTGTTGCCTGATAAAAAGAAATAAAATTTTAGACCCAACCGTGTATACTTTTATATATCTCAATTGACAGGGTATTTTTATTCGTCATAATTATTTTCACGTACATTTGAATATTTCGCACGGTGGCGCAAACGTGGCGTTGCCAACCACTTTAAATATTCCAGGCACTCTAACAGATTATTTGATATGAAAAATAGTCCGTCTGTTACGCCAAGATCTGAATATTGTATGCAAATTCTTCACAAGAACTCTCTGTGTGTTTGTGTGTATGTGTGTGCATGTGTATATACGTACATGAATAGCAGAGCGGGGTTGTTTCTAGAAGGGTTGTACCTGTGTATGTATATGAAAATAAACTCAGTGGTGGACCATTTTTTTTTTAAATTTTTTAAACATGATCGACTAACTTTTATATTTATTTGCTTAACCCTTTGTAGCCCAAGATCATAAAAATTTAAATTATGTTGATAATGAGACAAGTTTAGGCATTCAAAAACACGTATTTTTCAGAAATTTAAAAATATTTGTTATTAACTATTTATTAGACTTTTTTGGGAGTGACATTAGTGAGTTATTGTAAAAAAAAACACTTATGCGGTATGGCAGGATTTGAAACAATTATTTTGTTTGTTGTAGCATAATGCTACACCGCATTTTTCGCAAATTTTATGTGAAACGCTAGTACACTGGGGAAACTTACAACGTATTCTTTTTTCTACCCAAATCAGTCAGAAGCCGATCTGGTCCTGCCAATAGTTACATAATAATACGTAAGTCAATAGGTTATGCCATCTGTGAATTTTACTTGATACTATAAGTTATTCAGTGGTATGTTACAGTAGTGTTACATATATTTGAATGAACTAAATATATTTAGTACGTATATTAGCGGGATTATTGAGGTTTGTTACAGAAATGTCACATGAGGCAACAAAGGGTTAAATTTTCTATTATTTTATTTACTGCACTTAAAAAAATACCTTAAAACAAAAGATAATTAATAAAATACAGTTAATCTAAATAATGAAATAGTTGAATAACGAATAAATGACATTTCTTTGCCGTAACATCATGAAAACAAATCACGAATTTTTTTAGTCTTTTGATATCAATTAAATCTTAGGGATTTATAAAATATTAATAGCCACAAAAATAGCACAGAAAAATGATCCAACTATTGGTGAAAATTGCATTGATATCGGTTCAGTAATTCCCGAGTCTATAAGCATCATATAAATTGAAGATTTTTTGATATTAGATTCTAATTTTAGTTTTTAACGTACGGCACTGGCGGTATAGTTAGTGAGCACGTATGTATGATATATATTGTATAGCTGAAAGGGGTAAGTCAGGGGTGATACAAGACGGATCCTTGATATGCAGGATTCTTTTGAAATGCCCTTTAACGCGCCGGAAGGGTTCTTTTCGTAATCCTTTGACAGGAAACTGTGAAGAATGCGAATATTGATTTTCTCGTTGAGAGGTTCTAGAGTTTCTGGTCTGACTTTTTAATACTTTCTTGGCCGGGGTATTTGCCGCTTTATAGAATGTTTTGTGTATGTTTGTGCTGAGCATGGGATTTAAATAACCGACTATTTACTCTTTTATATAAAATAATTCAGATTGAATATAAATATAACAATTATTATTAATTATTTAATTTATTTGACCTATATACTTGGACGTGAAGATTAACGAATCTTATTTAAATATTTTTATCATCCAATTCAAAAATTACTTATTTTGAAAATTGAATAATTATTTTGTTTTTGTGTACATATACTTTAATTTCTTTAAATATAATCTCATCAAAAAACTTCTTTATAACATAATTCTATAAAATATAGTATAAGGACATATTAATCATGAAAAAGTACAATATCAAAACTTGAACGGAATCATACGTTTTTAGGGTGCCTGAATCGAGTGTGATTATTATCTCAAAGATATCTACGTGTCCTGTATGTCAGTCTGTACCTAATGCTATACTTACAAACATTAGTTCTTGCATACAGTAGATGCGCACCTCATACTTTTGAAGAGCATCACTAAAATGATGATAACAAAAAAATATTTGAAATAAAAGCTGTAGAGTATATCAATACCTACCTATAATTTTTGTGTTATTTTTTTTTTAATTTAATAAATCCACTTGATATTAAACCCATGAAGAAGAAAAAGAAGAAGAATTTTTTTTAAATAATTTTTGAAAATTGGCAAGAGCAGTTAATTTAATGTTGGAAATAATTCGTGTTAACTTAAACATTATTTAATCTTGAATAGTAATTGAACACCATATTTATTTGCATGATTTAAAAGAAAATTAATATTTTACATATTTTCAGTAATAAAAAAAACATTTGATTTCAATGATATTATTTATTTGGCATTGAATATAATTAAAAATAGAATTTTAAGTCCAATATCTCAAAGCCTACTTAAAATGAAATCATAGTAGGCCATGTGAGAAAAAAAAACTTTAGCAAACAGCACCAAAGATAAATTATTATAAACAAACAGTATACGATCTACAGCCATAAGAATGTTTGTACATATATACATTTATACATACTAATGTTAGGCATCTATACGCCTCCTACTACATATATGGTTTCAATTCTAATTCACGACACAGCACTGTATCTAGATAAATAATACAAACTAGCTACTGGTTACCTTATCTGTCTGTTATATTGCCCATCTTAAATGATTGAAGACAGATCGCCGCTGTGAGAGATTATTTTTTATAAGTGAATTGTGACTAGCATTGCGAATGACTATCAACATCAGGTAACTGTCCTTTATACAGGATGTTTGATATATATTGATATATATCTTTTTATGAGTTAATTGTGAATGACTATCAACATTTGGTAACTGTTCTTCGTACAAGATTTTCTAGTTAATAATAAATTTAATATTTGATAAACAATTAATTTTTTCATAAAAACTTTCGATTGATAATATAATATCTGATATTTTTTTGTCTTTTGAAACATTTGAGTGTTTTTTAAATCATTATAATTTTAATGATCCTAGTGGGAAAATAAATTATAAGTCACAATATATTTAATTTAATTAAACAAAAATGTTGATAAGCTACGATTTTTTAGATAAATATTTGGATACTTATAAAATAGATATTTATTATTATTTATTTTTTATATTATTAATTATATTATTTATATTTCTAATAGGTATACATATTTTTAATAAAAAAAACAACAAATAATTATTAGTTTTTACCTGTATATATTTTGTTTTTCTTTGTATATCTATTAAAAGTATAAAACAAAGCCTCTTGTCGTGTCTGTCTGTCTGTGCATGATTTTTTCAGTAACTACTAAACAGATTTTATTTCGGTTTTCTTTAATGGATAGAGTATTTCACGATCAAGGTTTATATGTATAATGTATATGTATATGTGTTTAATATGTATAAGAAACAATCGTCTTCGCGTACACTGTGTAAATTATTAGCGATAAGTGAAAATAATGTTTAATAGATGTATCATAAGAGTCATTTTTAATACTGTAAAAAATTAAATAATTCGTATTTTCAAAAAAAAAAATTGTATATAATTTGGTCATAAACTTTTTGGCTTATGAATTACTCATTTGTTACTATATTCAATATTATACAAATTTTTATTTTTTATCTATTTTAATTGAAAAAAATTATACGCTAAGTTTTTTTTTATTTTATCAAGAATATTTAATATTTTTGTAGCATTAAAAATAAGTATTGTATGATACAAAACATACGTTTTTAGATACAGAACTTATTCCAGACTATCATATATTTTTTTCTGTTTAAAACAATGAGGAAGGATTTATGATGTACGCTCCGGGTATTAATTTAAAAATGACATAGTACCAAAATACATTGTAAGAAACAGTGCCTGCAGTCATTTTAATCTATAATAATAAAATTCTTGATTTATATATACAGGCCCGGATCCCGACAAAATAATATTTAGTATTGTATTTTATTATACACACGATATGAAAGTTATTTTTGTTTCGTGTAATCTTACACGTTTAATATACGAAGTATTTTGTTTCAATGATGCTGATATGAAATTCTTTATTATTATTTATTATAAGTATTCCTCTGCTTTTTTTTCTTCTATGTGCTTTTTGTCACAGCTGGATCGTATCTTTAGTATAAGTATATTTTGATTGCTGTTTATTAACTTTAAACGCCAAACATTTTTTTGAAATACATTTATTTATATTTAAAAAACATAGATATTTATATTTAATGGTTTCTGAATAAAAAATAATAAAAAGTCTCACTATTTTGTCTTGAAAAAATGAAGTAGGGGAGAGAGGGGCATAGTGGGGTAGCGGGGCATAGCGGAAATCTCTCATACAGGTCGAATCAATTGTCGTGCAAAAATTCAAATGGCTCATTTTGATCAGTCGTCAGTCGGTGCGTGACCTTCATAAGTGAGACACGCCATTTCGACAACCGTTTATGCTATATAAACAAAAGTGTTAAAATCAGTGTTTTCGGTAAAAAAATACGTGAAATTAAACAGCAATTTTTTTTCGAACCTTATTATATATTGTGGTGGTTATTATTTCGTTTTGTAGCAGTGCTTTCTGGATTTCATAATTCAACATACAAGATAGTTTGTGTAAAAGGTAAGTTGGCATCAGTTTGTGTTTTGTTGTAAAAGTAACAGTGGGGCATAGTGGGGTATCGTTTAAAAGGTGCCCCGCTATGCCCCTAATGCAACTAAAGTAACTTATTTAAAGACAAACAAATGTCTTATTATATCTTTCTATTAATATTTTTTTCTTTTCAGTCAATTTAAATCAGACAAACAGAAAAAGAGAAAGTTTTTTAACAAGAAAGGTGCAGGAGAAGATGGCAAAGCTACTCATTTATGTGCAATGTGTGTTGACGACTAAATTACTTTAAAATTTTAAAATGTTAATTTTATAGAATACATTTAATTAGTAACGTTGATTTATTTTTATTTTTTTTGTATCTTATTACGATAAGCAGGTTTTGATTTGTACCAAAGTTTTGTTGTTCCTTTATTATTTTAATATTAAATAAAAATATATAAAAATAAATAAATATATAGATTGATATTGATGCCAAATGTTGTTCTAAAAGATTATATTCTTGATAATAAATACTATTACGTTTAGAAGCTATTTTTCTATTCGAATTTTTACTATCCCACAATGCCACATTAGGTATCCCACTTTACCCCCATATACGGGGCAAAGCGGGGCAAATCCCATTTTTTATTTATGTATTCCCATATCGTAGAGTTCTTATCGTAATCGAGAAAGATATATCTATAGTCATTCTCAATGAGTTAAACTATGATATTGAGTTAAAATTTGTTATTTAATCATAATATTTTATCTTGTAGGTATGCTTGAGTCTTAAGTACCCCACTATGCCCCCCTCTCCCCTAATATCAAAAATTATTTCAGACAAAAGCTGCTTGTTTTTTTACCTTATTAGATTTTGAAAACATCCACTAAATCAAAAATTAATAACGCTGTTTTGCTCCTCTTTCAAAACTAAACAACTTTTATTTGAAACATTTTTTCTTAATTGGTAATTTTGAAAATGAACACACGGTACACAAATTTTGTCGTTGTTAGACTAAGAAAATATATGTCAAAAATAAAAAAATAAAAAATCTTATTTTCAGGATAAACCTAATGAATTGACCAAAAATGTACCTACTGAATTAGAAATATTTGTTGATATTTGATTACTGCCATTACTGAATATTAATCTATATACATTTAACTGTCTTACAGCGTGATTTGATGATAATTGATCATTTTATTATTACAATAATCGTGGTTCGGCACACTATCAAGAAAAGTGTATTTTTTTATGTAAATGCTTTATATTGACACTTTATTTTATAACTTTTGTGTCGTAGTACTTATCATTTTGTAATCATTAACAAGTGTCCATAACTGGGCACCCGCTTCTAGTTTTACGTTATCCATTGCTGGAGAAAAAACATAAACAAAATAAAAGGCTTTGATTTAAAAAACAAACTATATTTGCAGATTTTGGTAATTCAATTGATTTAATAAAAAAGTTACTTGTTATATTGCAATATCATTATACCTTAGGTAGGTATTTATATTCTATTATGAAATGCATATTAACTAAAATGTTTCAAACAAATTAACTTAAGCCCCATAAAAATCACATTACATTAAATCACTGCATTTAAAATTTATATTATATCACATTATATGATAAGTAGGTACCTATAGGCAGGAGATGTGAACACATATGAATGTTGTTGTTATTTCTAACCTTCGCTAAGGAGATATAAATATTCTTAATACCCTTTCATTATAGTTTTTCACGCAACTGCGTATAATGTGTGTAGTTAGTATTCCAAGCGATTATAGTGTGCTGTGTAAATGTACATTATTTATGGATATTTATTTTATTTCTTATAATATATATGCTGTCGATGTAACGCACGAGGTGTTTTATTATAGGACTACATACGAGACGAAAGTTAGGTAAGTATCGTCTCTGTTTTTGTAACTGAAATCTCAAATTTTAAAACAGTTATCTTGGGTTGTATAAAGCAAAATTAACCACGATTATAGTTAATCAGTTGTTTTCAATTCATGATTAATGTTAATTTTAAACTGAATCTCAATATATAAACGAACAATTCACTTAATGTGATTATATTTTACCTTATAAAATGTATCAAAACCGTGATTTTTTTTAAATTGGCGTAGTAATGGTTTTAAAAAACTGATTAATTTTGATTTGTACAACCTAAGGTTAGTCTTGTTTTGTGTAAAATGAAACCATCTTGTCTCGGTTTCGTAAAAAATACGGTCTTGAATATAAGTATTTATAAAATGGTAATTGTTTATTATTTTATAACGTGACGTCTAGGAAATTTCGGGGCAGAATTTGCTGTATCTATAATGAAAAATAATGCAAGTAACTGTTAAATAAATGTATTTCGAATAATTATGCAAAATTTCAACAATATTCAATACATTCAATATACTGGGAGAGTTATTTATCTTGGCAAACTCAATTTTTTTGAAAAATTATCATTTTCTTAGAATAAAGTTTCAAATAAATGTTTTATCATTTGACGGCCCCAATCGAATGTTGAATGGCTATAACTTTTTTTAAATTCGGTGAAGAGTTTCAAGGACATTTGATGGTCAAGTTTTATTTTAAGAAATATTTTTTTTATGAAATTTTCTTCCTATACTTAATTGAAACGCAAAAATAATGCTTTTTCCAATTTAAAAATTTTTATTTCGTAAAATATCGATTTTACATATCGTCGTTGTCATTTTAATATCTCCTATGTGCAAATTACAAAGTTTTGAATAAACTAACAAAAACTATTTAAAATTTTTTTACCAATTTTATCCGTTATAATATTCTTTTATCATAGCATAAATATTCTATTAATCTATTTTTGTTATTTAATATGGCTCACCTTTTATTTCGTAATTGAAAAACAAAATTTTTTTTTGTATTTTCAACTGTACATAGGAGGTATTAAAAGTTAATTGTTTTCACATAATAGATATAGTTAGATAGCAAAACTAGTTTTTATTAATTAATTAATTGCCACAGTTATATGCAAACGATGTAAATTATCTAGAAAACAACCCCCTTATGTGTATAAATTGAAAGTGAAGTTGACTTTTTTAATTTCTCCTATGTGCTGTAGATAACACATAGGAGAAATTAAGGATCAGCTATACGAGCATATCACATAGGATAAATTAAATTTACTTATTAGAAAGAAACGGAGATTGTTATACTATTGATATATTATTGAACAGATAGAGAAAAAAAAGACCAACCGTAATATTAAAAAATATCATTTTTGAAAATATTGTCACATAGGAGATATTAAAATGACAACGACGATATGTTTTTTAAGTAGATAAACATAGAACTGTACTGAGGTTGTAAAGGTTAAATTTAGGCTGAAGAAATTAAAATCAAACCCAATATTCAAATTAATAAATAATGTTTTTTTCCAATTTTTATCTCGTAAAATATCGAGAATACATATTTTTGTAATTAGATAAACATATCTCTGTACTGAGGTTGTAAAGGTAGAAATAAGGTTGAAGAAATTAAAAATAAACCCAATATTAAAATTAAGTATAGTTGGACTACGACTCAATTTAAAAAAAATATATTAAGCAGCTTCGTGAGACTTAAAATTTTGAATTGAGGCAAAATGATGTTGAAATTTCGACTAGAAAGCATCTGCGCACATCTTCCATGAGTTATAAAAATGAAACATAACTGCATGTAACGAGGCGCCGAAGGGTAAGCTATAGTTCACAAACGCATTACGACATATGACACTACACGAGTGCAATACACCGGCGGCCGCCTCATCACGATTCACAACCAGCATTATAAAGATAATCATCAAATTGTTAGATTCGCGCTTTGGGAAACAATAAAGAACACACTTAGATATTAATTCCGTTTTGTATTCCCAACGCATGGGTTGTAAGAAACATAGTAAAAAATTCTTGTCGTTCTTTCTTGTAAGGAAGCGTTCATATGTACTTATACATACAAAACTTGATGATGTCTTCTGAATTGGGGATACTTTAATGTAGCTTATTGGTTTGTTTTTATATACCTTATTAGGAAAAAAAATTGCAAATACATTCAATTGTTTTTATGTTTGAACGGCTGAAATGCATTTTTTTAGGTATTTAAGTTTATGAAAGTTAATTTAATGTTACAATATGAGTATATCATACTAGTTTATAAATATGTAGACTAAAAAGTGTTTTAACGTCATTTTTGAATTTTAATGGCTTTTATAAAAAAAATTTTTTTAACTTATTTTGAAAAAATAAATAAATTGATTTTGAGGGGACTTTCAGTTTTAGAAAGCCAAAGACTTAAATTAGCTTATACAATGTCTCATCAATTCTTCAAGGAGCTGATTATGAGCCATACAATTAAGCACGTATGGTGATTTATTGAATTCGATACCTACTACAAAACCAATATTAAAGGGGTATTAATTGTTAAATAATGTCAAATTTAAAAATCATACAAGCGATGCCACGGGAGAAACTCAGTACACAGAAAAATTTACAGATGCCAAAAATCCTTATTTTATATACAGTGGAATCTCGTTAAAACGTTTTGCTTTAGTACGTTTTTTTAGTCCCGGCATTATTCCATATAAGATCTCATGTTAGTTTATCTCGTATAGTACGTATTTTGCTCAAGTCCCTTAAAAAACGTACTAACGAGGTTCCACTGTATAACAAAACAAACTTAGCCCAAGTCAACGTTTCTACCTGTTTAATTATCAATATAATCATGGTGGGTTTAATCAAATTCCTTTATTTCTAGTAGGTATTTCGAATTTAGAAGCATATTTGTATATAATAAGATATAAATAAATTTTCAGTGGTTATATGAATGTAAAAGTGTTATGAGTATGAAAACAGTTATGATAATAAAATTCGAATCTAATAATATCTCATCAAAGTAATGTGAAAATATTATTGTACGTAACATTAAAAAAGATCGGTGCGGGAGAGGAGGGAAATCCTAACTGACGTCAGTCCAAAGGTGTAGTCAAACACAAATATATGAATTTTAGATTACAATTAGAAATAAGAATAAAAATGAATAATTACCTAGTATTGGACTATCTACCACTGATTTAATCGTCCAATTCATTACTCAATATAACGTCGCATATCTAACTCTACAATTTAAGCGGTCGACTATAGTATTTAGTATAAATACTCCGTATTTTAACAGATTATATAACATTTCGAGTAAAAAGCTTCATGTGTATAGTGACATATGATTTCATTCCTAAACTCGGTCTTTTTTCATGATATGAAGAATACATAATTGATTTACTCATTTAAAACATATTCTCTCTAAATTATATGCCATTAATGATTATTTTTACTATACCTGAACAATTTAATCTTAAACAAAATAAAAATGTGACCTAAGTATCGACATTGTTAAGCAAACACAATTGAAACACCATTTATTTTTTACAAACCACGTATAAATAAATAAATGTAATACCGTCGTTTATTGAAATGATTTCAAAGTATCAACATTTGAAATGCCACAATTTCTTTCAGTGATCATTCAGAGAGCCACAGGCGAGGTCTGTCAGAGTTGATCAGAAACTACACAATGAAACGTTATTTTTCTTTCAATAGAAATACATTACTTTACCATCAGCTTTTGTCGTGCCTCCGTTGAGCACAATAACATCAAAGATACCTCTGGAACGGCCGCAGTGCCGATACACTGCGCGCGATTCAGTTGTTTCAGGTTCAGTTTATTCTCAAAGATATTATGATAGTAGACAATAGAACAATAATTTCATTCTGTATTCTTTCATAAATTACCTTATATCGTTGTGATTTTTAAATTAAATCTATGAGAATTTGTAATATATGTTATTTGTAGATAAACTTGGTTAATTATTTATATAAACGAGGAAATGGTTGAATTTATTTTAAAGATGAATCAGTGGCATAACCGAGAGGGCGTCAATGAATCTCCCCCCCCCATTTTTTTAACTGACGAGGGACAAGATGGTTATACGAGTTATACCCTATAATCTTAATATACATATATAAATTACGTGTCACATGTTCCTCCGCGATGGACTCCTAAACTACTTAACCGATTTTAATCAAATTTGTACACCGTGTGCAGTTTGATCCAACTTGAAAGATAGGATAGCTTACATCTCAATTTATGATCGCAATATTATTTTAATTATTTGTCTATTATTTGATGGTCTCAATTATCTGTTAGCTCCGAACGATTCTAACAGATGGTGACATCTGTTGACTGGATTGAGTAAGTATTCAATAGATGGCGCTATGTCAAATTTCCAAACGTTTCATATAACCTACAATTTAAAGTTAACCACAGCAACGCGTGGCCGGGTCAGCTAGTATATTTATAAAATATACATGTTATATGAATATGGCAATGCCCTTCATAATCTCCACTACCCCTAAAAAATCCTGATTGCGTCACTGTTTGAATCCTTCTAGTAATTCACCAATAATGGCGTCTTATCTCATTATATTAGTGATAGCACAGTCAGTCAAATTCGTGTATATTTTTGGGGTTAGTAAAAATAATTATACGAAACCGGGTATAACGACATCGGTTAATACAACATATCAGTTTTAACGACTCAAAATAAAAGTTCGATTGAATCCCATATAATTGACTTTTTACCGGTTTTTACGACTATCCGGCTTTTACGATATAGTCATTGATACTTAAATTATTATTTTAATTTAATTAAATACATATTTAAATTTAAATAAATTATTAGTAAATTTTTTATCTGATATTTCAGATAAAAAATTGAATTATAATAAAGAAAATACTTTTTCAACAATATTTTCATAAATATTGAAAATAACACAATAAAAAATGTCATAATGAAAGTAAGCATAAAAAATACTGAAAAGAATAGATATCTAGTACCTCCCCCCCCCCACAAAAGAGACTTGGTGATATTAATTCTTCTTCCTGATATTTCAAGAAAACATAAACATCAAGAGGATTCAATAGATCATTTTCTATAATTAAACATAAATATTTGATTAGCTTTCAGAAATAAAAATATAACTGAAAAGCGGCACTAAACTAAGTTCTTACCAAATAATTCAAACCCTATAATTTTTTTAATACCAAAAATTAAATATTTATATCATTTTCAACTTTTTCGAAATTTTCTCACTATTTATTTATACACCTTTCTTCCAAACATAAAATCATTTTAAATTTTTTCTAGACAATATTATAATTTTTTATACATTTTCGTTTTAAACGTTATCACGATTTTCGTCTCTGATCTAAGTATAGTCACACATTGTCTTTACGCAGTACTGTATAAAGGGAATGCCGGCAAAGATCTGTTTCCCGTTGCTACAAGCTATTGTGTATGAGTGTGTGTGTTAAGACAACACAAAAAGAGAACTCTTCGACATTGCACTTATTGCTGCTTAATTGATACTGCATCGAAGACAAGGTTCACCTGTTCACTGCCTTAGGTGGACATCACTAGCTTGAGGCAGCGTGAGCCGTTCTAGATATTGTTCTCTACCTACCCGTTTCTTCATTATAACACCAAATGTTCCCTTAATTACAATATGTTGCATTAATATATTTAAAATTAACTAATGATAATTTTTAATGAACCGTATGTCCATTAAAGCCCATCTATTTTTTTCAGCCTCAAACGAAAGTATCTACTTACTATTTAAACAATTTCAATTAAAACAAAATAAGACGAATTGATAGCTGTAGCTTACAGGAAAGATCCCGAGGTGTCAGACTCGGATTTTAATGAAACTTGGTAAAAATGTTCTTTGGGTAAAAATTAAGGACACCTATTTTTTTATACGTGCCCGTTTTAATATTTAGGGGGTCAAATCGGCCCTTGAAAATGAGGGTGAAATTTTTAATTTGTAAATAGCTCGTAAACCACTTGGAATAGTGACTTGTGTATAATGTAACATTTGTTTGGTATTACAAGAGCTATAAAATAGCATAAATGTGGTACCCCCTAAATATTTTATTTGGGGGGTATAATTGACACCCCTCAATTTTTTTCAAAAATTATTATTTTTTCTTTCATAAATCAATAGAGTGTAGTATTCTGAATACAATGATATCAAATTTCAAAATAACGTGTCTTCAAACTTCGGAGATATCGGGAGTTTTGTAGTCCGGCATATACTTTATACACTGTATAAAGTATATTACATGCCGCGCCGCGCACTGGTCAAAGCTAGTGGAACATTTTTCAAAGTAGTGTGGATCTATTATAAGGTGTGATATTAATTTGAAAATTCACAAATATCATTAATATGGGTTTATTTTAAATTATAAAGAGTACAAATTTTGTACTTTCTTCGCTACAGGGTATGCAACCCTTAAATTGAGAAACAATGGAATGTAGCGATTTCAAGTATTGAAAAATTGGTTTTAAAAGTATTAATATAAATTAGTTACACTTACCCAAATTAAATTTTATGGTTGAAAATATTTTTGAATTCTTTTAACCATATTAATAAACACTTTGTTTGATTCTACCAACCAATACCAATTATTTAAAAAACTATTAACATTTTCTCATATTTTCTTTGACTTGGGAGTGATGCGAGAGCGAGTATGACGTAAAATGTTAATTTATAAATTAGCTGGTACCTTAAGGATGCAATGAACAATTTAAAATAAAAAACAATGTGAATATTATGAATGCCTTGGCATGAATAGTTTTAAAAACAAAATTTAACTCTTTGTAATTTAAAATAAACCCATATTGATGATATTTGTGAATTTTCAAATTAATATCACAACTTATAATAGATCCACACTACTTTGAAAAATGTTCCACTAGCTTTGACCGGCGCGCGGCGCGGCATGTAATATACTTTATACAGTGTATAAAGTATATGCCGGACTACAAAACTCCCGATATCTCCGAAGTTTGAAGACACGTTATTTTGAAATTTGATATCATTGTATTCAGAATACTACACTCTATTGATTTATGAAAGAAAAAATAATAATTTTTGAAAAAAATTGAGGGGTGTCAATTATACCCCCCAAATAAAATATTTAGGGGGTACCACATTTATGCTATTTTATAGCTCTTGTAATACCAAACAAATGTTACATTATACACAAGTCACTATTCCAAGTGGTTTACGAGCTATTTACAAATTAAAAATTTCACCCTCATTTTCAAGGGCCGATTTCACCCCCTAAATATTAAAACGAGCACGTATAAAAAATAGGTGTCCTTAATTTTTACCCAAAGAACATTTTTACCAAGTTTCATTAAAATCCGAGTCTGACACCTCGGGATCTTTCCTTGTTAGTAAAAAATACCGAACTTTTTAAAGAAAAGCAATAATCACCTCCCCCGTGACAGAAAAATAAAGAATTTAAAAATAATAATTAATCACTGGTAAATAGAAATGTAAAATTTACTTGCAAAACATGTTTCGTGGACTCCCGGTAAAAGTACAGCGAATCTGCGGACCCTTGTTTAAGAACCGCTGCTATAGATCTATAGATCAGTATGTAAATTTTACTATACAGTAGAAATATATATTATCCTGGTGGGTTAGTTTAGATTTAGATACGCTGATTCTAAATCCGTCGACAAAAATAAAATCCGATCACACATTCAAAATTTACGGCCATTTTTCTCCAAAATTTAAAAAAAATTAAAACTTTAAAACGCCATATCTCGAGAACGTTGATAGATAAAGACTTGCGGCTTGAAAATTTCAACTTTTCACGTCATTTTCTATATAATAATCATACTTTTAACGAAATCTAAAATTCAAAGTTTTTGAGTAATATTTCATGCATTAAATTTAAATTTGCGATAGAAATATCAACTCAAATACAAAAAAATAAGAATTAGAATCATTACTAACTATACAAACAATAATTTTCACTACTTTACATTTAAATGATACTGAATTTCCATAGAGAACATATAAACAAAACGAGTAACCTTTAGAAATAAATTATAAAATATTTGAAACTCCCACAATACGTAAATAATCCATTTAAGGACATTGGTATTGATACAAAATTATGATACCCAAGACCAGCGGTTGTTAAACTTTTATGGTCTAGGAATCCCGTTTTAAAAAATTATTTTTCATACCCGCACTCCCTGACAAAAAATAAAGAAGGTCTTTAGATTACGAAATAATCACTGGTCAATAGAAATGTAAAAATTATTTAATTTATTTTAAATATGTTTTTTGAAAATATATTTCAAGATTCTAGGTTAATGGAAAGTACCCTATAAGTTTTAATGAGCAGTGAGTCAGTTATTATTTTTTTATTAAATTCAAATTAATCCTCTAACTATTCCTAAGACAAAGGATTTTGACTGACAGTCATAAGGACAAAAAGGGTTCCGTTTTTCCATTTTGAAGTACGGAATCCTAACAATACAAAATCGTAAAAATGTTCATCTACAAATTTATTATTTAAAAAATAAAAACACTGTTTTTGAAATAAATGACTACTGCTTAAAGTAACGACATAAGATTAAATATTTTAATAATACCTACTAACTTTTCAAGAGACATATAAAAAATGTGTATACGATCTCATTCTTAATGCATTTCAATATATATTCTTATAACTGGAGTAAGGAGAAATTTTACATATTTTTCATTTGAAAATTCATCTTTGATGTATCAGATATCTTCTCACTTTATAGATTTACACCATTTGGTACCAACCCTCTCCGCGCCACCCTCTTTTTTACTTCCTTTCGTCCGTATTCTTATCTTAAACTCGTTTCCCATATATAGAAGTTTTATGTGAAATTTTACAAACAGAATGCGTCTCCTAAAAAGAGACACATATACAATTCCACATACAGTTGCATATACCCATCACTATTTTTATTAAGTTCACATATAGTTTCCGAAATACATCAGAACGCATATTATTCGGTATGAGTAAAAAGAGATAGACGGTTTATTTTTAAATACGTTTGATCTCTTTTTGTAGGGATTCAGTTATGTTTGGTTGTCGCGATGCCAATCCAATAAAAGAGCTATGGGTGGAAGGGTAGAAGACGTAGAATTTTACATTTCTCGCTTTCTTCTTGTAACGACATTGCCGTATTTCAGCGTCGGGATGCTGTTCAAAAATAAAAAGGTGACGTATGGGGGCGGGATCTCACACGGGGAGGGGATGATGATAGAGTTATTGACTAGCTTGTGTATCGTACAGGACTGTTCTTCGTTGCGCAGTTTTGTCTGGAAATATATGATGTATATATTTTCATATTCAAATTGTATATTTTAGTCTTGGCTTTACAGGGAAAATGGAAATTGCATTTTTGTATTTATATTGAAATATGTTGATGTTATTAACATTAATGGAGTTTCTTTGGATTATTTATTACCTAATGTATCATTGTAATAAAGTTATATGGTTGTAATTTGCTATTTAAATAATGAGTTTTCTAATTGAAAAGGCTCATTTTTATTATCATTGACCGTTTACTCACTTTCTAATTAATTTTTACGTAATTTTGTACGTTTCTTAACTTGATTATGGTTAGTACTTTTCTATTTGTTCTCTGCATTTTTCCTTTTATGGAGAATGCATCGCTATTGTCCGTTTATCGTTATTATTTAACCGCTAATATATTTATTTACCATTTTCTTCTGATGTTTGTCGACCAATCATAGTTATATTCTCTAAAATGAAATGACAATTTGCAATCAGCATAATAACCACACAGTAATAACAACTGCTTTCAAAGCAAACGTGTCTAATTTTTATTTGTATTCTTCGCATGTAAACGCGCATATTTTTTTCGTATGCACTCAATGCACGTAAGGAAAAAAGCTCGGAGCGGGAATAAAAAGTGGGCAGTATTGACGATTAGTTGCCAGACCATCGGACAGTAATGTTGTTAGTAATGTTCTGTTACACTTAACATATTAATATGTTAAGTGTTAAGAATTATTTAAATATTTCATTGCGTTTAAACATTTTCTTTATGAGATCAGTGTTGAATTAAAACGAATCAAGAAAGTACGAAAACATGTATAATTTAATATAAAATATGATTAATTGATACATATTTAACAAATTTGAATAGTATCAGAACATAGATAGTCTCCATCGACCTCTAAACCCTTCATTATGGTTGTATATTGGCATATTAAACCAATATTATACCTGTAATTTTGTACGGTTAATTTCTGAATGATATCTAAAAATATTATTATAGTATGAGTTAAAAAATCAAAATGGTAACAAAGTATGGGTAGGTAAATCTTCATATATATTCTATTAAACCATCCTAAAACTCTTACGGACAGATTTGGATTAAGAAAAAGCAAATTAATTTACATCTTAATTCACAATAGATACATACAACACAAAAACATTTCGTTCGCTTGCCGCAACAATATCATAATTCAACAATTGTGGAAAATCCGAAAATCATTAATTTCTTGTTCTGTGGATATATTACGCGACAAACATAATTTTGCGGTTCCTTTCATACAGCGTCTACGTAAAAACGTCTTGGGAATCGGGTCCGTTTTTAAGGTAATTGTCAATAATTCAGTTTTTTCTAAATAAAATATGGTGTTTACAAGAGGCTCCAGCCAGAACTCGTAGTACATCACTTCTGAACCCTTATGGAATACATATGTGTATATCTTGACTCTTGACCGATGTTATTCTGTTGCAATAATTAAAAAAATCAGAAAACATTATTGATTTCAGAGATAAAAAAGAAAGCTAATAAAATGGAGGTTTGGATCAAGTAAAAAGTGCAATTTCAGATCGGTATAAAGTTTCAATAGGTACATACAGCAGACAAAACCTATCGAAATAATACAAACAACATGCACACGTACATGGAGTGCGATGAACTCTTGTTGACAGAATAAAAAGGGTCTGTCTACAGGCGATACCCGATATTCAGAAGAAATCACTGGAGGACGCTGGAACATTTATGCTGACAGATAATCAATTTTCCATGACGGTGTGGTTATATATACTACACGTTTAATCTTGCTGGAGACTCGTTATCGTCAGAGTAATCCCCAATCCTACGGGACTCTTTCTCGATTCAATCAGTGTGATGAGACTGATTTTTTCTTCTTCGTTTTTTTTCTGGAATGATGAAAAAAGTATCAGCATTGTGTTTAATACATACGTGGAAATTTTGTTAGATTTTTTTACCCGGAGGAATTGAGGCTTTATTTTTATAATTTATTGATTTATTGTTCATTTAAATAATTAATTTGATACTTACGAGTAAAACTAATACTCTAAGGGTTCCGTATAGTTATATAAAACTTATTTACAATTCCAGTTTTGCATTGATTATCATCAAAATAAAATAAAAATAAAAATATTATATTTTGAGAAATAAACATTGAAAACAAAAAAAAAACTCATAAAAAATTTAACAGAAGAACAATATATTTCCAATAAAAAATAAAAATTCAGTGGCGTGTGCTTCTTACATGGTAGAAATAATGATTTCGGATTTTTTACTTTTACTTGTACTATGAGATCTTCCTTCATGTTAAATTTTAAGATTCTAGGTCAACTGGAAGTACCCTTTCGATTTTGATGATCGGTTAGTGACTCTCAAAATAAAGACCATACCTTTTTATTGCATTGAATTAGAAACTTGGTTTTGATACCTTAAGCCGTTGTTGAGAAACTGGGTCTTGACGTACAGACAGACGGGCAATTTCTTATTTTTCATTTTGAGGCACGGAACCTTAAAAAGCAAAAAAGGACTATGTTGTTTAAATAAGAACGATTATCACATTCTGTAGATATATTAATTATGGATCAGAATAAATAATATTAGTGTATTACTTTTTGCTTACGATAAGTGGACTTAAAAAATGTTGACTTTAAAATATTCCATTTATAGATTGCGTATATTGACCTGAAAGGTAACAAAAAATATAATTATTATAATTACTTAAAACATTTTGATAGTCAATTAAATTTGTAATACGATCTACTTTTTTATTCAAAATGTAACATGATCTTCTATTTCCTTAATTACAATGGATATTATTAAAAAATATCTAATAGAAAAATGTTAATTTTTTTTAATACCAGAATTCTTGCCGCGATCAAATTGTTTTTTATGCCTGTGATAAAAAAACGATTATATTTCAAGATGAATGCTTACGAGGTATTATATTTTTAATGTTTTCTGAATCAATATGTAGATCTTCTGCCAATATCTTGGTATATTTTGATATTGTTGCATAGTGGATTGTCTTTGACAGTAGAATATTATCAAATCCTGGAATATAGAATTCGTATTCAAAATAGCACTAACATTAAAATAAATAAATTTAATATTAGTCGAAATGTCAATTATACGATACTTGATAAAACTCGAAAAAAAGCCTACAAACATACATACGAATTCATCAAATGTGTCAGGGCTGTGATACTTTTTTGGGTAATTATACTTGAACTTAAGTAATTTTTTCTAACACAAAAAGTACTTTGAATTTGTACACATTTATGAAAAAGTTATTGTACTTATGTATTTAAGTAGGTACTTAAAAACATAAATAGTAATTAAGTACTTTTTTAAGTTTTTCTTAAGTTTTCATTAAAAACTAATCAGCTACCAGAAAAAGTCATAATATACAGGAAAAAACGTGCAAATTGCTATTTAAAATACATGTTAAATTTAAAATGCACTAAGCATAACCTAAATATTAATTGTCAACGCTAAGTTTGCAACTACCGTATTTTTTGACAAATTCACAATGTATAGATTGATTAATATTTCAATTTAAATGGACAACCTATGTGTACACATATTACTACAAATAATAATCAGAAATACAAAAATATAAATAAACAAAAAATAAATTGCATTTTCTACCAATCATATGAAATCAATATAATCATATCACAACAATTAACATCAAACTTTAAAAGTATAAAAAAGAAACAATATACAGAGAGAAAGCGATTATTTCAAAGTTAAGAAAAAACTCCCGACCTATCTCAAGATGACCATGAAACTCAAGGCGGGATAAATCAAGACAGCTGTTCATTTTCACCCCCCTTTTATGAATTCATTACCCCATGACCTAATGACCTAGAGACGGGTGTTCATTTCCTTCAAGGAAATAAGAAATACCAAGAGCCTGCCTCGCTTCGTACAAGTTTCTCAATTAAATACCAGTGGAGTTTATTTAATTGACGCTGAATGTAGAGGGGAGAGATCCCATTACTCGCGCACTATATCTACCTCACTCGCACTCAACACTGAGAGCACTGTGTGTGAGTGAGACAGTAACAGTGTTGTTAAGTGGTCGTTGTAAGTTTACTAGTTAGCAACGATGATGATGAAATAAAAGTGTAATGGGTTTCGGATTTTCTTGTTATTTTATTTAAAAACTTGGCTGTACTTTGAAAAAGTTTTTCACTTTATCACCCACTGGTGATTGTCGATAAATGATTTTTTTTTCGTCTGAAGAGAAATTGGTATTTAATTGTGGTGTAATGGAGTGAGTTTGGTGAATGTATGTTTAAGATTTAGTTGGTATTGATTGATTTAAATTTTACGTTTTAAAAAGAGTATTGATACATGAATTAATTAATATTTTTATATCATTTTTATGTTTTAAAATGTAGCTTTTTCCGAGTAAGAACAGCTATTATTTTTTAGTCTCTTGAAGTATCTATAAATACATACTATAAAAGTCCCTTGCCGCGTGTGTCTATCTGTCTGTGCATGATTTTATCAACGTATATGGTAATTTAATAAAATTGCATAAAAAATAAATTTAAGTAGATAAATGGATAATTTTCTCGGTAACTACTGAACGGATTTTATTCTGGTTTTCACTAATGGATAGAGTGTTTCATAAGAAAGGTTTTGGTGTATAATTTGTGGATATTTTGTGTAAAGTTCATGATGTCAAATAAAATACAATCGTCTTCGCGTGCCTTGCATAATGATTTCAAATCCGTTGACAAAAATCAAATCCGACCATACGTTCAAAACTTACGGCCATCTTTCTCCAAAATTTTCAAAAATCGAAAACTTTGAAAGGCCACATCTCGAGAACGTTTTGAGATACAGAATTGCGGTTTGAAAATTTTAACTTTTCACATCATTTTCTATAAAATAAACATAATTCAAACGTTTTTATAGTATTTTTATAGAAATTTTCATGTGCCAAATTTGAAACTTTAAGATATAATAATAAAATGGAAAATCATAAATGACTATATAAATCAAGGATATCCTTCTTTTAAAAGAATGATTTTCTTTATAGACCCCCTTACATTTTTAGATTCTAGAAAACATAAATATACTTCTATCTTGTCGAAAAAGTACAAGCAATACATAGCAAATACTTTAAAACAGAAAAATTCAATATAGACCTTCAATAGACCCCTTGAATAATATAGACCCGTTTTAAATTTCCATAGACCCCACGTTGGGAATTTCTGCTCTATGTCTATGCTTTAGTCCAATTTTCCGACTTAAAATAAAGTTCATAATATGTATTAATATTTATTTAAATTTTACTTCATTAATTTCTATGTTGACAATACACATATTATGTCCATTAAAATGCAAATTATAATAATTATATTCCTACAATGTATAATATCAACTTTAATATACAAGGGTACCACTATACTTTATAAAACTGTAGTTGCCAGTATCAGAAATGATAAAAATATTAATTACATCGATATATTTTTTATCTCTTGTACTAGCCTTATATGTTTTGTAATTATCATAAAATAACAATTATAGAAATATTTTCCTGTATAAATAAATAAATACGCAACAACATATTCTTTAAAACAATGAAGAGAATGCGTTTGTACTGGGCTTATCTTATTCTAAGAACGAAACTTATTGTTAGGTTCTTAGAATGTGTTTAATTACAAAAACTATATGCAGGTAGTAATTTTCATGTTATATTATTGTTTCCGTTATCATACGCGTGAGTCGTAGCGCAGTTATTTGTTCTAGAAACAGTTATACCTTTTATTATACATATTATATTCAAATATTTAACATACATTTATATTTGTTCAGTTAAACTATAGGAGATCGTACACAAACGAATAGGGTAAATTTTTGGTATAGATTTTCAGGAAGGTCCCTAGTAACCTAACTTTCCGAGTGGAGCTTCCGTTGTTGTCATACAAGATTGAAGATATTTTTCTAATTTGACGTAGATAAGATATAAATATTTCAAATTTTGCAAGCACACATACTACAAGTTAGATTTTATTGATCGTAGTGAATAGATTCCAACCAGATGTTACTGTAAAATATCTTACAATTAGCTAGAATACCAGCTGTGCTTATTAATTCATTTTTGTTTCAACGGTGATGACATATATGAATTGAATTTTATAGGTTGTGTTTAATTTAATTGGTAGATAATCATTACTTTTTAAAATTAGCAAGTTGATAAATATCTGAGGGAATGACTTTTTTTTTTAATAATTGAATAACTAAGGATCGTTAGTTTTTGGACCAAGTTTCAATATCATGAACAAGAGGTGGTTCAACTTCAAATGTCTGGCTTGAATTTGTCGATTCAATTTATTTAAAATAAATTATATAAACCTTTTATGTCTGGGATTCCCCGAATTGAACACCGTTAGATTTAAACAGACTGCTACATACTATACACATACATAGTACGCTACACTTTAATGAAGAAAATTCTCAGAATACGTGTTTATTTCTTATAAAGTATATGTAAAAAATGTATGGAAGTAAAAAAAATAATTTTGTTAATTTTAAATAATGAATATTGTTTTTAAAATATTCATTATTTTGTAGTAGTCCCTTCTCACTTCCTTTGGCAGCAAAAGTAAGAAAAATTAACCCGCCACCCCTAAGAAATAATTAAATTGTGTTTTAAACCATCACAAAAACTTAAGCGTTTCTTATTTTTTTATAACTAATCTGAAATAAATAGTAAAAGTAATATTTGATTTCGTTTTATTACAAAATCACATAAATCAGAAAATTGCAAAAAGACAGTTATATGTAATTCAGTCGTTAAAACCGGTATGTTGTATTAACCTTTGTCGTTATAACCGGTTTTAAAATTAGCACAACCTTGATGTTCGGTATAATGTAATTAATCTATGAATAATAATAATAATAGTAATATATGAATTAGTTCCATTAAAAGCATTGGATGTAATTCGTTCGGCGTAAGACGATCCCAAAGGACGTGAGATAATGTTGGTAGAACTAACATGGCGCGAAGTTCAAATGGGGCATTGTTGATATCGCTGGTGTTGTCGAGAACAAATGAGTGTAGCGCGTGTCCCGCGCTCGTTTATTATACACGGTTTCATTTACTAATGCAAATCTCTCCAGAGACGTTATCAGCGCCATGGTGCAGCGGTCCTTAACATTTATGGCACGGTTCGTTCGTACGGACGGTGGTGAACTTTGCATTTATATCTTGTATCAGTAGATCCGTTCTTTTCATCGATTTGTAAAATGTTATCGTATAAGTAACTAGCTTTTCCCGCGGTTTTACTCGCGTGGTCTACGGAATTATTGTTTAGGATTTTTGAAAAATATAGTAGAAAAAAAAATATTTTTATTCTACACAGTTCTTTACTACATTATATTGTTCAATATATAAAAGTTTAGGCAAAAGAGCTGGCTGCAAACTTCTTTCTTACATGATTTACTATTATTATCACTGCTTATTCCCTTTGTTACCTGACGTATAAAAATATTTACTATAATTCGAGCAAATAACATATCTTTGAATTGGAAAAAAAACACGTAAATCGGATGAGTGGTTCTCAATTGATAAGAACATTAACGGACAAACAGATTTTGATGGAAATATCTGAATTTACTCTGACTCTTTTCGCCATGATGTTTGTGTGTCTGTATGTCTGTCTGTAGACACTGTAATATAAATACGACTATCATAGAAGAGTGAAAATTTATATTTAAGATTCATTTTTCGTCTCGAAAAAAGAAAAGCTATTTTTCAAAACGATCTTTCAACTGTTGTCAATTTTGGAATTTTTTGTATTATCTTTTCAACTGAGAAATAAGAGAAAAAAGTTTAGATTAAATATTTAAAGAATATTATTGTCTATAGTTTATGTTCTATTCATATTAAAAAAATATAAATTGGAAGGAATAATTTAAAATAATATTTCAAATGGTTCTGCCAAGAGACGATAATTTTAAAATTAGAAAAAATACGTAAAGTAACAAAAATAAGAAATTATTTGAAAACGCTCGAACGTTTAAAAAGTAGGTACAGAAAATTTAATCCTCTTTCATCCACAAGAGGAAATTTCGGAAATTAAATAAATCCATGCGACTAATTCAGACATTTTTTTTCATCGATAAAACAGATTTTTACTCAATTATAAATACGTCGTCATATTTATTCCTCAGAAAATTGAAAATATAATTTCGTTTCTTGCTCTGCCTTGTCCCGATTTTAAATAAAATGTTTTTACACTTTCACCTTTTTGTCTGATTATATTTTTTATATAATATTTTTCGTTTGGTAGTAGTAAATTTAATAATGTTATTTAAAATTTATAATTTCACATTTTAAGAGGTGAGTAAACTGAATATTTCTAGAATTTTTTATACATTTAATCATTTTGTCTTCAGAAGCAACATATAGATAATAACACTTGATATACAACTGCACAATTTTGAACTTTGTTTCAATCCTTCTCAGTATAGAAATGGCACAAGATTGTTATAATCTCTCGACAATGCATCTAAACTACCCCGTACAATTGTATATAGGTATTACAGCAAGTGGTCTGTCAAGGGTTGAAGAGGAATTACTGAAGGTGAAGTAGACACGACCACAAAAGTACTAAGGGTTTATTGTAACTCTACTATATACTGTATCACTTGAGAGGATAATATAGAGCTCTATATATTTACAGGAAAATATCCTTTCTTTCTATTCACAAAAGTGTTAAAAAATTCTTGTGTAGAACGTAAAAAAAATGAAATTTTATTTTTTATAGTTGATATTTTTTTTAGTTTATTTATTTTTACTATATTATTTTTTAGTTTATTTATCTAGACTCACAATCAGAAGGCTAGTACTCAGAGCGTTATGTTAATTATGCCCCCTCCTTCTTAATTCTAATTTTTTCGTTCTCAGAATCTTTTTTCTTATAGTTTTCGTGTTATTTTTAAATCTCCATCAAGCTATTCTACCCATTTTGCCCCCTCCCCGCCCTTAATTCGCCGCTGTGTAGACATATTGTGTGTTGCAGAAACATATAACTTTTTTTTTAATTTTAATGCTAACTTATTTAAATTTTATATTGCAGTGTAAGTAAGTTAATTCATTAATTATCTTTTTGAATATAAACTACATTACATTAAACAATTAAAAATATTTTAACTACTGTCTTGATTTGAAAAAATGTTTATGGTACTTTAAGAGCAATAAAATTGCATAAGAAATTTAAATAAACTACTTAGTTATCAGTTTACACAAAACGAAATCAACTATTTGACATTTGAAATTCTTAAAGATTAATACTATAGCAAACATAGGTGTTGACTTAAAAAATTTGTGGGTAAATATGATATATATTTGAAATAAAAAAATAAAAATTTATTAGTACACTATTCTTGAGGATTCCGCGGTGATCTTGATATGTATCAGAAACCAAGATACATTAGTAGGGTAGATCAGGGATGAAAGTAACAATGTTCACTTTTGTGTTTATATATTTAATTTGTGTACAGTTATGAAACTCTTAATTATTTCTTAATATACACTTTCTTCTTCCTTTCGGCATGTATACAATTCTTATAAAGTTTATGGTTCTTAAAAAAATAAATGAATAATGAAGATCGCGATTTGTTACAACCATCCCGACCCATAGAGATAGTTGTAACAAGGGATAGGGATAAATGTAACATAGTCAATAAAAACGAAATATAATAACGTACATTTATTTTAGTGTTTTATTCAGTCTGAAATCAACATTTATTATGATTACCCCTAAATAAAATGGCACATAGTAGTATAAACATAATATATAGATAAGTATTAAATCTATATTATGTTTATACTACTATACACCATTTTATTTAAGGTAATCAATAAAAAAATTAATCAGAATTATTAAATTATGACAAACATAACTGATTACATTATTATAAATAATTATTATAAAAAAAGTTTTTATAAAACACCTATTTAGGTACATACTATACTATAATCGGGATGAAAGTAACAAGCTGTTACTTTCATCTCTCATTCTTGATATCTCAAAATCAGACAAACATGTGCCTCTATATAAAAAAATAATTAAGAAACGAAGTTTTTGTAAAGCAAAAAGTTAAAATAGATCATTATACTTCAATATTGATAATAAAGATTATAGTAATAAAGAAATATAAGCCACAAAAAAATATAACAAAAATTAACCTTCGTCGTATTTTTCGAGCACCGATACTTTGTACACATAACCAATTGTCGTAACGTTGTGATTGTTACTGAGGTGAAAGGGGAGTCGAAAAAACATATAAAAATCATTGACAGGTTCATACAGATATTATAGTTTGCTCGAAATCTCAGTTGTTACTTTCATCCCGCGTTACTTTTATCCCTGGTCTCCCCTACACTATATTAATTATTAATTAATCCAATTAATCTTCGAGCTAAAATGAAGTTCCGTTTCGACTCTTTAATTGAATTTAACTAAATTTTAAATATTATTTAAAAGACAGTAATTTAAATAATATGTAAATTTTAAATATATTTGGAGAAAAATACAAAATATGTATTTATTGTATAAAGTATGAAATAAATGTAATATAAACTTTTATTTGTCTATTTTGATTACACACAAAAAATGATTTTGATAGGGGTTTTAATGCTTGAAAGCCAAAGGAGATGTGGATTAAGGAAAGTTGCGGCCCAGGGCGGAAATGTTAGTAACGACCCCCCCCCCCTTCAATGTAGAAATTAAACTGTTTTGATTCGAAATAAATTCATGCGAAACTGCAGGGAATTTATTGAGTTAATATATTAATTGATTTAATATATTAATAGTCTAGGTTCAGAAGAAGTACTATATGCCTCGTTGGCCCTATACAGTCGACGCCCTTGCAGTCAAGTATATAATTCGTTTTCATGTGATTTATACATGTTTGTTCTGATCGTATGCACACAATACCGTAGGTTTATATAATTTATAGTATCATTATTTATATTGTTAAACAGAATATAAGTACATACTTAAGACACATTGATACAGAACGAAATTATAGGTAGTTTTAGTACAATGATAAATACCAGACACCATTACTGGATATGGGTCTAAACGTATCCAGAATTATCTATAATTACAGCCAGTTGTGGGAGGTGTGTAATGAATTATAAATAACCTATCGTATTTGGCTATGAAATATGAACTTTTAATGGGTCGATAAATAGTTATGTTATGTTAGGTATCGCACATATGTATGTGAGCTAACAACAATTAGGTTTTATTTGTTTATTTTTTATGATACTATTAATTTTAAATAAGTATTGTTTTGTAAAATAAATAATGTTTTATAGCATCTATATAAGTTAGTTTCTTCAATGCAAATGGTGGAACATTTCATGGTATTAATTTGATTATTTTAGCTAATCAAGGAACAAAGCGATTAATATTTATTATTTTGTATTTTGATTCTACAATTAAAAACATTAATTAATAATTTTGAAGTAGATACTACGATTTTAATTTTATTATTTTCAGAAAAAATGGTGTTCCTTTTTTTCTATTTCGGTACGGAAGACTAAAAAGAAAATCTGTTGGGTTTGCAGTGGTGTGTTATCCTATGAGCAAAACGGGAGTAATTGTTTGGGGGGGGGGGGCAACAAGGACGATCTAAATCAATGTTTTATAAACTCATACTAAATCAATTAAATGTAGGTATTATTTACAAACAATTCTTGTAGAATACATTTAATTGTTAATAAATGTCATATAGGCACATAATATACTATATACAGACCCTGAGAGAGCTTCAACGAGGCCCGGACCAACCCACATTTTGAGGGCCTCGTTACCCTAGGGACATTCCAAACAAATTTCGTACTAGTAAAATTCTTATAACTTTCTGATATTATTTTAGTATTAAAAATCAGGGGGGGGGGGTTAAGAAAATTTTATTTTTTTTAGTTTTCTATTTGTACTTTTTCCACAAGGTGTGTCTTTTTATAGTATATTTATGTTTTTTAAATAACCCACCCTATTAAAAATAGTATAAGTATCAAAACAATATGTAAAAATGTAAATATATAATTTTCAGGGTGCCGGGGCCCCTGAGATACAGGGGCCTCGGGCCACATTGCTCTCCTAGCCCCCACTCTCTATCTGGGCCTGACTATATACATATCTTTTTTTAACTAAAAATTGTTCTTTAGTTATTGTTTGCATCCAAATTCAATACAGTGCATAGGACATTCAAATTAAAATTTTTAAGACCTCATACAACTATAATTTTCAGTAGATTTTCTTCTCAACAATTACTATATTATTTCTACATATTAACTGTTTGATCTTATATATTACTAGCGCATTGGATCCGATGTTATCCGGGGATATAAATTATATTTGTAATAAACCTATTGAAACATTGTATTTACTTATAACTATTATTATTTTTGCAGCACACGTGAAGATTGTTTTTTCCAACTTCATGTTTACATATTATATCTATAAATTAGTGATATAACGAATATTCGCATTCGCATTCGCATTTACGAATATTCGCACATTTTTAAACATTCGTATTCGCATTAGCACATTCTTAAACATTCGTATTCGCATTCGCATTCGCAGGTAAAGTTGCGAATATTTTTGCGAATATAATATGATGTATTAACAATAAAAATATCTATTTTAATCAGAAGACCGTTTTTTTTTTTTTTAGCTTTTTTTTCAAAAAGTCAATATTCGCATTCGCATTCGCGAATATCGACCAGTCAATATTCGCATTCGCATTCGCATTCGCAAATATCGACAGCTAATATTCGCAATCGCATTCGCATTCGCGAATGTTTAAAATCATACATTCGTTACATCTCTACTATAAATTAACACTTATATAACCTTTATCATGAAATACTGTACCCATTAGTGAAAATCGGAATAAAATCCGTTCAGTAATTACTGAGAAAATCGTGTACAAACAGATAGAAACAGCGAGGAACTTTGTTTAATTCTATGTATTCATATACCTATGCAATATTTTTTTGTATAAAAATATATCATATTGCTTTTAATTGTATTTCGTAATTAAAAACACATGTAACATAATTAAGATTATGTTTGTTCTAACCACAGCAGGGTGTATTAGTATTACAAATTCTTATCTCTGTTCTCGATCTGCAAAGTCGAAATTGAACCCATTACCACCTTGTTGACTTGATGGCGATCTGACAGAAATACTCATCAATCAAATTTTTAATTTTGAGAATGGCCCAACGGTGTCGTACATTCCTTTTTAATTTATATTTATATAATAACTATGCATATGTACAAAAACTGGTGTAATTTTGAATAGAGACAACTGTTTGAAATTTATTTCTGTTTTCTGTACCAACAATAATTAATTTAGATTACAGACCTACTTATTGTATTAAATGACATATTTGTGATAATTTAGTTATATGTAAAAGGACACCTCAAGTTTTCTACACTAAATAGAACGATTTTATTAAAATTTTGTTAATAACGTATTATTAAATCTGAACTAGAGTGTAGAAAGAGACGGGATGTGTTTGTTGTGTCGTTTCTCTATTGTCAGAACACATTCCTTCTCTATCTATGAAGAAAATATAAACAAACTGTAGAATTGTTATTTTACATTATTAAAATTATCATTTTTCTCGAAAATCGATACTTGAATATATTTCTTGGAGTATAGTTTACATTAACATATTCTCTACACTACAACGTAAACAATCTTTATCAATACCTACTGTAGAAGTATTCCAACTATTTCC
This sequence comes from Sialis lutaria, assembly GCA_949319165.1. Lineage (NCBI taxonomy): Eukaryota > Metazoa > Arthropoda > Insecta > Megaloptera > Sialidae > Sialis > Sialis lutaria. The sequence goes on from OX439236.1 coordinate 4,310,077, forward strand.
AACTAAACTTTAATACCACCAACTGATTTTGATGGAAATTTTATTGCTAGAAACCTTTAGATCCTCTTATAAGTTTGGTATGAAAGTTAGTGAATTACTACTGAACCGATTTTATTGGGATTTTCATTGTTACTGATGAGAATGTTAAGCTTACTTTAGAGCATTCAGTCGCGTATGCATTCACATTTATAAAAATCGCACAAGAAAACATATACACTCGACAAATTAATTAAGGGGACACCTAAAAAATAGCATGTTTTCAAATGCTTGTAACTTGGTCAAAAATTAATTTTTTTCTAAACTTTTTTATTATTAAATTGAGCAAATTTACTCTACTTTATGATGGTCTAATTCGTTCCTCAACATCTTTTAATTTTTTAACTTTTTTATGTAATTATATAAATTAAAAAAAAAACTGCATATTTTGACACTTGATGTAGAGTGCATCTATGTAGAAAATGAAATTTTGAAATAACCTTTTTGTAGAGAATTTTAATACCTTCAAATTTATTATGGTGCGAAAAAAATGTGACAAAAATTCGCAAAAGTATTACAGTTTTAGTGAAAATCAGGAAAAAATAATTCAAATGAATATAGCCGGAGTAATTTTGGTGGTACAGAAAATAAATAAAAATAAAAATGAAGCTCAAAGTATCACCTTTCAGATTATGCAATGTAATGAAAGATTTTTTTATGAATTACAAAAAAATTCAAACTTTAAACAGAATAGAAAATATGAGTAATTAGACAGTAAAATTAAAACAAAGAATACATACCCTAAACATTACATTTTAGGTGGCCCGAGCTAGAGGTCTCATTAACAATACATGTTCTTTATAATTCATTTTTATTTTTTTAAATAGGACCATATTACGCGAAGACATTCAACTTTGATGTCTCAACATCAGAAAACCCAAAAAAATTACAAATTGGAATTTATTGAAATTTTTCTCGAAATAAAGCAGCTTATGAAAAATTTTAAGAAGTCAAAAAATGCATTATTTTACTGAAATAATAACCCAAAATGATCCATATAGTTTTAAAATTGTACCTTAATATGTGTGCTTACTGTATACATTCATTTGTGCATGTAAAAATAAATATTTAGTAAAAATAAGTATTTTTTGACTTCGTAAACATTCCATGACCTGCTTTATTTTACAAAAAAAATTTAAAATTTTTGCAATTTGTAATTTTTTTGGGTTTTCTGATGTTGAGACATCAAAGTTGAATATCTTCGCGTAATATGGTCCTATTTAAAAAAATAAAAATGAATTATAAAGAACATGTATTGTTAATGAGACCTCTAGCTCGGGCCACCTAAAATGTAATGTTTAGGGTATGTATTCTTTGTTTTAATTTTACTGTCTAATTACTCATATTTTCTATTCTGTTTAAAGTTTGAATATTTTTTGTAATTCATAAAAAAATCTTTCATTACATTGCATAATCTGAAAGGTGATACTTTGAGCTTCATTTTTATTTTTATTTATTTTCTGTACCACCAAAATTACTCCGGCTATATTCATTTGAATTATTTTTTCCTGATTTTCACTAAAACTGTAATACTTTTGCGAATTTTTGTCACATTTTTTTCGCACCATAATAAATTTGAAGGTATTAAAATTCTCTACAAAAAGGTTATTTCAAAATTTCATTTTCTACATAGATGCACTCTACATCAAGTGTCAAAATATGCAGTTTTTTTTTTAATTTATATAATTACATAAAAAAGTTAAAAAATTAAAAGATGTTGAGGAACGAATTAGACCATCATAAAGTAGAGTAAATTTGCTCAATTTAATAATAAAAAAGTTTAGAAAAAAATTAATTTTTGACCAAGTTACAAGCATTTGAAAACATGCTATTTTTTAGGTGTCCCCTTAATTAATTTGTCGAGTGTATGTCCGGTATTATAAAGGGACTAGCAAAATTTGATAGCTAGCAAACACTCTCAAATGAGGTATTCATTTTATGATAGTTTTTATGGATTTTTTATAGAATTTAGTGCAAACTTGTTGTAGCACAGTTGGCGACTCTAACCGTAAAAAATAATTTTCATAATATCACCACTGATTTAATACCGTTTGTGTTTACACACAACGCATGCGCGAAACTTTTTAAAGTCTTTATAAAACTCTAAGAGAACTGTCATATAAGTTTGATACCTCATTTGAGTGTGCTGCTAGCAAATTTGGTACTCCTTTATGATACCGAACATTAGTTTACTATTTTTTGTTTATTTAAATTCTTGTCAAATTTCATTTGATAACTCACTCGAATTTGGATACAATTTCGTACCTACCGCATAACTTCAAAACGGCTTAAAAAAGATTCGCGTAAAAAGAGGCCCGACTTTCAACCGACTTATTACATACAAAGTTACTACTCATTGATAAAATACAGTTAAACAGACATTTATTCTTATTTGGGCCCCCCTAAATAACTCCTTCACTAATCTATTGTGGTCTATTTTGACGTAATCCTTGTAGAATCATATTTGAGAGGGCTTTTGTTGTCCGCTTTATGTATTTACCAGATAATACACTGTGTATTGGCAATATATCGATTGCTATTGATAGATTACTGGATGGAGTGGTTGATTCACATGTGTGCCTTTTGTAATCTCATGGATTTGCAGCAGGTAAAATGTATGGGTTGTATTCTTAATCGTATGTAATATTGAATGTATGTATAGGTATTGAAATAAGTTTTGGTAAATTGTTATGTGCTGTATCATTTGAATATTTTTATCGTAGGTAGGTGATTTATTTTGTAGTGACTTTTTTTATCCTTTAAACATTTTTATTTGGCAATATTTTATGTGTGTACAGTACCTACATATACATATAATTGTAGAATAGTAATAGGTAAAACTTTTTTTATCAAACTAAGGATTCTTAATTTATTGGGTTTGATTTGATTTTGGCCTTCAAATATAAAGAAAATTGATATTTAAAAAACTAGTCTTTTTTTAATTGGAAATAACAGTTTTATGGGAATCTTAATTGAATACACAAGCGCCGATTTTTACCATATTTGAGAATTTGAAATAGTCAAAGTAAAGTGCATTGTGCCCAGTTTCACAAACGATAGATAACTAACAATTAGAGATAAATATTGTAGGTTTGCATAATCAGAACCGTCAATTGACAGTGTAAAAAATACATACAGCAGATGTTAAATTTAATGAAACCGGGCATTAGTAGTTTATATTACAGTGAAACTTGGTTAAGTGAGACTTGGATAAGTGGGAAACTTCTATAACTAGAATTCATACTGAGGTGCCGTCACTTCTACATGTGCATTGTGCACCTCTATAACTGGATAAATAGGACACCTCTTTTTTAGTGGGATAAAATCACTGGTCCCTTGTAATTCCAATTTTCCAGGTTTCACTGTATATCTAATAACTCTTGAGAAATTTTATTCTTTGAACTTATGCAAGTTTCTTGATGGCGTCTTGATTTTTTTTGCCTTCCATCTTTGATGATTTAGCCAGAACTATTTTTTAATCTCTTCATTATATTTGACTTTACTAAATAAAAATTAATAAACCTAATCTTTTTTAGGGATTGCAATCCCGGTCAAAATATTCAATCCCGGGATTTCGAGATTGGACCATTTTCAAATCCCGGGATCCCGGGATCCCGGGATTAGAATATGTTTTTGTAAAAGAAATATTTAACCATTTAATAACTTGTAAATTAGTTTTGAAATGTGTACTTACGGTTTTTTATGTGTAATTATGAAAATATCCAAACAGTTAACATTCGTGGCAAAATAATAAATTGATTTTATAAATAAAATTTAAATGCGTACAAGTCCTTTTGTGGATCCTTAATTCTTTGTTTGCTTATTTTGCATTTTGCAGATTGTTCATTCACTTCCCGCAAAAAGTATTTCCATACAGAAAATTCTTGTGCACTATTTAATTCCACATATTTTTTATTAACACATTTATCTGTTTGACCATAATAAGTAACTACTAATAATTCACCGTTCAAAAACTTTATTATGTAGATACGTTTACAAGTGTTTATTACGATATTACGGCCATAAATATTTGATATATTCAGATCTATGTAAAAAGAAATGTAATCAGATACTAAAAGTCACTATGGTGTTGCTATAGTTCTATGTCGATAACTTTATACGCCCAGACGTAAATAGTAAATATATTGTATAGTGTATACCGATCCTTAAATTTTGTTAAAATGCATTTTTTACACATTCTTGGAAAAGACAATGCAGCCAGTAGACCCTTGTAAGGTTACAGTTTCTAAAAGGGTCGTCTTTATTGCAACCAGATGTGTTGGCGCTAAACTTAAAAATGTCACTTTCTATATGGGTTAGCGTTACAATATCCTCATAAAAATATCAGAATGCAAATGCAGATTCATTTATTAAAAAATCCCGAAATCCCGGTATTTATGTGTTTCTAATCCCGGGATTTCGAGATCCAATTATTAGGCGGGATCCCGGGATTGCAATCCCTAATCTTTTTATGTCTTATTAGTTACTATGACATGCGAAAAATAAGTTTTTATTACAACTTTAGTTGCAATTCCATAAAAAAATTGCTATAAGTTTAAGATTTAATCTGCCTTAAAATTTGAACGGAAGCGTAAATGTGTTAACTTTTTTTAAACAAAACTCAAAACATTTAAGAATACCATCCACGGAAGTATTTATATCTATTTGTTTATATTGGGTATAAGGGGATGTATTTTTCTAGAATTGAGTCGTGCGGGGCTTACGCGACCTACGAGTATTAATGGCTTGTAATTTTTCATGTCTTTGTTGGCACCAATGATTAAGATGTTTTTACCTGGAGAATTGGGCACATGAGAATATCTAAATGCTTTTCCGTTTTCATGCTGTATTATTTGTATGTAGATTACTATGAATTATTAGGGGTGAATTTATTTTAATATACTGTGTATGTTTTGGAGTACAGAAATATTTTATTGTGGTGTATATTTTGAAGAGGTTTTTAAGGTAATTTATATTTTGTATGTATTGAAATAAATGTGGTTGTTATTAATATTAATCTTTTTGATTTTTAATAGATCGGTTAAACTTTCATGGGAATTTTAAAGTGTGTTAAAGTTATATAGTGAAGTCCTAATAATATTTACTGTAATATGCAACGAAACGTTCATACATATGAATACAGATGGGTTTAAATTAAATTTCTGAGAATATTTACTATGTATTAATTTCTTGCAAAAAGTGCGATAATTATAACTATCTTATCTATTACTATTTTTATAGATATGGAATGGGGACAAAATATCGTTTCTTTTAAATGTGTTAGACCATGGGTGTCCAACCTTTTGAGCTTTGTGGGCCGCAGAGCGCAAAAAAAATAGCGAAAAAATTTGTTAAGGGCCGCAGAAAAATTTGAAGACATTTTTTTTCGTTCTTGACTTAATATATAAACAATATCATTATTTATATCTCTGTATCTATAATATAATTTATATTTTATAAATTTATTAGAAATATTATTCTACTTTGACTAAACTAAAAATCAGATTTTCATATTTAACTTTTTTTATATCTTATGCGGGCCGCACGAAGAGTGCTCGGGGGCCGCATGCGGCCCGCGGGCCGCGGGTTGGACAAGCCTGTGTTAGACGAAGATTTAAAAAACGACAAAGCGTTCATACTGTCAACTTTCATTTGATACTCAACTCCCCAAGAAGCATAAATTTTTTATTTAATAACTAATTCCCCCCCCCCCTCTCCCTTTTAAAAGCGCCAAAAACATAATAATTTACTATATCTGTGCCAAATCTGAGTTGTCTACCTGGAAAAAATATATTAGATCTACGAAGTTTAAAATTTTGGAATAGATCTACGGAAGTCTAAAGGTACCTATTTGAGACAGATCTACTTTGATCAACGTAGATCTATGTAGACGTACAAAGATGTTCATAAATCTAAAAACCAAAGATTGCCAAATGGGATTTTTGATCTACGTACATCAACAAGTAGATCTATTCTAATCGACGTAGATCCAAATTTTTGAAACTTAGATCTAATTTTGAATTACGTAGATCTTATCTAGTTTTCCAGGTAGGTCAAATGGTTCAGTAGCTAGAAGTGTGTTCCTTATGTAATGTTCGATATTATAACAAAATTTGTTAGCTACCAATTACCAAGCCCTTTCCAACAAGGTATCAAACCTACCTATCTGACAGTTCCTTTGAAGTTTCATGAAGTGTTTAACAAGTTTCTCGCGTGCGTAGTAAGTAAACACTAGCGGTATTAAAATAGTGGTGATAGTATGAACTATGTTTTGCACGGTCAGGGTCGCCAACTGTGTTATAATTAATTGAACTATCACTGATCTAAATTCCAAAACAAATCCATAGATACTAACAAAGAATTAATACCTCGTTGAAAGTGTTTGTCCTTTATAATACCGGACATGAGCGTCCCTTCTTCGTGATTTCGGTGTGGAACAATAAAAATGTTGACGTGTTATTTGTAGACAGTTAATTCGTGTATTTTGTAGTTTGAAATAATAAACATAATATTTGAATATATCATATTACATAACATATGAATTGTAATTAATATACATTAAGAAATAATTAATTATTTTAACAAATTGCAGCCACTAAACATATTAGCATAAAATGATAATAAATTTGTAACATTAACATAATATTGTGGAAACGACATGTCTACATTAAAGTTATTGCACACAAATTTGAAAACATATTGACGAAGCAAAATAATGTTAATAATTTTTATTTATTTGACTTCTAAAATACATAATTAATCAAATTCGAATAAAAACTATATGTATGCAATTCCAATTAAAATTAATAAGATACTGGGCACATTAAGGCTTGTGTTTATTATAAATTAAATATATTGAAGGATACAAATTATTTTTGTTACAAAAAGTTGTAACATTTGTATAAAAATATTATTATTAATATCCTTCAATTCTTATTAATTTTGGTATTTCTCTCTCCCTCTTTTAACTCTCGTTGTTTTTAAAAGTGGTTTCTGATCGGTATAGGACCATTTTTTTATAGTTTAAAACATAAAATATTTTATTACTAATTAAAATAAACATATCTCATATGCCCGGTATTATCAACCAATTTAAAGCTCCTTTAGCGCTAAATGCTCCTTTAAAGTAAATTTGGTGTATTTCAAATGTGATTTAAATCAATATTTTAGCTCTCAATTAAAAATTTACATAATATACGTTGTAAATAAATACTGCAAAAAATTTAAAATCTATTTAATTAAATATATTATGCTTGAATCTGTTGATAATACGACAGTTAGTTAAAGGAGCATTTAGTTAAACTTGATAATACTGGGCAATAGACTATAAAAAATATTTAGTTTTAAAAATTAAACTATAGAAAGGTTGGGAATTACAAAATTATATCAGAAATTCAAATGTCCGATATCATAAAGGCGTTGTAAATTTGCCACCTAGCAAGCACTCTCAAATGAGGTATCAAATTTATATGACAGTTCTCTTGAAGTTTTCAACGGTATTAAAACAGCGGTAATATTATGAAAATTGTTTTGTACGGTCAGAGTCGCCAACTGTTACAATACGTTGAAGTATCACTGCTATAAATTCCATAGCAAATCCATAAATACTATCACAAAATTAAAACCTCAAGCAAATTTTATTATAGTCCCTTTATGATACCGGACATAAACCATTTGCTTCCACGCCATAAGCACAGAGAAGCTATAAAGATAATTTCTGAAAGCAGAAAGAAAAAAATTGCTCCCCGATTTAAAAATGTCTACCTACTTGAATTTTTCGTTTCTACAATTTTCTAGAAGAATGATCATTACAAATTTTGTACTAAAATATATTCTTTACAGAATTTTGCTTTTGAAATTTTAGCCATTATCAATTGTTTTGATTCAAGTGCTTTTTTAATATATAATATAATTCTTCTTTGGTTAATTTAGCACGAGGAAGCACTGTGTAACGTATAATCATTTGGCAGATGTTTTGTTACCAAAATCAAAAAATAAATAAAATAAAAAGAGTATTATAAAATATTCAATGCCCACATATTCTATTTAAACCAACCAATAAATTATATTCGCCAAATAAAAACACTAATATTTATTAAGATTTAAAAGTTATTCAATCAAAATAGAAACAAAACATAAATTTTGACATATTTAAAATATAAATTGATATGAACCGAATTCAGAACTAACCTGTATAATGTATTGCAATTCATAAAACATGTAACAATAAAATATCATTAAACATTTGAACAAGTTCTAAACTGGTTTATTAAAATAGGCATTTCACCAGTTAAACTAATGAAAGGCATTGTAGATACATAATGTCATAACATAATTTTCGATAAAATCAATTTATCTAAATTTGACAGTCGGAGAAACTATTTCCGATAAGAAAAAAACTGATACCCATATGCTTTGACACTTCTTGACTTCAAATGATGAATGTGGTAAGTTTAATTAGATTTGGTCATATATGTGTAGACAAAGATGTTGACAACTAAACCAGTGATAAAGAGTAAAAACTGGTCTAACAAAACCATGTCGATTTGCATTAGATAACACAAAGTACAATAGTTAATATACTTAACCTATTTAAAACATAATGTATGTGGTTTTTCTAACTATATACAATCTAACATTTTAAATGTCTTCGGTGACTAATAGAGGTCATGACCACTAGGCTCTATGTGCTATATATAATTACATGTAGATAATAATATTCTTAGGGTAGTTTGGGCTACACTTCTCAAATAGAACAAAATATTACACCCCACATAAACAGAGTTATGAAAATCCGTACTAATATTGTACATAAATGTGAAAATTATTTTGTATGTCTGTCTGTTTGTTACCTTTTAACGGTTAAACCGCTAAACCGATCATGGTGAAATTTTCAGGAAGATAAGAGGAAAGACATAGGCTACCTTATATTCTAATAAAAGTTGATTAAATAAAAAATTCCACGCGGATGAGTCACGGGTAACAGTTAATTAGTAATAATTTTAAAATAAAATTTTTCAGCTGTCTGTGAGTTGAATCCTTGTCACACGCATAACTCGTGAACCACTAAACCGATATTAATGAAACTTGGTTTGTTGTTTGGGTCGAGCTAGTAGATGGTCCTATATAAAAATCGTGTGTAGGGGAGAGATTATATCCCAAACTTGTTATTTTTTCAAAATATATCTCAAAATTAAAATTGTTAATTACCAATGCATTATTTCAGTAGGTACCTAAACGGTAAAGCAGACAAAGTATTGTTATTTTTTTATTAATATGACGTGTTGTCGTCTCAAAATAAATAAAACCACTTTATGCAATACTAGTTTTTATCTACAAGAAACAGTTGCTGCTGCATTTGTTTTTTTGTGTGACTTGTATTTAATACACTGACATTTAAGCTTTGATGTGATTATCTATCTATACATAATATCTGATAAATCATGTTTTATTTTATGGTTATAGTACCAGTAATTGTTATTATATGACATTACATATTAATAATTTAAATTTCTAGATTTAACCAAGCAGGTAAATCAATATGACAGTTTATTTAAGATTGCTAAATCATTCGTTTTCTACTGACCCTAACCGTTATGGTAGATGGGGGATGTAGGAAAAATAAAAATTTGAGGCTCTATTGATTCAATTTTTTACTTTGTAAAAATAAAAATACAAAATCTTATTTAAAAAAAATTGGTGTACCACAAAAATGTACCTTAAAAAGAAAAACCGGAACTCTTTGATTGAGCATAGCTTAAATATTTCATTCTTCAATATTACATACAATTTATTAAATGTTTTAACAATCTGTACATTGTAAGAAGCTACAACATTATAACAAAATTTTATTGTTTTTATTATTCAAGTAACAAGGAACTACTTTACTTTATAATTTATGTTTGTACTCAATCAAACAATAAATAACCATTTAACGTAATTTATTTCTTAGCTATGAACTAGGTAACTCATTTTGAATTACATTGTCCGCGACTGACCTGAAGATAATTCTTTTTGAAAACCACATGTAACAAAAACACAAATTACTGAAGAGTAGAGAAAATGTGTGTGTAATATTTCATAAGTAATTTAGTGAATAACACTCCGGGCTACCGTTTGTAAACACGGTAATAATTATTTATGCGCAAGTTCTTGCAGAAAAAGTTACATTTTAAAATTTGTTAGACCGTTATGATATTTTAACTTGCAAATTAAAACTTATTAATAAAGTATATGTGTAATGTCTTTACAATTTTTAAGATAAAATGACAGACAGACACACACACAGACGTCATACGTAATTCAGGGACCCTCAAATCCGTTAAAATATCGAGTTTGAATTTTTTTTCATGATCATTATACTTTATTATACAGTACATTTCATGTAGGTATGTATAAAAAGTAATATTGATAAATCGTCGTCATTTAGTAAAAAGCGAGAAACTAAAATTTTGCATAGTTGTATTAAAATTAAAAATATACTAAAAATACATATACTACAAGATTTGCTTTTTTGGGAGGGGAGAAGAGCCAGATTAGTTACATTTTTCAATACATATTAGAATATTGTTTGAACCTTAAATTAGAAAAGACTATGGATAATTAACAACCATAGACTTCTTATAGAATGAACTATCAACTGTAAAGTAAATACTGGCGAAGAGACAAAGCGATAAGATAGCCAATACCTATCTCTTTCTAGAATTCTAATTGGTCACGTCACAGGTTTGTAGTCTTTGCAGTCATTACAAACCTACAGAAAAGAGACAGGTATTGGCTACATTATTGCTTTGTCTCTTAAAAGAGAGTGGTTAATTTTGTGAGGCTATTGATCGGTCCATTCTATAAGTCTATGTTAACAACCAATGTATATGAAAATGTTACCAAAACATGACGGCGGCCATCTTTAACTATGTGTCACTTTTGTCAGTCCCAAGCATATTATCTTAGAGGCGTCAGTTAAAAATTTATAATATGCAAATATGTTTTAAATTACAATTGAATTTGGTATGTAAGAGAGATGATAATTCTAAATAGACGTTTCTCTGTTAATCAGTTATCACTGAAATATTTTTAAAGATATTTATTATTGATTGTATAATTCAAAACAATTAATATTTATTTTTAAATCCGAATGATACGCCAATGACTTATGGAGTAATATGGTTTCAACGCTAGATAATGTGTAATTAGTCCTATATTTTCCCTTGTTTAATGTTTGAGCAATAACATGTTAATTTAACAAAAATGGATTTAAAATTAGTAATGTTTCATTGACGAACTATTAGTTTAACTATCAAATATCACATATTAAACTATTCAACAAAAAAATACTTTTGTAATATAACAGAGATATGAATAGAAAATTTAGGAGGCTTTTGGCATACCGGAACCGGATTTGTTGCCCAATTGATTTCATCACGTCAGGGTTTTGAGATATTCTAACCTAAAAGTCCCAAAAATGACTATATATTGGCAATGTTAAAGAATTTATTATTAAGTAGGTACCTAATTGTTTTCTAAAGTTTTCGGTCACGGTAACAAATAGTTTTATCTTTCCTCTTTAAAATGAGTTTTAACTTTTTACTGTACGATTTTGTTAGCCGAGATGTACTACTTTGAAGATATGATATTTTTGTTAATAGAGTGAGTATAGTAGATACAAATTGTATCATACAATGAACTTTACTACATATATCTTCAAAGTAGTATATTTCGGTAAAGAAAAATCGCATAATAAAATGCAAAAAATCCTTTTAAAGAGAAAAGATAGTACTATACGAAATCATGAAAGAAAACTTCAGAAAAAAATTCCCTACTTAGTAATAAATTCCCCAACATTACCAAAATCGTCATTTTTGAGACAACCTGACGTGATGGAATCATTTGAGCAACGAATTCGGTTTCGGCATGACAAATACCTTCTAAATCACCTATTCAAATTTCTGTGATTTTTTTTTTGATTATTAATTCATTTCAGCTTCTGATTGGGTCATCTATTATTTTATAGAAGAAAAAGAGCAAAATTAGAATACTGGTATATTTTATAATTTTAATGATCCAAAATAATTTTATGTCCTCAAAAATCTAACATCCATCACGAACAATACGTTATATTGCTTATACTAACTTCAAGTAGGTACCTACGTAGTAGGTACGCTTTTGTGTTCTCTGACTGAAAGATAATACATTATGTAATTCTCCATGATAATCACTGACGTTACAATCTGTCAATCTGAACCGTCAGGAGATCAATAACCAGAATTTGTGTACTCAAGTGTGACAATCTAGTTAGGGCTTCATGAAGGTATGCAAGGTGACTTTCAGAGATTGGATAAGGGAAATCGAGATTAGATCAGTGATACTTAACATTTTTATTTCTTAAAATTAAATTTGTATAATTTTATTCAAAATAAATGATTCATATTATATTATTTAGTTTAAAAAAATCGATAAAAATTACGAAAACCTAGTTTTGATTTTACACGAAAAAAAAAATCTTTTGTTAAATTTATGCGATTTTTGTATTTTTTAAGCAAACTTATTTTCATACAGTATAAGTGCATTTACCTACTAACACTTTCATGGGTAGTATCCCAATGATATTTTTACTTGATTGATGCAATTTAGTGCTTTTGATTGAAGATGAAAATTAGACAGATACAGTCAAAGCAATTATAAAAGTATTACCTATACGATATAATACAGATTATAAAAAAAATACAATGCTTAAGATTTCACGACAAAAGTGTAACTAATTTTTACATTAATAAACATAAGTTTCACAAAATAAAAGTATGGTATTTGCAGCGGCGTAACTATACCATCTGAGGCCCGTGGCAAATCCATCGGTTGGGGCCCCCGCCCGGCTAATGTAAAAAAGCTTGAAGTTCTAATTTTATTTTTATAAATTATTATTACAAAAATTTAAGGAAAATTATTAATGTTTTTCGACGACCCCAGAGAAGACCTTCTACACCGAATAAAATAAATTCCAGCTAGGAATCTATAGAACATTTTATGTCCTAAATAATGGTTTCTGTCTGACCACGATTACTTTTAAATTATTCAAGTTATAAGTAAATATCTAAGGACAAATTTTTATAACAAAAACTTTTAATATACAGGGTGTCCCATTTTAATCTATCACCCCCCTAATTTTTTTTATCTATCAATTAAATCAAAAAATGCTTCAAATAATAGTTGTTTGGTTTTGAGGGGGACCCAAAATGGCGTTATTAATTTTTTATTTTTTGGATGTCTTCATGGTCAAATAGACCCAACTTTTTTTTTTCAAATGGAAACCTATATTTTTTATTACAATATCTTATTGTTTGGAAAAAAACAAGTAGCTTTTGTTTCAAAAAATTGTTTGTATGACTTCATTTTTTTTTAATATTCAACAAAATAATTTTAGATTTTAGATTTTTACTAATTTTTTACTCGAAACCCATTAACTTTAGAGGAAAAGTGTAAGAAACAAAAAATGTTTTTTTTAATATGATATAATTAGGAAAATTATTTCAGATTTTTTTATTTTATTTTTTATTTGCTTTAATATTTTGAAGTGCAAAAGTTAACAAAAAATCCTGATATAATTTTCCTAGTTATATCAGATTAAAATAAACATTTTTTGTTTTTTACATTTTTCCTCTAAAGTTAATGGGTTTCGAGTAAAAAATTATTAAAAAACTAAAATCTAAAATTATTTTGTTTAATATTAAAAAAAAATGAAGTCATACAAAAATTTTTTTTAAACAAAAGCTACTTCTTTTTTTCCAAACAATAAGATATTGTAATAAAAAATATAGGTTTCCATTTGAAAAAAAAAGTTGGGTCTATTTGACCATGAAGACATCCAAAAAATAAAAAATTAATAACGCCATTTTGGGTCCCCCTCAAAACCAAACAACTTTTATTTGAAGCATTTTTTGATTTAATTGATAGATAAAAAAAATTAGGGGGGTGATAGATTAAAATGGGACACCCTGTACACTGTTTTTGAATACAATTGTGATTATTACAACTTAAATTATGTGCTTTATATATTTTCCCATAATTTGAACAATTTTAAAGTCATAATGGTCGCACAGAAACCATGGATTCCTGGTTGGAAATTATTTTATTCGGTGTAGAAGGTCTTCTCTGGGGTTGTCGAAAAACATGAACAATTTTCCTCAAATTTTTGTAATACCTAGAACTTTAATTGCTTATAACTCAAACTTTTTCGAGATTCCTACATTGGGTGCCGAGTATTATTTAGGGCACTCTTTTCTCTATTATAATTTAAAATTTCATTTTGAAATTCAATTAAAGACATATTAAACACAGCAGTCGAACATAACTCTACTTTTCAGGCGTAATCTCCAAACTCGACGTCGCTAAGTGTTTTTTTCGCGGGCACTATTACAATAACTATTTACGATACATAATTTAAAAAAAAACTATTTTATTCGTATTTTTATCAGCTTTAAGATTTATTAAACCTATTTTCTTATATAACTGACAGTCCCAGAGGTATACCCAAATAACTGATTTTAAACAACTTTGTAAGCCCCTAGAAAGTTATGCACCATGTTATATACATTGAAATCTATCAATTTCTTAAAAAAACGTACTCCGTCATTTTTTTCTAGCTCAAATATTATAATGACTGGACTATAAGTTAAATTTATTAAATTCATAATTAATAAATTTTACAAAATTTCGTAATAAATGCCCGTGACATTTTGCCCGCTCTGCCACCCTATTGTTACGCCACTGGGTATTTGCATATGATAATTACTAGCGGAATCCCGCGGTTTCGCTCGCGTAAACTTCAAAACTAATAGATAGAGAATGACAATATTTTTTTTATAATGATTTTTATTCATTGCCTATTAAAAAATGTATCTGATATTTGTTTTGTACCTACTTATGGTATGTTTCATTTGGTGAATACAAAAAAAAAATATTTTACAAATTTTTCCACCTCCCTAATACCTTAAGGGTTAAATTTTTAGAAATGCTGAAATAATTGTTTCATTATTAATATTGTAGAGTATGTTCGATAAGTTTCAATTAAATGCGAACAAAAAAAATATTTTTTATATAAACTTTGACACCCTGTTTAAAAAAATCCTTTCTTAATGGATGCTTACATCATAAAAGGAAGGCAACTACGAAATTTCACGTTACTAGGTTCAGGGGTTTGTACATACGTTGATATATGAGTGAGTGGTTAAGGACAAACTCTTTTATAGATATAGATTAATCTCTGAAATTTGATAGTTAATTTAATATTTCAAAATATGTGTTTCTGAAATTAAATACTTTGATAGTTATTCTGGGTTGATGTCCGACCAGGGAACTGTGTTTTTACGATTTAAAAATAATATTAAATAAGTGACAGTATTTTTACTGTATCTTTTTATATTACGCACAAGTAGAATTCATTACTTATTTTCATAACAATTATAGTGAAATGAAAATAAAACAATAAAATTCAATAAAATCAGAGTGACATATACCCATAAATAAAAATCATGACCGTATTCGCGCCCCCTAGTTTACGCATCCCTGCATTAAGTTGTCATTGAAACAAGTTTTAAAAATTGCTTAGTACTAAAAGTCAGAAGTCATTATTTCAAAATCTTGTCACAAAATATAAATAAACATACAATCCAACCATTTGCTTAGTAGCTGTTCTCATCGAACGTAACAAATAAATTTTAAAAAACCTACCATATGTCTACCTACAACCCAACACTCGCAATCAACACTACCACACCTCAAATAAAATAAAATAAAAAGCTCCGCACATACATTTCCACGGTGCATTGAACACAAACAGTATATCGAAAGCGATACATAGATCAGATAGCGGTTAATGATGTAACGTGCACCGACATAATAACCGCGCACTGGTAACGTGCGCCGACTCGTCACTGTCTCACCTCATTACACTCGCTAATATCTGCAACACCTTCAATCGGCGAACATCTTGGCTGTAATGACTCGTCCCATCAACATCGTGATAAGGTAACGGCACCAGTCTTGGATACGACCCCAGTGTTGGCCAATGTTTAATTAAATGTATTGAATTAGAAATATTTGTTGATATTTGATTACTCTCATTACTGAATATTAATCTATATACATTTAACTATCTTACAACGTAATTTGATGACAATCGGCCAATGGGTGCCAAAATGGTGGGTATTTAAACATCGCGGATCAGTCGGCATCCACGAAGTGTGTATTTTCTTATGCAAATGATTAGTGACGCGAGTTAGATTATTTGTGATTTTTACGCTGCTTAATTTTTTTTTTGAAGTGAAATTAAAATAGTTCATTCTTGAACATAGTTAAAAGATAGGTTCACCACCAAAATTAATTTTATTGTTCTAGGGGGGGGTTGTGTTCAATATCCATTACTGGGTATTAATTTATTACTTATATCCAGTAATGGATTCGATGTTTATAAATGCTGTTTTCATTACTGAGTGTGAAAAATATTATGCAAGCGGGTTGAAATTATTAGTATATAATGAATTATACTTATAAAGGTAAATTTGGAATTAACATATTTAAATTGGTCAGGTCCGTATTATAGTCAATTTAGCATTTATATTATTTTATCAAAAAAATATATGAACATAAAGTCAAATTTCAGGTAATTGTTATGTTTGCTTGAATAGCTTAATGAATAAAAAAATACTGAGTAATTAAGGCAGATCCGTATTAAGGAAGTAATTTAAATGATATTTTCTAAAAAAAACTATAGATATACTAAGGTAACAAATGGAAGATAGTTGTTATATTGACTATATTTTAACATAATATAATATTGCAAAACTAAGACAGGCCTAGGCCTGTATTAATGAAAATTTATAAATAATATTTTATATTAAAAACATACAAAAATATAAAAATAAAATTAAGCAGTTGTTATGTTAACATAATTCAACCAAATTACAATATTGGTTATTTTGGACAGGTCCGTATTAACAAAAATTAAAAAATAATATTTCATATTAAAAAAATACAAAACAATAATGGAAAAATTAGACAGTTTGTTAATATAGTAACTAAACTAAAACATAGAATTGTGTAATTTGGGCAGGCCTGTATTAACGAAAATTTAAAAATAATTTTATCGTAAAAAAAATTGATGATATATGGTGTTGGGCCTACCCGCTTCGATCCCATCAGTGACATAATAAGGTGGGGGGTTGGGGAACTCCCCCCCCCCCCAGAAATGCACAATGTTCTAAAAAACGTATGTTTTGAGAAAATATCAGTTCAAAATACCTTCCAAAATTTAACACACATGTAAATATCCCCCCCCCCCCGAAAATTATTCTTACTACGCCAGTGGCTCCCATTCTATTTTTTATAGCAGAAATAATATTAATTACAGATTGGAATGAAATAAGGTACCTACTGGCATTAATTTGATAATTGATTTAATTGTTTGTTTAATACTTGCTTATTATTTGTGATTTAATTTTTTTTAGATAATATTATTTGTACAGTTTTCTTAATACGCCACTGACAACTACGGGTGGTAAACATGTTCTTTTTTATATAATTTTTATGAGCAAATATTAAGTATACATTTTTCTTAATACGTACCTGAGTAAAATATTTATATACATATTTTTGGTTTAATTACACCAATATCATAGCTGAAATAAAAACTGAAAGCACTAAACAATTATAAATTCTTCTTAGTACGTGCCTGACTAAAATATTCACATATAAATTTTTGGTTGAATTACATCATTGTCATAACTATAATTGTTTAATATTTTCTTTTTTATTTGAAAATATTAATTATAAATTCTTTTTAATACGTGCCTGACTTAAATATCCAATACATATTATTGATTTAATTGCATAGATATAAAAACTCTCATTGGTTAACATTTTCATTTTTAAACAAATTTTATGTTAAAGACAAATTTTAAAATCTTCTTAATACGCACCTGACTAAATTATTCATATACACATTTTTGATTTAATTACATTAATGTCATAACTATAATTGCTTAATATTTTCATTTTTATACAATTTTTATTGGAAAATATTTTCTACCTAATTATAATTTTTTTCTAATACGTGCCTGGCTTAAATATTCAACATACATTATTGTTTAATACATGATGTTACAACTTCCATTGCTTAATATTAAATTAATTAGTTAATTATTTATTATTAAATATTAATTATAAATTTTACTTAATACGGCCCTGTCCTAAATAATAGTGGAATCTATTTATTAATTAATATATTATCATACATAGCATCGATTACGATTCATTATTGTATAAATTTTGTGGCGTAGTACTTATCATTTTGTAATTATCCATTACTGGGTTACCATTACTGGATTTACTTTATCCATTACTGGAGAAAAAACATAAGCAAAATAAAAGGCCATAATTTTAAAAATAAAATATATTAACGGACTTTGGTAATTAAATAGGTTGAATAAAGAGTTACTTGTTATGTTAGTAGCATGAGTTCATTAAAATTACAAAAAAGTAACCCATCAACCCAAAAAAACCGAATATTTGCTGTTATAGAGGCCATAACTGGTGCCGTTACCTTATAGGTATATTGCGTCGCTCTTATATTATACCAATGTGCACATATTTTCTTTTTATTTTATAATTTGATTGTTCTGACATTAAAAAAAATCTAGCTTCAGTAACATCTATGTACGATATACTCAGAAACTATGTTATCAGCAGTTGCGGAATAAAGGTGACGAGGGCGGTCCGCATCGAAAAAATGACATCAGGACTCAGGACTAAATGAGTCACTAAAATGGTTATAAAAAAAATTTAGTGGGAAGAGTGGTACACAACTAACATTATGTTCCTGGTACTAACCTTTCTTAGCCCACCACTGGTTATCTGTTTTGAGTCGTCTTAAGACAGCAATATACAAAATATTTGCCAAAGTATTTGTCGTAAAAGTATCAATGCTTGGTTAACAGATGAACTGAATTCAAAAGGGTTGCTGACAATTTATTACGGTTTGTGGCATTAATGTGGCATGCAGCGTGTTGAAGTTACTTAAAAATGGCATGAAATCGACTTTTTTTTGTTTATATTTTTATAACAGAAAATTAAAAATTGTCGATATAAAAATTAGTAAATATGGAGACTGTATAATGCTTTATTTCAGAAAATGTAAAATTTAAGGTGGGTTACTGAAGATATTTAAGATATAATGCTCATTTTATCATTTTATATACGAATTTTTTTAGTACGAGAGTAGAACACACTTCCAAGCAGAGCCTACTTGGGGTGTGTAATATTTATTTACAAATACATATGGGACAAACTATGTAATAAAACTGATCAAGTTATAGAATACTCATTTTTAGCAATGAGGTTTGCATTTACCTCACTTCATCCTTAATAGAAATATAAAAAATGTAAACTACAAATAAATCGTTTTGTATATATATGTATACTGTATATATAATACATAGTAATGTATTATATACAAATCATTCTTTAAATACACTAAAAGATCTATACATAACATTTCAAATTATATTACTTTATACCTACTAATTTACAAACACTTTTTGGTAAGAAGTTCATCCAAGAAAAACACAAGATCAAAGCATCGAGCAATCCATTATAATAAACAACTATGTTGTATATCATACAATATATGTAAGCCAACATATACTTACTTTTGATATTGTAACACGTGTACCAACAACATTCTGTTAAACAATACCTTTCAAAGGCAATGTTTCGAGTCCAATTCCAACTCAGCTTGCCCTGAAGAACATTCAAGCTACCAGTCATTTCTCTCTAATGAGTGTTTCGTGATCAACTCAGCCCATCGCGCGTACACACACACACGCACGTATACACACATACTCGATACACATATGTACACATACAAAATCGTTGGACCTCATCACGAATTTCGCATCAATCATTTGTTGTTATTTTGCCAATGTTTCGACAACGGGTATAGGTAAAATAATGTATGTACCCAGAAGGGAAGGTCAATATTTCTGTTGTACAGAAGCAGACTTGATGTTTTTTGAGTGATTTTAGTACTTTTTCGTGTTTAAAAGTATTTTACTTCAAGTACGTCTGCACAGAGCAGATGTTACATTTTCAAGTATTTTGAAGAAATAATTTCCTATAAAAAGTATTTTTTATACAAAATAATTAATTTTATCACTTCTAAAACAGCGTATTAGGTGGCTATTATACTATCAAATAAATATGTCAAAGATCATTGATTTGATCAAATATAGAGACTGTCATTATCTATAATCAGAGAAATATTATGAATATTATAAAAGATGACTTATTACACTGTCATATTTCTTTGGTCAAAGAAATTTTATCACATTTAACATAGGTGGATATTACACTATCAAAGAAATATGGTTTTTATTTGATAGTGTAATAGCCGCTTTAGACCCGGAGTTATCCGGGGATATAAATTAAATCCTTAATAAACCTATTGAATAGTGATACATCAATATATTTGAATAAGTTCTATTAATAGATATTTAGAAAATAGCTTAACTATGTATAGTTACTTGGATATTTTCAAGTAATTATTGGTAATTTGAAAATTGTAAAAAGTAATTGTTACTTAAGTAATTACACTGCTTTCTGTATTCATGTTAGATTGTTTGAGTAATATTTAAAATTGATTCAATATTTAATTTTCTAGATTTTATAATTATAACTTCTCAACAGTCACAAAATTTTAGAATTTGAAAGGTAATTATTTGTATTATTAAATACGACGTATCGGTTTTAACAACTCAAAATAAAAGTCCAACTGAATCCCATACAATTGCATTTTTACCGGTTATTACGACTATCCGCTTTTTACGACCAATATGACCGGTCCCTTTGATGTCGTTATAACCGGTTTCTACTGTATTTTGTTCTGTTGTTTAATAATTTATCTATAGTCTGTTTCATTTAAGTTTGCAGTGGTTTCCAGGGGATTTGACGGTACGATTCATGATTCATAACATCAAATCACTAGGCAACCACTGCAAAATTAAATTAAACAGACTATAGTTTGAACAACTTGATAAATTCAAAGCCATTATTGGATAAATAATTTAATAAAGTTAGCTTTTTTAAACAAAATATTAATCTGATATATCTTATAAAAATATAACAGTAAACAAATCTTATAAAAGATACGAAAAACTAATTAATGTAGATTAAAAATATCAAATAAAACATATAAAAAAGATAATATCAATCAACGTAATCCTTGTTTTAAATAAGACTTTATTTTGAATGTACATTCATAAATTTCATGTTTTTCCGTGCTCGTAGTAATAACAGTTCAGAAGAAAACAATATTGTTAACTTACTTCCATTATATGACGTGTTAATTACATAGATTAAGAACAGCTTAACAAACGTCTTTATCGCAATCAGATACTTAATTTTTATTGGAAAATTAACCTTTTATTTTCAAAATGCAACATGGTAATTATTTTTCCATTTATGTTTTCTAACAACATAACTGTTACCTCTTACTGAAATTAGAGCCGTGAACAAATTGTATATATTCATCTTTTTCTTATTTATTATAAATCAAACTTATTTAAAGTGATTCAAACAGTAGTTCAGAAAATGTTTGTTATACGTGCAAATGTATAAATACTAATTTGTATTAAGGTTATACTTCTAGCACACTGTAAAAAAAGATTTGTTTTCCAAAAATTCAGTTTTAAATTTATATTCAGAACACATGTAGGTACCTACATTTAATGGAATATTTTACTTATTTTAATTATTAAAAGTAAAAAAAGTTTAATTTAATTTGAAAATTGATATAGACAGAACGGTATATAAATAGTAACATGTACTAATTTGCTGTATTAGCTGAGATAGTTTTTCTTTATTTTGAATAAACTACACGTGAATATATTTGTTTTATAATTATTATAGTATTTAAAAGGGTTAAAGTTTCGAAAAAAAAGTTTTTAAAACGTCTCTTTATAGCCAATTGTGTAGAATTTCAATAAATATAGCACTTTTGGTAAGTTCTCTCATTTATCGTGTGTTAAAAACTCTATGTTCAATACTCAATTACTCAAAAACCATACGTCCAATATTTTAAATAAAAATTAGTAAAATATATAAGCTATCCATAAATAACATTACAATTTTAGACTTTTATCTATACATTACTCTAATGATCGAATAACCTTAAGTTGAAGACATGGTACCCACATGCTATCACGGGACGCCAGACTGGAATTATTGTCGGACCCCCTAAGAAATTTTTTTTTCATAGGAATGTTGAATAACTTTTTTAGGTCTTCCAATAAGTTAAAAAAATAGGAAAGTTTGATTCGTAAATATTATAACTACACTTTTTTTGCTCCCCGAGTCGGGTTCCAGGAGTCCTGCCACCCCCCCCCCCCCTTGGAGAGAATATTTAAAATAATACTAATTGCAAAATATGAGAAACTTTTTTTTATTGCATGATTTTAATTAATATTTAAAAATATATAATTTAATTTTTTTGATAGCCAAAAGTTTAAATATTTAGACAACTAGCAGACAATCAATTTTATAAAGAAGAAGAAGAATAAATGTTTAGTAATCACTGATTTAATGGATCTATCGTTTTTGCATGATAACGAGCAATTATTTAAAATACGTAATACGCAAGGAAAAAACGAAAAAATGTCTGATTCAGAGTTTATATAAATTTTTATTCATCTAGAGCACGCGAATCGACAGTTGTACACTTCCTGTTGAACGATTTGTGGAGATAATTGGGTTTTTTGTGCAACAAGTATCATTTTAAATAGACAGAGTAAGATTTACGTCAACAACGTTTCTTAGAATCGTTTTACCTTTTGATTTTATGACAAATTAGAATTAATTTACCAGTTGGAATGTTACTTAAATTTGAATTCAATGAACTATTTTACGTCACTCGTCAATAATTTTTTTTATAAATAACGATACATATGTTCATTTAGATTTTTATTTCAATAAAAAATATTTTACTTAATTAGAAGTTAATTTTTGGAAAATCCATTCTTTGTGGATGCTTATGAAATAAAAGGAAAACACCATTAAAATTTTATGTTTCTAATTTCAGACGGGGTTCCCAACCTCTTTCTTATATCGAATCCTTTTAAAAGAAAGATTTTCTTTACAGACCCCCTTAAGTTTTTATAATATAGAACATAAATATACTACAATCCTGTTGAAAAAGTACATGTAGAAATCAAAAAAGGTCATTGCAATTATATACAGGATGTTTGGTTCGGCGATACGAATATTTTGAAGGATGTGATTTAAGCAAATATACCTATATACAAAGTGCTACAGTTTTTTTATATCGGCCTTTTTAGTAAATTTTTGAAAAAACCCAGATTTATACATGTTAACGGCAATACTTCAAATGTTAGAGTGCCCATATTTTTCAAACATGATTTTTATATTACTTAAATGTCTATGCTACACTATCAGATCAAAATAAAATTTATGAATAAATCTTTTAAAAATGTATGTATAAACCAGGGTTTTTTCAAAAATTTACTAAAAGGCCGATATAAAAAAACTGTAGCACTTTGTATATAGGTATATTTGCTTAAATCACTTCCAAATGACTCATTTTACCTTCCTTCAAAATATTCGTATCGCCGAACCAAACACCCTGTATAGATAAATAAAATAATTGCAAAAATTTAAACCCTTTTTAAATTTCCATAGACCCCAATGGGTCCACCTGGACACCATTGAGAATCTTTGATATAGATTAATAAAAATATTAAATGCTACAATACTCTAATAACCATTGTTGCATTTGTAAAACTAATTTGTTATTAGCATCTCATGACGGAAAAGAGGTATCATCAATAAACTTAAAAATTTATCGGTTGAAAAAATCGATAATAGCTTAAGATGTACCGTTATGTCGCAGAAATGATGATGCCAAAGGTTTATCGACTCACTTGATTACAATCCATCATCATCATCATAATAATCATCATTAGTTCAAGCGTACATCAATTTTATTGTCCGTTAAACACTTACAACTTTTCAAAAAATCATATAAACTATACTTTTTTGTTATCGAGAAATAATAATCATGTATTATACATCGAAGTACTTATTTAATAACGGGTAAGCTAATATTAAATTCAATTTATTTTCTATAGATTTTAATTTCCATGGACGTAGTTTCTCTTAAAATATAATAGGTAATGAAATATAAGAGCAATAATACATGTTACATTTATTATATCAGTATACATAATACTAATAATATATTATTATTGAATATTAATTTTTATATTGTCGTTAATCTACCATATTCTACCTTTAATTATACACAGAGAACTTCCTAATATTACTCATTAATGAGAAAATATATCAATGATGTTTTAATATAATTAAGTAAGCCTAATTATTTATTTTTTCTCTTCGAAAATTATTTCTCAATAAAAAGTAGAATTTTAGAATTCTCATTTCTCAATGAATTATATAAAATTTGTATATTATTTTATATTTTCATTTGTAATTCTTATTTATAGGTATATTTATATATTTTCATATTATCTAAATACAAAATAGGGTATTTGACTAAATTTTAAAATATATTGTAAAAATTGTACGTATGTTTACAATAAATACTTTATAGTATCTTATTCCAAAATATTGCCGAAAATAACCTGAAAATAATCTTTTTCTATTCATATGAAAAAAAATCCCACTATAACGCGCATTCAAAGTCACGTGGTATACGTGACGTAACTGATTAGTCAAACAAACTGAAATCAACCAATAGAGATCGAGTATTCTGAAGTTTTTAGTAAGTAACTACGTCATAATTTAGTAACAACTATATTAGACGTGTTTGCGATCACGTTATAAATAAGTTAAATATCACATTTTTAAACTAGGTTTATTATTAAAATACTGATTTATTACACGTAAAAAAATACTTAATTGTTAATTATAGTAATATATAGTACACTAGGAATTATATAACACATATTTATGGGTAGGTACTAAATGTGAACAGTCTCATCTTTATGTTTCTTATAATAATAATTAAAAATAACATTAAAATAAAAGTGCACATTTATCTTGCATGTTGTATGGAATTTTTTTGCTTAAGAAATCCAATATTATGAGAAAAAATAGACTATTTCATTTAAGTTTGCAGTGATTGCCGAGGTTTTTGACGGTAGGTACGATACACGATTCCTACCGCCAAATCCTCGGCAATCATTGAAAACTTAAATGAAACAGATTATAGATTAAAACAATATAAAAAATTATTAAAAAAATTATCTTAAATTGCACATCTATATTATAATCCCTTTCTGGAAATAATGAAGCATTTATAACTATGTACATGGAATGACAAAAATAATAAAATTTACTAAAAAAAAAAAAAACACAACTTGAAGAAATATTTTCTTTTTGTACAAAAACAAGTTTTTATATACAAAAATATTATCAATTATAGGAAATATCGATGTACCTACTGCGTAGAAGCTATAAGATGAAACAGTTATTCGACATGTCATTAAGTATATATTTTTCAAGTTTTTATACGATACCTCCTGCTGGCGGTTAATTAGGGCTCAAAGTCATCAACAATTTAATGTGACTGACCTGGATAATACCACGCACACGCAACCACTGCAACATTAGGACAACGTTGTATCAAACTGCTCGAAATACATACATTATCCGGACATCTGGTGATGCATTTGTAATAAGAACTGAAACGTTGACAGGAATTTCTTTATTAAAATTACTCATGCTCTCTTAAATCAAATCAGTGAGAATTCCACTGATTTCTTCAATAATATAAAAGTGACTAAAATCAGTGGTCTATAACAGTTTGCACTGATTAACCAGTGATTTGTGTGCCACATTAATAATGATCTATTGATTTTATCAGTAAAATCAGTAACTATCGACTGATTTGATTAGTGACTATCCACTGATAAGCAGTTAACTATTTTTTCCCATTTCACAGTGCAGAGTAGTTCAAAGTCACTGATAAAATCAGTGACTATTCATTGATTCTTTTAAATGAGTGACTTCAATGTGCAAAATTTATAATGGTCAGAAATAAAAAGGATGATTAAAATAAATATATTCTTATGGGTTTTAAAAACAAAACAAATTTTTTTAATTGTCAAGTGCGCCATGAGCCTTATGTAATAGTGTACCGTACCATATTATTTTAATTTAATTAAAGAACTACTACGATCACTTTGTTGTCCGTCAGTCTGTCTGTCAATCAAAACTAACATCAAATATTAAGGTCTACAGCCTCACAGTCCAGTAAAAATTTTCAAAATTCTAGCTCAATGCAATAAAAAGTTACGGCCTTTTAAGGCGTATTTTGATACTCACTGATCATCAAAACCTTCCCGTTGATCTAGAATTTTTAAATTTGATCCGATAGAAGGTCTCAGAGTACGCAGAAAAAAACTGTATTGGACCAAGAAAACCTTGTTTTGTATATAACGAAAACAATATTTTCTTAATATAAGAAACATTCTCTTAATCCAGCTACGTTATTCCTACGTTCAAGAATACTATAGTTGGTTTAAGAGATTATTGTTTATCTAAAGAAAATATTGTTTTCGTTATATACAAAACAAGGTTTACTTGGTTTGAGAAATCCTTTCTACCAGTGTACAAGTAAAGGAATTATTACGTTACAAACTACGTAAAGACGCCTACAAACAAAGACTGAGAATCGGGTCCATTTTCTACGTATCTACATAACTAACTACTGTCAATAATTAAATTTTATTTAACGGTACGTACCCCTCAGGGCGCGAGTTCTACTCGCACTTGTCCGTCTTTTTAAAATGTAAAACTAGACGATATAATGAACATTTAAAAACCATTCCGAAGTATACCTATGTGATTTATAGTTCAATAATACTATGCCACTAAAGACGATAATTTTTTATCCACCCGGTATACATCATATGGATTTTTTCTTGGTTTATCAATTTAAGAGATAAATAAATACGATAATTAATGTAAAACCTGTCAGTACGGGTTAGTAAAAAATCATAAAGACGGGAAACTATCTACCTGCAGAATATCACGTGTAAACATATGTGTATATGTGTGTGTGTGTGTGTAAACATATGTATGTTTGGATGTGTGTGTATGTGTGAATACATATGTGTGAAAAGGTGTCAAAAACGGATATATGTAAATGAAATGTCAACAACAATTTGAAATGCTCGTAAAGTACGTTTGCCGGCTTGTGAGATGACCGTTTTCATACAAACAAAAATAAATACCGTAAACCGCAAATTACAGCAACTGTTTTACACTTATATTCAAAGTTTGTCTATTATTTTAATTGCCGATGTTTACATATATATTCAAGCGGTTCATACTTTGTGTGGAAAGTAGTTGGATGTTTTATTTATTTATTTTATTATTTGTATGTATGTATAATATTTTGTATAGGTAATATACGAAAAAACATTTATTATTTACTTCAGATTTCTTGAAAAGTTCATAGTTATGTATTTTCAAGAAATGCCTAGAAATTCGTATAGAATGAAAGGTTATGATGATATTATTTATGAATATTCTGAAAGGTATCGTTTCTACGTATTGTTACAAATAAATTTTGCACATATTCGTTTAGTTTCGTTAATTGTTTACTGACTGTATATTTGAAAATGGTGGAAGAGAAAATAACTGATGTTATTATTTTATTTAGCTGAGATGTCTAAATGTCTTAATAAACTACTCTATTTGCTAGACCTTGAACCCTCAGATTATCATTTAATTCTCTCCTCTTTCTTTAAGACAAGTAGTCGTAAAAAAAATAATTATAAATATTAAAAAAATCGTGCTCTAAATTATATTTGAATTTCAACGAAATTTTTTTAATAACCATAATATTTGCTGCGAGAAATAAAAAATTGGTAGCAAAATTAAATATGTATATACCTAGAAAGCCTAGAATTTTTGAAAATGTTCTGCGTATAAGATACTTCGTTATGATATTATTAAGATTATTAATATAATTTTAGTTATGTATTTCGTAAAAGAAACCGTATTTTAATCGAAAAATGTATGACCGATACTTAAAAACTGTCTACGTACTCCATAGACATCATAAAACAATTCGGTACTTACCAAGAAGATATTGAGCAAAAGGTTTATGTCCGGTATCATAAAGGGGCTAACAAAATTTACTAGCTAGCAAGCACTCTCAAATGAGGTTTCAATTTTGTGATAGTATCTATGGAATTTACAGCAGAAAATTCAACGTATTGTTACACAGTTGGCAAATCTGACCGTACAGAATAATCTTCATAATATCACCACTGTTTTAATATCCTTGGTGTTTACTTACAACGCGTGTGAGAAACTTGTCAGAGTCTTCATGAAACTCCAAGAGAACTATCATATAAGTTTGATATCTCATTTGAGAGTGCTAGCTAGCTAACAAATTCGTTATCTTCTTTATGAAATCGGACATAAAATAACTAAAATCTCATGTAAATGCTTGATTAAATCTTAAAAATAAGTTTTCAAAAAATAACTCCCTTATTTTAAACCCGCCCCTGGAGGCATACACATACATACATACGAGAATACATATAGTGACGTGGTATGTCGAAGTGATACAGAGAAGGCAAGGTCAATGTTTTGGTCCGCGCAGCTCGCAATCATGTGGTAGTGGTTGTTTTTATACAGTTGTGTTTGTGTGTGCGTGCAGGCGATTTGATATTCATGAATTGGGTTGGGCCGCTTCAACTGAACACAGCGAACTAAAATATCAACTGCTACGCAATAGTCCATACCCTAACTATTATATACATGAATAAGAATTGCTTTTGTTTTCTTGTTATAAATATATTTGAAACAACAGTAATAGTATGGTCAAATTATATTCTGATCGGATTTTTTTGTAATAGTATACAAAAATGTTAACATACTATTGGGCAGCGGTTTCTAAACTTTTGTTGTCTAGGGTCCCCCTTTTGAATAATTATTTTTCAGGGACTCCTCCCTTGACAGAAAAATAAAAAAAAGTATTTACAAATACTAATTAATCACTGGTAAATAGAAATGTTAAAACATTACAAACATGTTTCGCGGACCCCCGGTAAAAGTTCAGCGGATCTGCGGACCCTAGTTTAAGAACCACTGCTATAGATCATTGGTATGCCAAATTTTACTATACAGTAGAAATATATATTATCCTGGTGGGTTAGTTTTGGTTCTCCTTTTATTTTATCTTGTATTTGAGTTGAATTTCTATGAAAAGTTAAAGTTAGAACCATGAAATTTGACTGAAAATTTTTGTGTTTTCGATTTGGTTAAAAGTATGTTAATTGTATAGAAAATGATGTGGAAAGTCGAAATTTCCATGCCGCAGGTCTGTATCTATTAACGTTCTTGAGATATGACCTTTTAAAGTTTTATTTTTTTTTTCAAAATTTTTGAGAAAAATGGCAGTAATAAATGGCCGTAACTTTAAAAGTTACTGCCATTTTTCTCAAAAATTTTGAAAAAACTAAAACTTTGAAAGACCATATCTCAAGAACGTTGATACACACAGACTTGCGGTTTAAAAATTTCAACTTTTCACATCATTTTCTATATAATTAACATACTTTTAACGAAATCTAAACTTCAATGTTTTTTAGTACCTAATATTTCACGCATCAAACTTAAATTTGTGATAGAAATATCAACTCAATTACAAAAAAAATAAGATTTAGAATCATAACTAACTATAAAAACAATAATTGTTTTTAATACTTTACATTTAAATCACATTTATTTTGATAAATTGCAATAATTGGTACTGAAATTTCATAGAGAACATACAAACAAAACAATTAACCTTTAGAAATAAATAATAGATTTTTTTTAAACTCCCACAATACGTATAATCTATTTAAGGACATTGGTATTGATACAAAATAATAATACACTAGACCAGCGGTTCTTAAACTTATATGGTCTAGGAATCCTCTTTTAAACAAATATTTTTCACAGACTACCACCTCTGACAAGAAAATAAAGGTCTTTAGATTACGAATTAATCACTGGGAAATAGAAATATAAAAATACTTTAATTTATGCCAAACATGTTTCACGGACCCCGACAAAAGTTCAGCGGACCTTAGTTTAAGAACCACTGCTATGGCTTCCAATGCCGGTAGTACCGAATCCATGACCCTACTTATAATGATTTAGGACTACTGGCGTTGTAAAAAAATATTGTTTTCTTTTTATTCACGACCAAATTTTGATTAAACAGGGAATTATATAACATATAGGTATATAATATATTAAATACCTCGAACAATTTCTTATCAAAAATAAAATAAATTTAGTTTTTTAAACGAGCTGATAGTTAATTTAATAACTAATAATTGTTTTGTTAAAATTGTCTAATTATTTTTATTTTGTTACAGGTAAGACAAAACAACTTCTAACATATCGAATGTCGTCTACCTTATTTTACCCTATCGCTGGTAAGTCGCTAAATCTTGTTAGTCTTTGTAAGGTTTTAGTACATAGTTTTCTAAATGCAGATCATCGGTTTATACATAGACATTTTAACTTCTTCGATTTCAAGTATATTTAATCTTGTTAGAGCTTCGAAGACATTATGATGAAAAAGAGATGTTTAATAGATATACGGTAGTTTAAACTTTTAATGGATATGTTTTATGCTACACTAGACTCTCACTAATCCGGAAGTTTCAATAGTTCGGAGTACCCCCAACGCGATGGTCTACGTGCAGCATTACATTAGCTAATCCAGCTTTGCTTATTTGACCGCTAACAGTCTGATGTTCTCCATACGTACAGTATTACGTATATATGTATATGTTTACATGTTAGAACGTGTAAAAAAATAAATAATAAATTATAAAAATTTAGAGGAATTACTGATCATGTCATATGTTGACTGTCGGATTACTGAGTGTGTCATTTTTGTGCAAGGAATAGCCGAATTAGCGAGAGTCTAGTAATATATTAGTTAAACTAGTTGAACAGTTATTTGGATTAATTTAGTTTTCTGTGTTATGGAAATACTAATAAATATATTTTATATCTATTTTTATGCCACTGATCTTGTTGGAAGAACTGCATCTTCATCATCATATTTTTGTAATTAAGTTGTAATTACAATTGACGTCCCAAACTTTGGTTGTATAAAATTTGGCCGTTTTCAAACTATGATTAAATTTAATCCTAACCTCAATATTGATTAGTAAATGGACATTGGGTAGGGGAGGCTTGTTAAAAAGCCATGCTTTGAAAAAGCAATATCTTTAAAGAAATACACTTGGCAAATAAAGTATTTTTATTTCATTAATGCAAGGTTTCCCAAAGTAGTCTATGTGGACCCCCAGGGGGTCTATGGAAGTTTAAAAGGGGCCTATAGTACACAAGGGGTCTGTAGGGGTCGATGGGAAAAATTCGATGTTTTTTTATGCAATGCAAGAGTATAAAAACAATTCAAAAAGTAGGAGGGGTCTATGAACTTTGTCATTCCTTCAAAAGGGAGTTACGTGCAAAAAAGGTTGGGAACCTCTGCATTAACGTTAGATATAATATATTTTTTATTTACACTAAATATGTAGAGGAGACTGGCTATCTCTTTAAAGCAATATACTTTTAATACTAGATTTAATATATTTTTTTATCTACCTCTACACTAAATGTGTCTATTTTTTACTATATGCAATTTATCATTACCGTGTTGGTTTTAAAACAGACTATTGTGATTATATATTTTATTATTCATCCTAAGATCAGTATTTTAAATTACAAAACAAATGCTTGATCAAATGTTAACAAACACCCATCGTTTTTTACTTACAATAATGTTGTTCTATACACGTTTTTTTTTTCAAATGAAAAGAAAACTTTATAACTTAAATTACTGTTTTATATCTTCTTTGAACAAGAAATTATATTTAGTTCTAATAACATTACATATATATGAGATGCTAACTGTAACATAATTTATACTTTAATAAACTAATATCAGTCTATGTATCTGTAGAAATAAAACTGAATTACATTAATTCTATCCCGTAAGAAACCACATATCACAGAAAATAAACTATCATATACCCACTTGATCATTGTTGGTTAACCACAAATACGTATATATGTACACAGATATTATAATCATCTTTATATGCAACTAAAGTACCCACTCAGAAAATGTACTCCACTTGTGAAAGGCAAACGACAGCGGTTTTAAAGTGAGTGGCTTATAAAATTTTATGAACATACTAGAAGGAAAATAAAGGTGATTCGAGATAGGAGATAACATTCTCCCAATTAAGGATCGCCTTTTATAGACAACAAAGACGTAGGTACTATCGTCGCCCAATACTCTTGCAGGCCAGTAGCGCAACAACGTGTGTTTAGATTTTAACAAGTGACTACTACTCTTCAGAAAACCCTCTGGGGTATACACTATACAGTATTTATTCACATATCAAATTAAAAAAAAAGTTATTGCTTTCTCGCTATATCGATGATATGAGAACGTTTTTCAATGAGAAAACTAATTTTCACTTGGTCTGTCCGTTTCAGGTTAAGACCAACACTTTTTTCTGTGTCTGTTTGTCTGTCTGTCTATTATGTTTATGTATCATTATTCCTCATTTGTTTAAAAAAATGTAATTTTGCATTCTAAGACTGAAAGTGACCTAATGAAAAATAATTCATATAAAGAAACCTCCTAATATGAATCCTCTAAGATTAAAGCCATTTCTGTTCCTGTTACACGTTTTTTACTAACTTGACTAAAAAGCGCAACGAAAAATGGCTATTTGTTGATGAGGATGCATTTTTTGAGGTATACTTATACCTCAAAATTAATACTTCTTGTCTTAAAATTAATACTTCTTGTCTTAATTTTTATCACAGAACAAGAATATAAATTTATTATTTGTAATTTGATGCATCCGTATTAAGTTAAATTCTGCATGCTTTCTTTTCCATCGATATTTCTCGAAAACGGTTTATCCTATGACAAATAAGCGCCCAACTTTATTAAAAAATTAAAGAACAAAAAATACTAGATAAAAATCGATGGGCTCACTGGCCCTATAATCCTTAATCTAAATTATAACTAGTTAATATGAGAAATCGATAACATTTATTATTACTAAACAAAATACCAAATTTCATAATTTTATCACAAAGGGTTCTCTAGATATTAAATAAAAACTAATTTTGAGCAACATCTTTGGAGGGCTGTAGTTCCCTAACGAAAAATTTCCGGACATATGTTTATTAGAAGTTTTTTACATAAAATATTTTTCTTAATCTACTTTTTAAGTTTGGCATGGTAGTAATGAATCACCCTGTAGAATGAAACCCATTTTAAAGTAAATTTCAAAATAAAATTTTGTATGCTATAATTTACTAGTAGTTACGCACCTGAGTCAGTCACCGCTGTCTCAATAACCGAGAGAACGCTAGTACAATTTGTGTTCCTATTGATAAATGTTTAGCAGTAGATAGATTGCGTTCCTGGTTCGAAGAAATTGTTCAACGATTTATATGGACTAGTCATCATTCTAACTGGAGTTTTCATCTTGTTAACATATTTATCTTAAAGATTATTTTATTTTATGTCTTTCAGTATAACATATTATACAAGATATTTACAGTAAATTGCGCTATATATTGTTCCAAATACGACGTACTTTATTGCTACTGATTTTAAAATAAGTTAAACTTTTAAAATACGTTTATAGATTTTTTTGAAATGTTTGTTTTATGTATAGATTTTATTATAGTAGAGATGGACTACTTTTTTGACTGGCAGGTCAAATGAAATAATTTGGAAATAAGTGCGATAGTTGGAAGGTTTAAAATTATTATAGATAATTTTTTATATTTGCTGTATGATCATGAAAACTTTAATTTTTTTTTTATTTAATCGAATTTGGCCTTAATTACAGATTTTTGAATACTGCCTATTTTTTTAACTTTGTTATTCTGTTAATAACAAAGAGATTATAAATGACATAAACTGACGATTAATATAGGTAAAAATGTAATTTTGTATGAAACAACTTTTAGAATTAATTCTTATAATAAAAAAATATTAAGGAATTTTTAATAAATTGGTTTTATTCATTATTTCTGTATGAACTATAGGTAATATATTTATATTATTTTCATATAGATATGTATCTTTATTCTTTTAAACTTCACCAACGTCATTTAAGTAAATAAATAATAAAAGTGCGTAAATAAGGTGACTTTTAAAAATTTTAAGTAAACAAAAAATAATATTCGCTTAAATATCCATTCTCTTATGATTCAACATGTATGTATGTATATTATAGGTATTTGCAATTTTATTTACTTAGCTGGTGTTAATATATATTCAAATATTGATTCTTGTAAGAAAAGGAATAATCTTCTTAACTTTTAAACCGTTTTGCATTAAGTAATTTTATTCAATACACTTAGGCTAATAAAATTCTAACACATGTAAAATATTTGTGTATAGTTAAACCACAAAAATATAAAATAAATTACCCATACAAACATTAACTTCTCCTTTTACCCCTGTAGGGGTTGAATTAAAAAAACATTCCTTAGTGGGTGCTTACTTCATACAAGGAAACATTTCTAGGTGCAGGGGTTTTGACTTGGCGATGATAAATCAATCAGTCAGTCTGGACATATCGCACTCCGCAAAAAAATGTCATTTTTGAGATAAATATGTAGAATGATTCCACATTTTTATATATTTCTACTAAAAATTATCATTAATGTACTTCGTGTACCTACCGTCAAAAGAAGCATATTCTAAAAAATGTCTTATTTTCTATTTATTTTTTAAATATTTAATCACTAAGCGTTTTAATAGTTACTATTTTTTAATTAAAAAACGCAGTTCCTATATATTCATTTTAAAAATTTACAGATATCTTTGTGAATGAATAAAGAATGTATGCTAAATTTTTCATCAAATTCTCTCTATCACATCACTTTGAAAAGTCATGTCGTCTTAAAATTATGCAGTTCTCATAAGAATATTGTTAACTTGTTTATTTAATATCTCTTAAACTTTTCTCCTAATGAGTTTGCAAGTTTGCAAGGATTTTTTAAATAGGTATAAATGTCTTATTATTTTCAGTTTTATCGAAATTTCTGTTACTATGGTGTCAATGTCAACCTTAAATTTTACATATATAATATATAATTATATAGTATGTTGTACAAATATACTTTATTTAGTTTGCATATATTCCTTAAAGTTTCAATTTGTGTCAATTAATTATTTCTTTATTATCTACTCGCTTAAGATCAAAATAAACATGGCTAGACAATACAAATGTACATATTGTAGGTACTTAGTTTATCTAATACGATAAACTTAAATATATACTAAATCCAGTCTTTCACTTTGATTTAAGATGTGTTGAAGATCATAGTGGGCCAAGACATCAATCACTGTGAAGATTATGTTTCATACTTGATATGCATGAAATTTGTGATGAGAATTTCTAATGCGTTTATTATGTAGATTAATGTTTTATTATAAATCCGAATCAGGTATGTATTAAATATTGAAGTACGTAGTAAGCACTTGCTGTATAATTTTTTTTAAATTACAATATAAGTGTAGACTTATAGAATTTTGTTTTTTATGTGGCGATTAATGTAAAGATATGATGTAGTTAAATTATTTTCAAGATTTATTGTATTTCTAATTTATAATAACTAGGTGTAGATCCATTTTTTTTATAAAAAAATGGTCGAATATATAAATATTACATATAATTTTTATACAAAATTTCCAAAACTATACAACCTTTAAAATTAATTTATATTTATATAAATAAAAAAC
This sequence comes from Sialis lutaria, assembly GCA_949319165.1. Taxonomy (NCBI): domain Eukaryota; kingdom Metazoa; phylum Arthropoda; class Insecta; order Megaloptera; family Sialidae; genus Sialis; species Sialis lutaria. The sequence goes on from OX439236.1 coordinate 4,346,009, forward strand.
AAAAACAGTTAGTGGGCTCTCACACTGGAGCAATATAGCAACATATAACTAGCAATATTATTGCTATCGGTCAATATACATTAAATCGGACATATTGTCTCACCAAAGCAATATGATATCGCTATATTGTTAGTTGCTAATTGATAATTACTTTATTTCTGTGTTGCTATATTGCTATATTGCTCCAGTGTGAGAGCCCACTAATACTCAAGTTATGTGTTCTAAGAAACTTAATTTCAATTTAATTATTATTTAGGGTGAGTCACTATTCCTGTTATTTTCTCTTGATATAAAAATATATAATTATGATTGAAAATATATATTAACTTACAATTTATGAACCCAACTGATTAGGTTATTTAAATTTATTCATAGTAAACAAATAAATTATTATAAATTAAAACCGATTGATTTTTTTAACTGATCTAGTGGTGTCCAAATTTGGATTGACCTTAAACAAAAATTGATCAAGAACAGGTGTGAAAGCTGATACAGGAAATAATGTCATAAACATATTATTAGCGTTAGTGAAGATGGTTTCGTTTTTGAATATTTCTGTCTAGACGGTTTTACCTAATTACAAATATGCGATACATTTTTATACTTTTCTTTTAGATACGTCTGTCTACTGAATGTATTTAGAAATTATATTAGAATTTCAAATTTTCTAAGGGGCTATATTTAATTGCATTATACATAAGATAGTCTTCACTTTGTACATCGAACATAAATTTCAATACTTTGTACTTAAAATTTTATAGTATGCACTTTTATAGACGTGAACATAAATTTTAATACTTTTTTATTTTATTTAATGCATAAGGCGAATATATTTAATCATTTTAAAATATAGAAAATCACAATAAAAACATAAAAAATGTGTTATTTTTAAATCTGAAAGATCCAAATTTAGGTCAAATGCAAAGTATTATTTTTTTAGTGCAATGTAAAATTTATTTTCAGTATATATGGAAACTATTTACTTCAAGTGATATAATTTGTTTTAAGTTCAAAATTTGTTTAATGTTGAATAATTAATTTTTCGTGCAGTATCTCGTATTTGTTATAAGTGAAAACGATTAAATAAAAATAGTTTATTATTCAAAAAGTGCATTTAAACACAAGCTTTTTCAAAGCATAGATACCACTATTTTCTTACAATATCATTATACAGAACCAAGTAATACGCAATGATTTATATAGATTTGGATTAAAATTGTCAAACATTAAAAATATACGACAAATTAAATGGTTAACCAATGGCGGCTAGTTCATCTGAATCAGTGACGCGCCAACGAAATTTGCCGCCCGGGTGCAAGAACTTTATTTGCCGCCCCTATATGTATATGTCGACAATAAAACACAATACAATTTTTAATGTATCTAAATAATCTCATATTTTTAAACCCATTTGAAAATTATTATTTGACTGCAAAAAATAAAAATAAAATAAATGAAAAATAAAATGAAACGACCGAATCGTCGGAAAGATCCAAATTTCATGACATAATCGGGAAAGACCCATGTTTTATACAGTCCATTTGTTTTTAAAATTTACGCGCAAAATTGGAGTTTAGAAATGTTTAATTTACTGTAGATACCTACTCGTTCTAAAATACTACCTGCATTTTCCATAACACAGGCCGAACAAAAAAAACTTTTGTTTGCTGCAGGGCATACAATAACTTTTTAAGGGTAATTTGGACACGCTGAATCCAAAAATGACCATCATTTTGCTCAATCAGCTCTAGTTTTTGAGATATTGCAAAAAAAATGTTTTTTTCGATATGCAAACATTCAAATTTGTATATTTTATGAATCAATGACTTCAAATAATTATCATTCAGAATGAAGCTATGGGTCCTAATTGAACTAAAAAGCCTTAAATTATTCTTTTCGAAAATCATGTTTTAAACGAAAAAAAAACGATTTTTTAGCAAAAATTCAGCAATTTTCAAAATTCAAAGCGCTGTAACACAAACAATTTTTGTCCAATTTTAATGTTATTCACTAAATTTGTAGCTTCGATTACGTTAAAATTTTAACTCAATAAAGAAGATAGATAAAGCTCTATATTTAGTAAACTGCATTAAAATTGGACAAAAATTGTTTGTGTAATAGCGCTTTGAAATTTAAAAATCGCCGAATTTTGGCTAAAAAATCGAATTTTCTTCATTTAAAACATGAATTTCGAAGGGACTAACTTTAAAAATGTGTATAATTTGAGGTTTTATAGTTTAATTAGAACCCATAGTTACATTTCGAATGATCTTTGGTTGAAACATTTAATTTAAAAAATATTTGAACGAACTACTAAATTTTGACTCGCGCAGTTAATTTAGTACCATTTCGCCAATTTTCATTAGATTACGTTGAAATTTTAACACAATAAAGAAGATAGATAAAGCTACAAATTTAATGAATAACATTAAAATTGGACAAAAAATATTGGTGTTACAGCGCTTTAAATTTTAAAAATTGCTGAATTTTTGCTAAAAAATCGATTTTTTTTCGTTTAAAACATGATTTTCGAAAAGAATAACTTTATGAATGTATATAATTTAAGGGTTTTTAGTTCAATTAGGACCCATAGCTTCATTCTGAATGATAATTGTTTGAAGTCATTGATTTATAAAATATATATATAAATTTTAATGTTTTTTTTTTGCAATATCGCAAAAACAAGAGCTGATTGAGCAAAATGGTGGTCATTTTTGGATTCAGCGTGTCCAAATTACCCTTTAAAAAGTTGTTGTATGCCCTGCAGCAAAATGGCTGTCGGCCAGTGTAATTATCTAACATTACCTACATTATTTATTTTCGTCATTTAAACAAAAATATTTTTTTTTACAATCCACAATTATTTAATTAATTAACATGATAAACGTTTTTTATGATTATTATTATTATTAAACGACTGACGAGGCGGTTTTTGCCGCCCCTAAAATTTGCCGCCCGTGTGCGGTGCACTCCCTGCACCCTCGGGTTGGCGCGCCCCTGATCTGAATTTCTTATCGGTTTTTATTAAAATTGTTCAATAATGAACTACCTTTAAAGTAATTTTAAAAATTTCAAAACTGTCATCAATTTTGAATATAAGATCGTTTGCAAAAAATAGAGGTTTTATTTGATCTCTTCTCGTCTTGAGTTACAACGTCGCGCGTCGTCAACACAGAATATAATAAAAATGGATTTATATTTCCATGAAAATTCTGATTTTGATAATATAATTTTCGTGATTACTATACTTTCTTATCTACATAAATGTCATATGGGTAATAATGGGTATATGGGTGTACAAGAAAGTAAAAACACGCTTAGTCATGTTTGTTTATACTAAGACCATTCAAAAACTGGATCCACTACATTTGATTGACTTTCTCTTTTTAAATCGAGAACCAACGATCTAAGACGACTACTGCTGGTCCATGGTAAAAGTTTTTTTCTTTTTGATTTAATTGTTTATAGATTGTAGGTTTATTTAAATGTATTTTTTATTGATAACGATTTCTACGTCTATACCAGTGGTTCTAAAACTTTCGTTTAGTAGGGTCCTCCTTTTGAACAATTATTTTTAAGGGACGTAAAATTTACTTACTTTATACCAAACATGTTTCAGGGACCCCCGGTAAAAACTCAGCGGATCTGCGGACCCTAGTTTAAGAACCACTGCTATAGATAATTGGTATGCAAATTTTACTATACAGTAGAAATATATATTATTCTGGCTGGTTAGTTTTGGTTATCCTTTTATTTTTTCTTGTGTTTGTGTTAAATTTCTATGAAAAGTTAAAAGTAAAAACATGAAATTAGACTGAAAATTCTTGTGTTTTCGAAATATCAACTCAATTACAAAAAAATAAGATTTATAATCATAACTAAATATACAAATAATAATTTTCACTATTTTTCATTTAAATCACATTTATTTAGATAAAATGCAATAACTGATACTGAATTTTCATAGAGAACATATAAATGAAACGAAATAAATAATATATATTTTTAACTTCCACAATACCTATGTAAATAATCCATTTAAGAACATTGGTATTGATGCAAAATTAAAATTATAATACCCTAATTTTATACTATTGCATATCTATTATTCTATGAAGCATTCAAATACCAAAACGTCAATGAAAATAGTAAGAATATGAAGTGATAGATACATATACAATATACATAGATACAATCTGATACAATATTGTTTAATGTATATAGCATTCAATTCATTAACTAAATATTGAGGCTTCTAATTTGATAGTTAATATTTAGAAATATTCAGATATATTTATAAGATATTGATGTTTTCGACTGAAAGCAGGGAAATTATAAAACCTTTGTAGGCTTTAGGCATTTTTATTTCTAAAGATTGGTGACAGAAAACAATACAGTTTTATATGATATAAAGTTTTATATCAAATAAAAGTAAGAGGTTTTTATACCATGAAATTTAATCCAGATTTAGATGTTTTATTTTTACTTTATTTTATGTATGTATGAATAAGTCCTATTGACTTATATATTGTAATGAGTGAGACACAAATATACAAGGGAAACAAAGCATGTAATATCTTCTCAGGTGAGATAGGCAGGTGTAAACTTCGCTGGGACCGTGGGAGACTGGACACAGATGTCTCTAGATTTAAATGACCAATTGTGTTTTATTATACGAACAAACCTGAGTAAAATAAATAAAAAACATGTTGTATAAAGGTGGATGTTAATATGCATACTTAATTCAAATATATAAAAAAATGAAGGAAGGATCTGCGGAAATAACAAAGAAAAAAAATTATAACATATACAATAGTTATTAATATAAAGATAATATATCATAATTAATACATGTAGATTTATCTTAATATACATATATAAATTACGTGTCACATGTTCCTCCGCTATGGACTCCTAAACTACTTAACCGATTTTAATCAAATTTGTACACCGTGTGCAGTTTGATCCAACTTGAAACATAGGAAGCCTCCTATGGGAAATGGGTGGGGCTTTGCCCCCCCCCCCTTTTTAAAGAGAGTTCCCATTTTTTTACGGTGGTGGTGGTGGGGGGCTGTAAAGCTTCCTATGGGAAAAGGGGTATTATTTTGTGGTGTTTAATTTATATTACAAATAATTTCTGTTTTGGTTGTGAGTAAATTTTCTGTCTATTTCCTCTTTGACAGTTTTTGCATTCCGTAATAAAAAAAAGTTTCACTTCTAACGCTTATAGTTTTCGACTGACGCTTTCATTTTTTTGTAGTAAACGAATTCAATATTCATAGTTAAGACAGGACAACGTCTGTCGGGTCAGCTAGTTTCCTATATGATTTAATTAAGTATTATTCAAGAATCATTTGTCATGTAAGATTACTGCAGAAAAAAATTTGGGTAGTAATATTTATTTCGTTCTGTAAAAATGAAATTTATAATTAATTAATTTATGATCTAGATTTACATTTTTTAACACTTAGGGACTCGCTAATGAGTCTAACGGACCCAGTCCTTCGTATTTTGGTTAAAATATTTTAAAGTTTGAAGTGTGCGACATTGCCGCTTTTAGTATCTTTCAACGATAGAATAGCACGGTAGATGACGGTCATAGTCGTCAGTTTGTTCAAATTGTCATAACTAAATTTGATACAGAAAGCGACTGAGATGTGATGAAAGAAGATATTTTAATTTTGTTAATTTACAAAGTTTTTTTTTATAATGATTGATCTCTCATTGTTAATTCATATAAGTACATTATAGTAGTGTAAGAAAATATAGAATATTTTGTTTAAAATAAGTAATTACAGAAATTTCAACAATTACTCTAAATCTTGTCATAAAAGTATGGAAAAATTCCTTTTATTTTTGTATTGACTGTTTGATTAAGTAAAAACAATAAATATTAGTATATGATTGAATATTGTCTTTCTTTATTGAGAAATTATCCTTATAAGAAAGTAAATGTGCACTTCTATTCAGCAGTTTTGGAATAAACATTTGATATTAAACTGGGTCCAGTGCACCCGGTAGTGAGTATTTATGTTACAAATTTAGGCGCGAGTCCCTAAGTGTTAATAAACATCCGTTTTTAATTACATTTCAAATGGTTCATAACAGAGAAGAAATATCTGCCATGAGTGTCATGGGACTTTCTTATACGTATTACAGAGATTGAACAGTGTACGTGTTTGCCATAGGTACCACGGGTCTTTCTTATACGTAATACTGAGAATAAACAGTGTAGATTATTCTAAATAATTATTTCTAAAAATTCTTTCTGTCTTAATCATAAATGTTGGAAACAAATGTATGGGAAATAAATTATAGATAATAACATACTCGACATTTTTGTCTTATTTCAAAAATAAATCGAAAATTAAAAAAAATGACAAGAGTGCACATCCTTTTCTGGTTCAGTAATTTCGTTAATCAAAATTCATTTGATACTTAATGTATAAAATAATATTTCTATAGTTTATGTCCCAATCATTTTATTTGATCTCTTATTAGTTTGTCAGAAATATGGTTCAATAAAATAAGAATCACGTACACTGTTCACTCACAGTATTACGTATAAAGGTAGCTTTTTTAATTAGGTTTTATTTTTATTTTTAATGTTTTTTATCAATAGTAAATACATAATATACAATACACATGTAATACAATCTTAAATAAATTATAATATTTTTACCTCAAACTATCCCTTATATTGATCATAAATATCATATAATCATGTCATTTTAAAACATTTTTTTCTGTTGATTTATCTTAAAATTTAAAAAGTAAAATATCAGGCATCTTCTTGCATTCACATTTTCTATTTTCTGACACAAAGCATCCATATAAATTTAACTGAAATAAATCAAAATGAATAACAAATACCCCCAGCATTTCTTCCATTTCATATACATACACACACACAAGTATAAGTGGATGCTGAAACGTATACAACAACCCCATATCCCACACCCACTCCGCTTACACTCTCGTAATAAACAATCATACAGACAGACATTCCGTCAATGGGAGAGACCGTGATTTAATGCACCATTTATATCAATTTCTGTTATCCCATTAGCCAAGCTTTTCTTTTATGATATTTCATAATGCATATCGTGCTGCCTTGGTTTCTGTCTGTTTTCAATCAATACAAGGGTTGGTCCACACGCGACTCTTGTCTATGTGTGAATATGCAATTACTACATTTAGAAATATGTGGATTTTATAAACTTACATTTATTATGTCTTTATTTAGTTATGATTTGACTTTTTACATTTCCTATATTTGTTTAAACATTAGCGTAAGGAAACGTCCATAAACCACGTAAGGTTTTGAGGGGAGGGGGGTATAGCTATATTGTCTACATGTGTAACGCCATGTAGACAATATATAGTTGTCTACATATAAAAACAAAAATTTGTTGGACGATTAACAGATATTTATTATGTTTACTCCATAAGCTGAGATACTTTTAAAAATGTATTGTTATACATATACGCGATACTGCGTTACGTATCATTGGTTCTGGGGGAGGGAGGGGGTATCAAAGACTATTGTCTATATGGGGGAAGGTTAAAATCAGTATATTTTGAAAACTTTTATCTAATGTTGTTTACACTTTACCCCTATAGAGTAAAAATATAATGTTTATATAAAAGGAATGGCATTAATAATTTTGTTTTTTATTTTTAGTATTCTAAATAAGGTGACGGTTACGTTTTATGTGCTATCAGTTTTTATTTAAATAACCTGGACTAAAATACCCCATTTAATATCCAATTAAAGAAATATCAATTTTCTTACGCAGGCTTTTGTGGCCATTGCCTTAAAGAACTAACTCTTCGGGTTGTTGTCCAAGTTAGCGTCTTCTAAACTGGTGTTTTAGAAACACTTCTGAAGAAGACTCTGACATGAGAGTCGAAACGTCATGTAATAAAATACAACAACGTGGACAACAGCCCGAAAAGTTTATTCTCAATAAAAAATAAATATTACCTAGTTGTCAAATATAAATTTTAACTATTGCTGGTAAAATCAAAAGTCAATTAAAATAACATGTAGCAATTTTAACCGTGTACCAATATAAGAAACAAACGTATACTATCAATATTTTTGTCCACTTTGAGGTCATTCGGTATTTTACTGAAAATATCAATATAATTATTATAATTGGAATTATAAGATAAGGATCTTTAAATATGAAGATTTATGTGAACTGAACAAGGTAATTTTTCGATAAGAACTAATAATTTTAATGTAAAAATGTAAAATGTATATGATGATTTCATATGTATAAAATCCAGATAGATAAGGGATAGATAAAATAGGCCGGTTCTGTAACAATTTCATTGGACGAGTGCGGTGAAGATCAAAGTCTAGCATGGACAACAAGTGGACAACACGCACCGGCCAGTGGAGCAATGACATCTCCCGGCATCTTCACAAACTAACGCCGACAAAGGTGCTATCATAATTTTTATTCCCTCGATTCGTTCACACGATGTATATTAGTATGCAAGTATTGTGCTTGTGTATTTTAACTGTATGTTTAGGGAATTTACTAAATATGTTGATGCGGAGATTTGACAACTACTGACGAAATATCTATTCTAGGAAATCTATAATAATAGATAGGTTTGACTATAAACCATACTCAGTTACAGTGGCGTAACTATAGGGTGGCTGGATGCAAAAATCCAAGGGCAACGGGTTTTAGGGGATTCTACGACAGATACATATTCAATAACTTTTTTTTGTTAATTTTTTTTCCAAATTTGCTATTTTTTGCTCAATAGTATTGATTTTAGCATAAAAATATTTTGATTAAATGTTTTTCTTACTTACTTTCAAAATATAAGCACAAGAAACTATGTATTAAAATATTTTGTCCGCTGAAATCAATAATGAGCAAAAAAAATAGCAAAGTAAAAATATTTAAAAAAATTGTATAAACCAATCGCAAACTACATAAAAAATCTACAATATAAAACAAATTAATGACCCTCTAACATATTTTTCCTACAGATTATCAACGAATTAATTTTGATTTTCAGATGCATTTTTTTAGTCGTTTTTTTACAAAATTTTATTAAATCCATTTACTATTGGTGAAGCTATACAAGAAATATAATAAAATGCTTATTGTTTTAATTTTTAAGGATATGTAATAAATTGATAGAATTTTTTACTATTCATTTTTGCAGAGAAATTCATAACAAAAGCAATACATTTTTTAGTTTTGCAATCCGACCAATAGAATTATAGATATTTTTTAAAATGTACCTACAAGAGAAACCGTAAAAAATACCGTTTTTAAAGGTTCAAAAAATTGCTTTCCAAAGGTCACCCAAAGAAATGATTTCACAAGTTTAAAAAATTCTCCTTTCTTTTGGTTCCTTATTAAAAAAATCGCTAGTACGATTATTCTTTGAATTTTGAGCAGTGAAAGTCACATTAAATTCGGTTCAGTTATTTCTGTCTCACGGTCTAATATTTATATTTAAGAAAATTTAAGTTAATTTATTAAAAAATATTTTTGTATTTATTTCTGTAATGTTCACAATATTAGTTTTGTACAACCCTACTGTAGGAACTATTACGCAAACGCATCTGGCAACTAAAGGGTTAAGTGTGTACATACAGTTAACTAAAACACATTAAAATAACTTACTTACGATTCAGTTATCCATCATAAAAAGTTTTAACACTGCACATGTATCTTTTATTTACATTATAAATTCAAACATGCATGTTCATGTTAATTGTAAATTGTAAATTGTACTGGCTCCTCGTATCATTTTCTAGTACAAGTTTTTGCATGTACGTAAGCAAAGAATATAATTTGTATTTGATATAAAACCACACAGAGCTGTCAAAGCGTAGTTACAGAACTATCAATCATGTGCCCTGTGCGTTGTTTGGTGAAAACGTATTTGTCTTGCTTATACTTCTTGCGTTTAATGTTTTTATTATTAGGGCACGCGTGTAGATTGAGTAAAACAATCTGACTCAGTTGTATTTTTCCTTGAGAAAAAGATATATGATTTTCTTTATTTTTGTTGCTTTTACAAATTGATCTTTCAGTAATATTTATATACTACTAGCTGACCCGGCTACGCGTTGCTGTGGTTAACATATACTTTAATTGTAGGTTATATGAAACGTTTGGAAGTTTGACATAGCGCCATCTATTGAATACTTACTCAATCCAGTCAACAGATGTCACCATCTGTTAGAATCGTTTGGAGCTAAGAGATAAAGACAAATAATTTGCAATAAAATAATATTGCGATCATAAATTGAGATGTAAGCTATCCTATCTTTCAAGTTGGATCAAACTGCACACGGTGTACAAATTTGATTAAAATCGGTTAAGTAGTTTAGGAGTCCATCGCGGAGGAACATGTGACACGTAATTTATATATATTAAGACTAGCGTATTCAACCTGGTTTAAAACCTATTAAGCATTTTTAACTATTTACGCAGCACATGTGAAGAAGATACCTCTCCGAGGACAGTTTTTTTCGATTTCATGAAATTTACACAAAATATCCAGAAATTACACTCACCTCTCGATATACGGGTGGCTGGAGGGGCCCCCACTAACGTTAATTGGTGAATTTTAATTTAGCGCAAATGGAGTAGCCAGAAGCTTAAGGTCTGAAAAGAGGACAGATCTAATAAATAAAAAAAGTGTAGATTTTAGACGTAAAAAACATAGACAGATTTGAAAAATACCACTCTTAAAAAGAGGACAGTGTCCGGAGAAAAGAGGATGGGAATCTTAAGCGTAAATATAGCAGCCACAGTGGTATTATGGTGGGGATGAACGGCGATAGGAGAAGGGTCTTATGTTGAGAGATTGACCCGCTCTTATATCGAGATGACCTAATATCGAATGCTCTCATATCGTATTACTATTCCTCGTAAAATACTCTATTCGTTCGTGAAAACCGAAATAAAATCTGTTCAGTAGTTAATGAGAAAATCATGCACATAAAGAGGGACTTGTCTAGTGTGGAGGCGTACGAAAGTAATTTTTAACTTCCCAATAGGAAGTTATTGTAATTGGTCCGAAAATCGAAATCAAAAATTTTAACATATTTTCATGTTTCAAGGGCATTAGAGTATATTTACACTATTTTCAGAAAAATATCTGTGTGTGTGTGTGTGTGTGTATGTACGTACGTACGTACGTACGTACGTGTCCTTTTTTTCCGGGACGAAATCTCGCGAACAAAAAATGCTATTGACTTCGTTGGGGTGCTAATCGAAGCGTCTTGACGTGAATATGATCTGAAAGAAAGGATTTTTCGAAATTCAACCCCTACGGGGGTAAAAAGGGTGTTTTTTTCATTTTTATTTTTTTTCTTGGTCGAATTTAGTCGGAACTTAGAATAAATACTATACAATACAAATAATGAAACGTGTATTTCAGTATTTATTTTTTATATGGGTCCAAACAGCCATTAAAGGGATGAAAACCACCATCAAAATTTGAATTTCATACTAATAAATACATCTAATAATTCATGTTGCCTTGGAAACAACACAATTCAAAATTCAAACTGTCAGATTAGTTTTTCTAAAAATGTGCATTATATTATTGACATTATTAGGATATTAGAAAACTAATATTCATAATACAAAGGGTGAGTTTTATTTCTGATAAATTCCATTAAAATTTTTCATATACATATTAAAAAAATATATTTACAAACTATAACATAGTAATATTAATTATGGAAACAATAAGTAATCAGTATTCAAGTATTGTAAGTCATACCATGTTGGGAAGTTGATTGTGTGGACCTAAAGGATCGCACCCCACAGCATTATACGTTATATAGTTTAATTTTATATCCCCGGGTAAAATTGGATCCGGCAGCTAGTTGCAATTTTCTAATTGTAGTTTATTTACAACTTGTCTCTGCGGCTATAAAGGATAATTATATTATTTAAAACAAACAGTTCAGATGATATAATATCGTTAAACAAGGGAGAAAGTAAGTCTTCTCACTTCGTCACTTAACCATTCACTTATAACCTTAGATATAAAAAAAACAATGATGTATAGGTTCTGAACAAAAATAAACAAATAAATCTAAAACATAAAATATCAAATCCATAACATTTGTAAAAACGCATACATCTATTTCTATCTCTCTCACTTATATACAGTTTATATATCATAAATATTCACATAACTGCATTTGTATGATTAATCACTTTGCTATTGGCAATTTGTATCTTTCATTTCATTTTGCTTTGTTTGTCCGCTGAAACTTGTTAATATTTTTTATAAAATTGATGAGTACATAATTCATAAATTAATGTGTAATGTGCATTGAGTATTCATGCGAGAAATACTATTTATATTTAATAGATAGGTAATTATAAAATTTTGTTTTTCGTATCTATTTATCATTTTATAATTATTTTTATTATTTGTGAATGGCAAATTTTTGTGCAGATGTGTCGTAAATTTCATTTTATTAAGATTAATCTTTTTTTTAGAAATTGATTTTTTGTTTAAAAATTATAATAAACATATAGGGTATCCCGTAAACATACCGATAAACTTTCAGGAAGTCTTTTACACGTGGTCCTCTCTTTTGATTTACTGCTAAAACGGTTTCTTTGCGGGCATGATTTAATCGACAAAAAGTGATCGTTTTACTATCTTTGACAACTCCTGAAAGTTGGTCAGTGTATTTACGAGACATCCTGTGTATTTGTTATATATCAAAATTAGTATTTTAAATAAAAAATATATAAAAACTAAGTGGTTAAGGTTATCTGAATACTTGATCGGTGTTTATTAAAATTGATCGACAATATAATTAACTATCTTTCGTGAATTTAGCACGATGAAGCATTATGAACTGTGCATTTGCATTTAATTGACAGATGTTTTTCATACGTGGCAATTTTGGATCAAAATAACGTGACTTCCACGCAAAAACCAATCTTTATTTCTAGATTATAAGCCCAAAGATTTAGTAAGCCATGAAAACTAACAAATGCTGTTTTTTGTTCTTCAATATTTTAAATATTTATAATGGATCGAGAATTGGGAGGATTTTATTCTGCGTTATTACATTTAGTAGTTTTTCTTTTTTCTTACTGAATTTTGAAGACTTGAGATAGAATTCTATACTGTAATACATCAAAATTTTATATAGAAAAATACTGTAAAATACATTGAAAATAGATAGGCTGGTCTACATACTGACAATGAGTTTGATCAAGAAAGTGGACAGACATTAATTAAAACAGTGTTAAATATTAAAAACTTTTGGATTGGCTTTAAATCCTTGTAGAATTCTGGAAAACGATTGTAAATATAAAATAAATCAGGACGACCCTTATTTTTTGTTATGTTGAATTTAACTTCTTAAATAATATACCTTAAGATTATTATAACGCACCGTTATTTTTGTTCAAAGAGTAAATTTCGCGAATCTCACTAGAAAAAATGTATATCTTTGTAAGAATAGAAAACGTTCTCTAATACAATATACTGGAGCAAAATGTGTTCATTGTTAGCTATACTTATTTTTCCTTATATCTAAAAATGACAGATACATCAGACAGTCTTAAAATAGACTCTGCTCTTTAGTAATAAAAAGAACCATTCATTACAAAAGATGTCTGAGTTGAGAAAGAACAGTTTTATATCTGAATCTAATGCGGATGTGCATTTATTTTATATTGAACGAGAAGAGAACCATCTCTTGAAATCCATATCGTTGCTGCACTTTGAAGAAAGCAAGCAGCGGCAACACAAACGAACGAATGCAATCTCAAGTTCTTTAGCTTTGTTATTTGTTTGTGAAAGGGGTATTGCATTGTAATGCATTTCATAAGACATACACAATAAGTTGGTGGTGTTTTTCTTACAGTACTTCTTACTTTATATTAAGGACGATGTACTTTTTTATGAATTATTATTGAAAATAGTCAGGCAGATAATATGTTCAAATCAAGCTTGTCCTTTGATCTTGTACTTGCTTTGATTATAATTAAATACCTACTGTAAATTTAATATAGTTAAAAACTTTATACAAAACCTATTTGTTCCTTTAATATTTATGTTAAAATTTATAATAATAATTATAAATTTCACACATCTTAGCCCACGTGTATTTAAAAATTGTTTAATACCTGTGCAAATGCAAAATAATGGGAAAGAAAATTAATTCTTTAAAGTTTTTAGATTTTAAAATTTAACTTATATTTTTGTAAAAAGCAAGGATCTGGTTAAAAACATAGTCGTAAGAATGAAATAGAGTTGGATCTTTAAATATTATAGTAAAAAAATTAGTATAGGTGGGGTTATACCTTTATCTTCAATTATATGTGAACCAAATTTTAAACATTACATTCAAAATTTGAAGTTTATGTCTCTACGTCTATATAATTGTCTAGTATATATCTTGGCTTCTGGGTGTAAATCGCATCGATTTGGTCAACGTTTCATCATACATTGCACAGCAACGTGTGACAAAATGTTGATCGATCTCAAGACGCGGTTTATACCCAGAAACCAAGATACATATCAAGATCACCGATGTAAATATTTAATATTTTGTTATAACATAAATACGTATGATTAAATACAAGAATATAAATTTTCTTTGAAGTTTGTTCCACTACAATATTAGAGGTCGTTTAATAACAATGCTATTACTAATTACAAATTAATGCCTTGTTATTTATGTTACGTATTATAGTCCTGTTATCTAATCTAAAAGTTAAACATTGCTAGATACTTAACACTAAAAATGTTGATGCATATAAATATAAATTCGAGGTCTTTTCGTTGATTTTCTGATTTGGACACTGTGTAGAATACAAAAGGTGCATATTTAGAGAAAATAAAGTTTTGCATTATCCAAGTATTATTAGTTATTAGATATTATAAATTTTATTAAGGCTGGTTGGCATTAAAATAGTTAATTACTGAGATACTTTTCGAAAACTATAAGATGTGAATTTGCATTTTGGCATCTGAATGATTCCAAATAATAAACACCTGTTTTTATATTGTTTATTTAATAAAATTTGGTAAATAATAAAAAAAAATATAAAATATAAAACAAAAAAATATAAATATAAAACAAAATTATATATCTGCATAAAATTAAATATATTTACATCAATATACATTAATAACAAATAATCCATAAAAAGTTACAATGATATTTTTAAATTACAATATTATTCTAAATCATCATCAGCGAATAGATTTTTACACCTGACATTTCTGGGTAGATCACAATCTTGCAACTTCTCGTTGAAATACAGATTAGATGGACAACGACGTTCCTTGTTACAGCAAGTTAAGTACTTTCTGCAATCGCGACGATGAGCGCGTCTCTTGCACCCACAATCCCTTTCATTACAGGCACCAATGTTGTCGCATTTCCTTTTGGATTCCCATGGCCAGACGCACATTCCTTTCTTACCGTCGAAGACTAGAGGAGGATCACTGCGAGCACAGCTCTTCAATTGTGGTTTGGCGAAACTCTCACAATGGATAAACTGGTTGCAGTTGTCTCTTACTTCAAGTTTAACGTCGTCTTTGGGTCCTTGGGGTTCGTTAGGACATCCTGGCCATGGTGTGTACAGATCTTTATTAGTCAGTGCTGTGGCACTGCTTATGGCGATGGCAGCCAATACAATGAGTACTGAAAATGAGTTATTCTATTGTTATAAGATATAATTTGTAATTTCTTTAGAAAACTAAATTATTTATGCTAAAATTGAAATCCACTTATTTTTATTACGAAAATATACATAAATTTGTATGAGTATCATAACTACCACCAATTTTTATCTTGATACATTTTCATTTTTTTAATTGAAAAAAGCCTAAACTAATTCTAGGGTTTGAAAGTCCTATTAATATTGATTCAAGCAGACAGAAAATTTTATACTGCATATCATACTATTAATTTTTTTTTTTTAATTCAGTATATTTTTGAACCTAACTCATATTTATTATAATAAAGAAGAAATACATGTAAATAATATTTATTTATTTGTTTAAGTTTAAAATTGTTTTATAATCAAACAATATTTTACCAATTTTAACAAAAATGATAATTTTCAATTCATACAAAAATAATTGTAATAAATTTTACCTTTCATTTTATTAGTTTTCTGCTAATCCAATATTATCACGAACTGTATGATTACTAAACTAATTTCACTCCTTTTTATATATCCATTATATACTTATTTGCGAAGGATTAGTTTTAACTATACAATATTATCTACATACTCGATAGTGTCAAATATCATTGAATGTTTGATAACATCAGATTTATCTCTGGAAGAATTAGCATTTACGCGATTTTTTATGTCATTATCATTGAACAAAATTATGTTATCTTATATATCACAAAACAAATATTTGGAGCAAAGCAACTTTTAAGACTTTAAGACCATCTCTTATTGATTTTCAAATTAATGTATACATGATGTTTTGTTTTTAAAAATATTGATTTTAGTTTTTAGTTCAATATTTTTTATAACTAATTAAAGTACTTGTAAAATATTTTTGACAGTGGTGTAGTAAAATTCCAAATATAATAAAAAGTTTTAAATAACTAATTTTAATTTAATTTATATAAAAAAATGTATGGGCACTGACGCAATATCTTGTTTCAATATTCAGAATCCTATCCGGGTCGAAGGACCAGATGCTTACGCATGTACCTGGTTATGGTGAACTGTATCTATTTGTCTCTTTATAATTATGAACATTATTGACCTGTTTACTCTGGTGTCGCTAATGTTTTCTTCCTTCTGGAATATGGTACGACTTTTGGGAAAAAATAAATAAAAAAGAATATAATAATATTTGCACGCACTGGCCAAGGCAGTATCACCTAGTATCATAACCTTTAACATAAAAATAACAAAATAAAATGACGGTAGCAAATAAAATTAATTTTATACTAAATTCTATCCTAAGCAAACAATTTTAATTGAATAATCAAATATAAGATGAATTCGGCACCTATTCCAATCACTAACATTAATTATAAATTATAATAAACCAAGAAATAGACATGAATATTAAACAATTATTTCGTGAAATATGTGAATAGTTCGGAGGAAAAATATATTTTTAGTTTAGGCTATACAGATTATTCCTTCTTAGGACGGATTTAACTCATTTAAGACTACTAATGACCATTGAAGTGGGGGTATATTATTCTGAATAATAATAACTATGATACCTATTTTAGGGGTCTTACTATTAGAATTCCTTATCTGACGTACTTTTAATGAGTAAATATACTCTAGTGCCATTGTTTCCAATAATGCTGTAATATCGTATTTAATATATGTACATCTACTTAAACGATTAATTGGTTCTTGCTCAAAATTTCTGCAAGAAGTTAATTTAACCCTTCTGTCAACCATTAGGTCTGGCCAGACCTTTTTGATCTTTCCATAAGTTTTTTTGATAGAAATATTTTATGTATCTTTATCAAATTCCTTGAATTCCTTAAACTACCTCTTTTCTATGATTCAGTGCAAAAAAATAATAATAGGGTGTGTGGGAGTGCGAAAAAAAATGATATTTCTATTTGTATACCTCTTGTCTACCTTATAGGTCTGGCCAGACCTTCACACCTTTAATTACCTTTAAAATGGAGCACCGTTACAACTTAAAATTCCACAACCGACCACTAGCCAAACAGCAGCAAAACAGAAGAAATCATGCAAGATTTGCCGAATAAATGATAAATTTCAAAGAAAAACAAGATTCACGTGCAATGCTTGCGCAGACCCGGTATGTTTGCAACATAGCCGGCAATATTTATAGTAAAATGTCACGAATGAGTAAATCTAGAAGATAAATAAAAATACAAAAAAAAATTTTAATAAAATCCAAAATGTATTAAATTAAGAGAAAATATATATTTCATATTCAAATTAATCTATAAAAAAGTTTTATTAATTTTTCCCATTTATTTTATTTCATTCTCATACAAAATATATGAAGGTCCAGCCAGACCTATATGGTAGACGGAAAGGTTTTAGAACTGTGGTTGACAGAAGGGTTAAAGAGGAATTTTATGGAAAATGCGACAGGATCATATGGGTTGTTAATTAGCCTACAAAGGAGCATTCATTTAAGAAGAAATTTTATTTTGATTAAAACTGTATATAAGTAGGAATTTGAGTATCGATTACTTTAGATAGTTGTGCTTTCACACTTTTTATTCTAGCGTCCCAGATAACACTAAAATGGGAACCATTAAGTACAGTACATTTCCAATTAATGTTTAGAATATTTAATTCTTTTATATCTACGCTAAGTTATGAATGTACATATTTCATTTAACATTTAGCGCCTAAAAAATTGGTAGGTACTGTAATAAAAAAAAATAAGGTACTACAGTTACCAGGACAAAATGGAAAATGTTTCAGTACTGCCAAAAAAGGATTTAGTTAATAAATCTGCAGTAAATTCTATGTGTTATTTTAGTTCCTCGTTGGCAACCTAGGGGCTCCAAAAAAATCAACACTCTTATGTTCAACGAAATGTAATCATTGATCCTGAAAAAACGTAAATATTGTCAATATTCTTTCTTGGCGTGTGAGTATAATAAAATTTAAACAAAAGTTTATAACTGCATAAAATTAAATATATTTACATATCAACATACATTAATTACAATATAATACACAAAAAGATACAATAACATTTATGAATATATTTTTAAATTACAACTAAACTAAATCATCATCAGCGAATAAATTTTTACACCTGACATTTCTGGGTAGATCACAATCCTGCAACTTCTCGTTGAAATACAGATTAGCTGGACAACGACGTTCCTTGTTACAGCAAGTCAAGTACTTTCTGCAGTCACGACAATGAGCGCGTCTTTTGCATCCACAATCCCTTTCGTTACAGACACTAATGTTGTCGCATTTCCTTTTGGATTCCCATGGCCAGACGCACATTCCTTTCTTACCGTCGAAGACTAGAGGAGGATCACTGCGAGCACAGCTCTTCAATTGTGGTTTGGCGAAACTCTCACAATGGATAAACTGGTTGCAGTTGTCTCTTACTTCAAGTTTGACGTCGTCTTTGGGTCCTTGGGGTTCGTTAGGACATCCTGGCCATGGTGTGTACAGGTCTTTGTTAGTCAGTGCTGTGGCACTGCCTATGGTGATGGCAGCCAATACAATGAGTACTGGAAATATATTGTATTCTTAGTTCAAAATATTTACTCTATTATTCAAATCCAATAATTTTTTTTAATAAAAAAAGCATTTGTACTTTTATTAGTCAATATAAATTGTGTATTTAATTATATTAGTTAATGTTTAAATTGTTTTACAATCACACAATATTTGACTTATTTTTAACAAAATTGAGAACTCTTATTGCATAAAAATTAATAATAATAAATTTTACCTTTCATTTTCATTGAGTTTCTGCTAGTCCAATATTATCACCAACTGTATAATAACTAAATTAAATTTTCTCCGTCTTATATATACTTATTTGTCAATGATTAGTTTTAAATGTACAATAATACGAGTATTATCTACATACTCGATAATGCCAAATATATTTGATTGGTTGATAACATCAGATTTATCTCTGGAAGAATTAAAATTTTTGCTTTTTTTAGGTCATTATCATTAAACAAAATTATGTTATCTAAATATCACAAGTTCACAAGACAAAATGTGGACTAATGCGATTTTTAAGACTTTAAGACCTGTTATTGATTTTTGAATTAATGTAAACAAATTTTTAAATAGTCCTTGATTTTAGAATTTAGTTCATGGCCTGGCATATTTTTTTAAACTTATTGTACTTGTACAATATTTTTATCATTGGCGTAGTAAAATTCCAAATATAATAAAAAGTTTTAAAATAACTGAAAATGCATTAAATTAAGACTTTTATATAACTTATAATTAGAAAAATATTTTGGGCATTAAAATATGCCCAAATCAAGAATTCGGAATTTAAAATCCTATCCGGTTTGATGGACCGATGCAAAGTCCTTCGTCTGATTATATCTAACTGTAACTTTGGTTACACAGTTTACTCTGTCATAACCGGGATTTAACCATTATGTGTATTAACGGGCATTGAAATGGGGTTTTATTCTCCTGAAATATAATAAGTATGGTAATTATTTTCGGGGAATTACTGTCAGAATACCATTTTTGACGTACTTGCAATGTGAAAAATTACTCTAAGCGCCATTGTTTCTTATGGTGCTCTAATATCGCATCTAATAATTTATATCACCTGAAACGATTAATTGAAACCTGTTTAATTTTTTTTACGAGAAGATAATTTAAAGGGGAACTTTATGTGAGGGGGTGAGTGCGACAGGATCATTTGTGTCATTAATTAGGCTGCATAGAAGCCTTAATTTAAAAAAAAATTGAATTTGATTAAAACTGTATACAATTTATCATAAGTAGGAATTTGTGTTTCAATTACTTTAAATAGATGTGCTTTCACACTTTTTATTCTAGCGTACCAGATTACACTAAAATGGGAACTATTAGGTACATTACATTTGCAATAGATATATTTAGAATATTTAATTATTTTATATTTACGCTAAGTTATGAATGTACATATTTCTTTTAACTTATAGAGCCTATAAAATTGGTACATAAAAAATTAATGTACTACAGTTACCAGGATGAAATGGAAAACATTTTAGTGCTTCCAAAAAGGATTTGGTTAATAAATCTGCAACGAAATGTATGTGATATTTTGATTCCTCGTTGGCAACCTAAGGACTCCAAAAAAATCAACTCCCGTAGATTAAAAGGCTTTCCATTGATGGGCACATTCTAAAGGTAGATCGAACCTATAATTGGGTTTTGGATGTAATTTAAATGAATGGTTGCATTTTCTTATTTGTTTATTAATAACGTCACGGGAATTTATTAGCCAATATATTTGTTGTTAAAGTGCTACGTGATAGTATATGGTGAGTCTTTCTTTCGAAAGGTTGGATGAATAAATAATCTAGAGTGGAAAAATCTATTGATACATTATCAGCTACATTTTGTTTGCCGGTTACAAAATACCAATGGGATTATTGTAAACAGTTTAAAAATTTCATTACTCTCTTAGAAATAAAAATTTTCCATTAATGTTGGAATTAATGGATTCAAACGAATGTAATCATTGAACCTGAAAAGACGTAAATATTACCAATATTCTTTCTTGGCGTGTGAATATAATAAAATATAAACAAAACTATATATCTGCATAAAATTAAATATATTTACATATCAATATACATTAATTACAATATAATACACAAAAAGATATAATGACATTTATAATTATATTTTTAAATTACAACTAAGCTAAATCATCATCAGCGAATAGATTTTTACACCTGACATTTCTGGGTAGATCACAATCCTGCAACTTCTCGTTAAAGTACAGATTAGCTGGACAACGACGTTCCTTGTTACAGCAAGTCAAGTACTTTCTGCAGTCCCGACGATGAGCGCGTCTCTTGCATCCACAATCCCTTTCGTTACAGACACTAATGTTGTCGCATTTCCTTTTGGATTCCCATGGCCAGACGCACATTCCTTTCTTACCGTCGAATACCAAAGGAGGGTCACTGCGAGCACAGCTTTTCAGTTGTGGTTTGGCGAAACTCTCGCAGTGAATGAACTGGTTGCAGTTGTCTCTTACTTCAAGTTTGACGTCGTCTTTGGGTCCTTGGGGTTCGTTAGGACATCCTGGCCATGGTGTATACAGATCTTTGTTAGTCAGTGCTGTGGCACTGCCTATGGCGATGGCAGCCAATACAATGAGTACTGGAAATATATTATATTTTTAGTTAAAATTATTTACTCTATAATTCAAATCCAATAATTTTTTTAATAAAAAAAGCCTTTGTACTTTTATTAGTTAATATAAATTGTGTATTGAATTACATTGGTTAATGTGTTTCAAAATCAAACAATATTTGACTTATTTTTAACGAAAATGAGAACTCTTATTACATAAAAAATTAGTTATAATAAATTTTACCTTTCATTTTCATTAAGTTTCTGCTAGTCCAATATTATCACCAACTGTATAATAACTTAATTAAATTTCCTCCGTCTTATATATACTTATTTGTCAATGATTAGTCTTAACAGTACAATAATATTATCTACATACTCGTATATTTGATGGGTTGATAACATCAGTTTTATCTCTGGAAGAATTAAAATTTTTGTGTTTTTAGGTCATTATCATTAAACAAAATTATGTTATCTAAATATCACAAGACAAAATGTAGACTAATGCGATTTTTAAGACTTTAAGACCATTTATTGATTTTCGAATTAATGTAAACATATTTTTAAATAGTCCTTGATTTTAGAATGTAGTTCATGGCCTGGCATATTTTTTTAAACTTATTGAAGTACTTGTATAATATTTTTATCATTAGCGTAGCAAATTCCAAATAAAATAAAAAGTTTAAAAATAACTGAAAATGCATTAAGACTTTTATATAACTTATAATAAAAAAAAATATTTTGGGCACTAAAGCAATATCTTGATTCAGAATTTAAAATCCTATCCGGTTTGATGGACCGATGCGTAGTCCTTCATCTGATTATACCTAATTGTAACTTTGGTTACACGGATTACTCCGTCATAACCGGGATTTAACCATTATGTGTATTAACGGCTATTGAAATGGGTTTTTATTATCCTGAAAAATAATAAGTATGGTAATTATTTTCGGGGAGTTACTGTCAGAATACAATTTTTGACATACTTGCAATGTGTAAAATTACTCTAAGCGCCATTGTTTCTTATGGTGCTCAAACATCGCATTTAATAATTTATATCACCTTAAACGATTAATTGAAACCTGTTAAAATATTTTACGAGAAGTGAATTTAAAGGGGAACTTTATGTGAGGGGGTGAGTGCGACAGGATCATTTGGGTCATTAATTAGCCTGCAAAGAAGCATTAAGAAAAAAATTGATTTTGATTAAAACTGTATACAATTTATCATAAGTAGGAATTTGTGTTTCAATTACTTTAAATAGATGTGCTTTAACACTTTTTTTTCTAGCGTCCCAGATTACACTAAAATAGGAACCACTAGGTAAATTTTATTTCTAATCAATATTTAGAATTTTTAATTAATTTATATTCACGCTTGAATGTACATATTTCTTTTAATATTTAGCGCCTAAAAAATTGGTACCGTAATAAAAAAATAAGGTACTACAGTTACCAGGATGAAATGGAAAACGTTTTAGTGCTTCCTAAAAGGATTGGGTAATAGATCTGCAACTTATTGTATGTGATATTTTGATTCCTCGTTGGCAACCTAAGGACTCCAAAAAATCAACTCCCGTAGATAAAAAGGCTTTCCATTGATGTATACATTCTAAAGGTAGATCGAACCTATAATTGGGTTTTGGATGTAATTTAAAACAATGGTTGCATTTTCTTATTTGTTTATGAATAACGTCACGGGAATTCAGTAGCCAATATATTTGTTGTTATATTGCCTACTACGTGATAGTATATGGTGAGACTATTTCTTTCGAAAGGTTGGATGAATAAATAATCTAGAGTGGAAAAATCTATTGATACATTATCAGCTACATTTTATTTGCCGGTTACAAAATACCAATGAGATTATTGTAAACAGTTTAATAATTTTATTACTCTATTAGAAATAAAAATCTTCCATTTATGGAGGAATTGATGGATTCAACTGAATGTAATCATTGAATTTGAAAAAACGTAAATATTGCCAATATTTTTTCTTGGCATGTGAGTATAATAAAATTTAAAGAAAACTATATAACTGCATAAAATTAAATATATTTACATATCAATATACATTAATTACAATATAATACACAAAAAGATACAATAACATTAATGAATATATTTTTAAATTACAACTAAACTAAATCGTCATCAGCGAATAGATTTTTACACCTGACATTTCTGGGTAGATCACAATCCTGCAACTTCTCGTTAAAGTACAGATTAGCTGGACAACGACGTTCCTTGTTACAGCAAGTCAAGTACTTTCTGCAATCGCGACGATGAGCGCGTCTCTTGCACCCACAATCTCTTTCGTTACAGACACTAATGTTGTCGCATTTCCTTTTGGATTCCCATGGCCAGACGCACATTCCTTTCTTACCGTCGAAGACTAGAGGAGGATCACTGCGAGCACAGTTCTTCAATTGTGGTTTGGCGAAACTCTCACAATGGATAAACTGGTTGCAGTTGTCTCTTACTTCTAGTTTGACGTCGTCTTTGGGTCCTTGGGGTTCGTTAGGACATCCGGGCCATGGTGTATACAGGTCTTTGTTAGTCAGTGCTGTGGCACTGCCTATGGCGATGGCAGCCAATACAATGAGTACTGGAAATATATTATATTTATAGTTAAAATTATTTACTCTATAATTCAAATCCAATAATTTTTTTAATAAAAAAAGCCTTTGTACTTTTATTAGTCAATATAAATTGTGTATTTAATTACATTAGTTAATGTGTTTTAAAATCAAACAATATTTGACTTATTTTTAACGAAAATGAGAACTCTTATTGCATAAAAAATTAATTATAATAAATTTTACCTTTCATTTTCATTAAGTTTCTGCTTGTCCAATATTATCACCAACTGTGTAATAACTTAATTAAATTTTCTCCGTCTTATATATACTTATTTGTCAATGATTAGTTTTAATTGTACAATAATATTATCTACATACTCGATAGTGCCAAATATATTTGATTGGTTGATAACATCAGATTTATCTCTGGAAGAATTAACATTTTTGTGTTTTTTTGGTCATTATTATTAAACAAAATTATGTTATCTAAATATCATAAGACGAAATATAGATTAATGCGATTTTTAAGACTTTAAGACCTGTTATTGATTTCCGAATTAATGTAAACATTTTTTTAAATACACCTTGATTTTAGAATTTAGTTCAAGGCCTGGCATATTTTTTATAAAACTTATTAAAGTACTTGTAAAATAATTTTATCATTGGCGTAGTAAAATTCCAAATATAATTAAAAGTTTTAAAATAACTGACAATTAATGTATTACATTAAGATTTATAATAAAAAAATATTTTGGACACAATGAAAACAATATCATGATTCGGTATTTAAAAATTTTGACCATGACGAAAATTATTCTAACAAACTATGAGTATATAATGCAATGGTGAGATTATTTCTTTTCAAATCAAATACCTATTCCTCATTTCTATCTTCAACAAATGGTTTAATTAGCTATTGCTAAGCGGTTAATAACAACCAAGAAAGACCAGATATCCAGGTTGGATGATTGATTAATCCAGACAGTGTAAGATCCCTTGAAGCACAATCAGTTACATTTTGCTTACCGGATACAAAATACTAATGGGATGATGGCAAACAGTTTTATAATTTGGTTATTCTGTAATAGTACAATAAAATTTTAAGAAAATTATATTACAGCGTAAAATTAAATATATTTCCATATCGATATACATAAATTACAAATAACCAACAAAAAGTACAATAATATTAATGAATATATTTTTAAATTACAACTAAACTAAATCTTCAAAATATAATTTTACACTTGACATGTTTGGGCCGATCACACTTCTGCAACTCCTCGTTGAAGAACAAATTATTTGGACAACTGAGTTCTTTGTTACAGCAAGTCAAGTACTTTCTGCAATTGCGACGATGGGCGCGTTTCTTGTTCCCACATTTATTTTCGTTACAGACACTATTGTCGTCGCATTTCCTTTTAGATTCATGTGGCCAGACGCATACTCCTTTGTTACCATCGAAGACTAGAGGAGGATTGCTGGGAGCACAGACCTTCAGATGTGGTTTCCCGAAATGATCGCAATGAATGAACTGATTGCAATTATCTTTTACTTCTAGTAAGACGTTATCGTTGGGTCCTAGGGGTTTGTTAGGACATCCTGGCCATGGTGTATACATGTCTTTTTTAGTCAGTGCTGTGACACTGCTTATGGCGATAGCAACCATTACAATGATTACTGTAAATTAATTAATATGTTATTAGAAATACTATATGTTGTAATTTTAATATACATATTTATTTAAACTAAATGATTTGTACTAGAAATGAAATGTGTTTATTTTAAATTAAAAAAGATAACGTAATTGTTACTTTAATATTTATTATTAGTATCATAACTACCACTGATAACCTTTTTTATCTTTCATTTCAATTTTTCAATTTTTATTTTAAAGAACGATTTGTAAAAATTTCTCATTATGGGTTCGCCCGAATATTTAGCCTTGACTAATACTGGGGTCTTAAGTTTTCGAACAATGTAAGTCCTATCAAATTCAGTTCAAGCATTCACACACTTTTTTTAACTATCAAAATGAATTGCATTGCTTATAAAACACTGTAGGTACAGACTTAAAAAAAAAACTTTAAATTTTCGTTATTCAGAAAACCTTCATGTTAGTATTAATTATAGTTTCCACGTATATAAGTAGATTATTCAAACTAATATGTAACAATCAACTCATTTAATTTTTTTTCTATCCTGTCAACTTTATTTTCTGATATAAACACATACTGTGCCTTCAAAAAGTTCGGGGCCACCTAAATAACTTTTCAATGGTTTGAAATATAAGATTGAAAATAGAGATAAATGGGATCACCAAATCTTTATGAGGCAGAAGGAGATAACACATGGGGTTGAGTGAGGGTTCGTTCGAAAGGGCTTACTCATTTTTGAAAAAAAAAAACAAAACAGAAGAATTAAATTTCTTGACTCAATGATGACATAACTTGTTGAAAAACACCAGTTTTTTTAACTGAATTTGTTTTTTTTTCAGCTTATAAAATTTTTGAAAATGCATCTAAAATCTAACCTAGTCTCAATAGAAATGTTCAAATGATCATAACTCTTCGAAAAAAATTTAAAATTTCTTTGCTCCCCCCTTCATCCGCCTCCTGGGGATATGCAGGTGGATGTTTTTGTGGTTACATAAAAGATTTGGTGATCCCATTGTATCTCTATATATTTTAATCTTATATTTCAAACCATACAAAAGTTATTTAGGTGGTCCCGAACTTTTTGAAGGCATTGTATAATAAATCTAGGAAAAATACTTGTAATATTTATATGTATATTTAATAATGTTAAAATTGTTTTATTATTATTGTAATCAAACAATATTTTACAAATTTTATGCAATTGTTTATTTACTCGTGTCTATATTTGTATAGAGACAAAAAATAAAAGGTCCAAATTTTTAACAAAAATGATAATTTTTAATACAAAAAAAATTTATTATGATAAATTTTACCTTTCATTTTTATAAAATTTCTGCTAGTTCAATATAATCACCAACCGTATAATGACTTGATTGATGATTTAAATTCAGTCCGTGTTATAAATACTTTTTTGTAATGCATTAACTTTAATGGTAAAAATATTATCTATATACTCGATAGTTTAAAATATTGAACGATTTTTTTAATTATCGTTGATTTCAGATTTTAGTTTAAGGTTTGGTATATATTTTTATAAAAATTATTAAAGTGCTTTTAAATTATTTTTACTAGGGTGTAGTCAAATTCGTAATGCAATAAAATGTTTTAAAATAACTGACAGTTAATGCATTGAATCAAAATTTTAATCAAAGCTATAAAAAAAAATATATTGGGCATTGATCTTATCCGGTTCAAAGGACCAGATACTTAGGCCTTTGCCTAGTTATAGTGAACGGTATCTATTTATCTGTATAGTTATGAATATTATTGACTGAGATGTTATTCTGATATTCTCTGATATTATTACGAATATTTCAAATTGTCGAGTCCGTCCGTTGACACACGTGGTCTTAGGTGTTTGATCTCGGTTATATAAGTACTATACTATGATATATTTTATGCACTTACGTAGGGAGTGACACCTAGTATCACGACCATTAAAATTTAAGGGCATACAAAGGAAGCGTGAACATCCTGCCCTCTCCCATCCTCCCGAAAATTATTGTTAATTCAACGAAATGAAAAAATAATAAAATAAAATGGTGGTAGTAAAAAAAACATTAAAAAAATTGAGATGCTAAGTTCACATGCATTTGGAATGAGTATGGATTAGTCCATTGACTAACTGATCTGATTTTGGTAATAAAATCGGTTGCTTATGGTAAAAATGTACATTCGCATTGGATAATCGACCACCAACATGAACATGAACAATTACATTTACCAATAAGCGGAATCAGGTGACGTACGTTTACTTGAAGTCATTTATTTTCCGATAAGATTTGTTGGATGGCTCTGATAAATATGATTTCAGCTTTGTCCAATCCGGTTTCAACAATTCAGTCGTTTTGAGATACTATTTTGTCAAATTTCAAAAATTAACGAGGTAATATTTTGTAAATTTTACCAAAATATACAATCATGAGATTATTTTTTTCGAAATTATCAATACCTACTTATTCTTCATTAACATATATCTATTATAACGGTATCTACACAAAATGATTTAATTTACCATTGTGGAGGAGTTAATAACAACCAAAAAGAACCAAGTTAGATGGTTGATAATTCCAGACAGAGTATAAGACCTCTTGAAGTATAATCAGTTACATTTTGTTTGCTTGTTACAATAAATACTAGTGGCATGATGGCAAACAGTTTTAAATTTTGATTATTCTATTAGAAATAAAAGTTTTCTATCTATGAATTGATTTATATAATATTGCTAATATTCTGTGGCCTGAAAGTATAATTAAGTTTAAAGGAAACTATATAACTGCATACAATTAAATATATTTACATACATTAATTACAAAATAACTCACAAAAAGGTACAATAATATGTATGAATATATTTTTAAACTACAACATAACTAAATCATCATTAGCGAATAGATTTTTACACCTGACATTTCTGGGTAGATCACAATCCTGCAACTTCTCGTTAAAGTACAGATTTGCTGGACAACGACGTTCCTTGTTACAGCAAGTCAGGTACTTTCTGCAGTCCCGACGATGAGCGCGTCTCTTGCACCCACAATCTCTTTCGTTACAGACACTAATGTTGTCGCATTTCCTTTTGGATTCCCATGGCCAGACGCACATTCCTTTCTTACCGTCGAAGACTAGAGGAGGGTCACTGGGAGCACAGCTCTTCAGTTGTGGTTTGGCGAAACTCTCGCAGTGAATGAACTGGTTGCAGTTGTCTCTTACTTCAAGTTTAACGTCGTCTTTGGGTCCTTGGGGTTTGTTGGGACATCCTGGCCATGGTACATACAGATCTTTGTTGGTCAGTGCTGTGGCACTGCTTATGACGATGGCAGCCAATACAATGAGAACTGAAAATTAATTATTATATTGTTATATGTTTTTTTTTTGTTTCAAAAAACTAAATTATTATTTATTCTAGAAATCAAATCCATTTTTTAATAAAAAAAAATGACTGTACTTTCTTACTCAATATTATTTAATTATTTCAGTTAATGTTAAAAAATCAATATTTTACCAATTTTTAACAAAAATGATAACTTTTAATGCATAAAAAATGATGTTTAATAAATGTTACCTTTCATTTTTATTAGGTATCTTTCTGCTAGTCCAATATTATCACCAACTGTATAATAACTAAATTAAATTTTTTCTGTCTTATTTATACTTATTTGTAAAGGATTAGTTTTAACTGTACAATATTATCTACATACTCAATAATATCTCTGGAAGAATTAACATTTTATATGTCATTATCATTAAACAAAATATGTTATCTTATATATCACAAAACAAATACGTAGACTAATGCAATTTTTAAGACTTTAAGACCATGTTTTATTGATTTTCAAATTTATATAAACATGACGTTTTTTTTTTTTTTTTTAAAGATATTGATTTCGTTTTAGTTCAAGGCTTGGCATATTTTTTTATAAAACTTATTAAAGTACTTATAAATTATTTTTACTAGTAGTGTATTAAAAAGTTTTAAAATAAATTATTATTTCAATTTATTTTATACATTTTTCTTTAATTGGGCGCTGATGTAATATCTTGTTAAATAGCATATATGTCAACCTCTTTAAGGGATAGAAAAATAATAGAAATTTCGATGAACTTTGAAAATAACAAGATTATTATTTTTAATGAATCCTTGCAAAATTTCAAAATCATTAGGAGAATAGCTTAAAAAATATTAAATAAACAAATGAATATGCATTCTTATAAGAACTGCATAATTTCAAGACATTACAGGACTTTTCAAAAAAATATTCTTTATTCATTTACAAATATATCTGTAAATTTTCAGAATGATTAGGAACCGCGTTTTTTTAATTGATAAGTGTGTGAAGAAAGAGAAAGACATACACCTTGCATTCACTCTATTCTTATCCACAGGCGCTTTTCTCGCGTACCGTGCCCCGCATCGCCAACCCTGCACCCTACAGTGTCACTCTTCTTAATAGCAATTATAACATGCTATCTTTAAATTTGATTTATGGATCATAGTTTGTTTACGAAGAAAATTCATAATTTTCAGTTTTATGTATTCTGATTCAATTTTCTGCATAAAAATAGGTACCGTACTCAATTAGGTTCACAGTATAGAACGTCTACTGTAGTAAACTGTAATAAGTATTTTTTAAATCTTTTATAACTTATTTAATGTCAGTCGAGAGGTGAGAAAAACTAATAAGTTCAAACTAACTCAATTAATACACGTTTAATGTAGATAACTTTAAAGCATGCAAACATTTTAAACATTAACATTTGACGTATCTACTTAATAATATAATAAAAACATTATTACCTCATATATCCTTTTTCATTACATTACATACAATGATAATTATTTTATATTACAGTTGATACATACACAAGGTTAAATGAGTAATTGTTGTTCTTTAAAGCAATAAAAAGTATTGATTTATTAACTTATTCGATGATTATAATAAGAGATATTCATTAGTTTGGAATTTGCTTATATGTTCGTGTTTATAAATGCAATTAATTACAACGTCATTTTCTTACTTATTGTGAATAATATTATATGTATCAGATCTATACATATGTATGTAAACACATATATTTGTAGATGATTTAACAGTGAATCAAAAACTATGTTATTTAAAAAATATAATAAATTGTTTCTTATTGTTAGTCATTAAACTAATAGTACGTCTGATACGTGGCAAATAAAGCCAAAACGCTGCACTTTTTGATTGGGGTATGCCACTTTCTGTGGACACACACAAGATCAGAAAGAAGATTTTCAGATAGGGAGCCACTTTAATATCCGTGTAGAACACTGTTATATCGGCTATCAAAGATAGCCCCCGTCGGTGTTATAAAATTAGCTTTATCTCAGCTCCTAGTCACCCGATTTCAATTTTCTTTTGTTTAATTTATAGTTCTTATTGAGAAGATTATTTTTGTCATTATTCATTTTTCTCTAAATCTCAAAGGTTCTCCACTTTTTTTGAAAATCTGAAAATTTAACTTTTCTTACGAAATTAATTGTTATATAACTTTTTTGTCGTGCCCAGTATCATTTTTTTACTTCATATAAAAAAGAAAGAAATTTTTTTCAGCATTTCAATAATATCAAGATAATACTATATTAATAAATAACTTATTTGGAAATCGTGAGTTAAACTCAGAAAAATGGACTAATTTTGGATTATTCTATGTTAGTATACCTTTTATTATATGAAATTTTTTGTTGGTATCAAATTTTTCATATGGGACAGTTAAAAAATTGTAAAATCTGTCATGAATGTCACTGAACTTTCTTATACAATAAAATTTTTTACGTATATCTCCTTATATAAAACATATTATTCTGGCTTATTGATGAAAAATAAAAAAAAATTATAGAACATAAACTATAGATAATAACGATATCTACAACTTTTGTTATAAAAACATTCTATTATGAACTTTAAAAAAAAATTTTACTTAAATTTAAAAATATATATTTTTTATTTGGTAAGAGATACAAAAAAATGAATGGAGCATAAACTGTAGATAATAACGTACTCTACAATTTTTGTTATAAACATTTTATTCTATTATGAACTTTTTCAAATAAAATTGAATATAATGATCCAAAATTAGTCTATTTTTTGGTTTAATTGGCGATTTCCAAAGAATTTGTTCATTTAAACAGTATTATCATGATATTAATGAAATGCTGAAAAAAATATCTTTCTGTTCTATATTTAGTAAAAAAATGATATTGGGCACGACAAAAAAGATATATAACAATTAAGTTCGTAAGAAAAGTGAAATTTTCAGATTTTCGAAAATTGTGGAGAACCCTTAAGATTTAAAGAAAAACGAATAATGACAAAAAATAATCTTCGCAATAAGAACTTTAAAATAAACTAAAGAAAATTGAAATCGGATGACAAGGAGCTGAGATAAAGCTAATTTTAAAACACCGTGTGGGGCCATCTTTGATAGCCGATATAACAGTGTTCTACATGGATTTTAAAGTAGCTCCCTATCTCAAAATCTTTCTTTTGACCATATGTATGACCAAAGAAAGTGACATACCCCAATCAAAAAGTGCAGCGTTTTTTCATGTACCAGACGTACTATAAATATATAAATCCTTAACTACAAGAAAACAATATCACTCGACATGTGTTTCGAATTCACAAGAAGTCCTCAACAGGTTCTAGACAGTCTGAAATTATAATAAGGCTACTGATAAAGAGGGATAAAAAATATTGTAAAAAATTAATTTTATGTACTATGCTTGGTTCTGTAAATAATACGATACAATATTTTTTTGTAGATTTAAGCTAATAACGGTTAATTAAATAGCATTTAGTTAAACATGGTAGATAATGCATATTTTTTTAAAGACTAGTGTTATTTTTGTTGTTAATATTTATTCGTAGTTTTCATTAAAATATATACTGCCGTGCAAAAGTCTTTGTACACTCATTTTTTGCGTATTGTAAATATAAAACTGCAAAAAATGGGTGATAAGAAATCTTAAATGTTAATAAGAGTACTTAATTATAATATATATAATATATACATAATAATTATAATATAATATAATATAACTTTTGTAATAATCCTAGCATATCCAAAATGCAGCATTTACAATTTACCGTCTTTAAGAAAATGTTTGAATTATATGCCTGAAAGGTCAGGTTTACTCAAGTTGAAAGTATGGACACACAGTGTCTTTCAAGCTAACGAGAAATTGTTTTTTTTTACTATTTTGACTGTGAGTAAACATATTCTTTTCGCTATTTTGGGGATTTTTATTGACTGAAATCTGTATATTTACATTCAAAACCACATATGTCCAAACACTTTTGCACGGCAGTGTAAGTATTTTGTTTATTCAGTGTCAAATCTAACAAAAAGTGTTATTTTTTAATGCATTGAAAGTCCCTATTTATAAACATGTATTTTATAAAAAAAAAAAACTATTTTATACCTCCGAACTATATATACTATATACTAGAATGCTTTTTATTAAATCCTTTTGCGACCGTCGAAAATTTGTAACAATGGCAATTGAAGTAATATTCAAGCCTTTTTAAAATCATGAATCGCGTACCTACATAATAATATATTTATACGTCATCAACAAATAATTACGCATAGAAAATAATTACAAAATTTATAACAATGCGATCCCTTCAACAATACCGTCTAAATTGAGTAAGTACTCGAGAGAACGCTCTAAATACTCTCTTCACCACGCAGAGGTCTCTTCAGACGGAATTAAAAATAAGCACTTAAAAAACTATTTTTAATTATAGTATCAAAGTGGGCTGGGTATATACAAACACAACAGTACTTGTTTCGAATCACAGATGCCGCACTTGGCGTTCTCCTTGTTACATTGCTGCAGCAGCTCATTGTTTTTGTCGTCAAAGACATACGGGAGCGCTTGAAAAAGTGTTGTGCTTCAGACTTCAAAGGTATCCAGGTGAATATTCTGTACATTGTTTTTCAAAAATGCTACAGAATGTACAAGTTTGTATGTTGTATTTTATTATATGTATGTTTGCTGGTTGCAGTGCCGTACCTAAGTACAATAGAAATAAATACTCGAATCGTATAATACAATAGTGATATCTCAATATGTACATATGTGCAAATACGTTATGTATTTACTAGCGGAATCCCGCGGCTTCGCTCGCGTAAACTTCGAAACTGATGACACATTACATTTTTTTATATTGATTTTTATTCATCACCTATAAAAAACGTAAATATCTCGGATCTTAGTTAAAAATTGTAAAAACTAAAAACCTGTCTACTCTCGCCATTAGGGGTTCAATATCGAATTTTTTTATTGCAGATTATTTTGCCCGACTCCACCATTATAACGAAGCAGCTATGCAGATAAACATATCAAAAACACATTTTTAATTGAATATTAATTTGTCCGAACTTACTTTAATATCATGAACAATTATGAAGATAAATATATCAAAATTTACCCCCCGCCCCATTCCCATAGGGGTTGCATTTTCGTAACTGATATTTGTCTTGTAGAGTACCTACATGTGCCATGTTTCATTCGATGAATACAAAAAAAAATATTTAACAAATTTTTCCACCTCCCTAACACCTTAGGGGTTAAATTTTGGGAAATGCTGAAATAATTGTTTCATTATTTATATTGTAGAATATATATATTCTATAAGTTTCAATTAAATGCGAACAAAAAAATATTTTTTATATAAACTTTGACACCCTGTTTTAACCCCGTAGGGGTTGAATTTCGAAAAATCCCTTCTTATTGGGTGCTTACATCATAAAAGGAAGGCACCTACGAAATTTCACGTTTCTAGGTCCAGGAGTTTGGGCTGTACGTTGATATATGAGTGAGTGAGTGAGTGGTTAAGGACAAACTCTTTTATAGATATAGATTTTATAATAATATTAACTTCCCAACAGGAAGTTATTGTTATTGTAAATTTTTGTTTCAAAAAATAGACTTCAGAATTTCTTGAAAAATATTTATTAGATCTCATTTATTTTGGTAGCAATCGATACTGTTAAATATCATATATAGATACAATAAATAATTAGTATTCAAATATTGATAGCCATACCATGTTGGGAAGTTGGTTGTGTGGACCGCAATTGTCGCATCTTACGGCTCGTTTTATAGTGTTTTAAATACGTTAGTTAACATATAGTATTCTCAGTTAAAGTTGTAAAAAAATTAACCTCTTAAAACGATTTGCAATTTTAGTACCTACTAGCTGTTTCCCACGACTTCATCGAATGAAATTTTTTAATTTTTTACCATCAATTTTTCGGGGTATAAATTAACCTGTGTCAGGATGCAAACCATCTCCCAGTTCATGCGGTTTAGCCGTGAAAAGGTAACGAACAGACAGACAGACAGAGTTACTTTCGCACTTATATTAGTATGGATGTGCACTGTACACTTTTGAATACATGTAGAGAAATAAAAATTTCAGGGAAATTTTTAATCTTTGGGAATAAATTTCGCTATTCAAGAGATGATATTATTAAATTTAAAATTCTTATTTACGTAGAAACAAAATTTGCTATCTGAAAACAAAATATTTATCCATTGTTTTACAAGAATTATTTCCAGTTTTATCAAATTCTGATATTGGTATCATTTACCATGTAAATTTCCAAATAGACAAACCAAAACCTAATATTAGCTATTTAACAGATGTGTACCTACCTAGCTGTCAAAAAAATCAGGTATTAGTGAGTTTGTAAAATAATAATTTTCAAAAATGTAAATATAAAACAATTGTTTGAAACGATCCTCATTTGTTGACTTTATCAATTAGTTTTATTTTTTTATTTAAATAAAATTAAATTTAGTTTTGTACTACTCCTTTCTGAGATTACATAGATAAGGTAATTTGTCACATTAGCTTCAAAATATTTCATTAATTTGTAATAAAAAACAGATGCTTTGATCATACGATGCATGTTTAAGAAATATTTAATAAAATTTTATAACGAATTTAATTTATCTTTATTATAAAGTAACTATACACAGTGGATAATTTATATGTAATAATATTCAACCTGTACACATTCAATATTCATTAATGGTTATTAAACCCACATTGGTTAAACTAAAGCTGACCATACACGTATCAGTTAAAAATTTCAGCAAGAATATCTATACCAAAACTTTACTATTTTACTCACTCTTATTGGATTTTGTGGGTAAAAAAAAAAAAAACATATTCAGTTAGAATTTAGAATTAATTAAAAAAATATATATTCAGTATAATATGTTTGTAAATTAAAAGAATATAATATTATATTTGTAAAAAAAATTTGTGAAAAATAAATGTTAAGTTTTGAAAGAAATTTTTTCAAATATAGGAATCCATGCGTTGTATTCAGAATAATGTATTATTAAATAAATTAGTTGTGATATTGTGGTCATCTATATATTTATATATTTTTCTTTAACAATTTACTGGAATTTGTGGCGAAATGTAACCAGAAAAAGCCCAACAATACATAACATCTTAAATCCAGAAATCTCGAGTAACTTCATGATAACGGAAAGTTTCTACTAATGTAAGATAAAATGGCAAAATTTGTATTTTTTTATTTTTTAAGTAATGCAAAAAACTGGTTCTGAGATGTATTTTAGAACATTGTGAAAAAAAAAAAAATTAAAATTGCATTTGGTCAATGTCGGGTAAAATCAACATTCAAAATTTTCTAAAAAAAAATTTTCTACACACAAAAAAAATGTATTGGCGCAAGAAAATTTTGTTTTATATATAACGAAAACAATATTTTCTTAATATAAGAAACGTACTCTTAATCCATCTACATTATTTCTTCGTCCAAGAATACTATAGTTCGTTTAAGAATATATTTCTTATCTTAAGAAAATATTGTTTTCGTAATATATAAAACAAAGTTTACTTGGCTCAAGTATGGATGTTAACAAGATTGCTCAAGCAACTTGGTTAGAAATGTAAAATGTTATAAATTTATTATTCTTAAACGAATTAGTCGCTTTGGTTTCTAAACAACCGATATTTCTTATACTGTTAATACGTGTATATGTTACTGTAAAAGTCCGAACTGAGGTAAATCCTAGAATTTACCGGTAAAACCTAGGTTTTACCAACTGTTAATGGTAAAAGTCCGAATTTCGAACTTTTACCATCATACACTCGGTAAAACCTAGGTTATACCAAGAGACACGGTAAATGTTGAAAAATAGAGTACCTAGGTATCAAAAATATGTTTAAAAAATATATAGAAAATCACAAATATTAAATATTGCTAACAAAATATTGGAGCGAATGGGGATTAATCTAGTATAAAATACGAAAATTCAATCTCCGCCTTTGTTAGGTTATAACCAAACCAGAGATTGAATCCCCGTTTTATACTAGATTAATCTCCTTTCGCCCCAATAGATTGCCCTAACCAAGGCGGAGATTGAATCCCCGTTTCTTATACTAAATTAATCCCCATTCGCCCCAATATTTTGTTAGCAAAATTTAATATTTGTGATTTTCTATATATTTTTTAAACATATTTTTGATACCTAGGTACTCTATTTTTCAACATTTACCGTGTCTCTTGGTAAAACCTAGGTTTTACCGAGTGTATGATGGTAAAAGTTCAGAATTCGGACTTTTACCATTAACAGTTGGTAAAACCTAGGTTTTACCTCAGTTCGGGCTTTTACAGTAACATATACATATACAAATGATAACCAGTTTTCATAAAATCTATACTTAAAAATTATTAAATTAATATTAAATACTGACACACATCTCGTGAGTTAAATTAACTGATAAATATCTTCTACTATTTACTTTATACCTATATACAAAGAATGTGTGTATGTTCTTCTTATAGGAAGCGTTTGCTGAGTATCTTCAGCAATTCTTCTAACGCCCTCCCATTAAAACGGCTATAAAAATCAATTTCCGATACCCGAACTATTAGCTTTTTTATAAAATTATAAAACTCACTCATAGAGAATAACCGTTATCCGAAACTGATCTACCATTTTATTTATTATAGTAATTAGGTAATCTCTTATCCATATCCCACTGTTTCTTATGCATAAAAATGTAATTTCAGTAATGGTATATACGTTTTGTTAATGTAGATGCATATTTTTTATAAATGGTTTAATAAATTGTGTAATTTTTGATTTGAAATGGTTTATCTAATAGTTTCTAATTGAATATACAAATAGTATAATTAGAGAAAAAACTAATCAATACGTTTAAATTATTAAAGTAAGAAATTATATAGGTTTGTTTATTATGTTAATAATTAACCATTTAATTAATTTTTAGAAACTACACTCAGCACTCTACAATACGACGGCATCGGTAATTCAATCGTTCTAAAGATCGACGGCTAGAAGGGCACCCACCACCGTGCCGACTTTAACGTTAATTGGTGAATTTAAATTTCACGCAGAAATATAACAGTCACGGTGATATTATGGTGGGGATGGGGGAAGGTCGATGGATAGAACTATCGGTAGTCATCGGATGGAGCGGTCGTTCGTATGAGCATACATAATTCAATCTATTTAACTTTTAAAGCGTTTGTATAATATAAAGTACTTAAATTAAATATATGGGTCAGTCCGCGGTGACGGTCGTGACATTTCAACTCGGATTGGAGTTCATAATTTCTAAACAATACTAGTAAATAACATGGTTTTACCTTTTTTCTGTAGATCTTAATGCAATACATGCACATTGAAAGAATAAAAGGTCTACGGTTATTTTACAAAAAAATGTCAGCGTTTAAAGCCCTGTGACGGTCGTGACCCCAACTATTGCAAGTCTTGCATCCTCTATTCAAAATCTCAAAACGAGCATCAGGTAAATACGTAATGTATTTAACTGGTTATTTCTCAACAAACATTGTGACGGTCGTGACAGAAAATTGTGACGGTCGTGACACGTTGAATAAAAGAATACAATAAGAGTACTTTTTGTGTGTTTATTTGCTTTTTGATATTATTAACTAATACTTATAACAATTATTTATCAAATACATCAATAAACTCATTAAATTTATAATAAATGCGGTCACCTTTAGTCATTATTGTTGGTGAAGGTAATTTTTTGTTAATTTGGACAAACGTCACGTTTGATATGTAATTGTCAAAGACTTTTAATAGTTTGCCACGATCATCACTTATTCTTAAGTAAGTTATTGTGATTTCACTTTATTTGTTGTCTTTTTGGAAATTTTTTGTAAATTTTTGGAAATATTTTGAAAATTAACCAAATTTTTTCTAATTTTCTTTTGGTTTATGAAAATTGATGTTAAATAGCTTGTTAATTTTATATTTTAGTATTCATTTTCGTAAAATATTTTTTTGACTATCTGGTATCGATTACCGCGGACTGACTCATATGTATTTAGTTAAACCCCTTTTAATACTTACATACTCTTTGACTTGTGGCTGAAAAGATTTAAGTTGTTGTATTCTTTATTAAACATTATTTTGTGACATGTCATTTAAAAGGTACCAACTAAATACACCCATTTTTTGACATACAGCATTCTAGTTACGGGTATGCGAAATATCAAATACAAACAAGTATATATTTATGTAAAAAATTCTGCTGCACCCCAACCATAAATCTCTGACTGAACGCCACTGAACGTAATTACCTACAAAGGACAAACAACATTTATATGAAAAATACAAAATTATTACAAGACCATTCACCCCGTGTACGCCCATGTAATAACTTAATTCAGACAACGTTTAAAGTAAAAACAACAGAAATATAATCATGGCGACGTCAAATATTACAATTAACATATTTGTACAACCAACGCAAGACCGAGCTAAACTGCATGTGCTGTCAAACAGTACACACGTATCAACAGTACCGTGCAAATATGGTTACTGATGTTGCATCTTAACATGCAATTGACGAAAAAAATAAAACGCTGTGTAATAATGTCCAGTGTCATGTTTGTGATTACGTATGGGATAAAAATATCATGATATGAGTTCGTTACCCCAAAAAATACGTACAAGTGCGAGGAGAACAACTCGCGCCCTGAGAGTTCCGTACCGATAAATAAAAATTAATTATTTACAATAATTAGTTACGTAGGCAATGAACCATATTCCCAAGGTGTCTATGTGTGTAGATGTCTTTATGTATGAAAGAAACCGCAAAATTAAGTTTGACACGTAATAATAGGCATGATGATTTTAAAAAACTTTTCTATGATTATCTTACGTGTCTCCTATTTCCAAAAAAATACTTATTTCTGCAGAAAATAAAGGTTTTAATCGCAAAAATTGACTCTTTAAAAACTAATTTTGAATTTGACGTCAAAACGCTCGCAGGTTACATTTCAGAGTCATTGTCAACAATAATCAAACATTCAGAGTTAGACGATAATTTAATTGTTTTGTGTGTTAAAAATGAATTCATAAAATATAAGTTTTTAAATGAGGTATGTACCTAATAATCTTGTAAGGGGAATTGATATTTGTCTAAAATAAAAGTCAATCATTGGTGTTTCATTTAACATGGTGGATTGCTGTATTTTGCATTTTTATTTTAGCATAAATTATATTAATCTCGCTTTTAATATAAAAATAAATACATTTTTTAGAATCTTTTTAACCTATTTTATTATTTAAAATCATAATTTCAACGATACTTTGTTACTAGCATCATTCCTATTCCACGTAAAAATATAAATTAATGTTTTTCAATTTTTGTTCTTTTACTTGTGCTATGAGACCTTCCTTCGTGTCAAATTTCAAGATTTTAGGTTAACGGAAAGTATCCTATAGTCAGTGAGTCAGCTTTGCAGGGCCATATCTTTTTATTGCATTGAGTTATGTAGAAACTTTAGTTTTCTGATAGGACTATGAAATGAGACTATAGACTTTAGTAATTGGAATTAATTTCAACTTGATACTGAAAAAATGGTTTTGACGGACAATGAAGTGATATCTAATAATACATATAATTTTTAATCAATACGTTTCATATTTTATAATTTATATTAACTACTAAAATTTAAATAATTGGAAATTCTGTTGGTTATTTTTCTAAAATATTAAATTTTATTGACCACCAAAATGACGAATAACTCTTCTATTTATTAACAAGAAAGATTTTCAAAGCTACTCTAATTAACAGCTCATTGTCTACAACTAATGTTGAGAATAGCAATAAATCATCTCCTTCATTTCTTCTCAAACTTCCAGCGCCAACTACATGAAACTACTGTAAAAATGATGGAAATAATGGAAAAAAATAATAATCGTGCTCGTATCGCTCTGTTAACGAAACACCGACTCCATTAAGTGTGTGTGTGTGTGTGTGTGTGTGTGTGTGTGTGTATGTGTGTGAGTGTGTGTGTGTATCTTTATTACATCTCACTCTGGTCGCCCGTTGCTAATATTTCACATGTGACTGATTTTTCTCAGTACGAGCCGCATATATCAATTACAATAGCCATATTTAGAGTTTGCAAATGTCGGTGGTTCTTAATTAGGAGATCTAGCTGGTATGATAACGTTGCACACACATGCTCACTAACACAATCTCGAAAAAATACACACATTCGTATTTATACATGTAGAAGTTGCAAAAATATTTTATTTTTTCGGGTACCTATTCATTCTATTCTATATTTAATACAAAATTATCAGAACTAATAAATAATAGGTCGCTCTTTGGAAGTTAAACGCATCGGAAGTGCATATAGATTTCTAAAGGTCATTTCGTTAAATAAAGTAAATTATAATAAATTTAAATACAAAAACTATATAAATATATTATTAATAGTCCAAATAAACTCCTTCGGTTAATTATAAGTGCTAATATCATTATAGTGTAGTTAAAAAACCAGTTAAAAGGTTTAAATAGTGATGTGATGAGTGGAACAAGTGACGGCGATATTGCCGACTCACTCCAGCACGTGGCATCTATAATAGCGTCAAGCACGGACCGAACGCAACGACTTCAACATGATCCAGCCGGCCACGACGATGTGATCTGTGCGGGTTTCTACAACTCTGATTATACAGATCATAATTCACAAGTAACACAAATCACACAAAATAATGCAAACACATCCATACACCAAAACTTAAATACAACATCACCGAAAACAATAATTAACCTTGACACAGGTAATATTAGCGTAAACTCATCACCAATTTCTAATATCACAAACATGAACAGTAAAAACATTAACAATAAAAACACAACAAATATAAACAATATGAAAGCAACCAACAATACACACTCACAACAATCCTCAGAAAGTACTAATGTAAGTAATAATCATGTTAAAAATTCACTTAACA
The DNA here is from genome assembly GCA_949319165.1 of Sialis lutaria. Taxonomy (NCBI): domain Eukaryota; kingdom Metazoa; phylum Arthropoda; class Insecta; order Megaloptera; family Sialidae; genus Sialis; species Sialis lutaria. Next base: position 4,388,399 of record OX439236.1, read on the forward strand.
ATAGATTTAAATTAACTCACGAAAAACCATATTATTTGTTTGTGGAACCTACTAATATCACTAACTCAATCCGTACCCACCCTATGAAAATAGGAAGAATATTATTCAAAGAATTTAATGAAAGTCGGGCACTAATAAAAGAAATTACCTCAACGGGAAAAAACCGGGTAAAGATTGAAACTGTTACCTCTGACTTTGCAAATAAGCTACTAGATTCGAACATTTTCACGAAAAATAATCTGCAAGCCTACATACCCAATACTCTCTTGTACCAACAAGGCGTAGTAAAAAACGTAGACACTGAACTATCGGAAGAACAACTAATGGAAGAAATTGAAACTCCATTGAAAATCAAAAGCATTCGCAGAATGACAAAAAAAGTCGAAAGAGACGGAAAAACATATATAATAAACACACCAGTAATTGTAATAACTTTCGACTCACAGTATCTCCCAACGGACATCAGAATCTACGGAAATAGATGTCAAGTATACACCTATTACCAACGTGTAGTACAATGTTTCAATTGCCAACGATTTGGGCATACGAGGGCCCAATGCAGAGGAAAGGTACGATGTGGCAAATGCTCTGGAGACCACACAACTGACGACTGCAAGGAGGAAATCCCTTCGTGCTCCCACTGTTCAGGGGAACATTTGGCCTCAGACAAAAATTGCCCTGAATATAGCAAACAAGTCAAAATTAAAAGGATAATGGCAGACAACAAAATTTCCTACAAAGAAGCTAAAGAAGTTGCCGAAAAGAAAAATTTCAACGAGTTATTCAACCAAGACCTCACAAATTCAAAAAGCTTTCCAAACTTACCTACCACGAATAGATTTGAGCCATTGAGAAACGCCGAAATTACCAACCAAAAACCACAGAAGACTAAAGCGACTAATAACCCAGATACAAACCAAAGACCCAAAAGATCTAGACAAGAAATAACACCTCCACAAAAAGCAAAGAATACAGAAAATAAAATATCACACAGAACATCGTTTCCCATCGTCAATAATAGGACCAAAATGCCTACAACATCTATAGGCCGCAATCCATATTCTCCAACATACCATAATTTAAATTCGGAGAAAATCACAACAGCATTCATCAATACGTTCGAAGTCTTATTAAAACAATCAATAGAGAACCAGGGTATAATTAGTCAAGAACAAATCAAAAGTGCACTTAACAATTTATTACAAACAATCAATTCGTCAAACGATTACCAAAATGAAGACTCTGCAGATAGTTCAATGGAATGCTAGATCGCTTCAGAAAAATAAAGCAAACCTGGAAGACTTCATATCAAAACACTCACATGATATACTAACCATATCAGAAACATGGCTAAATCCAAATATACGAATAAACTTTAAAAATTTCAATATCATACGAGCAGATCGCGCAGATGGTAAAGGAGGGGTGGCAATCCTCGTAAATAAACAGCTCCATTACAAACTAACGAACATAAAAGATACAAAGATTGCACATATCGAATATGTGGGAATAGAACTCAACTTAAACCACAAAAAAATTACAATTTTGAGCATCTACTGCCCTCCCCCCCACCAAGCAAAACTAGAAGACTGGAAAGAATTAGTTAAGCAAATTCAATCGCCAGCAGTAATCTGTGGAGACTTCAATGCACACAGCACAGTCTGGGGAAGTCATTATACTAATAATCCGGGGCGCATCATCATGAAACTAATGGATGAACAGAATCTAGTAGTACTGAACAATGGTTGTCCCACCAGAATTACCCCACCACAACAACCCATATCTGCAATAGACCTCACATTAAGCACGGCCGATATAGCAGGGAAAATTAACTGGGAAGTCCAACAAACACCTTTAGGTTCTGACCATCTTCCAATCATAGCACAAATAACTTTGGATATGGCCAAGGCAGAAACAAATCTCCCGACAACACCAAAACTGAATTATAAAAAAGCAGATTGGAAACTATTCCATGAAACTCTACAGAGCACCTCCATAGAAATAATAAGCCAGACCGATCCAACTCGAGAATCCCAACTCCTAATTGAAGAAATTAAACAAGCAGCAAGAATCAGCATTCCAATAACAAGGACCTACAAAAAATACCCACCAAACCCATGGTGGAATGAAAACTGTACAAAAGCCATCGAGAAAAGAAAAGAAGAATACAGAAAAATGATGAAAAAGTTTGACATAGAAAGCTATATCGCGTACAAACACGTTGAAGCTAAAACCAAGAAAACCCTTAAAGAAAATAAGAGACGAGGCTGGCAAAATTACTGTAACAAGTTAAACAAGGACACCCCTTTAACGGATGTTTGGAGGATGATCCGAAGAATAAATAACTCAATAGTTGAAAAAAACTACATAAAAACAAACGACCCGGAATTACAAGAAAAATTGTTATCACATCTTTGTCCTCCCACCGCACCCGTAGAAACAATTGTACCTGACGATAATCCCGAAGAATCACATTTTTTGACAAATCCCTATACGATGCAAGAATTTGAGACTACCATAAAAACGAGGGACTCAGCTCCTGGGGAGGATGGTATTATTTACAAAATGATAGCACATTTACCAGCAAAAATCAAAGAAAAATTAGTCGAAATATATAATAAAATCTGGATGAAGACAGAATTACCAGAAGAATGGACCACACAAATAATCATCCCAATCCTAAAACCCAATAAAAATCCAGAGATGATTGAGTCCTATAGACCTATAGCACTTTCATCAAGCATAGTAAAAACACTCGAACGAATGATCAAAAGAAGACTGGAATGGTGGCTGGAGCACCACGATGCCCTTCCATCTACTCAATTTGGATTCAGAAAAGGGAGAGGGACCATAGATTGTCTAGTACTACTGGCAACAGAAATCCAAATAGCCTTATCGAATAACGTCTATTTCACAGCATGTTTTGCCGACATTAACAAAGCATATGATAATGTCGATATAGCAATTCTGATAAAAAAGATGTTGAATATGGGGATCCCAGCACAGTTTATCAATGGAATCAAAACACTAATATCCTCAAGAAAACTCTATTTAAGATGTGGAAACAACACTATAGGGCCGAGAAGAGCAACAAGAGGGCTCCCCCAGGGATCAATACTAAGCCCCATCCTATTTAATATATACACGGCCGACATTAACCTCCCTAATACTCAAGCGAAAATCATTCAATATGCAGATGACATTTGTATGTACAATACCAGTAAATCCTTAAACGATGGGAAAAATGCAATAGAAAGGTCCATAGTAAAATTAATTAATTGGACGGAAAAAAACTGTCTGGAAATTTCCTGCAAAAAATCCAACATCATGGTTTTCACAAGACATAAAGTACCCAGAGAAACATCCTATAAAATGGGGGACCAACACATACCCATAAGTTTTAAAACTAAATTTTTAGGAATTTGGCTCGATCCGAAACTCACATGGAAACCACATATCGAGTATCTAATATCCTCCTGTGAAAAAACATTAAATGTGTTACGGGCAGTGGTGAGTAAATGGTGGGGAGCAGACCCAGCAACAGCCTTACTAATTTACAAGGCTCTCATCCGCTCAAAACTCGACTACGGCTGCATATTATATGCAAACGCCGTCACCTCTCATACAAACAAATTAGAAATCATACAAAATAATTGCCTCAGACTAGCATTAGGAGCTCTAAGAAACACTCCCACGAACACATTACTAGTCGAGGCAGGAGAAATGCCCTTGAAAATTAGAAGGAAAAAACTAAGCGACAGATTCCTGATCAGCAAAGTAGCACACAGATTCAACATCTTACAAGAGCCAATTAAAAAACTTTCAATCGCTATAGACACCAAAAAATATTGGAACTGTAGCGACATTCGCGACGTCTCACACGTTCAAATTTCTTAAATTTTATTTTAATATTTCGTACTATTTTTATTCCTTTATTTAAGTTTGCCGACAACTTATTTACTTTTACAACGTGTCTAGACTTTTACATTTTTCAGCGAATTCTTTAATCTTTCTTAATCCTCTGTAGTTTATTAGTAACACGTACGCTTGGGTATTTCCGGTCGGCTAACGTCTAATTTATCCTAAGCTCAGTAGTGCTAGGGTCAAAGTAGATGCCGCCTTTTGGATTTCCCCAAGCAAACCACTTTCTATTTTTCCCCTTCTCTAAATATCTCTCGCTATCCTTGTCTAACGATCCTAAGACAGGATATTTCATTTTGCAAAACATATACTTGGTCTTCGCTCTTAAGACAGTAAACATCTCGCTGCAGTACTCGCGCGCTCGCTACATTACAATACATTACATCAACTTACAACAATCATCATTGTACTTTCAACAATAAATAAATATACATACAAAACTACTAAAGTGTTATAATTTTATAAATATCGTTTGTCCCGTACACCAGTCACTAAAGTGGTGACCCCGACGTGATTTGATCGCAACCGACGTGATTTGATCGCAACCGACGTGATTTGTCCGCGCCCTATGTAATTTTTTCGCGACCGAAGTGATACCTACATAGTGACAGTGACAATAAAAAAAGTGACTTGTGCATTCAACAAACTCAAACTATAGTGCAACTGACAATTTTTTTTGACATGTTTCGTGCCATCGACCAAGTGACAAGCGAGATGAACAAAGATATGGCATCAGAAACAACAGTGAGTGCTCTCGCGGAAACTGCAACAAAGTGCTTAACAAGTTCGATACAACAATTTTACGGCCATGACTCATAAGTGGCACTACAACGGGCAGTCGTTAATGGCGACAAACGACACCTACCCTTCGACATCGCGCCACACCATAATCACGAACACGACTACCAAGACGCAATTCCAGTGAACACGCGAAAACAACGACTCACGGACTTACCAACCCATATCACCGCGCAAGGACAGGTGACTGAGTTTCGAGTCCCAAGAGTTCAAAAACATCTCTGGTTATCACAATTGGACAAGCGGAATCAACGACTTCTGGACCTACTCACCCATATCACCTCTCAATTGGAGATGACTGAGTCTCAAGTCCTAACAGTCACGATCGCCTCTGGTTCATCGCCACATATCGAGGTACTTCCCAAGCTTCCAAGCAACACGACCAGACGATACACCAAACGCAGTTCACCAAACAACCAGGTACACCATTCTCTGATTACCCACGACTACGATGCATCCATCGCTGCACGCGCCGCCGAGGTTGTTGCAGTCACCCGATTCGTGACCCACGACTACGTTGCATCCGTCGCCGCACACGCCGCCGAGGTTGTTGCAGTCACCCGATTCGTGACCCACGACTACGATGCATCCGTCGCCGCACACGCCGCCGAGGTTGTTGCAGTCACCCGAATCGTGACCCACGACTACGATGCATCCGTCGCCGCACACGCCGCCGAGGTTGTTGCAGTCACCCGAATCGTGACCCACGACTACGATGCAACCACCGTCGTACACGCAACCCAGGCTTTTGCGAACAAGCTCATCGTGACTCAATTCATAACGCATACGCCGTACTATCTCGCTTTGGCTCCATCAGTCATCATCACTACACCTGGACAATCGACCAACAAACAAACCAACAAGCACTCAAATGATCGAACGAACAAATACGCAAACAACGACGAAGAACGCAATAAAGACAATACACGCAATAAACAGACGACGCATCAAGAGCTTCAGTCTTTCCCGCCCACCGGCCCGAAATTCAGCCAGACGGAGGACGACGAACACGGTCAAGTAGGCGCGCCCGCTTCACGGACCGTCTATAGATAGGTTTTTCGTGATTTAAATCACTGGCAGGGGGGTACTGTAGCGACATTCGCGACGTCTCACACGTTCAAATTTCTTAAATTTTATTTTAATATTTCGTACTATTTTTATTCCTTTATTTAAGTTTGCCGACAACTTATTTACTTTTACAACGTGTCTAGACTTTTACATTTTTCAGCGAATTCTTTAATCTTTCTTAATCCTCTGTAGTTTATTAGTAACACGTACGCTTGGGTATTTCCGGTCGGCTAACGTCTAATTTATCCTAAGCTCAGTAGTGCTAGGGTCAAAGTAGATGCCGCCTTTTGGATTTCCCCAAGCAAACCACTTTCTATTTTTCCCCTTCTCTAAATATCTCTCGCTATCCTTGTCTAACGATCCTAAGACAGGATATTTCATTTTCAAAAACATATACTTGGTCTTCGCTCTTAAGACAGTAAACATCTCGCTGCAGTACTCGCGCGCTCGCTACATTACAATACATTACATCAACTTACAACAATCATCATTGTACTTTCAACAATAAATAAATATACATACAAAACTACTAAAGTGTTATAATTTTATAAATATCGTTTGTCCCGTACACCAGTCACTAAAGAACAATAAACAGCCCCCAATTATAACCACAAGTTTGTCAACAATCAGAGATCTCAAAGTAAACATATATAAATTTTCTTTCGGAATTACGTATGACTACGACCCCAATATCTTACACACAAAAACAGATGTGTTACTAGACATTTTTAAAGAGGCGGAAGAAAATCCTTTACTATTTATGCATATTATCCTAGAAAAGTGGCCTCATGCTGTCAAAATATTTACTGACGGCTCGAAATCCATAGATGGCAGCACGGGAATAGCATACCATGAATATGGTAGCCAAACCTCAGTTCAGAGAAGAATAAATCAACATATGTCCATATTCTCAGCTGAAACCATAGCTATAAAAAAAGCCCTTGAGGACTATGTCACCTCCAACTATCAACACATTATAATAATCAGCGATTCTAAGAGCGTGCTAAGCAACATAAAGAACCTGACATCACTGAAGAACAACTATATAATGGAAATAGTTCAGTTAATTGACATTTATAAAAAAACCAACAAAAAAATTACATTTATCTGGTGCAAGGGTCATGCGCAAATAAGGGGCAATGAAATAGCTGATGAGCTAGCATGCCAAGCAAGATCCTCACAGGACACTCTGGAACTACCAATCCCACAAGTAGATATTAAAGCACACCTTTCCAGAGAAGCCGAGAAAAAATGGCAAGAAGAATATTCATTTACACTAACCAAAAAAGGGCAATTTTATGGAGCCATTCAACCCAAAACCACTCGCAAGACTTGGTTTCACCAAATGAAACAGCCCAGAAGAGCTATAACAGCAATGATCCGACTCAGATTAAACCACTCATACACTCCCAAATACCAATATAGAATAAAAGCCCGTCCTAATCCCTTCTGCGATTGTGACAAAAAAACAGTTGCAGACATTGAACATATAATATTCAAATGCCCTAGATACAATAAAGAAAGGAAAATACTGGAAGAAAAATTAATACAAGACAAAGTCGCACTCACACTAGAAAATCTGCTCAAAAATATAAAAAATTACAAATACATAATACAATTCATAATGGACGCAAACATAAGAATTTAGAATCTCCCTCATTGTTGACAAGACCCTAGTAGCACCCCACCCTAATCCCATGTACATGGCCACCCTGTTTGTGCATACCTGCTATGATCGGCCCATAAGCACATCCCCATCCATCTTGTGTCCCCGTGCTTCTAGTCATTACTAACAAAACACAATAAACACTCAATAACAACACAACAACAATTCAAATAACACGAAGGAGCTGTCAGCAAAGGAGAAAATCCAATTGACAAGAAACCCATGTAGAAGAAGAATAAATAATAATTTAAATTAAATAAGAATACTTTTCGTAGCTAGAAGGGTTTGTGTGTATTTTTTCTTACCGAGGGATATGTTTTTAAAATGAATTTAGTCAGTCCTAGAATTGCCAGGTTCAAAAATATCGTCGGCTTAAAGTGAAAGTATGTTAAGTCCATTTATTGTCTAGTATCACTTTTTGGTACTATTCAAAAGAGAATAAGATGGCGAATAATTAAATAAAACTACTTATTCGTTTATTGAGTTGAATTGTTGTAAATCGATAAAATGTAAATATGCTAAGTCCACATCGTTCAATACATACGCGCTAAGTCCTGTCAATCGGCCATCTTGAATAGAACTCTCATGCTTGTTAAAAATAAATAATAGTACTTTTATGTAATTGTAGCAAATAGGTATATATTTAAAATTGGAAGTTAAATAGTTAAATTCAAAATCTAGCTTTTTATAACCTAATTGATAGAAAGGGTTATTGCTATTTATGGAGTGAGGTAGAATAAAGGGTATAGATGTTAAACAGTTTCAAACATTATATAGGTACAAATAAAGGTACATATAGTCGAAATATATATAATGACTACCTAGTATACAGACCTGCAGTTTGAAAATTTCAACTTTTCGCGTCATTTTCTATATAATAAACATACTTTTAACGAAATCTAAAATTAAAATTTTTTGAGTAATATTTGATGAGTCAAACTTCAATTTTCCATAGAAATATCAACTAAAAAATAAGAAAACAGGAAATAAAAACATAAATAACTGCCATCTAATTTTCCATTTTCCATTATGTATGTTAAATACAAAAATTCTGTAAGAAAACGTGCTAACTCCATTACTACTTTTAAAAATTGCTTACAGAAAATATGCTATCTCCAAAAACTCGTAATTTTACCAAATCCACGGAACATAATTGTTATTTTAGGAAATGATATAGGAACCCTTTTAACATACATTCATGTACGTCGAAGCCGATTTTTAAATATTATTTTTTAATGAAGTTTTTGTGAAATGCTAAATAAAGCATTCTATCTTTTTTAAACAATCTTTATAAGATATTCATTGAATCATTGAAATTAATGATAACAAGTATACGAAAAGACATATAAAATATACATAATATAGTATTAATCTATGTTAATCTTTCTATCTAAATAATTTAAAAAATATGTATTCCTTTGTCTATAATACATATACAATATACATGCTTGTAAGCATTGATAACTGATGTATAGTGACTTAAATATGGAATGTATGTATAGCATATACAAATGACAATGAAAATTTTTACGTCAATATCTGATAACATTTTTGAAGATTAAAAATTAATGAAAATCTTTTTTTTTAAATCAAAATTATTTTAATGTACTGTAAGATGAATTTATTAAAGTATTTTACCAATAAGTGCAGTAACAAATTTTTAAAATTACTAAATACACTCAGTTATTAGCAAACAAATAGACTTTTAATAAATAAATGACCTTTTGTGGCTACAAACTTTTTATAAAGATTTACGATATGACATCATCGTAAATTATAAATAAAAACTGCACATTCACCTACTATTACAATAATTACATACTGGCTCGTAAAATGCACAATATATAAATTATTTTAAATTGGACATAATCAGCAGAAATTGTAACACAGTCGCTAAAAACTGGTATGATATTTATACATTTATATAGTAAAATAATGCCTTGTTAGCTGTTCATCTATGTGTACATGCATGATATACATGCATATATAAGTGTAATTGGGTTTAAAAAGTGTAAAATATACATAAATATTTTTATGTAAACCATAATAATTTATTTATTTCTTCTGTTTCATACATACATAAATGCGAACCTATGTTACCATAATGATTTATTTAATTGTTTTCTTTACTTTATAATTTATATTATATGATATTGTCTGAATTAGTTTATCAATTAAATAAAAATCTGCACTATGGACTCAAAAACAGAGCCGTCAAAAGAAAGAGATAGAAAATAATTTGGAATATACTTGTCCTTATTTAAACAGGAGTGTCTATCTCATTCTTGTTAGAAAAATTGATAGATATATCCCAAACTCTATTGCATCTCTCTCTCATTTTTGTTCCCATTTTTACTAACTTTTTTCGAAAATGCTTTCGAAATATTTATTTTGTAATGTCAACTTGAAAGGACATTGCCCATTTTATATGGCGATTTGGTCCAATGCTACCCAGAAGTAAAACTTACTGCAACATGTTTCTAGTGTTACGAGTATCTGATGCATAAAAATGGTGACACATCAAAAATCGGCCCAGTGGTTCTCTCTCAGTGTTTCGCCAATTTATCTACTTTATAATAACTGTTCTGCAAATAGTTATTTACAAAATTAAATATAAATATAATACAGTGGTGCCTTGCACAACGAATGCCTCGCATAACGAACGCTGCGCACAACGATCTTTCTGTTCGTTCATTACGCGATTCACACAACGAACTGCATCGTATTTCTATTTGCCGCCCGAATGCTCCTACGTATCAAGAAGTCGCCCGAACTTCCAAAGTCGCACGCAGTCGATGCTCAAACTTGCACGAACATGCATCAACGCACGCCAGTCGTTCTTTTCTGCGCTTAACTCACACACGTATTTGTTTTAATAAATGTAATTTTGTGTGTGAGGATTTGACCCTGCAAGCCTCGGTAGACTCTCCTAAATCTGAGTCTGACTAAAAAATAAAAAGTGTGTGTACAATTTTTTTTATGTTGCAGTACCATATTTTATACTACAGAATGAATTAAAAATATTAACATTTATTGTTATTCGTAATCGCGTTTCACATAACGAACTTTTCGCTTAACGAACTTGCTCCTGGAACGAATTACGTTTGTTATGCGAGGCATCACTGTATATGAATATAAGCTATCAATAAGTTGCACGACCTCCTATTTTTTAGGTGAGTTTTTAAGATATTGGCGAATTTAACCTTTTGACTAAACTATATCGACCAACTAAAAGTTCGGAGTTAAAGTTAGAGTAATAGCTGAAAAATATTTGAGAGATGGCATATGTGACTCTAACGTTAGTGCCTTTCGATTTATAACATTTATGTCGTACTTATAAAACACTCGACATGATAAAGGGGTACCATTGAAATGTATAATTGAATATATTTCTCCAGCCAAGAAACATTTACAATAAGTAATCGCACTAGTGACTGATATCAGATCTCAATTAGATACATACAAATGCAAGACTGCAAGTATATTTGATAAGCCAGCGTGTTGTTAAATAATTGAATAACGGTAACAAATGAGACACTAATCCCGTTGTTAGTGAATAAATTATAACTCTCTCCGACTAGCGATGTATTAAATAGCATCTACACAAGTGTGTGTATTCACTTTAATTATACGTTTGCAATACGTGGAGGGTGGGGCATTCATATGTAGTCAATTAAAAAAGAAGGACGGAACAAACAAAATCTGTAATAAAACTCTGTAAGTGTTTTGTTTTGTATAAATTACCGTGCGCTCGATAATTAAAGACTTGTGTCTTCTTATGACGTTTTCATTTGTACGGATGGACAGTTCAAGTGGCTGTTATTTAGACCCTCTACCTCCCCCCTCTCTCATTCTTAATTTGCATACTTAATTTTTATTCATACTTTTTTATAATTTTTTTTTCTTAAGATAAAATATTTAATATTACTATTTTGACTTTCTTTAACCTGTTTGTACCCGTATTATTGATAAATAGGTTAACTTTAAGTGATGTGTTTTGGTTTATTAGTTTTCTTCAATTTTTAAATAATTAATTACTTAAAATATATTAATAGGGTCACTTCACCTATTTTCGACAAATTAGTGGAGTTCTGAACTTCGGGAAGCAAAAAAATAAGTTTTTGTAATAATTTTGAACCAGAAATATAATTTGAATATACATACTTTAAATTATTCTATGTGTATGTGTGCTGCTAACTTAGGCATTCAGTATCTTCCAAAAATACTTTTTTTTATATAAGTGTATCCTATATTACCATTTTTCGTTTTTTTTTTATGAATGATTCGTCAAATAGTCGAAAACAGGCTTTGATTGGTACATATTGAACATAAAAATTTAATATTAATTTAAAAGGGTTTCATTTGTTAATTTAATTAAACTCTGCAGGCAACAAGTATTTATATTTTAGCCTGCATTTAAGGATGTACATATAAGAGGTATCTCAAAACGGTGTCAAATGCATGCAAATTGGTGAGAATGTTCTCATTAGCATTCTGATGCAATAAACCAAATATTAAATTGTTTGTTTATGCCATAGGACAGGAAATATACTGTACAGTAATTAATTTAGCACACAGGTAGAAAGGTTTACTTGAGCCAAGTAAACCTTGTTTTGTATATAACGAAAACAATATTTTCTTAAGATAAGAAATATAATCTTAAACCAACTATAGTATTCTTGGACGAAGAAATAATGTAGTTGGATTAAGAGTACTTTTCTTGTATTAAGAAAATATTGTTTTCGTTATACAAAATAAGATTTTCTTGGTCCAATACAGTTTTTTTTTGTCTGCATGTGTTCTTATCGAAAATTAATGTTTCTTAACCTTTTTTAGGTAAAACACATTGTTGAAACGGTGTCATTTTTTAAATTTTACATACAAAAAATCATTTTGTATTCATTACATCCATAAATTAATTATAATTAAAAAAAATCCATAAAAATCCTTAGTTTTTCAGATATCAAGCAGCCTCAATATAAAAAAAACTATCCTGTATATGTAAGTAAACGACTATAGCTATAACTTGTGTAATGTATAACTTCTCTTACTCAATTTAGAGGGCAGATATCTATATGTACTTTAAAATTTAGCAACTTTTGTCTCCGATTGTAACTTCCATAAATCTTTAAAATGCTATGCAAGATTTATTTATCACCGAAAACAGACTATAAAATAAAATAAAATATGTTTAATATATAGCTTCTATAATTACAGTTTAGAGTGTAGGTACCATATACAACTTTTAAACCCATAAACGTAGTTACATTTTCACAAAACAAATTATTTTGACTTCGCAACATTTAACGATTCTCACTTTTGAAATTTTTGTTTTAAAAAACATGTCACAACCTTTTCTATAGAAAACTTTATTTTTCTATTTAAATTGTTCATGTTTTGTGCTGTATCTTACATCATTTATTTTGAAAATTTATTAAGGAAATATTTTGATATAATTTGGCACTATAAACATTTTCGAGGTGAATATTAGTTTAATTTAAAAATCTAATTTGATCGGAATTTTAATGGAAAAAAATAAGACCTGATAAAAAATATATGACTTACAAAAATATACTAAAAATCCAATTACTCTTTTTGCGGGCGACACATCAATAATCTATACAAATGGTAATTTAAATAATTTATTAATTCAAATTGACAGCTCAGTCAAAAATATAACGAAGTGGTTTAATTCAAATATATTGTGATTGAGTATTATAAAAACACAAGGTATTATGTATGTAAATTAAATAAACATCAATATCAAAACCATAAACCAAGAGAACACGCATATTTTTTAGGAATTATAATAGAGTAGCGCATTTGACCCGGTGTTACCTGGGGATATAAACTTAATCTGTAATAAACCTATTAAATATTGTTTTCGATTCTCGCTAACTATCATAGTCATTCATAGAATGGACTGAGAATTCCCTATCTAACTGTAAAGTAAATAGTGGCAAAAAAGTGTGACAGAGACAAAGCGAATATGTAGCCAATATATTGCTCAGTCCATTGTATAAGTCTATGCTAACTATTTACGTAGTGCACAGAAGATTCCTTTCCAACGATTGTTTTTTTCTCATCTTTATGAAATTAAAATAAAATATCTACAAATAATACATCAAAATCTTTCTCGTAAAACACTCTATCCATTAATAAAACCGTGCACAGACAGACAGACTTTGTTTTATAGTAGGTATGTACAAGGGACGCGCCGACCCTCGACTGCGTACGTGTGCGAAACCTATGAAGCGCCTTTTTGTTAGAGTTCGCTGTGTCCGTCTGTCTGTCTTTAAAAAAAATTACATAAAAAAGATAAAATTTGGTATATGGACGTAGATTAATGACCCAAAAACAGAAATGATGAGATTTTTGAAAAAATAGCAGCGGCCCTGCTATGTACCTATAGATAAAGATTTAAATTAGAAAAATATTTCAAATGTAGTTATGCTTTAAAGACACAGTGGTGCCTTGCACAACGAATGCCTCGCATAACGAACGCTGCGCACAACGATCTTTCTGTTCGTTCATTACGCGATTCACACAACGAACTGCATCGTATTTCTATTTGCCGCCCGAATGCTCCTACGTATCAAGAAGTCGCCCGAACTTCCAAAGTCGCACGCAGTCGATGCTCAAACTTGCACGAACATGCATCAACGCACGCCAGTCGTTCTTTTCTGCGCTTAACTCACACACGTATTTGTTTTAATAAATGTAATTTTGTGTGTGAGGATTTGACCCTGCAAGCCTCGGTAGACTCTCCTAAATCTGAGTCTGACTAAAAAATAAAAAGTGTGAAGCGCCTTTTTGTTAGAGTTCGCTGTGTCCGTCTGTCTGTCTTTAAAAAAAATTACATAAAAAAGATAAAATTTGGTATATGGACGTAGATTAATGACCCAAAAACAGAAATGATGAGATTTTTGAAAAAATAGCAGCGGCCCTGCTATGTACCTATAGATAAAGATTTAAATTAGAAAAATATTTCAAATGTAGTTATGCTTTAAAGACACTATAAAAATTAATGTGAATACAGAGACGTTTTTTTTTTAGTATATAAGGTATTGAAAGTAATATGAGAAATGGTTTGATATTTTGGGGTTAGTCGACGAATTACATAAACTTACATATATAGAATCCAAAAGAGTTACATTTTGTAAAATTGTCAATTCTCTTACATACGAGATAGTTGTGTTAAACTTTTTTTAATTCAATATATTAACGCTAACGGCAGTGGTGCATCATAGGGCGCTAGATAAACTTGAATTTAGAGGCCCAATATACAGTAAGAATTCCTACATTTTTTTCAGGGAGGCCTCCCTTACCCGATATTATCTTAGACTTAATACTGTCTATGCAAAAAAAAAATATAATTCTTTATTATATATCTTATTAGCTGACCCGGCCACGCGTTGCTGTGGTTAACCTATACTTTAGCAACATGTGGTGGTTATGCTATTAAATTGTAGGTTATATGAAACGTTTGGAAGTTTGACATAGCTCCATCTATTGAATACTTACTCAATCCAGTCAACCGATATCACCATCTGTTAGAATCGTTTGGGGCTAACAGATAAAGACAAATAATTTGCAATAAAATAATATTGCGATCATAAATTGAGATGTAAGCTATCATATCTTTCAAGTTGGATCAAACTGCACACGGTGTACAAATTTGATTAAAATCGGTTAAGTAGTTTAGGAGTCCATCGCGGACAAACATGTGACACGTAATTTATATATATTAAGATATATATTAAGATATAAGGTTTCGATGTGATCTTGAGTGGAATCTTGATTTCTGGGTGTAAGCATTTTCGAGAAAACGACCCAGATGCCATGACGCATGATTCTTAATAGAAATAAATCATATACAGTGATGCCTCGCTCAACGAACGCCTCGGTTAACGAACGCTGTGCCCAACGAACATTCTTTTAGTTCATTACGCGACTCACACAACGAACCTAGCTTTACACAACGAACCTCGCTTCACTCAACGGACTGAATCGTATTTCATCTTGCCGCCGAACTTGACGTGGTTCAAATAACGAACTTGCTCTGAAACGAATTAAGTACGTTATGCGAGGCATCACTGTAATTATGCTACGCACTTTACCGGTTATTAACTCCTTATTAATACGGCTCCGTTGTAACAAAATTTGAATACTGTTCCGCAACTTCTATTGACACCAAGTACTGTAAATGTGTTTTCAACTTTGAATAATGGTCTTTAATTGATTAGTGTATGCCCGAAGGTACCAGAATGAGAATCTATAAATCTTTTGTACCGTATGTAGTACTGTCATTTTTTAATTAATACTCAAGGCAACAAAAATAAATCCCCATACGCACCTTTTAAAATGTGTACAAAAAAAACAACAAAATTAAGTATCTCTAATGGACACCCCATATTCCACTCGTTGATTATATTATACAAAAAGCTTTTTTTGTGGATGTTTATCAATATGTCTTTGAATTGAAGGAAATTATTTTTTCATTTGTATTTTTGGATATTCAATATTTAGGTCAATTATAAATTTAATTGTATATTATATGTATACTAAATAAAAATTAATTATACGTTACAGATTTAATACCGTAGAGTCTTTTTTACGCGATAGATACAGCAAATCGTGTATAAAAAATCGCTAAAAATATTAAACCAAATAAAATAATTAAAATAGGGAGAAAATCACGTAAAAAATTCACAAAAATAAGAATGTCTGGAAAATATCACAAAGAAATTAAGTTCGAAAATCTGATAGAAATTGATGCTTATAAATAAAATAAAATAAATTTGTTTTTCATTTTTATTTATTTAGTTTTATAGAAAAGTAACAATATTTATTTATTTTTTTCATTAGAATTATCGTCATTAAATCATACTATTACTAATAGAACTCGACACCGTTTGTAAACTGGTGTAAAATATTTTGTTAAAAAAAAGATTTTAATAATGATTAAACTTTTACATATTTAAATTCCTTGAATTATTACCTTTCATTAGATACCCCAATCACCGAAACGGGGAATCCCTAAATTTGCATGAAAATCACACCTTGTAACTTCAAATCCACGATAAAATTGACTCTACAGTACTTATAATACATATATTCATTAACTTCATATGCATAATTACCAATATTGAAATTTGATTGATAAATAATATAATTATAAACATAAAACAAAAATTTTTATTATTATATTTATTGTTCTATAATATAATGTCTGTCTGTTAATATTAACATATGTTAATATTGAATTTTCCTTTTCCCAATGTTTTATTGGTTTTATATTCAATAATAAAATATGTAAGAGATATTATTTTACAAAACAAATAAATGTGAAACTCAATCATGCGTACACAAAAATGTATGTACTGTACACGTGTATCTTATTTCACCCTAATTTTTTCAGGGTTTTTATACAAAAAATAAAGTAACATACCGAAAAAATTATTTAGTTTCATTAAATTAAGAGTTGCTTAATTATTTGGGTATCCAAATACATTGCTAAAAAATGGATTTATAAATATTAAATGTATTTAAGTACAAGTGCAAAGTTATTTAAAAAAGATTTGCGCACTTAAGTACAGTACTGCAAAAGTACAAAAAGAATATACTTAAGTACATTACCAAAAAATGAACTTAAATATATTTAAAAGTATTTAAGTACAAGTGCAAAATAATTAAACAAATATTTGTGTACTTAAGTAAGTACATTGCCACTTTTTAAATAAAATGTAGAAGTACATATTAGGGTGTGCCAAAAAAAGGCGATATTTTTTTTTTATCGCTCTCAGCCCAAAATATCTCAGGAAATGCCCAAACAAAGCTCCTGTTAAAAGCGGAGCTCAAAATTCCAATTTTAAGTGGTCCTCCACGGAAGTTGAAGTTTTCCCATCTAAATAACATGGGAAACGGGGTTTTTTAACAGTTTTTTGTCCTGCAAACTGTGAAAAAATTATTTGTGAAAAAAATGAATGAATGGATCTTTTTGAGTATTAAATTTAGTACAAAAAGTCCCGTTGAGTCAAATTTCTATATTCAATATTTGATTTTTGACAGAGCTTTGAAGTTATAGACCCATAAACATTTATTTTATTACATTTATTTAAAAAGCACAGTCAATGTCGTAGCCTTTATCCCTTTTAGGCTGGTTAATAATAAATGTTTATGGGTCTATAACTTTGTTGTTATTCATAATACAAAAAAGTCGATGGAGACTTTTTTATAGAATGTCAACCGTAATACAATTTTGCTAGTTAACATTTTGCCCTAACTCGGATAGTTTAGCTGAAAAATTCAAAAAACGCGAAAAAATGCGAAAATTTGAACTTCAAAGCTCTGTCAAAAATCAAATATTGAATATAGAAATTTGACTCAACGGGACTTTTTGTACTAAATTTAATACTCAAAAAGATCCATTCATTCATTTTTTTCAAAAATAATTTTTTCACAGTTTGCAGGACAAAAAACTGTTAAAAAAACCCGTTTCCCATGCTATTTAGATGGGAAAACTTCAACTTCCGTGGAGGACCACTTAAAATTGGAATTTTGAGCTCCGCTTTTAACAGGAGCTTTGTTTGGGCATTTCCTGAGATATTTTGGGCTGAGAGCGATAAAAAAAAATATCGCCTTTTTTTGGCACAGCCTAGTACATATGTATTCAGGTACACGTAGAATTATTTCCATAGTAATTATATGTATGCATAAGTACAACTACTCAAAAAAAAAGTAATTTAATAATTGTACTTAAGTATGTACATATGTACATGTACATACTTGTTTCAGCGTATATTTTATACCTACAAAATAATTTAAGAATAAATGAAGGTACTTTGTCTTAAATTTGCGATGGAAAAAAACTAATGTCACAATTTTTAAATTTTTTTGCTGATTATATATTTTTTTAAATATTTTAAGACGGGATTAAGTTATCTTAAAACATATATTTGTATTAAGATATGGTATAAATGCACGTGTTTAGAAATATTACCTATATATTTCAGCGAATCGAGTTTTAGCATTATAGTCCAAAAGTTAAAGGTTATCTATATATTAATAATAATTAATAGGTGAACATTGTCGTACCTTTTTTGTATTTATTATAAAATGGGAATGAAACTAATATCATTCGAATGGTACTATACCATAGATGTGCACAAAAAAAATCATGTGTTTATGTTGCCATTAAGGTAGGTAAAATATTAATCGAATTGTGACCATAAGCGATTCGAATTAAGATTAAAACGTTTAATTTTAGCACATTAATTGTAATAAAAGCTACTTACGATAGGTATATTATTAATAAAATTATGTAAAATTACTACAAAATGATTCTCCACATTATTTTTTATTATTTTTAAAATATAGTAAAATTGAATGTTGTTAATTTTCAAACACCTGCAAAAAATGCTATAATTAATTAAATATCACTATCTATACACCACCAAGATATCCATATAATAAATTTAAAAACATATAATTATTCAAATTAGTTCTAAAAAACTTCGATAATTATTACTCGATGTAGAAAAAACTTTGACATGTTCTTTGACAGCCCTGTCTGATTAGAAGTAAACCCAGTAGTTACAGCAGCGCCTCTGGCGGACCTGTATACAATTACAGAGGTGGTAGGCCCACAATTGCCCGGGGACAATATACATACAGATATGTAATTGGAAAAAAACATCTCGCGCTGGCCCTAGTGCATTGACATTGGTGCTGACATGTGCTGTCGTTTCACACGATCTACTTTTAATGCGTCTGTTTAAATTTAAATATATTTTTGATCGTAGGTTTCTGTGATTGCTATTTTGATGGAATATGATTTTTAAAATAAAATTTTCTATAAGTATAAACATTTTCGTTTTTTTTGCTATTAAATTTGTGCGCTTGTTACTAGGTTAAATAATGTTGCTTTAAGAGTTCTGAACCTCAAAATGAAAAACGGAACCCTGATCGTTAAGACCCTAATCTACAGCTTCATAACCTTGTAAAAAATTAAGTTTCTAGCTTAATGCTATAAAAAAATTCAGCCTTTATTTTGAGAGTCACTGACCGATAATCAAAACCTATATAGGGTACTTCCAGTTGATCTAAAATCTTGAGTCTTGGTAATAAGGAAGGTCTCATAGCACAGGCAAAGGAAAAAATCCGAAAATTATTAATTTCTTATTATATGTGAAATTATAAACAATAAAAAGAACGTATAGTCTTTACCATGTAATAAGCACACGCCACTTAATTTTAATTTTTTAATTGCAAACAGTGACATTATTTAAATATGTACAATTTAATATTTTTATAATTTTGTTGATAAACACTACAAAACTAAGATTGTAAATTAGTTTTATATGTATAAAGGTACGTAACCCTCAGGGCGCGAGTTCTACTCGCAGTTGTCAAATTTTATTTAAATTATTAACAGACATCTAAATTAAATATTGATCAATTCAAATATTCTGACACCTAAATTAGCAAATCAACAAAAAGCGAGCAAACGTTTAAGTAATTTAGATTCTCTCATATCGGTAATATTCGCTGGGTGCAAAGTAGGTAGTGGGGGAAACGAAATCGATCACAGCGCACAACGTGGCAAAAAATAACACTTTGGGTGGATTAACTGTCATTTTTAATAGGCTCGTTTTTAACTGAAAATAGAAAGGTCAGCATGGTTAATCCCACTATAGACTATGTGCAAGGGGGTGGAGTTAGAAATAATGTCGATGCGAATGTTCGTGGTGAGCAATATTGTAAAATTATCGGCGTCAAAATTTGAGGTTATGCTGTCAATGTAAACGAATTAATTATTTCTCTATTATACGTCATTATTAAAGCGAAATAGATACCCAAAATAAATAATTTTCACGTACCTTTTATGCTATACTATTTATATTATATGCAAACAGCTAAATTAAATGATATTTGATTAATAAAAAATTTCACGGTATGAAACATTAAACAATGATAAAAAGAGAGTTGAATCCATTCAATCCTTCTCTATTACCCGCTAGCGGCGCTAATAGACTTCGTGCACATAGCCAATAGTCATAAATAATCGTCTAAAATGTATATATTACGATATTTTATTGAAATTATTTGTTTGTTAGTACGTCAAAGTCCATCCAAGTTGCTACTAAAGTCCACCCGTTAGTTGGCGCTGTCATCGCGCACGCTTCGAATACTCTGTTGAACGTATTAGCTATTAGCAATAACAAATAAAATTAGCTTGCTTATTGTTAGATTAAAAAATTCCACCCTATACTTATTCTACCTCGTCAACAAAACATACTCCTCGGTATCTCATATCAGCTTTGTCTATAAAAATTCTCTCTGCATGTCTTATCCTTCATTTCGCATCTCGTTGTTTCTGTGCAGTTTTCACCCATAACCCCTTGAACACGTTCATCTTGTTCAGTGCAGCAGCCTCTTGTTTTAGCCCGCTGGGATTGAAGCTGGAGTGTCCCCCCTCCTTTTTTCACCTCCCACGTATCTTTCACATGTTGTTGTTGCCTGTGCAATTTTTCATTAGAGATGA
Source organism: Sialis lutaria (assembly GCA_949319165.1). NCBI lineage: Eukaryota > Metazoa > Arthropoda > Insecta > Megaloptera > Sialidae > Sialis > Sialis lutaria. The sequence continues at coordinate 4,409,398 of OX439236.1, forward strand.
GTGTCTTGAAGTGACTATGTACTGTAGATTTTTTTATTCTGTAATATGCATGAGATTTTATGTTTTTTTTTATATTTACTCGTCTGTCTGTTTGTCTTCTTTTGAATGTGGTATTCTAACAGTGTTTCCAAAATAGTTTTTTTAGCGTTTTCGTTAGTTTCGTTTAAAAAACACATTTATTTATATGTATTTTAATAAATTGAATACAATATACCTACCGTTACCGTTGTTTCCGATTATAAATACATTGCAAGCATCTGAAAATGTAAACATTTTTGAGGCTCTAATAGAATTTAAGATATACTTTTTTGTTTCAATACGTACGGGTACTTATAATCTGAGGACCAGGCGGCATATGACGTCATTGAATAATATTCCTCTATAACTTCTTGTGTTATACCAAGTCTACCTACTACTTTTTTTTCTCTACGAAAATTTTTGTAATCGTGGATTTTCCCCTCTCAGCGATGTTATTTGCCAGGGAGTTGTAACGACGATTTCCATACGTCGGTCTGGAAAATCGGAAAAATTTGCCTGGCAAAGTAACTATTGGGTTTTAGACATTATAATTAAATAATACTTTTTCAGAAGATTTTATTTAAGAAAAACAAAATTGCTCCACGATGATTTTTCTTAAGATCAATTTAAAAAAACAACTAACATAAGTATTGGTGATTTTTTTCAACTAACTTTGTAGTTTTAATTTGGATCGTATAAGAGGTATATTTTCTCCAATTTTTAATCAACCTTTTTTTATTGGTTGCAAAGTAACTATAAGAAAAAAAATCTCTTATATTTTTTTGACTCAATATTGATCAAGTAGAAGCCGAAATATTCACGAAAAACCGAACACTATACAGGAATTTTTTTTATTAATTTCCGAAAAGTCGTGAAAAAATACCGCGCGAAAGACGAATTTGTCTACAAAATCAGATATGGACATCTCGTGATTTTTCTGTAAAAAAAGTTTTTTTTATTGATTAAAAAATTCCTGTTATATGATCCCACTATAAGCTAATGACTTTCCAGAAGTTTGTTTATCAAAACATCGATTTTCGTAACTTCTTGTGGAATTCTTCAATCCTAAAATGTTAAAACGTGGTTAATAGATATACAATACTTTATAAAAATTCTTCAAACATGTACCTTATCAAATCAAACAAATTTTACTGTCAGTATATATTGATTATGTTCTCAACTTCTAGATGCCGTTATCAGTTTAAATATGTTTGACATTAATTGCTGTTGGATCTTGCACACAATTAGTGTTTTTTTAATGATGATTCAAAAAGAAAGTTATAGGAGAAACGCACATTACTGATTGTACAACTGTGATAACAAATAATTTTAAACGAACTAATCTGCTACGTATTGATGGAGAAATCGTGTACTTATGTCATATATTTCATATATTATAACTTAACTGTAGATTAGGGAACTTTATTAAGACTACTCGCATATGTATTCAATTATTCGATTATAGTATTAAAATAAATTTGCTTTATTATCTCATAGTTGAAAACCATCGTTTTAAAACGTTAAGTTTTTGTAATAACTTAAGAGTGCAAAAATTATGATATTGATAATTATTATGAATTTATTACCTAGCAAGCAATTGCTACCTCGCAATATCGAAGATAACTATACGGAGATATACATAGGTCCTACCTACGTTTGTTATATAATATTCCCTTACAAAGATTTATCTCTAAAAAAATTGTTATTTTTTTTAATTGCTATACTTTGACATATTAAATGTCATTTGGAGGTTTGCATTTAAATTATGATTAAAATTGTCTTATGAAAAATTTCGAACTTATATGTTTTAGTAAAATTATATAAAAATTAAATGGTTAACCAATACCATTTTCGGTTTTTATTTAAATTAAATTAAATTTTTTTGAATTTAGCACGAGAAAGCACTGTTTATATTTATTTGGAAGATGTTTTTGAAGATGTGATATTTATAAGATTAACTTTACATTATATAATTATAAAAATATCTTCAATGTTTTTAGGGGGGGAGATACGAATTGAAACATACAGTTCATGAAATGTGCAATGTCTGTCCCATCGAAACTATCCGAACGAATGAATTCAAAATGATTTTAAAGAGATAAGATATAACTATTTGCTATCGTCAAAGAAAACATTAGAAAAAAATTACTTACGTACTGTACATTTTTTCTTATAAAATCTATAAAAGTTAATAAACACCTCTCAACATGGAAGAACATATTCTTTTTAATTATGTAAAACTATTGCATTCCATATATAGGATTAGTTACATATTTTTTTAAACAAATGACTCATTCGGTAGTTGTAATAAAATATACAGGCATCCATTCTCGTGCCTTAGGGGGTTTATTTATCTTAAAATCTGATTCATATAAATCTAAATCTAAAATATTTGGTTGTTTTAAACATCTGTGCTAGGAATTCTTATATAGTTAAATTTATATCTAGATTAAATCTCTATATTTCGGTTGTAGGATTTTTTAAAGAAATATTTAGTTAGTTTTTATTTATAATCATTAAAAATTTTAAGATATTTTTATTTTAATGTAATATCTACCTTTACATACTAATATTTGAATTTTGTATTTTGTCTTAAATTTTTAGACGTTACTGAATTTATATGTATATAATATTTAATGTACCTACTTAAATTATTTATTATTTAGAGAAATGCAGGTTCACAAAAAGTGTGGCGCGGTATCCTGGGGCTCATCAATCCTATTATTTTAATGTTAATGAATTTGTTCAATACTGCAGATGTTTGACTTGTTGAATGTCAGTTATTCATTTTTTGACTTATGTTAGGGAAGGACGCCATAATAAAACCTGAGTTCAAAAAGAATGCCAAGTGTCGAAAAAGTTTGGGAACCACTGCTTTAGAGCGTGATATTACCACAGAGGTATAACATCAAAAATCGATAAATTTGACTAGATTACAATTTTTTTACAAAACTGTCTATAATAATATACATTCTGCTATTAATACAAATTTAATAAAATAAAGTATATAAATATTTACAATCCAGAAGCCAAGAGTAATTTCACGATCAGTATATGAAAGCCTTTACCTGGTAAATATATCAAATTCATCACAAAAAACATTTTTGTTGTAGGTACATTGAACTATATAGGTACATTTAAAAAATTAAAACTCATTAAAAAAAACTGTACCATTTAAATAATTTCACAAGCGCACGTACTCTCATACAATATTTTAATGATACAGTTTAAAAACAGACGAGATATAAAAAGAGCTATTTAAAAATAGTCTCTTTTTTTGTTAGACAGTTTCGTCCGTGTCAATAAAAACTATGAAACGTAAATATTTATCAAGCAAACATGTCCATGTTGTTGGACTCATTTTATACCTATGGCAAACAGCTTGAAAACTCGTTAAATTTCTTCTCGAGAAATCAAAGGGCAGCCCTTTTCTTTGCGTGCTTGCAAAAGGGTTATATATATACAGCCTCCATGAGGAGATCAGACATGTATAGTGCTATTATGCATCACAGTCGTGGGGTTGAAACAAAAAACTCTGGCCAGACCAGACTTTCAACCCCCGGTCGGCTACGTGGCATGGCTTTCTGGAGATGGGATAGTTATAGATATGTTCTGTTTTTAATTATATTTGTAAAATATTATGTTTTATGGCGAAACGTTTCTATTTTTGATATCTAAATACTTATTTAAATGATTTTAAAAATGTTGTACAATGTATTATTGTTGTTTTAGACAAGTTTGTGGATAGGTACATAAAATGTTATATAGTTTATAACACGATACCGTTACTATATTTAAAAGGGGCTATTTTCTTTAGATGCTATTTTCAATGTATTTTTCAATGTATACCTACTATACACCTAAATCCAATATAAATGCGTTGAAAATTTATAATTTAAATATCTAACGCTTATATGATTCAAATTACAATTTAAATTAATTGTCTGTAAAAAAGATTAAGGTAAATAGACTTTTCTCTGTTAATGAGTATCTTCAAAAACGCGTTTAAAGGTGAATTAATTTAGTAATTCTAAACAATTCATATAGGTACGTTGCTACCATTCGGAGTGCATTATTTTGAAACTCAACGGTAACAATTTTAGGTAGCACGTGATGAGTTATTATAAGTTATATTTCTTGCCTTGTCTAAGATCATAGTCCTCTATTTTATTAATGTTTCTACGCAGGGTTTTTTTCAAAAAAATTAGAACTGCACAATTTCATGTAAAGTAAATAAAAAAATCTTCTCACTCATCCTTAAACATTACAAAAAATAACATTTAGAACTGCACATTTCAATTTCAGAGCTGCACATTAAAATAACCCCTGTATGAATTGACAGACAAAATTCATCTACACTCAAATATATAATTGCTGGATATTTTTTGCTCTTATTTTTGGTGCATTGGAATTAGAATTTTAACGTATATAAATATATAAAACAAAAAAAATCAGCAATGGAAGTTATCACTGTACCTGTCAGGGCAGAGTTAAATAAACAGTAAGATAATGATGATTCATGGTACTTATTATCTATTTAGGTAATTGTAGTTTAAATATGTTTAATTTTATTCAAAATAATTTTATTTTATCTACATTTTAGTTCTTAAAAAGAAACTAATAATTTTATATTCATGTATAAATCTTTATCGTAAATCCAGAGTACCACTATAGGGCCGTTTATAGGATAAAAACATGCAAAGAAAGTAAAGGGAGTATATTTATAGAGAAACGTTCACATATGTATAGTCATTATAAATTCGTCCAACTCTGTCTGTGTGTGACTAACTTATTGTTAGATAGCTGGAGAGGAGTTTGCGTGATCTTTTACATAATATTCTTCTATTTAAAAAAACTTATTGTATTCAATTTAGACATGGTTCAGTATACGCATAGAAATGAGTATTTGAGGTAAATGTAAGGTTGAATAAATATCTTATGGAAAAAACATACGAAAATAAATAATTTTAGAGAACTGTTTTCAATTTTGTTACTCTTGATTTTGCAAATGTCTATGCATACGAAACTTCGATAGTATTTTTGTTAGTTATTGCATATGGCTTCTGGGTGTAAGTCATGTTGCTTTACACATTATACTGGACGTGTTTAGAACTATAGACTGTAATGAAACTAAAAACTCTCTATTATAAAGTATACAATTTCTAGTAACTATTCAGGCATATACTCGTATTCCTTTCTCAAAAAAGTACCCCACATGCATCTGTCCATTTTGCATCACGATAATTACGTGACTGGTAAGATAATGCGGGCCATACATTGTATGTAATATGCAATATTTAAAAATTCAACAACAATGTAATTAATACTGCAACATTGTCTCTAGGAACCCGTATGCAAACACACACACACACAAATACCACATATACATACATGTATGTCCATTTTACATGTCTATCTGTACCAGTGGTTACAAACCCTTTTTTTGACCAGGGACCACTTTGATTTCATTATTATTAGCAAGGACCACAAGGTTAAAAAATAAACTATCAATCTAAAAATAAATTCTAATCGGAACGTTTAATTAACATAAGTAATCGTAAAATTGAAAGTAACATTAATTAACAGTGTTATAATTGAAAACATATCATTTTTAGTATAGATAATTCAGTTTGCATCAATTATATTTTTAAGCTTGCATTTTCTGTACAAATTCTTGGGGTAATATTTTTGCTCAAAGATACACGCACATCATTACTTACATTGAATCGATTCCTGGACTTGTTTTTAATTATTAGTAAAGCAGAAAATCCTTGTTCCTATAAATAAGTTGTAGAGAAAAGCATAAGATAGCACCAAGTGATATCTCGAATTTTAGTGTATGAAATTGCTTTTTTACACCACAACTGCGCATTCATTCAATGTTTGAAATCTTTTGCGGAACATATTTTAGCTCTTGCGGACCACTGGTTGGGAACTACTGATCTATAGGTATATTTAAAGTAACCAGATGTACTGATTTTTCTGTACTGTTAAATTTGTAATCAATTTTTTTCTAATTTTAAGAAAAATAATATCCAAATCTAGATACAAAAAATATTATTGGTGTGCGATTTCAACTCCTTATATTTTGTTCTTATTAAATTCACATACGATAAACGATTTAAAAAAAAGAGCTGTTTACATTACACTTCTAATTACACCTATCCCCCGATTTACACGGCACTTGTTTTACACGATTTCGCTTTTACACGATTTATAAATTGACAATTTACAAAAAACCAGTAAAAATATTTATTCCGCTCAATATACCTACGCCTATACAAAGATTTAATGGCGTTTTTTAATTTTTTTCTTCGGTAACCTGATGAAAAGAACAGGGGATTCCCGGGTTTGTAAAATATACATTTAGGAGATAATTAATTTTTTAATTTTTTGTTCTTAATGTACAAAAAATTAAATATCTACTCATATTACTTTCATATGTTTGTTATTTTATGAACTAAGAACAATTTTGAGTTTTCCAAAATGTCTCACTTTTGTTTTATTTAAATAAATTACTGAATGATGCACATTTTGTTGTTTTTTTTTGTTTTACACGATTTTACTTAACAAAATCCAAGATTTCAGTTTACACGGTTTTGTGCAGAACGTATCTACCGTATAAATCGGGGGATAGGTGTATACTGATATCTGCGAATGCAGAATTAAATTTTTTCAAACCCTTTCTAGGAGAAATAAAATTATAGTTTCTTTCCTTTTGTTAAATAACTGAGTAATTAATATCACAACATTGTCAATAGGAAACCCGTATACTTGCACGCGTCCATACTGTCTCTCATACACACACACACACAGACTCACACACACGTGTACAGATAGACAGACAGACCACCGTCTCGACCACTAACAGACGGTCCCCGAGACGTTGTAAGCCATACCTATGTTCAAGGTCATGCACAATCCTTATAAATTGTTGTCTGTAGGGGTAGTTCCGTCAGACCTATCACCCCCCCCCCCCCCCAAACCAAACATACCACTGTGTGTAAACGGGTACCCTAGTCCAGACTAGCGGTCGCAGCCCTATGATAATCGTGTGAAGTACAGTCCGCTTTTGTTTCTAGGTTGGCTATTGTTTTTTACTTTCAAGTAGGCGAAGACATTGGATGTGATGTTTGCTTGTAATTATATGAGAAATAATTAAACAATTCAGATTTAAAAACAATTGTAAAACATACAACAGACTTTCAACAAAATCAATTATGAAACTCATAGAAAGTTAAGTATAGGATATTACAAGTTTTGCATATACTGTTGAATAAGTGTAAGATTAATTTTATAAATATTATTAGTTAAAAAAATTAAAAATTGTAAAAATAGTGTTTATTAAATTTGGTGCCTCATCTTTAATAAAGAATACTTTTACCTATATAATTATTAATTTATATCAAGGGTCGGCAATATATTTTGAAGTTGATTGAGAACGTTTTTAAAAGTATAATGTATAAAGAAATTGGCAAAATTTTTTTAACTTGCTAGCACTTTGAATGGGATATTAATTCATTAATACTGTAAAAGTCCTATGAATTTGTTTTTAAACATACTGTGCAACGTATTTTTCATATACATTATGTACAGGGTATAGTATAAATCTGATAGAAACATTGGGCCAAAAAATCCTTATTTTATGTACAGTTATCCCTCCATTGCTTCCACAGTTTGGAAAAAGGGTGGAAAACTAAAAAAAACACAACGTAATGGAGAAATTTCAATATATATATATGCGATTTTTTTACGCGCTGTGAATAGAACCAATAAATCGCGTAAATAGAGGGATAGCTGCAAAACGAAAATTATATATTTTTTTTAACTTTTATTATTATAGTTTTATCTAGAATGTTAAAATTCATTTCATTAAGTTGATAACAAAACACTATCAGTTTGTTTCGAAGCGGGCATTTCAAAAAATGCACCAATCACACGTCCTTCTATTTGTACAAAAGCTACTTTTATGTCCGGTATTATAAAGGACCTAGCAAATTTGTAAGCTAGCAAGCACTCTCAAATGAGATATCAAACTTATATGACAGTTCTCTTTGAGTTTTTAACAGATAGTTGCAGGCGCAGTAAGTTGGTTTTTACCATTTTTTACGCAAGGTTAGTAAATACACTTTAGTAAATATACTTTACATACCTTTTTTTACTTCCTATGTATGAAACTATCTGCCAAAAATTTCAAGAGAACTGTCATATAAGTTTGATACCCCATTTGAGAGTGCTTGCAAGTTTGCAAATTTGTTAGGTCCTTTATAATACCGGACATTAGACTTTTAACTCACTCAGCCAATGTTAATTAAATTACTTATGTCTTTTAATCAACGTATATAGTAGTTATTATATTTTATAGTATTAAATTCATACATACACAACACAGACATATACATATACGTATTTCTTAACAAATGAAGTCATGATATCTAATAACAATATAAAACTATTAATATCATTAATGTGTAAATTGCAAAAAACAAATAATGAAATATCAATACACCTACAAATCGTACAATAAACAAAAGAAAAGTCTTTTTTTTTTTAAATTAACACAATCAGACAAAGTGCTTAACGTCTACGTTTTTGACGCCTACTTTTTCAAACAGATTACACTCAATATAATAGCTGAAGATTGTTTACTGGGACATGTCAAGAGTAAAAACTGTTTTTATTTGTTACATAATCTTGTACAGAGAGACAACACTCAAGTATTTCCATATGTCAGAATGATTTGAATAAATATTTAGTTAATATGCATAATGATTAAATAAATGATGATAGATATTTTAAGTTGTTGTCCTTTTAATAAATACATATAATAAGAGTATGATGTGCTTATATTATTCAGTAGCATGTATTTATAGGAATTACAGTGGTACCAAAAATGTATTCTGTACTTTGCAGAGGTACTAGTGATTCTCTTTTTTCGATGATTTTCGGATTATTTTTTTTACTTGAGACCTTCTTTCGTATCAAATTTCAAATATCTAGGTCAACAGGAAGTACCCTATAGGTTTTAATGATCAGTCAGTGAGTCATTTTGAATGTATCAATTACGCTTTTGAAAGGCCGTATCCTTTTATTGCATTGAGTTAAAAATGTAAATTTTTACAGGACTTTGAGGTTATAGTATCTAGCCGGTCCTGAGAAAAAAGATGTCGAAGGGCAGACAGACGGACAACATTGTTCCCTTAAAATTGGAAAAAGTAAAAATATAATTTATTTATTTATTTAAATTGATAAAAAAATGTAAGTAGGTATATAGAATACTCACATTGAAAAGTAGTTCTTCTAGGCAATTGAGAAATAATATTTTAATTATTCAATCTCTCATATCTGCCTTATAAATTCTACATTCGAATAAAATGTTTAAAACATTTATATGTATTGAAAATCATATTAAATTAAAATAATTAAATTACAGTAAATGTGCGTTTATTTATAAAAGAAATTAAAAAGGAAAATGCCAAATTGTCAAGTTATTTTTTAGAAAAGACAATTTTCTTAGTTATATCATCGTAAAAGTAAGGGAAAATTGGAATTTTTATCAATTTTCTTTACAATTAGATTAATATATACATATAGGTATTATTAAATATTTTATGTTGTACAGGAATATAAATCACCCTTCGACATTCTCCCATATCTCATAAATTAAAATACACTCAAATTATTAAGTTAATAGATACTTAATCATCATATAGTATATTTTGTCATTCGTAAATATGTCCCCCATGCCATTCACATTCACATAAAATAGTTGACAGAAATCAGGGCACACCACGATCAATCAATACGAGATTAATAACTAATATTGAATATCAAGAGGGCCTTGGGTTGTTATTGTTCACTAGAGGACTTGTACTATTTACAGAAGGTTGGTTTAGGTTAGGTTTGGTGATGCGTATTGTGTACGAAACGTTGACAAATGGGGTTCTCAAACATGTGTATACATAGAGGTACTTGATTTTATTGTATCTAAATGATGCTGTCGGTTTTTCTATTGCAAATAAATATACTCGTGTTTATTTGTAGTAAGTATGTACCTACCGAAATTAAATAGACGTTACAGAAATTTATAATAGTAATATTATGCGACTGTATATTTTAATTTAAATTTTTAATATTAACTGAAAATTATTAAGTTATATAGCCAGTGGCGTAGATAACGTTATGGGGGGGGGGTCAGTGCCGGATTTAAACTATGTGATGCCCTAAGCACTAATTATGTCAAGTACCTTTTTTTTAATTTTTAAGACCTTTTTTTTAGGTAAATCCGACACTGGGGTATGACAGTATTAAATTTCATAAAGTTATATTTTTCATTATGAAATTCTTCTTTTATCTGGTGCAAAGTACAAAAATTGGACTCATGTGGGGGGGGATTGGTCCCCTTAATCCCCCCCTATCTACGCCACTGTATATAGCATACCTTCGATGTCATAGTAAGAAAAAAATTCAGGGGAGAGAAACATTTGAGGGGGGAGGGTAAACACATATGAGTTAAATTTTAAAACGTATTTTGAACTGATGTTTTCTTAAAATATACGTTTTGAATATTTCGATGGAGGGGGGTTCGTTCCCAACCCCTTCCCCGTTACTACGCCACTGGATACCTTTGTGGGTCACAAAAATTTTCAAATCTTTTCTTATATTTTATTAAAGTCTTAATTTGTATTTATAAACTGCCACTCATAAGCAAATATTTTTTATTAAAGAACACTCTTTTTAAAATATTCAAAATTTCAACTGTCAGAAAAGTTTTTATTTTGACAAAAATCCTAATCACATTGGCGTAGCTAGAGGTCACTGTCATAAAGATTTCGTCGCCTCTTAAATCTTACTTTTACCAACTCGAACAATCTTACGGCCAATAATGTATCATATTTTATAAAGCTTAATTATGACTTATTTGTCAAAATTAAAAAAAACACACTTACTATTGACGCAGGGTTGGATTTAGTATGTAACTAATTAGTGGACCAGTATTCTTACTTAAAATTAAAAGTAGGAGCATTATATTGAGTTTATTTGGCAATTTTTATAACCAAATATATAATAGGCCATACTATTTATTGGCTGGTTTACTGATACAATATTATATAAAATATCGTTAATAAAAATATAACGTATAAAATTTCCACACAAACCATTCTAGAACAAATTTAGGTTTTATATAAAAAAGAAAAAGAATAATAACAAAATAACACAAGTTTACAGACCATCCAATTTTACTACTAGACCACATAGCATTTCATACGAGTACACACAGTTTTTTTTTCAGAAACGATCAAAATATTTGTTTGGCAAAAACATAGTTGTCATGCTCAGATGGCTACCAAATAATACATATTTGTTGTTGTTAGAGGTTTATTGAATACAATTGATACAGTGGCGACGTATATAATACTAAATGAGCACGAAAAAATATTTATTTTACTATAGGTGTCCATTTATGAATTTTAAATAGATTTTTATTACTGACAAGACAAACCGATCTCACAATATTATTGAATAAAATAAAAACATATTAATTGTCTGATAGATGTGGAAGAACTGTAAAGATTTTATAATTTTGGTAGATAAAGCAGGTGTTTTTGTCAATTTTTTGGTAAATGTTTTGAGTTTCAAGAAGATTTGAATTTCGAGAATGTGTTCTCAATTATCATTAACTTAAAATAAATAGTACAAACAAGCTTTGAGCATTATTATACAAATACTATTACATATTATCACTTATTTATTATCAGACTCATTTTAAACTACCAGTGATACAATAATATAGTAACTGCGCCACTGGGTTTATAGTTTCCGTTTCGGTTGCGGTAACGTTTGTCGTGCCGCCAAATCAAAAACTACCGCGATCATTTTATTTCAAATTTGTTTACGTCAAACACTGTTAGAGTATACTGCGTTTGGATATTTGTAGTTTGTAAGTTAATTTGTTGGTTTTGCTTGTCCTGTGATGATAATCAGGACCGGAGCGAAACAAAATATATTATTTATTTCATTATTATAAATCTGGACACTATTTTTTTCTGTAAGATATGTAAAACAATCTAAAAACTGTGCCTCGTTTGTATAAGAAATTTAACTCTTCAGAAGTAGAACCCTAGTGCTTGACATTAGTGGTGGCGCCAAGTCTGTCACACCCGCATATACATATATGTATATAATTTGAAGTTTGTTTTGAAATTTTAAGAGTTATGTTAAAATTGGGGGTTACCCAAAATTGTAATAGTAATTAATAAAGCTATAAAGAGATAAATGTTTAATTTAACTTTTTAAATTGTACAAAAATAAATAAAGTAATGAATTCTGATTTTGCAAAGCCTTATAGGTACCTATTTTTATAACATTTTTAAATGTAATGTCAATTATCAGTATGAAATTGTGATTTTTTTAATAATTGATATTAAAATACAACTAAATATATGATTATCATTACTAAAACTAATAGGGCTTTTTGAAAGTCTTAAATATTGATAAAACCAAATTTGGAAAGTCGAAATATTGAGAAATCTATTAGAAACAAATTCTTGTTTCATCTAAAAAACAATTGAGTTAAATAAGTTTCTAACATATCAATAGTTACTTATAAATAAAATATACAAAAAATTAAACTAGAAATAAAATTATGTGCTTGTTGTTTTGTTGTTACGACTTTTTTTTCATAAAACTAGCATATTCAAAGTTTGAATTGAAAAGTTTCCATTACTTATTTATCATACGAAATATGGACAATCAATCAACTGTCAATAAATATCAAGTTTTTCCTCATAGATAAGAACCCATCCTTATAGATACGAGCAAAATTAAATTCTACAAAAATAAATAGAAACATTAATTTTTTTCGTTCACGTCCGCATTATTATAGTTGTCATTTCAGCCGGTCCTGGTTATATTTTAATGTACAATTTTGAGTTGATATTATCGCGTGTATGTTTTGCTACTGATTTTTTCATAATACTAGTTGTGTTGTATGTTTTTGTTTTTTCTAAATCAGTGGCGCATGACCCTTTATATGCAAAGGGATTTAATTATGTAGTTGTTATGTCAAATGACAAAAGAATTAACCGAACGAATTGGTAGTTGTACTACGAAAATAAAGATTATGGGTGTGGGCGATGAACAATTGTTTTTAGTAATTCATATACAATTATGCATGTCTTTTGAAAATTTTGTAAAATATATATTTAATAAACTTTTCTAAATTTTCATTTTTTATGAGTATATATTGTATATCTTTTTTTGAATATATATTTTATAATATAGTTTTATCCATAAACCACCGGTAAAAAACTAAACCTAATCGAAATTGGCGTCGTTACAGCATTTATTCTTACTTAGATTTGTCAACGTATAAGAATCAACTGCTTTGAGTTTGAATTATTTACAATAACTAAGGTAAGTTTATTTATACAAAGATTGAAAAATTTATTGAGAAGTAATTTTAGTGTTTGCAATAAACGTTTTTAGGGTTCCGTAGAAAACTAGGAACCCTTAAGTCTTGGCATTTTAGGACGCCGCGTCGACCGCGCTAGCCGCTTCGACCGCCAGACACGCAATACTGATGTGTGTTTTTTTAACCTTGAAAATAATATACACACATCAGTATTGCGTGTCTAGTGGCCGAAGCGGCCAGCGCGGTCGGCGCGGCGTCCTAAAATGCCAAGACTTTATAGTTTCTCCATGTCCGTCCGTCCGTCTTCAAAAATTTTGAGATAATTAGATGAAATTTGGTATACGGCCGTAGATTGATGACCCAAAAACAGAAATGATAATATTTTTGAGAATAAAAATTTTTTAGACCCCCCTTTCTTAAAATGAAAAGTGTTTTCAAAAAAAAAATTTCACCTACACCATTGAGTGGGATGTCGTTAGAAAGGTCTCCTAAAATGCAACAAAAAATGTAACAGAAAGTTTTAATTTTAACCCTTCGATCACGATGTATTTTCTCTTCAAAATCATTAAAAAAGCGTCCCCCCCTCTATTTTCTAAACTATCAATTTTAAAAATCTGAAAAAATTCCAGAACGTAGATTTTAATTAGTACTTTCACTGAAAATTATAACGAACATTGTCAAAAATATTTTGGACCCCCCTATCATAGACTGAATATTGAACTTTCATTTTTTTCCCCACTTACCCTATTGAGTGGGGTGTCATTTAATAGGTCTCGTAAAATGCAATAAAAAACGTCAAATAACTTTTTGATTTTAACCCTTCAGTCGCGATATATTTGCTTTTTAATGTCGCTGTCAGAGCGTCCCCCCCCCTCTATTTTCTAAACTATTGATTCAAAAAATCTGAAAAAAATTCAGAATGTAGCTTTTAATTAGTACTTTCACTGAAAATTATAACGAACATTGTCAAAAATATTTTGGGCCCCCTTTTCATAGATTGAAAAGTGAACTCACATTTTTTTCATTTACCCCATTGAGTGGGGTGTCATTTGATAGGTCTCCTAAAATGCAATAATAAAAGTCAAATAACTTTTTGATTTTAACCCTTCAGTCACGAAAATTTTGAAAAATACTTTTTATAAATCGTAGTGAGAATGACTACGGAACCCTATCATGTGCGTGCCCAACACGCACTTGCCCGTTTTATTTTAAATAATTTTGATTCATTCATAAATTAACCAATGATAATTTTTAACTGACATTGAATTTAGGTTATGAATGGTTAAAAGATTATTGTCATGCGTGATGATTTTCTATTTATTTATGCTTATTAAATAATTAATAAATTTTTTTAGATTGTCTAAGTTTTTGACATCAAAAATAAATAAAATAAAAACCTTATTTTATAGCTTAAGAAGTAACTGTTCACTAATTCAATTAGTCAATAGTATACTTTTAACTAATTCAATTTTAAAAAGTGACCTCGGGTTGCACAAAGTAAAATAATTCACGATTAGTTGTTTTCAATCCATGATTAATGTTTATTCTAAACTTATTCTCAATTTGTAAACGAACAATTCACTAAATATGACAATTTTTTACCTTAAAATATATGTATCATAACCGTGATTGTTTTTTAGAATTGACGTAATAATGCTTTGAAAACAACTGATTAACTAATCGATAATTATTTTGCTTTGTGCAACCCGAGGTGAGATGATTTTTTTCCTTAACATTAAAAAATCCAAAGAAAATTTTTTAAGAATTTAAAAAAATGTTAATTCATATCAAATAAGATATTATGATATCTACTGCTACAAATCGATTCATCATTAACAATAAATATAGAAATCAGTGCACTAGAATACATCACAGTTAATTTTTTTATTACCAAAATACCTAAAGGTATAAACACACAATACAATGTCGAAATATGATTTAATAGTTTGTCATGTTTGGAATTTTTCTTCACAACTCCTTTGTGTGCTCAGAAACCCGTGACGATTGTAGTTTCGTGAGTCAGTAGCAAAAACTCTATTTATGTTATACCCACTAGATCACTGAGTTATTAATAATCTTGTCCATATTTAGTGCTACCACGATCACTAAATCATACCATTTATTTATGTCTTCATTTTGCTATACAAGTAAAGAACATTTTCATGTTTGTTAATTTTTTTATTTGTTATCGCAATGCGGATCGTAGCGTTTGCTTATTTAGTTTATTTTCTTGGCTGTGATTTTGATTTGTAAGTTGTTGGATTTATAGCTTATTCTTGATTTTATCTGATACTTAAGTTTATTGTAAGAGTATTGATTTGGTTGTGCATTTTGGAGGTAATAATAAATTATTTATAATGTATTCTATTTGGAAGAAAATATTTATTTTAGTATGTTAAATTTTTGTGTCAATATGATATTTTATAAACAAAATTTATTTGGAAAGTATATGAGAGTACATGGGTTTTTAAATGTTAGAGCAGTGAAAAAAATGTAAATTTTATGTAATGTAACTGATTTTTAGGGTACAGTACCCTAAAACAGACCATATAGGGATCATTTTGTCCGTCTGATCGACAATACCTTTTTTCAGGAACGGTCTCATTGCACAAGTAAAGGAAAATACGAAAATCATTAATTTCTAAATCTATGTAGAATTATTACGTGACAAATTAATTCTTGCTGTTTCTTCCATACAGCGTCTATGTAAAGACGCCTTGAAACTGGTGTCCATTATTTTCATAACTAACCATTGCCAATAATTAAGTATTATATAACGGTACGGAACACTCAGGATGCGAGTTCTATTCGCGTTTGTCCATATTTTTATAATATCTATTTGAGTCACTCAGAATGATATACAATACACATAGGATAGATTTTGTAAGTTTGATAAAAACTATTGATTAATGATTGAATTTTCAAAAATAATACAAATAACATTTTTTTGTGTATCTACCTTAAACTTAATTTCCTACATGTATTATATTTAAAAAAATATTATACGTACTGACTAAAATGCCACACCCCCTCTTACAAATAAAGAAATAAATAAAAATGCAATATTAAAATCAATAAAATTATAATTTTTTTTCAAAACCATACAATAATAATATCTATCCCAATTAGCACTTATACAATAGGTTACTCTAAATACTAATATATATGTAGTAGGTACATACGAGATTTTCTATAATTTACAAAGATCCCGTTGGTTTCCTCAATAGCCAACTGCGATGCTATTTAGATTTTATTATGAATGAACAGATATAACGTTTATAAACAATATTCTTTACAAATTTAAAATACATATAGATACGTACACGCAACATTGTCGAGTGCATTTGTCTTCGCAGCGGGAGTCGTGTGTGGACGTAGGTGAGACCTGGTTGTAGCAGATATACAGGGGAGGACTTTACAAGATACTTATAGTGATTTAATTTGGATAAACTCTTATCAATTTACATTACATACATACATTCTTCATTATAATCGTGGGCAAAATGTTTCCTCGTATCACATTTCTGACAAATTGGTTTAAAATAATCTTAACATTCTCACTAACATTCTCTATAACTTGACAGTACGTATCAAGAGTTATTTCATATTGAAGAAAAATATAATCTCTATAAAAGTGTACGTGTTCGTGTGGCGATTTATAAATAACAGTTATTTCTTAATTTTTCATAATATATTTTTGCTATAGCGTTCGTTATGATTTTCATTATGGAAACTTAATTTGGATTATTTCAGATTTTTTGCATCGATAGTTCAGAAATTATAAGAGGAGGGGGGCATTCTAATAACGAAATAAAATATCTCGTGAACGAAGGGTTAAAAACAAAATATCCTTAAATATTTTTTTTTCAACTTTAGGAGACATACTATTTTCGATTACATTTTCCAGTTTATGGAAGGAATGTCCAAAAAAATGTTTTTTTCTAGAATGGGTCATCAATCTATGTCCGTATACTAAATTTCATTTGATAAGGTATATAAATGATAGAATGGGATGGCTGTGACATACATACAGACAGACGGACGGACGAACGTACCATTGGATACAAATTTCTAAAAGTTAGAAATAATGATTTTTGACATATTTTTTAAAAATAAATGTTACGAAATATTCGTCTACTAAAACAATAAAAAGCCAAAAATAATAAAACAATCCAAAAAACGATGACAGTATGACAATACTAAATAAGATAACCACCAAAGAGCATTGAAACATAAATTTCAACCACCCCAACTCTTTAGTACCGTATGTTCCACAACAGAGTCCCATAAATTGTAACTTTATTACAAAACAGTGTAAATAGTTTGACCGGAAATCTTGAACAGCCGGTCCTGATGACAATCAATTGAAATTATGCTTATCCGTGGTGTTGGTGATGTCGTAAGCATCTGGCCCGTACGAGTGAGAGAAGAATAAATAAAATATAATATATAGACAGTGGAATGATGCAGCCCCTTGAGAAATGATTATGTACAATCATTTGTATGGAAATGAGCATATTAAATCGAACTGAAATATTTTATAGATTTATGGTCGTATAGAGCGAGGCCCACGAATTGTAACTTAATAGGAGTGAGTGGGCTTTGTAAAAAATATTAGCTACTTGTCTTCTCTACACTATTAAAAATATATAAATACATATGTATAATGTATATGTATAATGGATATTTGTAAAATTTTATACACACCTGATAAATTGACAGTAGTTATTGAGGACATTAAAACAATCATTTTTTGTTAGTAAACCAATGTCTGCAAATAAACCGTTTTAGCAATAGAGTAAAAAAATTGTCTTTAGGATGATTTTTTTTGTAGAAATTATAGTTCGAAGTGTACTGGTCAAAAAATATAAAAGGCGTAACTTACGTAAATCTATTATAATTTCTGCTTCAAAGGGCATCAAAGCATTTGAAGTTTAATTTAATTTTATATTTATTTTTCTCTGAAGGATCACTTTTTAGAAAATTTTGCAAAGGTTAAAAAGTGCTTCGAATAAGGCAATTGGTTTTAGAACTTTTGGTACTATTTTTTAAGATTTTTCTGAAATGTTTGTGTTCCACCTGGAGCAAAAATTATGGATTTTCATAGGTTGCATCCATTTCAACTTTTGATCTATCATTTCTCAAAATTACAAAAAAAATAACTAAAAGACAAAATACATTGTTCTGTGCAAGGTCCTTTCCTTGCTCTACAGCTAAAACGGCTCTTTTGTGAACATGGTTTTATTATATATTTACAAAAAGCTACTGTTATAATGATCTCGATAACTCCTGAAAGTTTGTCGATATGTTTACGGGACACCTTGTATATCTTGAATTAGATTAATTTTTTGATATATTGCAATACTCAATAATACGATTTAAAATAGATCATCCATTGATTGCAGTTGCTAGTGATTTTAAATGTTTAATGATCAACGGAAGTTGTACAAATTATCTGTCAGTACCACAGTTTATAAATTGACTTTTAGTTATCACGAATCTAATGTTACAAATCTCCTAAATAAAGTACAGTAGTTAAGTACACTTTTTATAACGCATAAGACATCCTTATAGACTCGTTATTTCAGAGACTGATTTTAAGGTTCTCATTTATTAATTTAACCCATACGTCTGCATAGGTATATATAAGTTAGAAGCATGCAATAATCCATAGAAATAGATGTAAAAACTATATTTTTTTAGGAAGTGGTGCCATAGAATAAAAGCTATATATAGGTTAACAAATTAAACTAGAAACATGAAATTTTAACTGAACTATTAGTTATGGCAATTATGATAATTCGTGGGGCTGGTGTACGACTACCTATAATAGTAACAGTATTAGATTGTAAATTAAATAGATCTTTCTCCAGTATTAACTTATCAGCCACCTCTGTAAGACCGGTTCAATTATTATATATTAAATAATTAAAATAAATGCACTTCTCACTTGTTTATAATGTAGCATAAAGGTACTACATAAAAAATAAGTGTTATATGTAGATATATGATAAATTATTGTAATTAATATTTGCATACGATCATTAATAAGATTTAATATTTAAATAAAACGTCTTTGTTTATACTTACATACTTGTACAATTTATATGCGCCTTTTTTTGCAAATTATACACAGCCACATCTAAGCACATAGGTACGTTTGTGTGTACATATGTATGTATGTATGTATATTATTATGCAGAATCATAGTATCGGCCTAGCATTGTGTTTGTGATAACCTTGGCACAACGCCCATTTCGCATCCAGTGAATAAATCACTTTTATAACAGCAGCGTGACAACTGGTCGAACAATATGACAGTGTACAATGCATCGGGCGATGGTAATGCGAATTCCTTAGCATCACACACATACACACACACACACACACACACACACACACACACACACACACACACACACACACACACACACACACACACACGTGTTTGTGTGTCGGGATATCAATGTGTTAATTACAACAACAGCTTTAAGAAATAAAAGGGTTCACAAAGGTTATGCAGAAATTATAGCTGTAATTAATATTTCGTTTGTATTGCATCTGATTCTTTTTTATTGGTGGAAATTGGGAGTTAACTTATAATGGTTACTTGTTTTTTAATAAATAGGTACTTTTTTTAAGAAGAAATATGTGTCTTTATATCAGTAAATATTTTGTAATTATGTAAGTAAAAACCTCTGTTCGTCAAGATCTTTTTTCTTAGTTAGCGGTTCTTAAACGTTTGTTGTTTAGGGACCCCCTTTTGAGCAATTATTTTTCAGGTACCTCTACCTTGGCAGATAAATAAAGTATTTAAAAATACTAATTAATCACTGGTTAATAGAAATGTAAAATTTACTTTAATTTATGCCAAACATATTTCGCGGAACTTAGTTTAAGAACCACTGCTATAGATCGTTGGTATGCAAATTTTACTATACAGTAGAAATATATATTATTCTGGTGGGTAAGTTTTGGTTCTCCTTTTACTTTTTTTGTGTTTGAGTTGAATTTATATGAAAAGTTAAAATTAGAACCATGAAAATTGACTGAAATTTGATTTGGTTAAAAATATGTTTATAGCATAAAAAATGATGTGAAAAGTCGAAATTTTCATGCCGCAGGTCTGTATCTATCAACGTTCTCGAGATATGGCCTTTTAAAATTTTAGTTTTTTCTAAATTTTGAAGAAAAATGGCCGTAACTTTTGAACGTGTGGTTGGATTTAATTTTTGTTGACGGATTTAGAATCAGCGTGTCAAAATTTATATAATGAAATTTTAACTAAATCTAAGACTCAAAGTTTTTGAGTAATTTTTCACCCATCAATCTTAAATTTTTGATAGAAATATAAACTCAATTACAAAAAAAAGAGAATTAGAATCATTACTAACTATACAAACAATCATTTTCACTACCTTACATTTAAATCACATTTATTTAGATAAATTGTAAAAAAACAAAACGATCAACCTTAAAAAATAATCATAGATTATTTTAAACTCCCAAAATACGTAAATAATCCATTTAAGGATATTGGTATTGATACAAAATTATAGTTGGTACTCTAGACAAGCGGTTCTTAAACTTATATGGTCTAGGGATCCCCCCACCCCCTGATAAAAAAACAAAGGTCTTTAGATTACGAATTAATCACTGGTAAATAGAAATGTGACAATACTTTAATTTATGCCAAACATGTTACACGGACCCCACACATAAGTTCAGCGGACCGTAGTTTAAGAGCTACTGAGCTAGAGGTATCAAGTTTAATTAATATCAAATATTAAGGACTGCAGTCTCAAAGTCCTGTAAAAATTCAATGCAAGAAAACAATACGGTCTTTCAAATGTGTATTTTGATACTGACAAGAATATTGAAATTTATTATTTGATATTAATTTCAACTTGATATCTCTAGTCGTTCTTGAAAATAAGGGTCTTGATAGACGGACAGACAAACAGACAGACAACAAAGTGATCCTATATGGGTTCCGTTGTTTTTTTACGGAACCTTCAATACAGTCTCATTGAATGCACTGATAATCAAGTTTTGATACACAGAAAAATATGCATACCTGCTTCCAAACTTTTGAACGGTAGTGTACACTGTACATTCATGCATGCATATATACGAATCTCATAAGCTCATATTGATCTACAAACAATCTATAGAAATGATCTCCTCGACTTGCAATTTAAAGCCATCCTGTATAACCGCATAAAAGTAGCGCACACTGTATGTATTATAATATATAGTTGTAACAATGACATTGCATTTAGTTGAAGGTGACATAGGTATATAATATACTCCCCGTTATCTCCATTCTTAAACTGTTCTTGTTATTGTTAATCCAATGTCTTGTAGACTAATTTGGTTATCTGGTACAATACGAGATTGACGTGAAACAGTAGCTAGTTTTTTTATTAATGCATATTTTTTGTACAAGTTTTTATCTTTATTTAGTACATTATGTTTTTATTAGTATTATAATATAATTTATTTTCGTATTAAGGTTAACTTACTATTAATATATTTGATACATTATATTTATATAGTTGATTGTATAAAAAAATGTGTTAATATAAACTATAACTATATTATGTTTATGATAAACTTTTCTAAAGATTGTGTAATCAAATGTATTATACAATACATAAAATTAAAGTTAAACAAAATCTATATCTATAAAAGAGTTTGTCCTTAACCACTCACTCACTCACTCACTCACTCATATATCAACGTACAACCCAAACCCATGGACCTAGAAACGTGCAATTTCGTAGGTGGATTTTTCGAAATTCGAAAACTTATTGAACATACTCTACAATATAAATAATGAAACAATTATTTCAGCATTTCCCAAAATGAAATTCCTAAGGTGTTAGGGGGATGGAAAAATTTGTAAAATATATATTTTTTTGTATTCGCCGAGGGTAGACAGGGTCTGTGGTTTTGATTCGTTTATCTGCATAGCTGCTTACGTTATAATGGTGGAGTCGGGCAAAATAATCGGCAATAAAAAAATTCGAAATTCAACCTCTAATAGCCAGGGTAGACAAGGGGTTAGTTTTTACAATTTTTAACTAAGATCCGATATATTTACGTTTTTTATAGGTAATGAATAAAAATCAATATAAAAAAATGTAATATGTCATCCCCTATCACGTATGGAGGGTTCTAATTAGTTTCGAAGTTTACGCGAGCGAAGCCGCGGGATTCCACTAGTCTTGAATATTTTCCAACGGAATCTTTATTGTAACTTAAGGAAGAGGTTGTTTAAAATCTTCAAACGTATAAATTATAAGAAATTTTGCATAATCTCCAACAATGTCCGGTATCATAAAGGAGATAGCAAATTTGCTAGCTAACAAGCACTCTCAAATGAGGTATTAAACTTATATGACAATTATCTTCGAGTTTATAACAGATAGTTGCATGCGCAATAAGTTGGTTTTAACCGTTTTTACTCAAAGTTAGTAAATATACTTCACATAACTTTGTTTTTACAAAAATGGAAAAAATTCTAAAAAAATATACCAACCAATTTCCCCTTACACCTGTTTCCCCCCACTTACCCTACTTTTTATATTATAATTATTTATTATTATTGACGTTCGTTTATATCAAGAACAAAACGTGTTTTTATTATTATTATTATTAATTATTATAATAGATTGAGAAACATTTTCTAGGTATTTTTTATTTCCTTCAATTATATGTAATTATTTTTTACTTATAATATTTTTAATTATCGATAAACTACTTTACTTTTTACGAAATTACTACTGGCATGCATGCATGCATAAAACAATACATATTATATACATATGTATGTACAGGAGTGTACTAACATTAATGCAACATTTATATAATTTTTAGTATCTCGTACCGTTGATAAGAAAAGTTATAACCCAATTTAGAGTAGTTTAAATACTATCCAAAAATAGCACCACAATTTATTTTATATTTTATCTAACCAGACCTAACAACATTATCATTTTGAATTAATTTCGAAAAAAAGTAAGTGCTTATGATCTTGATATCATTTTCTTATTGCAATTTCTTCAGATTACCCTAAAAAATATTTTTACGATTTTTTTGTTAAATGAAGATATCAATATTCATTGAATTGTAAGTTTTCCTTTGATACCCCACTATCCGTATGTTAACCTATAACACAGAACATTTTATAAGATACATATAAGTATTCATTTTCTCTAATTACAAAGAGGATTCATTTTGTAAGCTATTTTTAGCCAAACAAATATTAATTTTTAATTACAAGTAAGTATTTCAAATAATCTTACAGAGAGCCTATGTCTTTCCACAGGAAGGGAACTATATCCCTGCTTAATTTCATCAAGAGCTTATAAGCGGGGTAACCGTCAAAATAAACAGCCGGGCAGAGGTATTTTTGCATTTATGTTTAATGTGAGTTTTGATTTGTAATGATTGTATTAATAATTATAAAAATTAATACTTTTAGAAAATTTACCATTTAGAAATAGGGGTAGTAAAATGTACTCCAAATCCAAAAAACCACCCCTGTATATATAAAAACGCACAATATGTATTACTTAGTATTCAATAACGTATTTTAATTATATTTAATTCACTCCCCAGGGGCGGTATGTTTGTTTTACATAATATGAATATATGCATAGAACGTGTTAATAACGACTAGTGGCTTAAGTGAATTAAGTCACGTATGGTCACAAGGTGCGGTGTTCGATCCCCGGCCATTCAACACCTGAAAAACTAACAACACTGTTATCCACTTTACTAAATGACCCTTTATCACTCCATGTTCTATGTGTTTTATTGTTACACTGTAAGTGATATTGTACGACTATTTATTTATTCTCATACTGATTTTCTTTGTGTGTAAGATATTTATTTATGATTTTTTAACCACCTTGTTCATTGTTTTTACAATTTTTATAACTAAACAGTGACGGCGGAGGTCTAGATAAGAGAGTAATTTTCATGATTATAAATATATTTTATCATTTAATTGGTAAAATTAAGAATCATTAGTTCTATTTAATAATTCAAATATTAAAAACAGATGGCTCAAAATTTACGATGTATTTTTACAACAATTTTGAATTCTTTTTTGAAAAAATGAGTGCTGATAATTTTCTTATAATTTCAGTATCATTATATATATTCCAATTTTTTCAGATTTTTCTCACTATCATTTGATATCCTACTTGCAAGGATTGAATAAATTTTTTTTTGTCAGATTGGCTTAGGTTTTCCATTGACTTTAGCCTTGTAATGAGCGAACATTTCCCGTTACACATTTGACATGGGCCCACATTGTTTTTCTTTTATAGTTTCTCATTCTGGAAAAAACAAAGAATATGTAGAATTTTTAAAATAAGAAAACGAACGGTACAATACCAGATATGGTAATATTTTTGGGGTAAGTTGTTACATGTAACATGCAAGTTGTAACATGTAACAACTTACCCCAAACATTTGTAACTACTTGCCCCATGGCACGTTTTTTAATATAAATTGAAGTCATTATTAATGGATATCGATAGTAGAATAAAACAATATTGTAAATTAAAGGTAGATATATTATGAACGTTCAAGGTTAAAAATTTTGACAAAATAAAAAATATAGTCATCAGGAATCAAAAATTTCGTAAAGGATTTTTTTACTTACTTGGTTGAAATCTGGACACACGTACAGAACCTAGCAGCTCAGCGCTTGGCGGGTCACTGATTGTTTTTATCTAATGCACGATGTTATAAGAAAACGAATGAGTCCAATTATGTCCATCAAAGAGTTTAAAATCCCGGTAAAAAACGCGTGTAACTTCTTACCCCTGTAACAACGTGCCCCCCGCTCCCCTATTCGTTGAAGTTTTTGATCAGCAATTCATAAACTAGGTACATTATACATAAATTTCAGTTATTTTGATTGTGCCTTTTTTCAGGTATTTGAATTTCTAACCTTTGATTATGAATAATTAAAAAACTATCAAATTTCGGACCTTCTTCCCATTTTTAAAATCAATTTTACTATACCCTAATTTTCATTGTTGGGTAATTTTTTTTCAAGTGTAAATAGTTATTTAAAATCGGGTAGAAGACATGTTATTAAATATAAATTCAACTTATTCTGTACTAATTTTTATTAAAAAATATTAGAAATTTAAGTTATGAGCCTCGATTTGACGACCAAAAAAATTTTTTTTCAACTCTCCTATCAAAATTTCGAGATGAGTGATCGGAAATCAGTAAAAAAAAAATTATCAACATCTATATAAATGTAGGTATGGCTGTGCTGAGTCGTTTTTATTTCATTTATTTTTTTCACTAAATGGAGACGATATATTTTATTTTTAAGACATTTATTCTATTTTCACTGCGATTATAAAAAAAATGAGGCATTAATCTTTGAAGAATCGCTGGGACAACGTCAAAAAAAGACGCTTCGAGAAGAACGCGTTTAAATTTTTCTGATGGTCATAACCGCGCGGCCTATCTGCTCTCACTAAATTGGCTGTAACTCAGGCAATTTTCGAAATTTTAACTTATTTTTTAAAATATATTTTTGAATATGTAAGTATATTTTAAACTCGTTTTTCTCGGTCACAGTGGCTTTCCCCGTAATAAAATCTTGATAGCTAGACTAGGCATAAATATTTTAATATGGGTAGACATATAAGTATCATTGCATAGTAATAAATATAAATTTCCCGTTAATACATACATCCACAGGTATTTACTGTTAATTACATAATAAATATGTATACTATTTATGAAGATATTAAAACTTTAATGACAATACTTACGTAGGTATATCACCTGCAATGTTTATTATTAAAAACGAACGCCATTTTGTAGATATTTACTTTAGTACCAATAAATATATATGTACCTACCTACATATAGGCTGTTCGCAGAAACCCAATGATCATTGCTAACTGTGTTATTATTAAAGCTAAAAGCTCGGTTGAATGGGCAAAGTATTAGTATGTATTTAAGTGTATTCCATTTAAAAAAGTTATACCTATATCAAATATCAATACATCTCTGAAATTTAAGCATTTTTTTTGATAGCGCTCTTATTCATTCTGGAAAAATGTCGATATTTTACCCATTTAACTTATCTTCTTGTACTAATAATAACAAAGTTATCAATGATTAATCGGTTTCCGTGGACACCCTGTATACATATATAAAAAATGATTGCAATATGCCATTAATATAGAAGTCAAATAGGTGTATTATTATTATTATTTAATGTCAATTTTACGTACTTACATCACATATAATATTTGTTATTAAAAATGATAGCCATTTTATAGATATGTCACTTAATTATCTTACATATGTACTTACCTATATTAAATATAGATGTATACTGTAAACACATAAATAAAATGTTATTGCAACATGCGTTACATATACAAATCAAATTAGGTATATCATTATTTTAATGTCAATTAAAGTCATCATTAGCACACTAATCGTTATAAATGATCAAAACTGAGTATTCAATTGCTGATCGATGCAATTTCTATAATTAGTTTCTTATATAATTAGAAGCATACACTGATCAGTTGATCATTTAATTTATATAAGCATACTATGTTACCCGCAACTTCGTTCGGATCATTTTTACAATAAGATCATTAATATAAGGATAATATATATCTATATGGTTCGTGTGGAATTTAAGTTAAGTATAAGAGCTGTCAGATGAAGAAGAATAAGTAAAAGAAGGTGAGGCTATGCAGATTACTGATAGTCGTTAAAACTGGTTGCAAGTACAAATGTCAGATACCCATTTTTAAGCAATTTTATAATAAATAATTTCTTCAGAATATAAAGTAGCGTATGTCCTTCCTCAGGATCTAAGTTATCTTCCTGCCAAATTTCATCAATATCTGTTCAGTGGTTCAGGCGTGAAAATGTAACAAATGGACAGACAGACAGACAGACACACTTTCGCATTAATAATAATAGTATGAATGTTACTTTTTGATTTTATCATAAATAATTAGAATTTTATTATTTATGTTTTATCTAATACCGATACCAACTTAATAAAATACATATGGATCAAAAACTACAAATCACCTAATTTTGTTAAAATTTCAATTTATTTGTATTGTTCGGTAAGTAAAAAAATAATACGAGACCAAGATCTTTTAGTCTCGATCTCGTTCTCGTCGTATTTATAATCACATGTACTAGATGAGACCTATTTTTTTGAGACCTTTTAAAAATTCGTTAACTTTTTATGCTTTAATTGTGTGTAGATTATTTCTTTAACAAAAAACAAAAATAAAATCTCTCTATTACAAATACATATATAATATTAAACTAAACCTAGTCTACGCTACTGATGTAAATGTGTTGAGAAAGTATTTATGTATGTTCCATGTAATATCGTACATATATCCACTTTATTGCTAATAGCTATTGACTATTACACTTTTCTATAGGTAACTCGTGCAAACTGTATTATGTTGGTTTAATTAGAAAAGGTGTTTTAAAGGTGTAAAAAGTACAACGTACTTAAGATCTAGAAGATAGTATTACTTTAAATTAATGTTTCATATTATAATAATAGGTTTGGATTCAAAAAAAATGCTAATTATGTTAAATAGATATTATTATGATCTACATATGTATGTATGAAACGAAATATTCCGTTTTATAACAAGTTTCGTTTTATGTAGGATGTCGCAGCTTTCAATTGTTTAAAAAACAATTGAAAGTATGAAAATTTTTGTTTTACGAAAGTTTCATATTTTTTTTAAAATCTTTACGTACTTTTTGATATACCATTCCATTTGATTTTGCAGAGAAACGGGCATGTACCCCTTAAACTACCTCCCCAAGGGGCGGTATTAGGGGGTTGAAAATATTTTCCTGAAATTCTTTAGGGTCGATATATGTATATAGTAAAATTTTTATCCTAAATCTCTATCTTCTTTGGACGTAAAACGTAGTTGACGGGTGGTCTGGAACACCCTGTATACTAGCTGTGCCCGTAGCTTCGCTCGTATGGACTACGGAATTAATGAAGGATTTTTGAAAAATATAGTTGTATTTAGTACAAACACGTATTAGATAATAACTTATCAATACCTAAATTAAAAAAATAATAAGAAATGGTCTTAAAGTCTTAAAAGTTGCATTGCTCCAAATATTTTAAGATAACTAAATTTTGTTCAATGATAATGACACAAAAAAACGCGTGTATGTTAATTCATCCAGAGATAAATCTGATGTTATCAACATTTCAATGATATGTGACACTATCAAGTATGTAGATAATATTCTAAAGTTAAAACTAATCCTCTACAAATAAGTATATAATGGATATATAAGGCAGAATGAAACTAGTTTAGTAATTATACAGTTAGTGATAATATTGGACTAGCAAAAAACTTATAAAATGAAAGGTAAAATTTATTACAATTATTTTTGTATGTACCTATTAATTGTATTAAATATTGTTTACAATTGAAATTTTATAATAAAAATTAAAATATATCAAGGTGGTAGTTGTAATACTAATATAATTTAACAAGAAATTTATATTGAGTTAAAAATTACGTTGGATTTTTCTAATAATAAATAAATAGAATTTATTTCTAGTATAAATAATTAAGTTTTTCGAAAAAATCAAAATTATAACATATAACAATATAATAATTAATTTCCAGTTCTCATTGTATTGGCTGCCATCGCCATAAGCAGTGCCACAGCACTGACTAACAAAGATCTGTATACACCATGGCCAGGATGTCCTAACGAACCCCAAGGACCCAAAGACGACGTTAAACTTGAAGTAAGAGACAACTGCAATCAGTTCATCCATTGCGAGAGTTTCGCCAAACCACAACTGAAGAGCTGTGCTCAAAGTGACCCTCCTCTAGTCTTCGATGGTAAGAAAGGAATGTGCGTCTGGCCATGGGAATCTAAGAGGAAATGTGACAACATTGGTGCCTGTAACGAAAGGGATTGTGGATGCAAGAGACGCGCTCATCGTCGCGATTGCAGAAAGTACCTGACTTGCTGTAACAAGGAACGCCGTTGTCCATCTAATTTGTACTTCAACGAGAAGTTGCAAGATTGTGATCTACCCAGAAATGTCAGGTGTAAAAATCTATTCGCTGATGATGATTTAGATTTATCGTAATTTAATGTTATGTTCATAAATATTAATGCATCTTTTTGTAGGATTATTTTGTTATTAATGTACATTGATATATATTTATTTTTATGTATTTATACAATTTTGTTCAAATATTATTTACCAAGTTTTATTAAATAAACAAAGTTAATTAATAATATCTTACCATATTCACTTTATTTCCTAAACTATAAGACCAAATTAGATGCTCTTATATTCAGTTATAAATATAACAAATAATTTTTTACTTTTAAGGAGCACCAGTCAGTTTTAAAATCTCTAGTATTATAGGTTTTTTAGTTCTAATTCAAGTTTTTTCATTTCAAATTAAATTTTTTTCATTTCAAATTCAATATTTGAAAATAAATTGATATTTATTTTTTAATTTTTTAAACTGAAAAAACTAAGTATTTTTAAACAAAACAAATATATTGTTAAACTAAATAGAGCCAGTTAAACATTATATTTGTTTTGTTTAAAAATACTTAGTTTCTTTAGTTTAAAAAATTAAAAAATAAATATCAATTTATTTTCAAATATTGAATTTGAAATGAAAAAAATTTAATTTGAAATGAAAAAACTTGAATTAGAACTAAAAAACCTATATAAAAACTTTAATATATCATAGGATAAGTCATATTAGGTGGGAACATGTATCCGGGGAAACTAAGAGAGCTACAGACTCCCAAAGATTTTGCCTAAAATTAGTTTTTATTTTATATGTTGAGAACCCATTGTAATAAAGTTATGAAATTTTATACCCAGTTTAGTATTGATGCGTGTTATTGATTTCCAGTATCAATCGAGTGATTATTTAGACCAGGGATGTATGGGGCCAGTGGGCCCTTTGACTTTTATCTAATATTTTTTTGTTATTTTTTTCCTTTGACACTTTCTTAAGCTCATATTCCTCAAAATATACAGCAATATACCTGATGCATCCCTGATCTAAATAATAATTGTTTGATACTGGAAATCGATAACACATATTAATATTAAACCGATTATAAATTTTCACTACTGTATCACAATGGGATTTCAAGATAAATAAAAACTACTTTTAGGTAAAATATTTGAGAGTCTGTAGCTCCTTCACGAAAAATTTTCGGAGATATATTTATATGAACTTTTTTGCTTGAAATCAATTGTTCAAGTTTGTTCCACCATAAGACTCATCCTATATAGTAAATATAACGTATGAAATTAACACATATGGGACTTCTAGAATAAATGCATATTAGCATAAGCAATAAATAATAACATTACTATTGCAAATTCCAGAGAGCTATAAAAATAATGAATGAATTTTATTGTTTAGAAAAATAAACATACTTTCTATCGTGCCAACGGTAAATAACTAGTGAAGAAATAAATTATATTTCTTTAAAAAAAATTACGGGCACTTCAGGGGGTTTATTAGTAATATTAAATATTATTTATGATAATTTATTACACTAGTTTATGTATGCTCTGTCTACAATATTTTATGTTTATGTTAAGTACTAATTAAAGATAAAAATCATATTTATAATATATTATCGTTATGATAATATTACGATCTTAAGATGCTACAGAAATGTTATAAACTATATATGAATACGAGTGGTGATTTTTAAATACATACTTAGCTACCGAGTAATAACTACAATGTTAATACATTCTGATCAGTTATAGTTATGATGATAAATTAAAATAAATAAATTTTATATTTGTTATTTATGACTTTTGAAGGTTTTACGGTGATCAATATTTAATTTTTATGATGGAAATCTTCTTGCTTGCTTTTTTATCGGATATTTCATTAAATGTTAAAGTCGATCATTTTAGGGTTCTTCAAAAAAAAATTAATTTTGTTTAGACGATAATATTTTGTATTATACATTCTATAGTTGTTTATGAGATCTATAAAAAAACGTAATATTTTTTCAAAATTGTATCAACCTCTTTTTAGCGCAACCCACCAAGGGTGATAGCGCTTATATGCTCGATTTTCTGTCCGTCTGTCTTCCACCGCGAGATCTCGGCCCCCTGACCACCTAGAGACCTCTGGTTTTCGCTAAATGATAGGTATGCGGTTCTAGTTTAGCTCATTTTAGGAATTTTTCCGGTCATGACCCTCCATCCGGCCACGGACATCAATTTTTTTCATATTTTTACTTAAAAAAGGAGGTTCATAACGGACGATTTTTTCTATTTGAAAGAGAATATTCCCGAGATATTGCCATCTGACCATGGACTTCAAGATACGTCATTCTTAATTAAAAATAAATAAATAATAAAAACTGACCTCAAAAATATATAAAAACACTCAAAATTGTATAACAGAATTTAACAGTTTTTAAAGTAGGTACCAAGCCAATATAAAAGGTAAAAAAAATTAAAACCGACCTAAAAAATTGTTTTTAATTGTAATGTATTTGTCGTCGGCTTTAAAATTTGTTTTTTTATAAATTTTTAGCTGTTTTACAAAATTTATCAATTTTTTCATCGATTTTCACTTTAGACAAAAATAATTAGGATATGTGAGGGGGGGGGGGGTCATTTCCATTAATACTTCTGGAACATTAAATTCTAATAATAATCAAATTTTTTTAATTTCCTTGCTTCCAACGGCGACAGTCTTACACTAATACACACATACCTACGAACATGCATATATACAAGTACATATACATTTATACATATATTTTTCTCTCTGGGGGGCTATTACGGTTCTCAAATCGAGTGAAAATGACGAAAGTGAGTAGCCTACTCTATTACGGTGAATCTCACTAGGTGAAAATGTGAGATTATCCGCGTGAGTTTACTCGCCACAAAATTATGTGTCGAGAACCGATGTGCGCATGCGCGTGAGCGTTTTAAATAAATGAAACTATTTTGATAAGAAGTCTGCAAAGGTTTTTCCTCGTCAGAAATCGAATAAAATGTTGGGTTGTACAGTTTAGTAATGAAAAAATAAATAGTCTCAAGTTTAACTGTCAGATGAACTAACGGTTTATAAATCACAACAATATTCAGTTTTAAATCATCCAAAAATAAAATGAATGGACAGTAAATACAAAGGAAGAATTTTACAATTTGCTTATGTATTAATTGATTTATTATCATGTATTTAAAAGATTTGTTTGTTGAAAAATTGTAAACAATCAAAAATAAATAACGTATGATGCGTATTGTATTTGATGCTATTTGATGTATGATATTATCTGTAATTATAACGAGTGTCTTTATAATATGTGTATATTATAATACTGTGTATTTTAACTACTGACGCTGTCTTGTAATACCATTATTAATTTTTTAAAAACTAAATTCATGTTTAAATGTTTTCAAAATTTAAAAATACGATCAATATGTAATCAAAATTTATTCTTACTAGCCCAAATATTTCTTTTACATTATATAGCAGCACTATATTCTTTAATTAATTCTAATAATGTACCCTATTCTCTTTTACTAAAATGAAATCGTTTTTTATCACATTAATGTAATAATTTAAGGTTAATTTTTAGTTTGACATAACGAAATGTGATAATCCAATAAAAATGGCGTCAAAATTCGTGAAAATGTGAGATTCATTTTCCGAAAGTGCCTAGTTACTTCACATTTTCACTCGAGAGAACCGTAATCGGGTGACTAAAGTCACGTGAGATGAAAATGTGAGAAGTGAGAAAATCCGCACGAGAACCGTAATAGCCCCCCTGGTCGAAGTCTTACTAACCCTACTGGCAGCGTCAGAGATAAAATATTACATTTCACGCGTAATTTCAATTTATTTATTTCGACTGTTGTTGAAACACACCTTCGTCCGTTGCGTGTCAGGTGTTCCCATGTGACGTCACACACGTTTCATCGCTCCACTCCTAAGTTAATGGCGCCCAGTTCATTTAGAACATGTCATATTATCTCATACATACAGGTATTCGCGTGCGTGTAAATCATATACGAATCAACTGTGGTGTTCAGAGAATAGGGTTTAGGGGGTCATATTTATAAACTGATATACAAGTCGTGAATTATAAAGGAGCAAAAGTTAAGCTAACGCTATATAAGATATCAAATCGTTATGAATTTGCTTAGGACTCTAAAGAAGTGGTAATAAATGTTAAGTAATGTCAATGATATGCATTATATGAGGTACACTTGTCACCACTGCTTTTAGAATGCTGATTTCTGCTTAGTGCGCATGCGTTAAGGTCAATCATATAAGCTATACCATTCACTAGAACTATCAATATGTTGTTATTTATATTTAATACCTTGCAGATAGTGTTCTATTAGCTTTTGCTTTCGAGAAATTTTTTCGTAATATATTTTTTTCCATAGATATATCACCACACAATAACAAATTGAAAAATAAGTACTGTACATGAGACGAGGCATAATCGGTCTAGAAAACTAACAGTTTCGTGAAAATCACAGTCGGAGGTATCGTAACAAATGAAACCAATCTTGTCTCAGTTTTGTCTCGTATTTTTGTATTATATTTATGTTTTCTATAATATAAAAATGTAAGGGGGTCTATAAAAAATCATTCTTTTAAAAGGAGTCGATGTAGGAAAATTGTTGGGAACCACTGAGTTAAATAGTAAGTTAATACAACATTTTCGGATAGAAAATCTAAAATTACATTGAAATTTGTTACTTTATTGATGATATGTCAAAAAATTTCAAAAATAAAAAATTCTAATTCTCTCTTTCTCACATCGATTCCTGGATACGCCACTGAATATTTGCATATGTTTCGCAGAGAAAGAGGTGTCTGTATTGTATCTGTGCATTTTAATGAAAAAATTGGAAAATGTTAAAGCTTCGTCATGCTTTGAAATTAAATATTTTTTAGAATAATCGGGCTTGAGTGCTTTATATTTTAATTAAACCAATTTTTACATGCGTTTTTTTTTTGGTTTGGGGGGTAGTAGGTATAAACTAGCTACTATATAATTTCTTTCGTATTTTTTAAAAATAACATATACGTATATTTTAAAAGTTAAATAATTAAAAAATTAAATTACCACACCAATGATAAAATTTAATTTATAAATAATTTTTGCGTGAGAGTACAAATAATATTTACCTCCCTTGAACTTGACTCTGTAGGCGCCTGTGTGTTTATGTATATTATATATTTTTTGTTTGGCGTATAATAAATTCTTGTATTTTATATGCGTTATTTATGAATGTGACATGCAAATATTATTATTATCATTTTCTTATGTATCTTGTTTGCTATTATATTTTAGTGCGCATTTATGTTCACAATTATAAATTATATTTGAAAAAAAATTTATATATCATAGATACAACGCGGTTTAATTTTATAGGTAATTTCAACAAATTTAAAATTTATTTGTTCAATAAATATTAATATAATAGGGTAAATACAAGTCAAAAGAGTACGTATTTCTAGTTTATTTTATAAAGAAGAATAGAAAAAAATTATGACTCATATCAGGTGGAAATTTTTAAAGATTTATAAATATATAGGGGCTTTCAAAGGAGACCGATTAGGCAATGTAATTTCAATGCTTGGACCGGTCATCTTTTATGATACGAATTTTACATAGCGTACATTTTAGAAGATTATTTTAAACTTTTTGCGATTAATAGATAGTTATCAAACAGGTCTATTTGATATATATTTTAATGTATAATAATAGGTACAGTTTTAGAATAGTTTTTCATAATTAGAAGTGGTATTAAGTACAAATGAAAAGTGAATAAGTATCTATAGTATTTTGTTTTGGAGAATG
This sequence comes from Sialis lutaria, assembly GCA_949319165.1. Taxonomy (NCBI): domain Eukaryota; kingdom Metazoa; phylum Arthropoda; class Insecta; order Megaloptera; family Sialidae; genus Sialis; species Sialis lutaria. The sequence goes on from OX439236.1 coordinate 4,444,757, forward strand.
CATGTAAAGTTTATTTAATATCTCTTAAACTATTTTCCTAATGAACTTTTGCAGGGATTTTTAAAATAAAAATATCTTATTATTTTCAATGTTTCATCGATATCTCTCTGTTACTTTTCTGTCAACATCCTTAAAGAATTTAATATGTATAATGTACAATTATATTCTTACTACTGATACATAAAACTGCTTGTAGCAATATGCAAATAATTTTAACAATAAATGTAAGTTACCTATATATTATAAATTACATTTTCTACTTCATAGAAACTATGACTAATAAATGTTTTATAAAAAACATAGAACGTGTTTCTTTATCTACGCAGTATAAAATCTACGACGCACTTTTTTAATTCCAGTAAACACTAAATTTCACATTCCTGACTGATGCTTCATACAGTTAAAAAAAATCAATCTAGCCCGGACATGCATATTTTGAATGGCAATTTTATTAAAATATTAATATAAAAAGTAGAAAGTTAATTTTAATAATTTTATTGTACCTACAGAATACGAAAATAGTATGTGTGGAATGGACAAACTGCATTGAGAATAACTTACGTGACAAATAGGATTGGTGTGTTACATTCTTACATCTATTTGTGATGGTTCAGTGCTTATTGTAAGGTTGTAAATATATTAATAACCTAGATTTCACTACAAATAAACCACTTAAACGATACAGTGAATAACAAATAAATTTTTGTTGTTTTTAAATATATTTTTTTAAATCTAACCCTACCGTTTTTTTATATTTCCATAATACTGGTTCAAAAACCTGTAACTCCATCTAATTCCTACTTTATTAGGCCACCCTTCCCTTATCAAATTTACAGATTTTCGCATTATTTATTTTTTAAATCTCAATAATAATTCAGATATGTCGAGTATTTTAAAGAATTTGCTTTAAAGCTAATCGAATCAACATTAATTTGCTCGGGATTCTAGATATACAATAATATAAATGCTAAATATTTTATGAGATATGTACCTATACAATTGTCATTACTGTTTGAAGATCGCTGATTTCTACTAAAAGTGCATGATAATTCAAGGCCATTTATACAAACCATATTTTTCATTAGAAATGTCAATGGGATAATCATTTAAATTTAGAGGGGGGGGTGGGGGGTACTACCTTGTAAGAACAACATCAAGGGTCATTTTCTCGAATTTTAAATTTACATTTTCATTTATTTAATAATTAAAAACAAAATGGCATCGCTGCAATTACCGCAATGAAATCCAATTTTTATGATTTTTTTTACAAAGTAGTATCCCCCTTTTTACTCCACAGATGGCATTAGCTTAGCTTTTGCTCGACATCGAATTCCGGACATAAAAAGCCTTTATTTACAATCTATCTATATCTTTAAAAGAGTTTGTCCTTAACCACTCACTCATTCACTCACTCACTCACTCACTCACTCATATATCAACGTACAGCCCAAACCCTTGGACCTAGAAACGTGAAATTTCGTAGGTTCCTTTCTTTTATGATGTAAGCACCCACTAAGAAAGGATTTTTCGAAATTCAACCCCTACGGGGTTAAAACAGGGTGTCAAAGTTTGTATAAAAAAATATTTTTTTGTTCGTATTTAATTGAAAGTTATCATAAATACAATACAAATAATAAAACAGTTATTTCAGCACAAAATTTAACCCCTAAATTTGTAAGATATTTTTTTTTTGTATTCACCGAATGAAACATGGTATAAGTAGGTACTCTACAAGACAAATAGCATTTACGAAAATTCAACCCATTTGGGAATAGGGGGGGGGGAGGTAAATTTTTATATATTTATATATTCATAACTGTTTATGATTTTAAGGTAAATTCGGACAAATTAATATTCAATTAAAAGTTAAAGCTCGACATTCAACCCCTAACAGCATTGGACGGGGACGAGGATGGTTTTAGTATGTTTATCTGTATATATACCTGCTTTAGTTATAAAGGTAAATTCGAGCAAAATAGTCATCTACTAAAATAAAAATTTCAACATTCCACCCATACTGGCGGGGGTAGACAGGGTGTGTGTTTGTGATATGTTTATCTGCATAGCTGCTTAAGTTATAATGGTGGAGTCGGGCAAAATAATCTGCAATAAAAAAAATCGATATTCAACCCCTAATGGCCGGGGTAGGCAGAGGGTGGGTTTTTGCTATTTTTAACTAAGATCCGAGATATTGACGTTATAAAAAATAATAAAATATAAAAAACAATATACAAAAATTTAATATGTCATCCCCCATCACGTATGGAGGGTTGTCATTAGTTTTGAAATTTACGCGAGCGAAGCCGCGGGATTCCGCTAGTAGTATAATAAATATATAGTATATATAGGTTTTTTACCTCTAATTCAAGTTTTTTCATTTCAAATTAATTTTTTTTCCATTTCAAATTCAATTTTGTTCATTTCAAATTCAATATTTGAAAATAAATTGATATATTTATTTTTTAATTGTTTAAAAATACTTAGTTTCTTCAGTTTAAAAAATTAAAAAATAAATATATCAATTTATTTTCAAATATTGAATTTGAAATGAAAAAAATTGAATTTGAAATGGAAAAAAATTTATTTGAAATGAAAAACCTATAATTCTCAGCAATCTAAAGGTTAAGATGCGCGTATATCAATAGTGAAAAACATTCAAATAAAAAAATTCAAATGAATCAAATTACAAATACGCATAAAGAAAATTAAAATACCAAATGATTAATAAAAAAAATCATAAATCTCATGATAAGCATATTTTTCGATTAGAGAAGAGCAATTACTTGTATCTTTTAAAAATAAAACGGCAGTTTATCTACATCACTGTCTATCTGTATGATAACTATCTGTCACATTTTATTTCATAAACTTAGCACAACGCTATTATTCAATTGACATAATAAACAAAAGTAGTATGGATAATGGAATTCAAGATAATGGAAACGAGGCGGCTGTGCCTGATTCAAATTAGTCTACTATATCAGTGTATCGGACGGAGATGAACATATAGATAAATGTATTGTTTATAATTATGCTGTCTTTGTCTGTGATGTACAAATCGTTTTAATAAAGACTTCTAGATGCATAATAAATCTCAATGAGCAACAAATATGACAGTTTATAAGTTTGTAGAATCATGGCGTGCGTTATGGGTGCGCAGGGTTGTAATAAAAAAGTAGGGTTAAGTAAAAATTAATAACTCTTTTCAGGAATATATCCTATAACATTTATACTGTGTAATTATTTATTTATATAAACAGACAGTACAACTGAAAAATACATTTGACTTTTAACTTATATGTTTTAATTTATGTATGTACACTTACCTGTCCGCCTACGTAAAAATATTTAATGTTGAATAAGCCTGAAAAAAATTAGTTAGTCGTATTGTCTTTGGAAGGGCTCGTTTATGTAGTTTTCCTAGGAGAGCTATCAAATCTATGTCTATAAGTTTCTATTATTTAAAAAATCAAAATTCATTTTATCGATAAATGTAAATAAATTTAAAACAACAATAAACCAATATTTGTTAAGAGATGCTAATTTTTAAATTACACCACTGTTGTAAAAGTAAACTACTGTATTACGCAATAAACATGAATAATTTTCCATATATTTATTAAATAAATATGCTTATATTTCTAAATAGTTTCTATACCTAAGTAATATTAATTTAAACATAAAATATGAAAGAAAAATAATCACAATATTTATAGGTGTTAAAGAAAATAATTTGTACACAATAATATTTATTATAATTTATGAGTGTAAATTATAATAAATGTTAAAAATTATTATAATTAATAAATCAAATTGAGTAAATTGATTTATTATTGTGATTTATTTATTTTGAAATTAAAAATTGAAAAAATGCATTTGTGTGTAAATTGAGCTCACGATTCCGCTAAAAACATGTTTATTAAAAAATCCAAGGCGAAAAAAATTCAATTTATAAAAATACCGATGAACTCATTCACTATAGTTAACAATTATGAAATATAAATAAAATAATTTCAATTATTTAAAACTTATGTTTTAGGTTTTTGCCCACTTTATAATATTCAGAAGGGGCTAGCAAAATTTACTAAGGACTCTCTAATGAAGTATTAATTTTGTGATAGTATCTATGAATTTTCTATGGAATTTAGAGCAGTGGTACTTCAACGTATTGTAACACAGTTGGTAACTCTGACCGTACAAAATAATTGACATAATATCACCACTGTTTTAATACAGTTGATGTTTACATACACCGCATGCGCGAAACTTGCTAAAGTCTTCATGAAACTTCAAGAGAACTGTCTTATAAGTTTGGTACCTCATTTGAGAGTGCTTGCTAGATGGTAAATTTGCTAGTTCTTTTATGATACCGGATATAGCATAAGATTGAACTGTCTTATAAGTTTGGTACCTCATTTGAGAGTGCTTGCTAGATGGTAAATTTGCTAGTTCTTTTATGATACCGGACATAGCATAAGATTTAACAAAATTATTTTTATAAATTGGGGATAAAATAGCTCTCATTTGGTTTCCTCGGTTAAACAGTTCTCAACTTGATACAAGAATGAATCTTGGGGGCCCCGGACAGACTGAAACACTTTAATACTGTTCAATGTGATGTTTTTTTTTTTTGTTTTTTTTCCTTCAATTTCAATCACCTCCGGGCCCCTTCAAGCTCCGGGCCCCGATTTTTTGCATCGCCCTCTTGTCGGGCCTGATTGGAACACCCTGTATATATTAAAATTAACTAATAACAATAACTTATACAAATATAGACTAATTATTTTATTTAGTATTCTAATTTTACTAATCGATAGAAAAAATGATGAGCTTTTAATTTAACCATGCACAAGAACGACAGTTAGTTGTTGTATTTATTATGCAACACACGGTCTGACTCCGTCTCTTTGGCCACTTCCGGTATTGTCACACCGCTTTATTTCCGCTTAGTCAGGTAGCCGAATACTTCCTGTTATTATATCGATGAGTTGCGATTCCGATTTAAGTAATGCTATACCTTTGTAAAACCATTTAGGTTGGACAATATAATTTCTTTTGAGTACTTATCTACAAAACGTATAAGTACTCCCCATTTATCTGAACAATGCAGATTGGAGATATAAATTTCATGGGTTATAGTAATGGATTCTTTTGTTGTTTGGTGATAGCTTTTAAAGATATTTTAGTACTAAAGTTATTTTTTTTGGTAGCGTGACATACTTTTTTACAGCGTCTTGTAAATTAAGATTTTCTTATTTCGATGATGAAATTTTGACATACTTCTAAAGGAGAGGAAGTTGCTTCTGTTCCTGCCAGGCTGAAGTTGATTGAGAATAAAGTTTCAATGATTTGATGCTTTATATGTAGACAGTAGTTTTTTGATATGATATACATATTTACGAATATAATTTTTTAATACATATTTAAAAATATATATACCTATTATATATAGATATAAAATGTATTTTTATACATATTTATGTTACATACATAACAACAAATAAGCAAAAAATAAAAGAGAAATACACTAGGGCAGTGTGCAGTACTGTAGTATGTGAACTGCTGATCTAAAACAATACAATTACTGCATCCACGTTATCAAATACATCTTTTACAATATTTATAAACAATATTGTCTTTATATGGACATGAGTATCCACATGCATACAGGTTTATCCCACTTTCGAATATTGCGGTATTACTGTACTATAATCTTAACGTGTACATATTTTACAAGAAAATACAGTTAAAACAATGACATTCGACCGCCTCAATAATTTACAAAACAATTTCCTCAACAACAACAAACAACAATACAAGAGATCCTCGGGGGCATTGGTGAATGTAAACTGGGTCCTTGCGCTGTCAATCGTGCATCACGTTTTTCTGTAACATGCAAACTGTCGATCACAACAAAGATATTGAAGATACTAGTTGTCATCAATCAATATCGATTCGATCGGACAGAGAGCGATGCAGGGATTATTTCACACGGACGTGATACAGGATTTTTTTAGAGTTATGTAAAAGTAATTTTCTTGATTCATCATCATCTATGTCTATACACAGTATAAAACAGTCCCTCACCGCGTGTTTCTGTCTGTTCACGATTTTCTAACTATTATCATAAAATATGGACTTCCATAAACATGCTGGTAAATTTTGGTTGTGACATTCGAATTATTTCGGTCCCTACTCTCTAAACCTGAAATAGTGAATTTTCACTAATTCACAGTGTATATTCACTATTTGCCACAGCTAAAAGTCGGCCACTTGGAATTAGTGCATATACACTTATGTACCCAGTGAAATTCACTGTTTTCATAAGTGCATCAATTCACTGGGTACATAAGTGTATATGCACTAATTCCAAGTGGCCGACTTTCAGCTGTGGCAAATAGTGAATATACACTGTGAATTAGTGATAATTCACTATTTCAGGTTTAGAGAGTGGATAACTGAAAAAAATTATTAATATTTATTTATCTAAAAACAACATATAAACTATAACAAAATAGAAAAGTATGGTAAAAACATATAAGCTTACTGAGAGTCATTGTAAGTTGTAAATAATGCATATTACTTACAATTAGAATAAAAGTGAGGTTAGGTTGTTTATTATCCCACATAAATTGCCAATTCTTCTTAATGGAATGGTAAAAGATTCTAAAAGTTTATTAACATTGAAGAGCAGGCAGAAATTTTAATACTTTAACATATTTTTTAATATTAATTCTAATATAATTTTCATAAACATAGTATGGAAAATTTTGAAATACACAAATGAGGTTAGAATCTATTTTCGCGTTTAAATCATTAGTATGTTATATCTTTATTTTATTGGGATTATTGTATTTACAACAGTGATTGTTGTACAAACAATAAAGCGACAAATTCCAAATTAGAAAATATAATCAATTCTAGACATCTTAGAATCATAAAATATTATGAACATAATATAGTTATAAATATGAATTCCATTGAAGAAACTATAAATGCTAATTATTTTACACAAAATTTAATTAATTTTATGTTTTATCAAAATCTTGAGTTAATTTTATATTTACATTACAAATCATTGGTTATAACCTATAAATAATGTCCACTGATGATTACATTTAATATAAATTTCCTTCTCATAATAAAAAATAAATAAATGAATAAAAGCTAAATATTATATAAACCATATCATGATATTAATTAGAAAAACAAATAACTTACCTTATTAATCACGCACGATAAAAGCACTCACACAATGTAATCGTAAAATGGATGTCAGCAAACTGTCATTTACGACGCATGCGCAAAAAAGTCACTGGTTTATCAGTGGTTCCAACTTTTTTCCAGTGAATTAGTTGATCACTGGGAAAAACAGTGAAAATTTCACTATTTCAAGTTTAGAGAGTACTGCTTTTTTTAGAAAAAGAGATCGACCAACTGCGTGCATCTCACGTTTTTCAAGCTATTTGTCTCAAATTTTGCCACATCGTTCTTTGCGCCATTCTTTAACGTAATTTGGGAGCTATTTTTTAGTTTGAATATTAAAAAAAAAATCACGAAAAATTAGAAAAAAGGTCGAATTTGACACTAATTTTTAAAATAGCTACCATTTTATTAATTTTCATCGGAACAAAAATTCTAAATTTTAAAACAATTTTTTGAGGAGTAGGATTCTCTACCGTCAAGCGTTTATTTTTTTTTATATATCATTTTACAGTAGCTAATTAAATGCTGAAAAAGAGTTATTGAATTGACTTAATATTTCTTTTTCTTCTTCTTCTTCGTCTTCTGTTGGCATTCTTTTCTTCGTAAGGCCTATTTCACACATATACGGTTTCATTCGGTTCGCTTCGTTTTCGGTTCGTTTTCGGTCGCTGCCGACAAGTGTGAAACGGTGATTCAGTTTGTATTCGGTACCTAATAGAAACCGTACAGAACCGAATACTCCCTCCACACGAATAGTTTAGTTTCTGTTTTAACCTGATAGCGAGTGTTTTTTTTTTAAGTTTTGTCGCGGATTTTTTAATAAAATGAGCGGTTTTTCAGATGTTGATGTGGATCGTCTTTATGGTCTTTAGTTTCGGGAAAATAGTGTAGAATGTTCCTAAAGTGATGAGAGGGTGCTCGCAATGAATTCTAGTATTCCTCCTTCGTTTTTTAATTTTTTTATAGAGAAACAACATGGCAACAACTAGCTTTCTCTCCATGATAACTACTGAGTTTACGGAAAAAAATAAAACCTAATATGAACCGTATGAGAACCGTGTATGTGTGAAAGGGTTTGATTCGTTTTCGGCTGAAACCGAAAACAAACCGAACCGAATGGAACCGCGTATGTGTGAAACAAGGCTTATACATTCATGTGGTTTCTTCATATCTTATTTGTCTTGTGTGGACTTAACATTTCTACCAATAAGTATTACTTGAATCCTCATTTTTATAACAGAAGTAGACTACATACATACATAAGCCATGCCCGTGTTAACTTGTCCCAAATTACATTGTGCAACAAGTGTGCGCTATTGACCTTGACAGCTGCGTGTTCAACACTTTCACCGGCATGCAGTTTCTGTAGAAGGAATAATGAAATAATTAATAACCGTGTTCCGCAATTAATTGATTTATAAAATGACATATACAATAATGTACATATCGTTTTGTTCTTGATACCTACTGATCTAGTCTATCATAAAGTGGTTTTATTGTTAGTCTGATACTTATTTTTTATACTAATGCATTGATAATTTTATAAAATATGAGACAGAGTTAGTCTAGAAGTTTTAATGAGTATGTGGTCTTTATACTATTTATATTTACTTTATCGTACAGATATTGAAAGAATCAATCGATAAAATTGAAGTGGAATATAAGCAAAATGTGACTTTTATGCTTCGAAATGTAAGAAGCTGTCTAAAATGTTCAAGAGGAGCTAGAAGACAAAAAACAATAATAAATAATATATATCTAAACTATTGTATCTGTACCAAAATGGCCTGCCTTAAAATCACTAGATTTGATTTTTAAAAACTGCTTTATATACCTATGTATATATATATTATATATATATATATATATTACTCCATTTTCTATATCATTGAATAAAAATTCGATCTTTGGTGGGTTGCGCTCTAAATTCATAACACTATCAAATAATCTGCATTTAACAATAAGTTATTTAACCTACTTTGCACTCATTTAAATTGACGTTAATTGGGAAGTTAATAACACGATCTAGAATAATATAATTCACCATACTGTTAAGGGATGGTTATAGAGTTATAAGAACTTTTGAGTGCATTTTGAGATCATGTTTTAATGTAATAAAAATAGAAAGGCTAAAATTAATTATAGATCGTTAAGGGTAAATACAGGCCCACAGTAGATCAGTTATCATAATATAACCTTAACTAATTCTAGAGTCGTAGGCCATCGACCTTGAAATCTTAATAAAAATCGGTTAAGTAATTCTCATGTCAAGTTGAAACAAACAGACATACAAAAAATTCGATAATCCATCAAAACCATGTATGCTCAAAAAAAATATGAAATATGGAAATTCAGGATTGTTTTTTTTTCATTGATTGGTTAGTTCTTTGCAGGCTATAGCTTAAAATTTTAAGTAATTTATAAAAAAAATATGTGATTTTTTGTTTCTTATTAGTGGCATGTTGAATTTTTTTTTAAACTATAATTTTTTTGAAATCTTTGTAACTTATATAGGTACCTTATTAAAGCTTTTCTATGGGTTGCTGAATAAGGATTTATCAGTTGGTAGCTGTCGGTTCAGACTTGATAAATCGATATAAAATTGAATTAGAAATTTTTTTAAAAAGGTTACAATTAAATCCATGTATTTACACTTTTTTCAGTTTTGGGGGAAACAAAACGATAATAAGTACTTTCCATTTTGCATCGATTTCAACAATAAAAAAGGGTTAAAAATGGAAAAGTATGGTTTTGTTCTTTACCTCCTTAATTGTGATTCTTATGTTTATCTTATAAGGCCTTCATAATCTTGAAATCGAATGACGGACTACTTATTTTTAACACCTTTTGATCTCTTTTAAGTGATAATAAAATTATTTCGTAAACATTCAAAAAGTAGATTACAATATAGTCCTACGAAATGATGATCCAGTAGGTGTATTGGCGTTTACAAGATAAAAAATAATTTACGTTAATCTTTGAAAAACTTGTTTCAACTATATTCAGGTGTGCATACCAATAAAAGAGTACAGTTTCTTTATTTCCAGTAATAAAAATGATTTAAAACATTTCTTAATTTTAAACTCATTTCAAACACGAATAAAAAACAGTATCTTCTAAATGTCAAAATGTTGTTAATCTATAAAACGGTGTTATAAATCCGTGTAATTTATCTATAAATTTTATAACAGGAAACAATAACTAGATTTTTATTTCGAAATAAACGTCGGAAATGTGAAGCAATTAAACACGTTTAATTTACCAGATTACCATAAACAGGGAGTCGGGTTAGTACGTTCACTAATTCATTGTTAATCTACAATCTTGCTAATTACCTTTAAAAGTATCAAGTTTGCGAAATGCATTTTATGTTCGACAGCATGTATAATTCAATTGCAGGTACTGTAACAGGGCTGTCAAGTACACAATGTGCAAACTTGGAAATTATTTTGCTGTTGGCAAAGTTGCCAACCAAAACAATGCAATATACATCCATAAATAATAAAATTAGTTCAGATTATGCAGGTATGTGAAACGAGTGGTGAATAATTTAGTCACTAAACGTGTCTAAACAAACGAGATTTTCTTCTAATTTTCTGATCAAGTAGCGACCCTCACCACCTCTTATTAAATACTAAATAAGCTACTGAACATAATACCTATAGTTAAGTTCATTAGTTGTTGCAAAAATGTTCATCATTTTTATTAATGTAAAAAAGTATTCTATGAGATGTTTTAATTCGTATTCCTTGAAAAGGACATTTGTAGCTCTTAGTGAATCTCTCTTATTGACCAATTTTCTTATCTTCATTCTTTCTTTTTTTTCTCGTTTATTTTTTCCTTGACTTGTAATATAACCATTATCAATACATTTATTTATTTATTTTTACTTTGTTACATTGTATTCTGTTCATCCGGACACCTCACTTACTAGTGTTTTGCGTTCGAACACTTTTCATTTACTAAAACATTTAGTATTCACTCGCCACTAAAATACTAGCATAATCTGAACTAAACCCTATAATCTTGGATGGTGGACTGCACAAAGAAAATATAACTACTCGTAGTAAAAGCACTACAGAAATAAAACACAATACAAAATCGCGATGTAGATATAGGTATTTAATGTGAGTGCAATATATACACGAAACAACTACCTAAGCCTACTTACATATTTTATAAATACAACACGAGAAGATTTTGTATTTTGCAAATTTTTACGTATCTCGTAAAGGATTTTGATTACTTCCTTATAATGTGAGTGCAATATATGCACGAACTACCTGATACGAGAGAATTTTGTATTTTGCAACTTTTTATGTGTTTCGTAAAGGTTTTCGATGACGTCCTTATATTTTTGACAGTCAGAGTGTGGCTAGAGCAAGATAAGTGTAAATTACTGTAGGAAAAAAATCTCCAGTGTTCGTCAAAACAACTGATGAACACATTATTTGAGAATTTGTTTTAAAGACAAAATGTTTTATGTAACCAAAAAACATAATCTTCTTTTTCGTTTCTTGTCATCTCCTTTTGAAAACATATATTAAATGGAGAGTTACACTTAATCTTCCGTTAACTTTCTGTGAAAACTAGAATAAGTCAGTTAGTATATCTTATAATTTATTTATATCTATTTATAATTCCAATCAATTTTTAATAAAACCAATTTTCAGAATACCACTACAGTAGACATTCCATACTATGAACCCAGTTGGGTACGGTAACTTCCATAGTGTGAATTCCCACTCCTCAAAGTCCCTATATATTTGTACAGTTATCATTTAATATAGAACTGATTACACCAGCATGGTTCACAATACTACAAGAATTGTATACTTATATTTATTTAGATATATCATTATAATGATCTATCAAAATTCTTATGATAACCACAGTTGGTTTTATCTTCTATACCTACATAATACAAGATAAAAAAATCACAATTTATAAACACAGATCTGATGTTAATTCAATTATCCGTCATCGCAAGCTCCAATTATATTAACAAGCGTATATTTTCAAACACTAGCTCTTTTAATAAATAACTTATCTACAGTAAATAATCCGTCAGGTGTTGATTTTTAAATAGCTGTACATACATCTACATAGAGTGTACCTGTACAATGTACAGGATGATCGGAATAACTATATCAATTTATCAATATCAAAAATATCATTTTTTTTATGAATGGTCATGCAACTATTTAATTTAATTCTGAACCACTTGATATGGATTGACCTTACAGTTTTAGTTAAATCTCTCAAGTAATATAAATAAGAACATTTCTGTTTTTTAGATTATAAGCAATTAAAGACAAAACCTGATGATGTCCACTCTAATATGTGGCAAAACATTGGTAAAATTACAACGAAAATCTACAATAAAACTTCTTCAGTCGGTTTAAAACAGTTTTATTGTGGTTATTAAAAAATAGTTGTTTGTTATAAACAAAAATATTTATGGTTCATTAAATAATGGTTGCGTAATGAAGGTGTCCGGTCTGTTTAAGATGCTGTACTGTATGAGTCCAATAAAATGATTCGTTTAATAACTCTTTGATAAGATAGCTTATTAATTGTACGGTTTAAATCATTTTAATCTTTTTCATTGTATGGCAATTTTTTTTCATGACCACAGTGGCGTAGTAAAAATAAAATTTATAGCATCCAGGTGCAGAAAGGCATATCGTATCCAGAGGCAAAGAAAAAATATATTTACTGCAATAATTCAAATAATAACAGTCCGTTTAAAAATAATTTTGAAAAAAAGTTAACAATTTTATTTTTTAGCGCCCAGAGGCAATTGACCTAGTCGTCTTCACCCCTCTCTAAGTCACTGCTACTGAATGAAGTGAAAAAAGAATTAATCTTTTTCAAGTTACTGACTTGAATCGATTCATTCACTGAAAAGATTCCTTCAAAAAGAACATCTCTAATACTAACATTAGATGATTACTTGTTGCAGTTAAAACTAGATCGTCTTTTCATGATAACCCTGTACATAGAGTGTACATACACATATATATAATTGTATCCCTTGAGAGAATTACATGGACAGAGGTGTTTGTATGGTGCCACGATAACACATACGTTAAACATACGTTATCTGTACAATATATCGGCAACTTACGTGTCAATTAATTGTAACTGCCCTGACTCTCGACTGCTAACATTTATTTATTGTAGTTTATTGCAGGGAACAGGTTATATTGCCGTCTCTCGTACTGACTTGTACGCTATTTTATACGGTGCAGTTTATGATTTTTAAATGTTCTTCTGTTGGCCATTCAGAGATTGCTGTTATTCCTTACATCGTTTTAAATGTGGTAATTTATATATACATAGTTTATCGATCGTGTATGTTCTTAATGCTTCATTACAAAGTTCGGCTGTATTGTTTATAGAGATACTGGTGATTCTGTTATGGTTTTATGATTTTTCATTACATGTGACTACTTTTTTATTTTACATATAATATTACCTGCTTAAGAGAAAGCCAATAAAATTGATATATATGTATGTATAAAGGGTGGGTCATATGTTGATTTCCTTTTTAAAGTGTGTATTATTTCGATATTGGCAACATTGACGCGCTTGACATATTGACAGATATGTGGTGGTTTTTTGTACAATTCTTTTAACGCGAATTTCTTTTAGCACGAACAATTCTGTTTTATTCCGCTTTCTGAACGTTAAAGAATGACGTTTACCGGATTCAGACGGAATCAATAATGAAAATTGACAACTAAAAAATAAGTTGGCAGCAATGCAAAACTTCTTCAGACTGCTTGGATGTAATAAACTATAAACTAAGGTATGTAAAGTATAAGGTAGCCTCATGGCACAGCTCGAGAGAGGGAAATACATCATTTGAGGTGCCAAAATGAGGAAAGAGGGAATTATGTGTCCAATCATAACACGTGAAGCCTCGGATGACGTTATTTGGGGTGCCCAAGCTGATTGGTCAAAAGCTCATGAGGCAACCTGTGTATTTACTAACCCTGTTATAATCGAAATTATTGGCGATGAATACGGAATTTTACAGAAACCGTAATGAAACGTCAAAATTTTATTCCTGTTGATTACTTTTTCAATTACTGGGATGGGTTAATATAAATCTTAAAGCTGATAAAATATCGATATGTTTTTAATTTTTTTTTACTATTAACATATACTGACATATAGCACACGAAAAAATCCCCTTGCGTTGTTGTTTGGAATTTATGTCTAAAGTGTAGAGTTTCGTTCAACCGCTGTTTTTATTTAAATGTAAAATGATCTATTTTTTACAGAAGAGGTTTGACACTACATAACTCTTAATATGTCAAGCGCGTCAATGTTGCCAATGTCGCAATAACTCGTATTTCAAACAGAAAACAATAGAGAGTCCACATTTTTATTAATTTACAAAAATATGAAATTTATTTGTTCTTGTTTAGTTCATATACCTACGATATCTTATATAAATTTTTCTGTCAATATTGAATATCATAATTCATAATTTGACTTCTATAAATTCAATATAATCCAAAACATAGAAATTTAATAACAATTTGCATAAATAAAAGTATAATAAAAAACTAATTAGTCAGTTTCGCTTCAAGATGATTCGCTTTAACAATATGAAGTTAAATCCACTAAAATTATTTTTTTAAGCGTACAAAAATACAGTTATAAATATATTATACATAAAAATAACATAATTACTGTAACAGCTAAATATATAAGTGTTAAGTTCTCAAAATCATATTCAAAACCTTATACATTCTTGCATTATAATTATTATCATGATTTATGCTTATTTCACTCAGAAATGTATTCCTACTTTAATTTAGACATAAGTTTATTTCAAACTTGACTTCCAAGTACATAGTTACAGTCAAATAATTAATCATAATGTACCTTATTATCTAAATTTATGAAATGTAAAATAAAAGAACAACACAACGACGAGCACATTAGTAACGGTACCTTTAGGCAAAATCTTTAAACAAGTGATTTTACGAGTGTAGTAAATATGTGTACGTTTTACAGTCGCGAACTGAAAGCATTAGTTTCGAAAAACAAATAAAACAATATACAAATATGCTCACAATGTATTTGTTGTTAGAACCGGCTTTACATTTTCTACCAGCAAAAGTAATTTGTTATTAAAATTACATCGATTTTCTGTATTTCCCTTATATTATCGTAATGTCTTTTTCAAAAAATATCTAATAATTTAATTGGTATAAATTATTTTTAAATTCCAATGATACGACACTGACTTTACGGAACACACTGATATCAAAGTTATTAGTTCTATAAAATAGGATTATGTTTTATTGTTTGAGACCTATATCATCATACCCCACATGCTTAGGTACCAAAAAATAAGTTTTAATCTAACTTTATCTAGATACATACCTTCCCTTTCCCATCTTGAAATTAATTTCCTAATTTTTTACCTATCATAACTTTAAATGGGTATTAACATATGTATAAAGCAGCGTTTCTCAACCTTTTAGTATTTGCAATCCAATTTTCAATCACAATTCTTCGCCCCCCCCCCCTCATACGATAATTTTCACTGAAAAACAGATATCAGCTAAATCTATATCTATAAAAGAGTTTGTCCTTAACCACTCACTCACTCACTCACTCACTCACTCATATATCAACGTACAGCCCAAACCCCTGGACCTAGAAACGTGAAATTTCGTAGGTGCCTTCCTTTTATGATGTAAGCACCCACTAAGAAAGGATTTTTCGAAATTCAACCCCTGCGGGGTTAAAACGGGGTGTCAAAGTTTGTATAAAAAATTATTTTTTTTGTTCGCATTTAATTGAAACTTATCGAACATTCTCTACAATATAATGAAACAATTATTTCAGCATTTCCCAAAATTCAACCCCTAAGGTGTTGGAGGAGTGGAAAATTTTTTAAAATATTTTTTTTTTGTATTCACCGAATGAAACATGGCGCAAGAAGGTACTCTACAAGACAAATATCAGTTGCAAAAATTCAACCCCTATTAAAATGGGGGGGGGGGTAAAATTTTGATTAATATCCAATTAAAAATTAAAATTCGATATTCAAGCCCTAATAGCATGGAACGGGGATGAGGATGGATTTATTATCTGCATACTTGCATCAGTTATAAAGGTAAATTCGGGCAAAATAGTCATCTATCAAAATAAAAATTTCAACATTCAGCCCATAATAACGGGGGTAGACAGGGGGTGCATTTTTGATATATTTATAATGGTGGAGTCGGGCAAAATAATAAGCAATAAAAAAGTTCGATATTCAACTCCTAATGGTGAGGGTAGACAGGGGGTGGGTTTTTGCAATTTTTAACTAAGATCCGAGATATTGACGTTTTTTTATAGGTAATGAATAAAAATCAATATAAAAAAATGTAATACATATGTCATTCCCTATCACGTATGGAGGGTTGTAATTAGTTTCGAAGTTTACGCGAGCGAAGCCGCGGGATTCCGCTAGTATAAAATAAATGTTTAGAGTGCCAATTTCTAATATTAAACCTTCTTTCGAAAAATTTTGCTCTGCAAGACAGACCCAAGGGAGTCACTAATAATTATTAATCTTGTTCTTAATTTAATATTGATAACTTAATTATTAAATACATTGTGTAGTAGGTACTGATACAATCTTATTTATAAGTGTATTATATCAAAGTAAATGTAAACGTATATTTTATTTTTTATTTTTATTATGAATGTATTTTATTGCTTTTCTTGCAGTAAATTAAATACATTTTTTAATAATATTTTTTCTCATTTCTTCTCGATATACTCGCGCCCCCCCATTCAGTTTTATCACGTGCCCCACAGGTTGAGAATCGCTGGTATAAAGTGTATTTAGTTTACAAAATATTTGTTTATGACGGACGGGCAACAATGTGAGATCAATAAAGTTGAGGTCGTAGATCCATATTAATTTGTTTAAAATAGTGTTTGTTTATATCTAAAACCGACTCTGCACGCTGTACTTGTGTGGGTATAAGTATATACTACATATGTGTGTGTGTTTACTAAATACTCTGTTTTGCATTAGGATCAACGGCCAATAAAATAGAATTAAACATACCTTACTTGTCTGAATTGTTTAGCCAAACAGACCACGTCTCAGGTGTGACAAGGAGAAGAAAAAATCCAAAAACAATTTGCAAATTTGTACGTTGAGGCATGTGCAAAGTAAAAGAGTGTTTTAATATCTGTATACGTGAAGAAATTTAATTGATACAAACTACATAGAACATTTATAAAATAGTAAATATAGTTTCTTAATGACACTTTCTTCTAGACCAAATAGAGATATTATTGAGAAATCTTATGTAGGTACAAAATTTTAAGAAGACCACAACACGTCTGTCGAAACGTCGAAATACCTCACGAAATTCACACAGGAAGAATACATATAAATTTTTCTATTACGTAACTATAAATTCTAATTAATAAACATTTCATATTATTTATGTATTTAATTTTCAACTCAAATGACACACAAATCATAAATATAAATCGAATATTAACTTGGAATCTTGGCTCCAATAACTGTACCTAGGTAATTCCTATTTTAATATAAATTAAATTGGCCAATTAGTGCTACTTGGATTTGGAAGAAACCAACATTAATAAAAATAAATAACTAGATGTGATTTCGTGTTGATAGCATCTCTGTTGCTAAACATGATAGGTGTTTATAAAAACAACATAGCAAATTTTATGTTCGTTAAATGTAAATATTACCATAACATCAGGTTTGGTTTTAGAAATTTGTAATGTACATACATAGACCCGTTTAACTCTATAGTAGAACATTTGTAGTTGCTGTGTTCTGTGACAGTTCATTTTTCTATAACAGTCATTTGATATTATATAATTTGTTTCTAACAATAAGGTTACTTTGAATCAACTAGTTTTCTGACAGCTCTTTTGTACATATAGGCTGATTTTGCAACAAGTTTTAAAAAATTACAATAGATCGAGGATGTTATTTTAAATAAAAAAAAAACTTTGTACAAACATGTGCCCGGAAATTCATCGTGAAAGAGCTACAATATGTCTCGAAATCGGTTGATACTATGAAAAATTAACAAAGTATATTTTTGTGTCTTATCATTTACAAGAACCCAAATCGATAACATTTCTTAATACTGAACCGGTTATCAAATTTCATAACTGTACTACACTGGGCAGTGGCGGTGATAGGGGGGGGGGGGATTGATCCCCTTAATCCCCCCCCCATGAGTCAAATTTTTATACTTTTCACCATATAAAAGATGATTTAATACTGTCATATCCCCCCCATCGCAAAAAGCTATCTACGCCACTGACACTGGGTACTCTAGTTATTAAATAAACACTAATTTTGAGAAAAATCTTTAGAAGTATGTAGCTCCCTCACGAAGAATTCCCGGACACATGTTCACGTAAAGTTATTTGCTTAAAATAACATTCTCGAATAACTTAATTTTTCACACTCATTGAAAATTTAATTTACATAGCTGCATTCTATCACAATTTAGCTGTTTTCAATTAATTCAAAAATATTTTTTGAGTGACCAATAACTAATATCAATTTTTTGATGTAATTAAGTAAAATTTAAAAACAGTATTTAAATGATAATATGTACCTACGTATAGATATTTTATAAAAATATTTAATTTGCCTATAATATTATGCTTATATTTATTTTAAGCAATAGTTTTAGTGCATATTTTCGCAAATATTTATCTTATATACGAGGATATGTTTGTTTATGATAATTGGGGTTTATACTTTATGTCTTACCATCAAATTATATATGTTTTAATAAACAAAAATCTTCTCCTCAGATGAAACCATACTTTTAACAGTTGGGTCAATAACCTTAATTACTTAATGTACAAGCAAATATAAATAAATAAAAATGACTTGGCAAAATCATTACTATTTATACACGAATGGAATATGTATATCACAGAGTACAAGTGGTTATTTATACCTACTCATGGTATGTAATGTATATATGTATTACTAACTTGAACTAATTGTACCTATATGTATGTATATTTATATTAATACGTTAAGAAACAATATACAAACATATATTGAAGTATGCTTCACTATTTAGAATTTCTGCTAAATAATAAACTTGAACTTTAACATTAAAAATATGTATTATAATTAAACTGATAGAATCAAAAGGGATTAACTTATTATCGATTTTCGAATTTTAATAAGAAAAACTATAGTCGAGTATTTATTTTTTAATAAATAGAAGAATCGATTTTTTATTAGTAATTAAGTATAATTTCTCAAGAAAATGATTGAATGTTAAAGTGTACTTATTTTAGATAAGACATTCTATTTTCAGTTATATTTTGAATGGACCGAATAAAAAAACACATCATTAAAATGTTTTTCTTAGAAAATGGTCGAAATATCAGTTATCATGTCATGACCTAAAACCATCGAAGAAGTGTATTAAATGGTCCGTTATAAAACGTATAGATACTCATAATAAAAATTTCAACAGTGTTGCCATTTTTAGCCAAATCGGCGATGACGCGATTAATTCAAAAATTCATTTAAGTAATATTTTTAGCAAGAATAATTTTTTTTAGTTGCACGTAATAATGTTATAATATGAAACACATTTAATAATATTGGTTGATCAAATCAGGATGAGACTTAGCTACTGCAATCGATTCGGGCTCTATAAACTCTTACTATGAGTATATCTTTAATAAAAACAAATATTTTAGTGTTTTCTTTGTTATAGAAAAATACATATTAAAATACCATGAATGTAAATCCTATCATCATGAGTTTTACTTCTTATAATCCTACATACTCGTAGATCACCCCAAGGCAATTTCCTTTCCACATTATATAAACTTTCTTACTGATGCATTTTCTTCATTTTACTGTATTAAATTTAATTTGGCACATTGAAAGTAAAATAACAGTAACATCTCCTCCAACCGTAACAGGTGCAAGTAACACATAAAATAAGCAACATTACATTCAGTGGCGTAACCAGTGGGTGTAGGAGGCAGATAATTGTAACCGGCAAGGGGTCAGATAGCTGTACAATATAATATATTTGTAAATATACATATTTTACATGCTAATGGCCCCCATAAAGAAATGACTCCCCTCAAAAAAATACTAGTTACGCTACTGATCACATTAATTACTGTGCGTATTTGATGCGATATATGTATAAGAGCAAAGCGAGCTACGTGATTAAAATGATCGGATACTTCTGTTTAACCGTTGCGTCTTTCTGTATATAATACAAGTGATTAGAGCCGATAGTCATGCCGCACATTTCTTGGTATTAGACCTTAAATGGTCGCGTTCTGTTGGTAAATAGGTGTCTCTGGCTTACCGACAAACGGACCGACATGTGTGTGCATTTGTTACTTACTGACTACGCGCGCGACTCTGTATATGTACTGACAGTGGCGTCGCATATGTGAGGGAGTGTGGAGGCTAATTATTTGCTTTTATTTAACAAAAAAATAGTTCAATATTTTTATTTCGTATTTTAATAGATAAGCATTTAACTACCTATCTATATGGTTGTTTACATATAAGCTATTAAACTAATATTTTTGGCTTTAAAAATGATACATTGATAGCACAAAATGTTTATCATGGTAAAAAAAATTATTTAATGTGTTCAAAATATAAGATAGTTGAGAAATTTAGATGTCGAGTTTTTTACCATCTAGGGTGCTTTTTTAAGTATACAGTACCCTATAGGCAATCATGGTGCATGTAACAATATGATACCTTAGAAATACTCTATAAGGTAAAATAAAAATGTATTCAAATTTTGTATTTGTTTAAAAAAAAACTTTTCTTCTTTCTTGATTTAAAAAAAAATACTTACCAAGTTTAGTTCTTTTTTAACAAAAAACTGTCTAATAATGACATTAAAATAAAATCAGCAATTTCTTTTTCTTAAATTAGTAAATAGAAATGTAATCAGACTGAATCTTTTTGCGAGCTCTCAAAAAAAAAAGGAAAGCTTTTTATTAGATATTTCTAATTCAAAATTTTAATTAATATTTCTCGCCACACTGGGTTCCAGGATAGACTCTTGTCAGCCTCTTCCAGATCGCATGATTAAGGGTTCAAAGTTAAGATGAACCAAATCTTGTGACATTTTAAAACCTCAAACGTATTTGATATTGAGCCGCCATTGTGTTTGTTTGTCCGAGTGTGTGATATAAGATGGAATGTGTGGGAAAACGATAAAACGAAGAGACCGTGTAAAGTAGAACCGCCGCCGCAAACACAATCTATTATTTCATCGAATGCCGATAAGGCTTTTGCGGAATTTCTTAAACATTTGCAGCATTCGTGATTATTTCGTTGTCTTTGTTAAGCCAATTAAAAGTTTTCAAATTCATTGTCATTCTAAGATTGTTTGAATATTACAAATTTCCAACTTCAAATCTTAGAAATAATTACAATTGACGTTCCATACTATAAATGTCCGTACTGTGAACTGACCCATACAGTAAATTTCCTTAATTCTACTCCTAGTTTTGACAGTTGTACATAGACGCGCTAACGGGGCTTTTTGAGAAAGGGATTTTACAGTAGCGAAAGTACCACCGTGTCTTAAATAGACTTCCAGTATGGTACAATAATTCTGTACAACTGGAAAACATTTATAGGAATACTGATGTCAAGTATTATAAAGAATTTGCTCGAGAGCAAAAGTTAACTAAAGCTATTTACGATGTCTTAAATATAATTATACTGATTATTATTATTGGTATATACGAGAATGTAAGATATGAATACCCTTGACACAGGTGCGTTAAGTAGAAACCAGTAATATAAAAGCAATGGTAATAAGTGTACATCATAGAATGCATAGCATTTACAATATTGCTTCTTTGTCATATCGAAGATACGAGAAGTTTTGTGATCGCTTAAAAAAAGTTGTTCTCCGATTTCAAAACTTTCACTAGATCTTTCCGTAAAGTCAAAAAAATATTACGTACTGTGTCTTTATATCCCCAGAATCCTTGTCACACGAATAACTAATGAATCATTTAACTGATATTATTGAAACTTGGTTGATTGGTTGGGTTTGACTTGAGGACAGTCTTATTAAAAAATCATTAAAATCGTGTGTAAGGGGGACGGGCAAAGTCTCAAATTATGCTATTTTATTTGTCATTCCGTAAGAGTTACTAATTTTTCCAGGGTTAAAACAATGAGATTTCAAATCGTTAATTATGTCAGTACCTACCAATTTAATGTAATAGATACACTTTTAAACAAAACATAACTAAAAGTTTGAATGTTTTATATTTTCTTTGCCTAAATAAGATTCAAATGGACCAACTTCCTGCTTTGTAGTTTGCAATGACCCGTCTAGTTGTTCAAAACAACTCTCCGATCTGCATCCATTGTTTCGCAAGAGGTGTCGGTTACAGAACAATCAAAGTGATGAATACATTTTGTATTCTATGTGACAGCTAATAGCAAACCGCGTACATCATGACTTATGATGCCCCCTCACGACCTTGTCTCTCCTTCTTCCCTCACAGTTTTTTATCATCGTATTCCTAGACAACTGCTGGTATCAACTACGTTTGATCGCGGGTTTTTCGGTTATATGTAATAGTGTAGAAACATTCCTTATAAATTCTCTAGTGTTTTTTTAAGAATTTGGTAACGTCATCAGTAAGTGATGGAGCATTCGTTATTTTATGATAATAATATTATGATTTGTGTTGAATATATATATAATGATTATTGCCTTCTGGTTGCATGTTGTAAGATGTATTTTTATTATTACAATGTAAGCTACAATTATATATTTAGATACCAAACGTATTTTTTTCCCCAGAATATATTTTTTTGTTTTCGTCAGATTTCTAATTAAACAATATAAATGTGGAACTATTTTGTGTTCATATGCTCTTCAAGTCGTATATTATAATAATGAGTATATTTGATATATTTCCGAAAAAAATGCCCATCGAATGTAAGTTTTTTCATGGAAAGTGTTTGTTAGGATATTTAAAGTAAATTATATTGTGCCATTTTCATGTATTTAAAAAACTGAGATCGTAGAGATCACAGACATTATTTGAGGAGTTGTGGAACAAAACTTGATAACTCCACTTTGAATCGGATATCTAATTTTTTTAAGTTATTCACCTTACAGCATGTGCAAAGACGCTAGTTCAAAATTTGGGTATTAAAAAATCTCACCTATGACATTACTCAAAAGTTTAAAAAAGTACACGAAGAGAGAATAGGTACAATTTGACATCTTCTGTTAAGTTTGCAAAAATCGCGTTATCCAGTTTTGTTTCCCAGTTCCTCAATTTTGTTTGTTAATTCATACCAGCAACTATAACGTTTTCAACACCATATTTTAAACATTGCAGCTTTACTATACATACCTACTATTAAAACAACTTGGTCTACAATTTTAATATCCTGCTATATACGGTTTAACAATAATATATAAGATCTTACATGAAATGTATATATTTGTCATACTGGCTGCTATAGTCACTACCAGTCATTGGTTCTTGCAATAATTACAGTTTGTTTTGCAACACTCGTGTACAATTATGGGCTGTAAATTATATACAAATAACAGATATTTCCTTATACTGTTTTGTATACAAATTAATTACTCTCTGGTACTTTTGTAATTCAAGTTTTTAAATGAAATCATACAATTTAACCCGGTAGCTGACATACATTGGTAACTATACTATTTGTATGCTATCATATATCATAAATTCAGTTAAACATTTTTTTAAGTTATTCTTCTTGAGGCGCATCGCGTACATATTTTTCCTGGACAATTAACTAATAGATTAGACAAAGGAATAGTTCCCTAGCAACTGAAATATGTATAAGAGTTAGAGATTAGCTGCCACGGTGGTTTTAAATTTTTTAAATATATTAAATATTACATATATGTACTTTTAAATAACCGATTGAAGTGCATTCCGAATCGTTGGAAGATGATAGAAAAATTTTATTGAATTAAAATATTCAATAACTTACGAGCAGTAGGCATTTTAGTGTCTATAGGGTACGAGGTGACCCCAGTGTGGCAGGTATGTTATTCTGGAGAAGTAGAGCAGCTAAGGGTTAAAAAAATACCCGACACTTCAAAGCTGGGGCAAGCTTTATTTAATATGTAGGTTTACTTTGGTGTTAAGATACAAAATCTTTCAAGATTACTGGAATATCTCCGATACTCGTGACCACTGCCGTGGTAATTAATCTGATGTACGTACTATTATAATTCTATGTTGTTTTATTTTTATAAAATCATACAATTTAAATTAAGTGAATGTACAGAGCACAATTATAGTACAATTAACTATTGTGGAAATCATTTATGTACTGTTAAAACTAGTTAGTTGTTTACAGTTGCAATTTCTTTTTCATTGATACGTTTATATTTCTAAGGTAATTATCAGTACGCATATATTCTGTTAGTATTATGTCTGATATTACAGCCTAGCTAACAAATATTTGCAAGCTTCCAAATACTTTTAAACGGGGTATCAAACTTATATAACAGTTCTCTTTGAGTTTTTGACAGATAGTTGCGTGCATAGTTAGTAAAAACAATGGCATGTAAAGTATATTTACTAACATTGAGTAAAAACTGTAAAAACCATCTTACTCCGCATGCAAATATCTTTAAAAATAACTGTCATATAAGTTTGATACCCCGTGTTTGCAAGCTAGCAAATTATATTAGATTGGCTATAATACCGGACATTTGGCTTTCTTACATACATAGTGATATTACGGTTGGTTGTATCAACTAATAAATAAACAAATTAAAAAACTTATAAGAAAATTTCTTATATTAAAAAAATATTGGTTTCGTTACGTATTAAACAAGTCAACGTTTCTACCAGTCTTGCAGTAAAGCAAAATTTCATTAACGAAAATCTGAAACGTATTTTTATAATTAAATATAAACTAAAGTATATGTATAATTTGTAACATACAATATTTTTTTTTTACAGAGTGAC
The DNA here is from genome assembly GCA_949319165.1 of Sialis lutaria. Classification (NCBI taxonomy): domain Eukaryota; kingdom Metazoa; phylum Arthropoda; class Insecta; order Megaloptera; family Sialidae; genus Sialis; species Sialis lutaria. Next base: position 4,470,005 of record OX439236.1, read on the forward strand.
AAGTACAGAATCCTATTTCTTGTCAGAAGGGCTATTCAGCTGTCCTAATGACATGGAAAATATGAAAGAAGTCTCTTTGAAAGTCTTCACAATGGGGCATTGCGTCAGTGTATGTAGTCACGATAATGTAAGTATATGTCATAATGTTTTGTGTGTTTTTTTTTATTTAAAAACGTTGAAGTATTGTACACTAACCATATGTTTGTGCGTGTACAATACAAGAACAACAGTCTGTTTTTGCTACTGTGTTTTTTTTAAATATATTTCTCTCTTTATCTTATGCCTTTAGAATTGGATACTTTGTATATTATCGTAGTACCGGATACATTCATAGATAATAATCTTGATTATAATGGAAACTAAATAAAAAATAGTACCTAGTTGTAAATTTTTAATAAATATTGAGATGAGTTATCTCATTTGTAATTTTTATATATATTTTTTTAAATATGTGTAGGTAAATCAATTTTGTTTTCTTTTAAAAAAAATTGAACGAAATCGGTCATTGGTTTTGCCCTTTCGAGAGCCGGTGCTAGTAAGTTTGATGCTATTTTATATGATACAAATTTAACCAAAAACAAGAACAAATGGGTCTTAAACAATACGAATGGTAAAATATTTACTAATTTTTTATCCAAACTCTTCGTAAAAAAGCTCAATGGTTTATCGTTTCGAAAAATTAATAATTTTTACAAGAAATTGAAGAAAATACTTTATAGTTTCAAAAAATATGCATCAATCTATAATTTTTGCACTATGAAATGAGTTCCTTAACCTTGAACAGGACTTTATGCCAAAGCGAGATTTTTCTCGGTCTCTTCTCTGAGATAAAAAAACAAGATTCCTTTAAATCTTGACGAGAATAGTAAGTAGATATTTCAACTAGTTTCTAGGTTTGTTGATGACCACGTATGATACAATAAATGATACGTAAAATAGAGTATAACAATATGGGCTAAATGGTTATAATACAAGCATATAAAAAAAATATAGAATTTAAAATAAGTTATTTTCTTTTCTATAGTCAAGGGGTTAAGAAATAATAAATTATTTATAATATTGTAATAAATTTTTATTTATTTACTTACTCTACACATTTTTTTTTCAGTAACACCATTGAAATAGGGTCTCTTAAAATGCAACAGAAAGTGTTTTAGTACCTTTTTGTTTTTAACACTTCATTCACGAGATATTTCTTTTCAAAGTGGTTATCAAAGCGCCCCTCTCATTTCTAATTTCGAAACTACCAATGCAAAAATCTGATAAAAAAATCCAGAATGTAGATTTTAATTAGTACTTTCAATGAAAATTGCAACGAACTGTAGCAAAAATAGTATATGAAAAATTTAAAAATAACTATTTTTTTATATACCTAATAGTACCTATATAATATATGTATATAAATCGTCACACTTTTATAGAGATTACATCTTTCGTTAACATTCACTTGTTCATTTTATTTGTAAATATTCCATAGAAATAAAGATATTTTAATGTCCGGTATTATAAACGACCTAGCAAAATTTGTTAGCTTGCAAGCACTGTTATAGTATTTAGAGCAGTGACACTTCAACGTATTGTAACACAGTTGGCGACTCTGACCGTATAAAATAATTTTCATAATAGCACAACTGTTTTAATACCGTTGGTTTTTACATACAACGCTTGCGCGAAATCTGTCAAAGTCATCAACAGAACTGTCATATAAGTTTGGTATCTCGTTTGAGAGTGCTTGCTAGCTTGCAAATTTGCTAGGTCGTTTATAATACCGGACATAAGAATATTTAAAATCTAAAATTTACATGAGTCGGGGTAAGAAATTTTACAGGAGGGGAATAATAAATATAAATTATTCTTCGTTTGTAAAAAGCGAGTGAAAAATATATTTATTTTTAGCCTGCCATGAATTTTCTAAACGTATTTAATAATATACTTACACACCTTCAACACTAAGAGATTTTCGAATGTGTCAGAATTGATACACCATCATATTTGTATTTATAAGCACATTGCCCCTATCTGAACAATACTATTGATTATAATTCAGCCTTCATGAAACCAGTTGGGAGTTGTTTTTTGCCGAGTTCAGACAACTTGCGCTGCCTTTCTAAAGACGACGCACATATGGTGCCAATAAAATTCTGTAAATATGTGAATTCGTATCTAAATTGGCTTTTTACAACGATACGTTTTTTGAGTCGCCGAGAAAAAAATTATCTCGAATCGTTTTAACAGGGACGGAGTTATTATTGTTTCATATAATGTTGATAATTAATTGTGGTTTATTGCATTCTTATTTCTTTATTTAAGTATAAAATCCATACTTGATAAAGATAAGGTTAGTTTAGGTTATATAAATGTATTTGATGGTATTGCCTAGATAGGGCTTCCAAGAGTTGACACTATACGGTAGAGGTGGTCTTTTTGTTTTACTTTTTTAGCAATCAGCGACAAATTTCCCCTTCTTTATAATCGAAAAATAATATAACTGCAATCAGGAGATTCAATTGTATACACTTTTTAAAAGATACAAAATTAGTGGTGGGCTAGGGAGTGGAGGGGGTACAAAATGAAAGTGGACTTAAAAGTGACATGAGGACAGTCTTCAAATAAATGAACAAAAAATATTTATAAAAAAGTTATATAACAACGAGAAGACATGTCAGTTGTAAAATTCGAAAAAGAGACAAGACTTCAGTTTCAAAACGAGACTCATCCAGTTCTTGTCGCATCTTTTCTTTAGCTCTAATCAAAGAAAAATTATTACCGCGGAATGTATGTGAACTTAGCATCTCAAGAGTATTTTCAAAAATCGTTTTTGGGAGGTTAAATTGACAGAACGCTTTTTTAAAATATAAGAGAACTCCAAAACTCTTGAAGTGCTATCCAGAACTCTTATTTTTTTTCGAAACTTACGATACTAACTTCACACAGGTTGCCGCGGACAAAATTAAAATAAAACAGTATCTACCAAATCAATAAAAATTATCTTTTAACAATGGTTGGTAATAGGAAACATATTTAAATGAAAATACCTACCTTAATAACAATGTAAAGTATTTTTCTATATACTGATAATTAAATATATGTGAGAGAAACGCCGTTAATATCCTCGACTCATTGCAAATAATATTCACCATACACAGAATTCTATGTGCTAAGAAAAGATAATAATTATTAATTGATTATCGCAGTTTTGAATAGAACAGTTACGCATACCATGGTAATTTAATAATAACACTAATAAATGATTACGGCACTGTATTCAATGCAGGTGCAAGGTAGATGAAAAAAATATTAATTATAGTATGAAAATTAATAAATACTACGCATGTGGTTTAACTCTTTCACTGCGAACGTTATTAGATATAAGATACTGATACCAGCCTTGAATGCTTTAAGAGAAAAGTATATTGTTTTTTGGGGATTGATGTTATACTTTTTTGTAATTATCATAAACTCATATTACTAATAAAATAACTAGCTCTTTGTTAAATCAATTTTATTACCAAAATCCACAAATATGTTTTGTTTTAAAAATTATAGACTTACTAAAGATTACAAAATAATTAGTACTACAACACAAAGGTTATAAAATAAAGAATCGTAAAATTTGAAACAATGTAAATCACGCTGTAAGGCAGTTAAATATATACTTATTAATTAATATCCAGTAATGACAGTAATCAAATATCAGTAAATATTTCTAATTTAGTAAGTTTAATGTAAGACGTTCAATTCTGGGGTATTGTTTAAGACCTTTTTTTAAATTCTTATTTGAGTCTATTTTATTTTACTAAGATGACCCTTTAAAAAAATCAAAATCAGTTATGTTAGAAACTGGTTTGTAAAAAAATACATATTTCATCACAAGTAATAAATATTAATAGTATATGATATTCAATCTTTAAACCTAACAACGAAGGGTTCATGTTTGTTTAAATAGAATTACTAATTAAAGCCATCGAACTTTTGATAAAGTCCGTATAGTAAACATATATGTATACTACCGCATCTAGAGAGTTTAGCGGTTGCAGTATCACATATCGGTTGCAATTAGTTCATCCTACCAGGTTGTAATTTAAACCTCAGCAACTGTGTTAATTAATCTTAATGGCAGGTACACAAAGCTGGTTAATCTAAATCTCACCGATGATTATACTGTCGACGAAAAAAATCCACTGTACCTCACAAGAAGAAAAACAAGAAGATGCTATTGTGATATTTGTCTGATTAAAAATGCCGATAAAGCTCTAGAAAAAAAAACTTTTGTTTTACTCGTTATGCAAAATTAATTTCTTTTGTTCAGACGTCATGTAGTCATTAATGATTTTAGGTCTGGTAGTTATTCTCTTAATACATGTCATTTTTATTGTGTACCTACTTAATAAAGTTACATTTGATGCGAAAACTCATTTTATTAAACTCATACCCAAAATTGTAAAACATTTGGTTGCGACCTGACCCGGAATATATTGTCTTCTATGGGTTTGGTCTGTTAAAAAACTAACACTTAAGGTTGATGTTCACTGAAAGTCGTGGCATCTAGCGAAATTTAGCATGAACTATACACAATTTTACTATGTCGATAATAAAGAACAAATAGATCTGGCAACAACTTACAATATTAGACAAGACTAGAAGATTTATTTTTAACAATATTATAATTATTACTATTGCTGACAATAGTAATAATTATAATAACAATAGTAACTATTATTATTATAAATAAAAACACTAAATGTTAATCAATAATAAATTGCTATTTACAATGGGCGTCAGTTGTCATTACCACGTTTTTATATTTCGAAGAGCGCACCGAATGCGCTGTTGCCATACCGTATATTTACATCATGTGTTCGGGATTTTATCAAATTTAAAAATTAATAATTATTTAAGTAGATGGTAAATCATTCTAGAATTTTATATATACATTCATTAATAATCAATCTATAACATATCCGTTTTTGGTTAAAATCTGACGTTTAGTTTTAATACACGAATTAAACGAATATCGAATTCCAAGTGGATCCCTATGCTTGCAATGTATAAGAGGCCAACTTTGCACGTTTATAATTAATAAACGAAATGGTAAACTGACCTGATTTTTTTTTACAAATGTGAACTAACTTACTTAACACAATATTAAAATTTTTAGAAATTCTGTAGTGATCGATTTTAGTGAACGCAACAACCTTAAAATACCTGATAGAAAGATTTTAATTTGGTTTTAATTCTGAGAAAATATACCAGTGGTTCTTAACCTGCTTACCGCGAACTGTCTACAATCGTCAATACTATCTGCTTATATTTTTTCCTACTCCGAGTTTTTCCCCTCACGCGCATAGAGTGCATACGAATGCCATATGTGCGTTTACAAATAAATTTAAAAATGTGGACACGTGTGTATTGATAGCAGTTTTTATTATTGTGTGGTTTGTAAGAATTACGAGTTTGAGGAAAATGGTCTTCACTCTTAATGTATAAAATATTCCCCTACTCCTAATAATCTATATTGTTATTTTTTTAAATATGTCACCTGACATATACATATATCGTTATTGATGTTGGTGTCCGGAATTTCTTTTATAGTTGAAAGTTATCCACGAAAAGGTCAAGGAACCATTTGTATATCATTCACATTGTGTTCTATTTGATTCGAAAGGAATGCATCTCCCTATTTTAAACAATTGGCAAAGAATGTTAAGATAATCAAAATACGTGTTATTTTGAATATTTAGACACATAATAATTATTTAATAAATCATAGAATACTCCTAAGCTTACACCTCTGCAAATTACAGTTCAAAATACTATCTAAAAATAAATAATGTATGCATATTTGAAATAAAATAACCCACGTTTAGAACTGAAATTCCAAAATATAACGATACAAATATAAAATTTAATATGAACATTTAATTTAAACTTATATATTTTAATTAATATAATTAATACTGGCGCTAATTCAACGAGATGAAGCAAATAATAAACGATTCGTATGCTAATCGAGAAATGTTGATAATATTTTTCTAAATGAACGCCACTAATTATAGGTGCAAAAGGTTACAACAACTGGGACTAATTTAAGTCAGCAGATGAGTGCGTGGTGATAGCATGTACACCAAACGATGTTTTAATTAGAATAATGTCAAATTAACTAGCATTTGTACAGCGACGTTGCCAGAATGTCACTGTTGGTTTAATGACAGTCGCGACGAATCTCTATGTATGTATGTAATTGTATAGAATTTTAGTTTTGAACTGTTTCAGTGTTAATGAATGATTAAAATCCTTTGAGTATTTGTAACTAAATAATTTATATATTTCATTTCAAACTTAATAAGGCACCAGTCTCGAACGCTTTAAGAACGTTTTGAAAGACCTTATCTTTTTATTGCAATGAGTTATGAACTTGAAATTTTTACAGGAATATGAGGCTATAGTCCTTAGTATTTGGTATTAATTTCAACTCGATACATTTAGCCGTTCCTGAAAAAATGAGCCTTGACGACCAACTAAGTGTTCCTATAAGGGTTTCGTTTTTTTTTTCATTTTGAGGTACGGACCCCTAAAAATAATTATTCTTTTTGTAAATCAAATGAATTCAATATACTTTAATTGAAAATGAATATCGACTATTAAGAATATGGTTTATTAATTTTTTTTTATAAAATTCAATATATTAAATTAATGCATACTTTAAACGACAGTTACACAATTCAAATTTAATTGTACCTTCCCTAATTGCGTCGACCATCAGTTGTACCCAGTGAGACAAGATACCTAATAGTTATGTTAATTTAAATCGTCGATAAAAAAAACTGGAACCATTTGCAAATAAATTGCTATATTTAGTATAATTAAATACAACATCTAAAAATATACATCGGGTGGTTTTTCTCTTCTATACGAAATAAAAATAAATGCAGTACGTTTGCAATATTTTCGGTTTTTAATTAATGTCATCGAACATGTATTAATATATGTTTTTTTTTGGTTATTAAACGTTGTAGATGTCAAAAGATTTATTGTAGAGCTAAATGCTTAAAGTTTTTTTTTAATATGAAATTGATTTAAGGTATATTCAGTGGTTCTCTTTTTATACTAATGATTTATAAACGGTTGCTAAAATGTAGTGGTATTTTTATATGTAATATAAAATGATGATGTATGTGAACATTTTGAGTTTAAAAAAAAAAACTCATTATGTATGTAGTGGGGTATAGGTGAATCTATTGTACCTATATACATTGCTTGATTTTGATACAAGTTCTTATTTATTTATATATATATTTGTTATACAGCATGTATAGTAGATTTGTGTCTTGAAACACATTTTTAATCATTGTAAGGTGAAATCTTTATGATCAGCTTTTTGTTAGGCTTTGCTAGAGGTGACCAAATTCGAATAACTCAATGTTCGAAATATTCGATTATGAAGATTAAGCATAGGAAGCCTTTAAATATTATGTAAGTATAATTCTGTTGATTTCAGACCCCCCCCTTCTTTTGAAGGAAAAAAAATAAGACTGTAAACTCTATCTTCCCAAAATGATATATATAAGACATAAGAGGTATTTTTTTAGACATTGAAAATAATACAAAAATCAAATTACTTCTAAGATTAACGAAATACTTTTTAAAAATAATTGAATAACTAAGGATCATTCTTCTTTAAACTACGGACTCTATATTAAAATTTCAATATCATAAACAAGATGGCTTGCTTGAATTTTTTGATTCAATTTATTTAAAAATAATTTTATTATTTTTAAATAATGAATATTATTTTTAAAGTATTAATTATTTTGTAGTTTTTACCTTATGGAAGATTTTTATGTATATTATTAAATGGTAAATTTTTAACTGTTCGAAACTGTGTTAGGTTAGGGCAAGGCATCTTAATAAGAACTAATTATCTACTCACACCCACAGATATATGATTCCTTTTTTAAAACAAAACAAACAATCTACTTTATAAATTCACGAAGCATTAATTGTATTACTTGCACTCATAAAGTGAAGTCAATGACTCAGTAGCGCACCCATGGAAGAGGTTAAGGGCTATACTCTCTCTCGATTTTGTGAATATACATTATTTAATCATCTTTTAAGATAATTTAGATATCAAACTTATATGACAGTTCTCTTGGAGTTTTCTGAATACTTTGACAAGTTTCACGCACGCGTTGTATGTAAACACCAACGGTATTAAAACAGTGGTGATATTATGAAAATTATTTTATAAGGTCAGAGTCGCCAACTGTTTTACAATACGTTGAAGTAACACTACTCTAAATTCCATAACAAATCCATAGATACTATCACGAAATTAGTACCTCATTTGTGAGTGCTTGCCAGTTATCAAATTTTACTAGCCCTTTTATAATATCGGACATAAGACTATTAAAGAAAGACTATTTATAGATATAAATCTAAAAAAAAAAACTATAAAAGTTATCAAAGAAAAATTTAATATTTCGGTTAAATTTGGTTACACCCATTTACTCTACTACTACACTTTTACAACTGCGTACGTTTTTTTCATTAGCAACGTGTTGTCCTGAACTGGTCTAGTGTTGTTAGCCTTGCAAACACACACAAACATCTATATATATACATGTATGTACACATACGAACACAAACACAGTTTATTTTCAATTGCACTTGCTGTTTACAAAGACACGCCGTCAGTACAATTGTTAAGTCCACCATAACCAGACCAACCGGTCAGATTGCGAATGACCCTTTAAAGGTCACCGCTGTTTTTTTTTTGTAAATGTCTGATTTTTTAGTAGGTCTTTTTTTGTTCGGTTTCGTTTGTTTTATATTTACCGTTACTATTATTGTCGTATTAAAGGATAAACAATATTGAAACTCAATGATGACTTTGGGAAAATTTGTTGATATGTATGTTATATTATTGGTTATTATATTTTTACTTTCATATACGATCATACAAATGAAGTATAGTAAAATCTATTTTTATCGAATTTGAGATTTTAGTGGAAATGTACATTTTGACTTTTTTCGTTTTGATGTTTGTATGTCTATGGTCTGTCTATCTACATACATACATACATATATACACTGTAACTAAAAAACGACGAAATATATTTGGGTGGAATTTTACATTTAGGATCTTTTTGAAAACAATCTTGTAACCGAAAATGGATGTTTACTTGTCTTATTTTCTTTTACATTTTAATATGTCGGCAGGCATGTTTCTAGCCCAGGGATTCACAACGGAGTTCAGTTTAAAAGGGATCTACAGAGGTCTATGAAAAATTGTGATATTTTAAAATTTAATTAATTTTTTTTTGTATATCAACTTACATAAATACAGTTGAAAAGCAAAAAAAAATGGTCGTTATAATTATATATACAAAATATAATTACCTACAATGACTTTTTTTGCTTCCTACTTTTTCAACAAAACGTAAGGGGTCTATAAATAAAATCGTTCTTTCTAAAGGGGTCTATGTGGAAAAAGGTTAGGAACCACTGGTCTAGTCCAACATCTAAAAATATTGATTCATGTACTACTACACAAAATATTTTGTAACTATAACTATTCATGGTGAAAAAGACAATTCATATTTATTTTGAAAAGAACAGGTAGTTCTATTTGTTGTCGTGGATAAAAACTTTGCCTGCTTATAAATAAATTCGTAAAAGTTACCAAAATCGTAATTTTTGCACTTATAAGTTAATTAGGATATCACAAAAACTTGAAGTGATAATGATACAAAAACTTTGTAAACTGGTGTAATTAATTCATTTTGCGTCCATATTAGGGTTAGGTAAGTAAAGTTTTCATGTACATACTTCACTTATCGTATGAATTTGTGAGTCCATATGTACTTACAAACTCATACACATTTATATATAAGTACTTATATCCATGTTCGTGTTTGTAATGTAATTTGTATTGACCATGCGATACCAATACATATCCACCCATTAGTGGTTGTGCGCGGTGGTTAGGACGCCGGCGGATTTGTAATAAGCACGACCATTGTATGCAAATGGTGCCAACACTCGGACGTAAAAGGTCTCTAAACTATCTACTCTTGCTGTTACACTTGACTCATTAGAAAATTGATGTTATTTAATACTGTTCTGAAACAAGATCGAACATGTTTGATATATATTGTACACGTGAGGGATGATGTAACATATTCACGTGTGCAATGGCGTAACCAGGATTTTTGAGGGAGGGGATTTTTTGGAGATAGACATTGACATGTAGTTTATACATTTATAAATATATTATATGGTGTAACCATCTCGCTCCTCACAGGTTACAAAAATGCAGGAGTGGTAGGTCCTCTTTCCGCCACCCCTTTAAAAGCAATTTTAAGGATTTTTCTGTAATTTAAAAGAGCACAAATGCTGCTACGAAATTATTTAAGGTGACATATTTGAATGGACATTTATTACAATATATTACCACTACAAACTGTCGCAAAAATGTTGCCGAAGTAGCGACTTAAACGACGTAACTTACACTCATAAGTCAAATGGCAATAACAAGGTTTTCCTGTAATTTGAAAGAACACAAATACTGTTATGAAAAGATTATCTAGATAAATAATAATACAGAGTAAATATCCATAAAAAATATTTGTATATGCATAAATTACAAGTCCTTATAAAATCAAAATTTAGAATACTTATATAATACTCACATAACATGTTTAGCATAGATTAAAGTATTTTTACATTTCTATTTACCAGTGATTAAACGTAGTCTAAATATTGAAAAATATTTGTTCAGAAGGGGATCCCTTGACCATATGAGTTTAAAAACCGTTGGTCTAAGGTATTATAATGATGTATCAATACCAATGTCCTTAAATGGATTATTTACATATTGTGGGAGTTTAAAAAAATCTACTATTTATTCCTAAAGGTTATTCGTTTAGTTTATATGTTCTCTATGGAAATTCAGTATCAATTATTGTGTTTTATCTAAATAAATGTGATGTAAATGAAAAGTAGTGAAAATTATTGTTTGTAAAGTTGGTTATGATTCTAAATCTTTTTTTTTGTAATTGAGTTGATATTTCTATCACAAATTTAAGTTTGATGCGTGAAATATTACTCAAAAATTTTGAATTTTATATTTCATCGAAAACACAAAAATTTTCAATCAAATTTCATGGTTCTAATTTGAAATTTTCATAGAAAATCAACTCAAACACAAGAAAAAATAAAAGGAGAACCAAAAGAAATCCACCAGAATAATATATATGTCTACCGTATAGTAAAATTTGTATACCAATGATCTATAGCAGCGGTTCTTAAACTAGGGTCCGTAAATCCGCTGAACTTTTACCGGGGGTCCGCGAAACATTTTGCATTTCTTTTTACCAGTGATTAATTAATATTTTTAAATTCTTTATTTTTCTGTCAGGGGGATCCCCGAAAAAATTGTTCAAAAAGGTGTTCCTAGACAACAAATGTTTAAGAACCGCAGCTCTACAACAAGGCTTATCATATTTAAATAAAAAAAATAAAAAATGTCTTTGTTGTTTTACATCCCAGGTGTTTAACTGTAGTTAAGTCCCGTATCAGATGGTTTTTATTTTGCAATGTCACACTATTTTGCTGTTGTAACATGAATAATTCTCTCTGTAATGTAATAACACTTTTTTATCCACCTTTTTATTATCTTCTAAATTTTTCTACTACTTATATGTCCCAAGATAATATTGTTTAGAATATTTTTACACATAATAAATAAAATATACTACTAAAGATGCATCCACATTGATAAATGAATGTTCAAGCATGTTAAAAAGCATTTAATATTTTTAAAAAATATTGTAGAATTGTAATTGTTTTTATAAACATAAACTATGCCATCAGTTTTGAACTCAATTAGGTAATCAATAAATAATATATTATAATAAAGGTATATCATTGCTAATTTGATTATTATTGGAGCTAAAAAATCAGTTAAACGGGTAAAGCATCAGTATTTTTCCAGAATGAATAATATTTGTGACAAAAACACAATTGAATGTCAAATTTCAGAGATATATTGCAATATTATAGGTAACCATTTTTCTGAATGGAATAACCTGTATATTATTATTGGATTTTATAACTGATAATGTTCTCTAATAATAAAGATTGCAATAAATATGCTATATTTTTTTCATATATTAAAAAGCATTCACATAAAAAAAGTTTGAGAATCATTGAAGTATCGCAAAAAAGGAAACTTTTGGATTTTTTTTCGAACTCGAGATTTCAACAGTATGACCATTATCTCAATTACGTCTGTCGGTCTGTCTGTGGGAGTTTTACGGCTAATTTTTTTACTATTTTTTTTAGAACGGTATAGTTCACCCCACAATAGAAAAAAACGTGATTAGAGTAAAATTTTGGATGTTATCTATCTATTATTTTTAAAGATATCACCTATAAGTATAATCAATTTAAAAAATGTATATTACATTAAACGGTTCGTACAAGAAAAAAAAGTCAAATTATTATTAGAGAATATCACCATCTATAAAGATATCGTACTCATTTTTAATATAACTTTGTAATAATCTATTTAAAAAATCTAGTGGTGGCTACAACAATTTATTTAATTTTCAGTTAGACTACTATTTCATTGACCTTTTCATATAATAAATCAATTTTATGCTAACTAATCGAAACACTGATAAAAAATCTGAAATATAATACTTTCCTAGTTAAATCTAGACGTGAACGCACGATCAGTATATATGATTGTAAAAAAATACTATAATTTCTACCTCACGATCACTCATCATCAATAACTACAACAACGAACCGAAACCACACTCGTATGCAAAAATCAGTGGCAAATAGCAATAATAGTTCTCGCATGTACGAGTACCATTAATCTAGACAGAAGAATCTTTCGGTCGACGGCATGTCTTCCTTTCACCAAAAGAGTAATTACTTGTCTTTGGAGAAAGACAATGATGAATACATCCACGGAACAATGTTATGTTACAACAAAGGTTACGCCATTTCCATGCAGCACCTTTGACACATTCGAACCAACATTTTGCTGTGGTGTTATATACTTGTGGTTATGAAAATTCTATTGTGTATCAATCAATAAATAATCAATGTTTTCTATTTTATTATTAATACAATAAAATTGTTAAAAAAATAAAAATAAAAATTGATTTTAGTCACGCATTTCCATGCAGTACCTTTGACACATTCGAACCAACATTTTGCGTTTGATGAGGACACTGTGGTGTTAGGTACTTGTGATTTTAAAAATTGTATTGTGTATCAATCAATAAATAATCAATGTTATCAATTTTAATTTTTAATATAAAATTGTTAAAATTAATAATTAATTTAATTTTGACTATGTAGACGATTTTTTTTTCATCCATATATATTTTTAAACACTGATTTGCCGTTAACCCTCGTTAGTGGACTGTATCTTATACTCTGTATATATTTGACTGATCTGTTGTTTCGTGTGTCGCCTAAGTTCTTCTGCTTTCTGAATTAAGGTAAACCTTTGGAGAAAAGGATATATATATTAGGACTATTCCAGATCGCAGACTCCTTCGTAGAAAAACTTGTGGTCAGTACAGATTGACTGTACTATACTCAGAGCGAAGGATACTGCGGGAGATGATTCCTGCTGAATTATGTTGTAGTATAGTGGGACTTTATCGTATATCAATTACAACCCCAACAAATAATGTTTCCTGGAAAATTTACAGATCTAAAGTTGAGTAAAATTTTATCAGTTTACGGGGTCTAAGGGGCACTCTAAATACTTAATGCCGAGATCTAATGATTCATATCATTAGTTTAGCCCTTGTGTAATACAATCATGTACTTTTCAGAATTAATTGTGTAACTACAAGGTATCAGTAAAGCGGACTTAAAATGGTCGTATAAGCATCGCACGACGACTTTCGTCACTCACAACGGGGAAACGACGTATCCGATCGCAAAATTTTTGCTGAATATATTTACCTGTTGATTGCCTACATCATTTATATGAAAATTTAAACAAAATCTGAGAGGTCACTGTATACCTCATTGGTGGCTCTTTATTGGAATGGCCCTAAAAAATTATTTAGGGCCTAGCGTAAAGTTTGAAAATATAAACTTTGACCTATTCATCGAAACAATCCAAATGCAAAAGGTTTCATTAAAATCGGTTCATAGAGGCCCGATTTAGTGGAAATATCTAATTGCAGTGGACTAATAATGAAAATCATTCTTTTTAAATGGGTCTATGTGCTAAAAAGGTTGGGAATCCCTGCTCTACACCTTCGCTAAAATTTATTTCGAAATTAAATCCTTATCATTTTAAGGATTCCATAAAAACTAGGAACCTTTACGGTTCTGGTCTGTCCTTCCATTTGCCTGTCAATATGTATGTTACAGTCCTCTCATTCTTTCATTTATATATGGTATAATGAGTCAATTTTTTTCACTCACCCCATTAAGTCGAGTGTCTTTAGATGGGTCAAATGCAACAAAAAATGTTTAGAATCCTTTGATTTTAACCCTTCAGTCACGAGTTATTTGCTTTCAAAGTCGTTATCAGAGCGTCCCCCCCTCTAATTTCCAATCAATGTAAAAAATCTTATAACGAACATAGTAGCACAACATTGTAACAGTATGAAAATATTTTGAAATAACACTTTTATAGAGATTACATTTTTCATCAACATGAAATAGCTAGCTCTTGATACGTATTATCAATTAGATAATTTTAGTAAGAATGGCTACGAGATTCTATCATGTACGTGTCCAACATGTATGTAGGTACTTGGTCGGTTTTATTATAAGAAAATATCTGTTGTATTTTTTTCTTAATACAAATAAAATAAATACAAAAAAATTATACATTTTACTCATTATCTACAATGGAAAATTTCATCTCTTCTTACCTATACTTTCGTTATGATACCTCTACAATAAATAATTTTGCAGTAGAATTAAAAAAATCATGTGGGTATACAAGTAAAATACATCTACAACCGAAATTATAAACTTAACTGTCCTAAATAACATATATTAACATACAAATTATTTTCATTCACTTGTACAGTAAATGTTAAAATATCAACAATATTATTCATACATTTAATATGAACGAAGACTGGTTAAATATCATGTTTATTATCTGAAATAACAATATATACTAAACACAGTAGCTTTTACCAAATCAGTAACTGGACCTCAACAACATAATATTTAATGTGACAATTCATAACTCGGAATGAACATCTGTATAAATGCACAGTGGTGTGTTAGCCCATTCAAGTGATAATGAGTTCATTTATTTATTTAAATATGTATAGTTAAGTCCGTATTTAAAAATATCATCCAAAAAATGTAATTTTCTAAAACCACATAAATCTAAATAAAAACTAAAAAATAAGTTAAAATAAATCAAATAATTTATTAATTTCATTAATATTATCATTATTATTATTCTTTATTTTTTATTCTGTATTGATTTTGTTGTATTTTATTTATTTATTTTACTTTGCTTACTTTATTGTTTAACATTGTTTTTGCTTCTTATATCTATACATAAAACGGGGACACAAATTTAGGATTTTTTGCCACTGTGATTATCAGGGCAGGAAAAACAAACAGTACGGCAAGGAATCAAAGGATAAACACTTAATAAACGAGTTATCAAATTTTTAAACAATATCACAATGGCATCTCAAAATATAAAATAAAATTTTCTGCGCAAAAGCTCCCTCACGAAATAATTCTGGATACACATGTATTTTTCCCAATCTACTGTTAATGATTACGCCAGAATCGAGTATTCATTGCTAACTTTGTTATTAAAAGCTATAGAAGATCGGTTAAATTCGCGTTTTTTTTCGAGATGAATAATGGCGGTGTCAAAAAAAAGAGAATTGAATGTCGATTTTTTTATATTTTTTATTAATTTTATACTTCTTACCTATTCGCTGGGTGCAAAGTAGGTAGTGGGGGAAACGAAATCGATCACAGCGCACAACGTGGCAAAATATAACACTTTGGGTGGACTAACTGTCATTTTTAATAGGCTCGTTTTTAACTGAAAATAGAAAGGTCAACATGGTTAATCCCACTATAGACTATGTGCAAGGGGGTGGAGTTAGAAATAATGTCGATGCGAGTGTTCGTGGTGAGCAATATTGTAAAATTATCGGCGCCAAAATTTGAGGTTATGTTGTCAATGTAAACGAATTAATTATTTCTCTATTATACGGCATAATTAAAGAGAAAAAGATACCCAAAATAAATAATTTTCACGTAGGTACCTTTTATGCTATACTATTTATATTATATGCAAACAGCTAAATTAAATGATATTTGTTTAATAAAAAATTTCACGGTATTAAACATATTAAACAATGATAAAAAGAGAGTTGAATCCATTCAATCCTTCTCTATTACCCGCTAGCGGCGCTAATAGACTTCGTGCACATAGCTAATAGTCATAAATAATCGTCTAAAATGTATATATTACGATATTTTATTTAAATTATTTGTTTGTTAGTACGTCAAAGTCCACCCAAGTTGCTACTAAAGTCCATCCGTTAGTTGGCGCTGTCATCGCGCACGCTGCGAATAACTTGTTTTCTATTAATTTTACCATCACACATATGAAAAGAACATTTTCAGCTATAAAACTCAATAATATTATAATGCCGGTTATTCAATTTATAATTCAATTGTTTGTTTTTTGACACCACCATTATTATCCCGGAAAAAACACTAATACTTCGCCCATTTAACCGATCTAGCTCTTAAAAAAAGAAAGTTAGCAATGATCACTCGGTTCTAGCGAATATCCTGTAGGTATAATGTTTCTTTATTATTATATAATTTGAGTGCTCTAAAACATTAAGAATAAATTTTGCCAAACCCTTGTTTTAATTAATTATTATACTTCCTATGAACATCCTACTTATACATACATAATCACACACCAGTATTGAGTAAAAATTGATGTACATATTTCTACACAACTGTTGCTACTTTAGCGTTTGAATTTTGCCGCTTTGTACCGTTAATTCATTATATTGTATGATTTATAATAGATATTTATGTGTCTAATCAATGTAAACGATGGTGAGTTCTTTTTATACATTTGAAGACATTAATAAATATATCTATTATGAGATTAACAGTAACGTATTTCATAATTTATCAATGCATTTTTTTATATTTATTTTTATGTATAGTTGATTTTAAATCATTAATGATGATTTTTCATTTAATTTATTGTTTGTATTAGTTTTCTAATTTATTATTATATCAAAGCACACAACCTATGACCTAAAGTTTTTGTATTTAAGCGGCGATCTTCCAATTGAAAAAGATTTAATTTTCTCTTAAATGTTGGGTAGGATTCTTAAATTTCATCAATTCATTATTTTCATATTGTCAGCATTAAAATACTCAAATTTGTTCATTTGATACCATTGCGATTTCATTTGTTTTTTTATTAAATAGTTCATATTTAAATATGTTTGGAAAACAAACTATTTACAAAATTTTATATAATTGAGTTTGTCAATTGGTGGTTGACTTTTTATTTTCTGGAGTTAGTTACTTTTGCGCATCTGCGACCGACCCATATTGGATTGTTCTACGACTATACCAAAGTATATAAAGACAAGATCAGCTCCTTGATCAATCAGTGTTGGCGCGGGAATTAACGTCACAACAAAGACATATTAAAATGTTATAAATGTATAATAGAAATCGAGAAAAAAATCTGTCACAGCCAATTTGGTTTATTTGGGAAGCATCATTTTTACTGTTCTTATGTTGGCAATACGTTCTGTGGTTCTGACAGCTTTTTTTGATTTTGCAATTTCGAATTTGTAGGTATTTATGTGATAGTATGTGCTATGTGATATTAAATATCAAAAATACGAAAAGAAAAATAAATAAAAGATTTTTTTGTAATTGATATTCTTTATACATTTATAACATTTGAATATGTCTTCGTAGTAACGTCATTTCCCGCGCCAACGCTGATTGGTCAAGTAGCTGATGAGTGTACCTTGTCTTTATATATGTACCTTGCGATTGTACCAACAATAATAATTTGCAGTGCCCTGCAATTTGCCAATTATTAAATTCCAAATTGATTTGGGTCAAGATTAAAATTTTCAAAAAATTTTCTGATAATCTAGAACGAATTTAGGTACTACAGAAAATGTCCGCAAGGAATTTGTTGATATTGGTTTCATTGTCATTAACGCTTACTATAATTTTTCTAAATATTCAATTATTTTTTATTTTTTAAAAATCCTTAGTTTTTAATAATCATAACTGACATTTGGACCATTTTCTGGTAAATATTTATTCCGTAAATGATAATTTAATAATATTAAAACAAAACATATAAACAACAAACTTTCAAACCGCTCTCCTGATTGCAGTTATCATGTTATGACCTAACACCATCGAATTGTAAGTAATCAACATCACACCACAAGAAGAAGCACTTAAGAAACTCAATTCGACTCACCTACTTACCACTGTTAAAGACTGAGAGATATCGAGTAGAGATACTAAGTAGTACACAGTGTGTTGTATCGGAAGCCATTGGGACAAATGAACATGTACCCAGTCCACGACCCACGCCCGTCGGCCACGCGCGCAGTATATCTGCGTAATGCATCAACCGTGATTTACTGTCAGCGCGCAGGCTGTATTTATGTACAAATTACACTACCACAGGATCGGATTTAGTGCCAAGTTTTGTTTTTAAGACATTTCTCGGGGAGCAGCAAAGTTTACTATACAGGTGATTTACAACGAATGTAAAAAAAAAACAGTGAATCGGAGATGTTATTTTAAGCAAAACACTTTATGTAAACATGTCTCCGGAAATTATTTTTGAGGGAGCCACAGCTCCTCGAAAATTATTAGTTTTTATTAAATATTTGGAGAACCAATTATAAATTTGATAATCGATTTATTATTAACTAGCGAATTCCCGCGGCTTCGCTCGTGTAAATTTCGAAACTAATTACAACCCTCCATACGTGATAGAGGATGACATATTAATATTTTTTTATATTGATTTTTATTCATTACCTATAAAAAAATGTCAATATCTCGGATCTTGATTAAAAATTGCAAAAAAACCACCCCCTGTCTATCCTCGCATTAGGGGTTGAATATTGAATTTTTTTTATTACAGATTGTTTTGCCCGACTCCACCATTATAACTTAAGCAGCTATACAGAAAAACATATTAAAAAAACACACCCTGTCTACCCCGGCCATTATGGGTGGAATGTCGAAATTTGTATTTTAATTGATGACAATTTTGCCCGAATTTACCTCTATAAGTAAAACAGGTATGCAGATAAACATATCTTATTTGTATTTGATAGATATGACTATAAGAAAGTAAAAATTTGTAACAAGGAAATATTTCCACATTTGAATGCATTAAATTCCACAATCCATATTGATTATAATGAATAATGACGCGGGTTTCGTGACCCACTGAGAATGTGCGACATTTGCGGTTACGGTCCTGCGTGTTACAGGAGCGGTCAAACCGTCGCTGACCGTGCCTAACTCACTAATTACAATGACAAGGCTGTGTCGCAAGCATACGCTACAAATGCACAGTCATTGCATTATTGCTGCACATACCACGCACCTACTCACTGTCTTAACTTTTGCATTATAGTATCTAACATGGACTAATCGCTCATGTGTCAAACTTACTTCAATTTTATGTGACTTTACTATCTCTACGGTTTCGTAGAACAAACATACTTTACCGTATTATACGTCCGTCTGTCGTTCAGTTACAACAAAATATCTTGTAAACTATGTGTATATGCAGAAATATTAGGGTAGGTTACCATTTATGTGGAATCAGTCAGTATTTTCAAATCGATCAATGAACTTAAAGATTTTTGCAAAACTGCAAATTTTTTTTTAAATAATTGTGATATGAATGTTGATGTTTTTGTTTACATTTTGTTTCAAAAATAGTTTTGACTGAATTTAACATAAAAAAATATTGTTGCCGATAATTCACAAACTAGCTATCAAATAGGCAAATCTAATTCTAAATATGAATATATTTCTATATAAACCAAAACTTTCTTTACATGTCTTGAAGCTTCCGCGGTGATCTTGATATGGATCTTGGCTTCTTTACCTTTTTTTACCCAACAAAACAAAATTTAATAGTCAATGTTCCAACTGGATAATGGTATTTCTCGATAAGCAACAAGGTTCGCTATAGTATAACAAAAAAATAAAAATATTGTGCTATTCGTAAAATATTTCGGAAAATTAAACAAAATTAAAGAGTAAGCCCAAATTTTGTAAATAAAAAATATATTACGAAAATCTTCATTCAAAATTCTAAAATGATTCATTACTTGTGAGCAAAAATATCGTCAAAATAAGATCAATTCATTTAACATTGCGAGTATAGGAATTACGCTTGTATGGTTAAAATGTATAGATTTTATTTTGACGATATCTTTACTCACAGATAATGAATCAGTTCAGGATTTTTAATGAAGCTTCTTATAATCTATTGTCAGTTATTTACAAAATTTGGGTGTACTCATGATTTTTTAATTTTCCCGAGAAATACCTATTTTCTTACTTATTTAAAATTTATATTGAGTTTAAAAACTGTAGGTATATAAAAATATAAAAACCTTTAGGCACTCTGGTTTCAACAGTTCAACGGTTGATGGAGATTGTTAACATTTATGTAGAATAGCTAAACAAGCAAGTCATAGATACGTCCTGAACATCAAAATGCACTAAGTGACATTTCGTGTATTTGTTAATGACAATAAGTCATAATCGTCTACTTATAAACTGTAATGATTCAGAGGTGTTTCTTTTTTTTTGCGTAGAGTCAATATTTAATTATATACTTTAACTTGGCGTTTTTATTCTTATATTAATAATGATAGTACGTACATAGATAAATATTATACGTCAATGTAGTATGTTAATGTAATATTAATATAATCAAATAGATTATTTATAATAAATTATATACTTATTTAACTAATTATATGTTGTGATTTTTTTTTACTGGCGGTCACTTTGGCTCCCACAAGCACGTAGGCCATAGGCCATAGGCCGATTGTACTACCGTCGATGTTTCCTTAAAAATTTGGCTCTTCTGACTTAAAAGACTGCCGACCCCTGGTCTAGAGTCTAGAGTATTATACATATATATTTTTTAATACCAATGTCCTTAAATTGATTATTTACGAATTGTGGGAGTTTAAAAAATTTGATTATTATTTTTAGAGGTTAATCGTTTTGTTTATATGTTCTGTATTGAAATTCAGTATAAATTATTGCATTTTATCTAAATAAATGTAATTTAAATGTAAAGTAGTGAAAATTATTGTTTGTATAGTTGTAGTGGAGTCATATAACCGAAATTTTATATTGAATAAAACAATCTCTCCTTACAGCGATTTTATGATTTTAAAATGTTCAAGGGATCAATAGAAGTTCATAACTGAATTTGTGGATTTGTCCGTTTTCCGCGCGATACTTTTTCCACGACTTTTCCGGAAAATCATCAGTTTTCCCATTTTTTTGTTTGCTTTTTGCTAATATCTCGGCTTCTGCTCGATGTATTTCGATATAAAAAAATTGTTCTTACGCGTAAGGAACCGTCCTATCGATCGGTGTAGTGCAAGAATCTCTGACTTAATTTATAACCTCAAAAAAAATTATATACTGCGGTTATCACTGATTTTTCGTTTTTTCTCAATAACTTTGCAAAAAATAAAAATATCGACGAAAATTGGAAAAAATGTTCTTCTTATGATTCCAAATAAACCTATCAAATTTCATTTAAAAATATTTTCAAATATCGCAAAAATTTAGATTTATAAAAAAAATTTGATTGACTGGGCGCATCTTTGGGCAAACCATCGTAGAGAAAATATCTTTATCTCTAATTGCAGGGTTTTTTATGCCCTTTTAAATGGCATCTACATATTGAAACAAAAACGTTATTTAGGTTTCTCTGAACTGATTTTTTTATTTTCGGATTTTTATTATTGTTGAGAACAAATTATAAAATTTTAAATCTAATTACCCGCACAGATTGGACACTCAAAAATGGATACTCAAAAATTTAGAGTATCCATTTGTAATTTTCTGTTGTTCCAATAAATAACTTTAAATTTGATTCAAACAAAAAGGATTAATTTGTGCGGGTGAAATTTGAATTTTTGAGAATTTTTGGGTTAACCAACTAATTATTAAAAAAAATTTTCTAATATTAAAGTGTTATACATGGCAATATATAGATTTTGACAAGCTGATTCCAAATCCGCCGACACGTTCAAAAGTTACGATCATTTTTCTCCAAAATTTTGAAAAAAATAAAACTTTGAGAGGCTATAAATGGAGAACGTTGATAGATACTGACCAGCAATATGAAAATTTCGACTTTCAAGAAAGGGGGGTCCCTGAAAAATAATTGTTTAAAAGAGAGTCCCTAGATAACAAAAGTTTAAGAACCGCTGAATAGAATATAAGTACCTATGTATTAAATTGTTATGCTGACTTTTTTCGAATTCTGGATTTTGATGTAAGTATCCATTTTGAACCTTCCTGACTATTTTGTGTATCGGTCTATTTACGCTGTAACTGATATACGACAAATCGTAGAAGAGCGAAATGTTATATTTATGTAAGATTAATTTTTTTTCGGAAGAAAAAAAAATATTTTTTAAAACGATCTTTCAACCGGAAACGGAATTTTACTGTCGTCATTTTCTTTAGTAAACGGTCCGTAATTTTAACAGCCATGCATTGGCTTGAGAAGTTTATTTCTAGTTATAATTTTAAAATCATTTTACCTTTTTATTTTAATTTTAGTCCATTTACTCTAAATGCATCTACGTGCATGAACTCATTAAAAATAAAGCAAGAAAATTATAGTTTTTATTATTAAGTGAAGACATTCTAGGGATATTTCATAAGAGCCGTGACGAAGATTACAGTAATAAGAGCATTATTTAGAATCTCTCATATTTGTAATAATAATAAAATATAATAACACCGTTGATATTCTAATTTTAACCAAAATAATGAGTAAAAATGCCTACTTCCACGTGTTCGACCCGGCCTAATGTTGCTAATGAGTTTTATATTGTACTATATATTTATAAGTTTGCTTCATTGAGTTATAAAATTTGCATATATGGAGCTAATGAATTACAATATGCGTAAAGCGGTAATTGTGGCGGTTAACACTAAAATTACAAGTGGCCACTAATAAATAGTTACGTTTTCTATCGTAAGTACTTGATGTTATGTATGGATGTATAATGTATATATATATGGCCATATATATATATATTTGTATTTTTTATAACTTGTGATGTAGTAAGACCATTAAAATGCAGCATATATACCCTCAAGTGGATAACAAATAGTATTATTATTTCCAATTTGAAGTATATAGAGTACTGGCACCACTCTTAAACAATGCCATAGTGTTGAACATTTTAAAATTAAATTTACTGAATTATAAATATTTGTTGTATTTGATTACTGACATTACTGGTTATTAATATATATGCATTACATTTAACTGTCTTACAGTGTGATTTGATAAATTATTGATCATTTTGTTCAAAAACAGTGGACAAATTATCGCGGTTTGGCACAATATCAAAAAAAAATGTTTTCATATTTAATTACTTTATATTTTTTTAAATTTTACGAATTTTTATTTTATAATTTTTGTGTAGTAGTATTAATAATTTTGTATTCTTTAGCAAATGTTCATCATTGGATATTCATTGCAAGTTTTACTTTGTTCATTAATGGATAAAAAAAACATATATAAAAATAAAAAAATGTATGTTTGCGTATTTTGATGATTAAATTGATTTTCTAAATATTTAGTTGTTTTATTAGTAACATGACTTTACAGAAAAGTAGCCCATCAATCCCAAAAAAACAATATACTTAGCTCTCTAAACGTTCCAAACTGGTGTCAATACCTTATTTGAATACGCCTAAATTAATAAAGATGTTAATATTATGAAAATAACAATAAGAAACATGTCGAAGTCAGAGAGTTTGTGAATGTGACATATGTTTTAAGGGGTTAGGTGTAGTCAGAATTTTCAAGAAATCGATTTTCTTTTTTTGCATTTTTGGAAGCTGCTACAACGGCTGAAGAACTATTATATGGCCCATTAATAGATGACTCGGTGTAAGTAATTAAATAATACATATTACTTTACGTTAATTGAGTGTAAAACTTTAAATGCGTTTTTCTCCAAACTATGTTTTTTGAACTGGTGACCACTGTAGCTCGAAAACCACTCGGTAGATTTTAATGAAATTTATACAGCTTTTTGAAAACATGAAAAACTAGTGCCTGATCGAAGGATTTTTTTTTAATTTCGATTTGTTATAAACAATTAACTGTTGGTTTTTTCCCGAAAATCTGGAAAAAAATTTCCTGAGACTGCCATTTTGTTAATTTAAGAGAAAAAAAAGCTTCGATCAGGCACTAGATTATCTATTAATAATTATTTAAAATTGTAATTTTTTCATGTATCTGACTACACCTAACCCCTTAAGTGTTTAGCCGATAAGTAAAATTGCATTAATTTATTATAAATTGTGTGGAATGTCATATATAGATAGTAAAACATTTTAAAATGATGGGTATTATCAAAATATTTTTAAGTGTCATCAATATACTTATCCTTCTTCATGAATTTTTGTCTGCTGGCATAACCTTTTTACGCAGCTCCTTTATGATTGTTTGTTACTCGCACAGATGCAAGATGGAATAGGAAGTTGCTGATGTGCCAATGAACGCAGATTGAAACAAACAGGTTGGCTAGGAATACAAGAATTATGTAAAGAGTCATTGGGGTATCAATTTACAAAATTGAAAATTTTGCAAGAATAATATCATAAATTGTAGTAATCTAAACTTAGAAGGCCGTATTGAATACAAAAAAGTTCCTAATGTCTATTTTAGTACTTACAAAGAAATCGCCTATTGCTAGAACTCGACTATCATAATAAACATTTAAAACAAATCAGGGAAATAAATATTTTAATTAAAGACCAATGGCTTAATCGAATAATTTAACACGAACACAAAAAGTCACGCATTGTAACCACAAATAAACACAATTATAACAATAAAGTATAATAATATATAATCCGAGCGCGCTAATGACGAAATAATAAAACGTAAATAAAAATTTACACCTACGCGAGCGTTCAAGAATGAACAAACTATCCCGGCTAATGATAATTATACACCGCAAACTGCAGTCATTAATGTTTTCAATTAATTCAGTATGACGGAGAAGTCAATAGGAAAATTTATAATTTACAGTACAAACTTACATAAATCTTTATCGTTTTCATGTAATTGGATCAGTGGCGTTTAGGTTAGTTTAATATTAAAACTGTCTTGCCGGCAGTACACACTCGCCGAGCTCGCTCGCCGAACGTCTCGCCGAGACATTTGGTAAGGCGAATGTGTACGAGCGCATGGATGTACACACTCGGCGAAACTACCCAGTTCAATTTAAATTGAAGTAAATTCAAGCGAGAGTGAGCGCGAGAGGTATACTGAATGCGCTCACTCTAGCCACTCGCTTCCTTTGACTCGTGTTCAAAAACCGACTTTATGTGGAGTGAACACGAGGCGAGGCGAGGCATGGCGAATCACCACAGGGCGAGGCGAGCGTTGCCAGTACACACTCGCGTTCGGGTAGTCTCGCCTAGGCTCGGCGAGTGTGTACTGCCGGCATCTGAATTATGTGTAAAGATATACGATTATGTTCAGCATTGTGTCGCAGAAATCGGTATTTTCTAATCTTTTTTAGGGTTCCGTACTCGGAAAAAAAGAAACCTGAAGAATTATAGTTTTTCCTGTACATCCCGGATAGTAAGCGACAACTGAAACTAGTAATAATATAATTTTAGGCTGTAATGTTTGCAGTTTATCCATTATATTATATTGCAGTAATTACAATTTCAGACTGTAAAAACTATTGTATAATGATAAGTTGTCGCTTACTACCCAGGATGTACAGGAAAAACTGTAAGTCTTCAGATTTCTTTCTTTCTGTGTATTTCAAGATAAAAAATTAAAAATATAATTTTTATATAGTCATTTTGCTGTTCATCTGTCTATATATTAAGACCATTTTTATCAGGAACGATCAGAGGAATCGAGTTGAAATTATCATCATTTATTAAGGTCTACAATCTCATAGTCCTGTACAAAAGTTTCTAACTAAATACAATAATAAAAGAAACAACCTTTCAAAGCGTATTTTGATATTGAAAAATTGATCATTAAAAACTATAAGGTACTTTCCGTCGTATTATTTTGTATAAATTTGGCACGAAATAAGGTCTCATTGCACAAATAAAGGAAACAAATTCGAAAATCATTAATTTCTAATTCTATATGAAATTATTATGTGACAAACTTAATTTGTTGTTTTATTTTAAACAGCGTCTACATAAGACGCCTACACAGAAACAACTTTGTCAATAATTATGTTTTAAATAACGGTACGGAACCCTGAGGCATACTCGCACTTGTCCATCATTTTTGTGATACAAATACAACACATTAATCAAATTATTATATTTTTGCGGCATACTGAAGAATCGGTAAATGTGGGTAGTAATTCTTACATACTCTGAACATGTCAATTATCTGCAATAATTATGTATATCTGGGATTAGGAATCTTTTCCTACCGCAATGTTAGTTTTTAGTGATTGCATGTACATTAGAGACGGGCAACTTAGCCTGGAGTCCAAGTCTCCCATATATTAACCGTACCTATAATAAATTAAATTTATAATTTTTTAGTTTTTTTTTTGTCAAAAGAAAATTGATATTAGATATATAAATTTATTATTATAATATTTAATAATTTAGTGACTGGTGTACGGGACAAACGATATTAATAAACTTAAAACACTTGTAGTTTTGTATGTATATTTATTTATTGTTGAAAGTACAATGATGATTGTTGTAAGTTGATGTAATGTTTGGTAATGTAGCGAGCGCGAGAGTACTGCAGCGAGATGTTTACTGTCTTAAGAGCGAAGACCAAGTATCTGTTTTAGAAAATGAACTATCCTGTCTTAGAATCGGTAGACAAGGATAGCGATAGATATTTAGAGAAGGGGAAAAATAGAAAGTGGTTTGCTTGGGGAAATCCAAAAGGCGGCATCTACTTTGACCCTAGCACTACTGAGCTTAGGATAAATTAGACGTTAGCCGACCGGAAATACCCAAGCGTACGTGTTACTAATAAACTACAGAGGATTAAGAAAGATTAAAGAATTTGCTGAAAAATGTAAACGTCTAGACACGTTGTAAAAGTATATAAGTTGTCGGTAAACTTAAATAAAATAGTACGAAATATTAAAAATAAAATTTAAGAAATTTGAACGTGTGAGATGTCGCGAATGTCGCTACAGTACCCCCCTGCCAGTGATTTAAATCACGAAAAATCTAAATGTAGATGGTCCGTGAAGCGGACGCGTCTACTTGACCGTGTTCGTCGTCCTCCGTCTGGCTGAATTTCGGGCCGGTGGGCGGGAAAGACTGGAGCTCTTGATGCGTCGTCTGTTTCTTTATTGCGTTCTTCGTCGTTGTTTGCGTATTTGTTCGTTCGATTCTTAGAGTGCTTGTTGGTTTGCTTGTCGGTTACTTGTCCAGGTGTAGTGATGATGACTGATGGAGCCAAAGCGAGATAGTACGGCGTATGCGTTATGAATTGAGTCACGATGAGCTTGTTGGCAAAAGCCTGGGTTGCGTGTACGACGGTGGTTGCGTCGTAGTCGTGGGTCACGATTCGAGTGACTGCAACAACCTCGGCGGCGTGTGCGGCGACGGATGCATCGTAGTCGTGGGTCACGATTCGGGTGACTGCAACAACCTCGGCGGCGTGTGCGGCGACGGATGCATCGTAGTCGTGGGTCACGAATCGGGTGACTGCAACAACCTCGGCGGCGTGTGCGGCGACGGATGCATCGTAGTCGTGGGTCACGAATCGGGTGACTGCAACAACCTCGGCGGCGTGTGCGGCGACGGATGCATCGTAGTCGTGGGTCACGAATCGGGTGACTGCAACAACCTCGGCGGCGCGTGCAGCGATGGATGCATCGTAGTCGTGTGTAATCAGAGAATGGTGTACCTGGTTGTTTGGTGAATTGCGTTTGTCGTATTGTCTGGTCGTGCTGCTTGGAAGTCTGGGAAGTACCTCGATATGTGGCGATGAACCAGAGGCGACCGTGACTGTTAGGACTTTAGACTCAGTCATCTCTAATTGAGAGGTGATATGGGTGAGTAGGTCCAGGAGTCGGTGATTCCGCTTGTCCAATTGTGATAACCAGAGATGTTTTTGAACTCTTGAGACTTGAAACTCAGTCACCTGTCCTTGCGAGGTGATATGGGTAGGTAGGTCCGTGAGTCGTTGTTTTCGCGTGTTCACTGGAATTGCGTCTTGGTAGTCGTGTTCGTGATGATGGTGTGGCGCGATGTCGTAGGGCAGGTGTCGTCTGTCGCCATTAACGACTGCCCGTAGTAGTGCCACTTATGAGTCATGGCCGTAAAATTGTTGTATCGAACTTGTAGTTAAGCACTTTGTTGCAGTTTCCGCGAGAACACTCACTGTTGTTTCTGATGCCATATCTTTGTTCATCTCGCTTGTCACTTGGTCGATGGCACGAAACATGTCAAAAAAAATTGTCAGTTGCACTATAGAAGTTTGTCGAATACACAAATCACTCTTTTTAATTGTCAGTAGCACTATGAATTGTCAATAACACGCGAGAAAAACACAACACGTCACTATGTTTCACGTCGGTCGCGGATAAATTCACGTAGTGCGCGGACAAATCACGTCGGTTGCGATCAAATCACGTCGGGGTCACCACTTTAGTGACTGGTGTACGGGACAAACGATATTAATAAACTTAAAACACTTGTAGTTTTGTATGTATATTTATTTATTGTTGAAAGTACAATGATGATTGTTGTAAGTTGATGTAATGTTTGGTAATGTAGCGAGCGCGAGAGTACTGCAGCGAGATGTTTACTGTCTTAAGAGCGAAGACCAAGTATCTGTTTTAGAAAATGAACTATCCTGTCTTAGAATCGGTAGACAAGGATAGCGATAGATATTTAGAGAAGGGGAAAAATAGAAAGTGGTTTGCTTGGGGAAATCCAAAAGGCGGCATCTACTTTGACCCTAGCACTACTGAGCTTAGGATAAATTAGACGTTAGCCGACCGGAAATACCCAAGCGTACGTGTTACTAATAAACTACAGAGGATTAAGAAAGATTAAAGAATTTGCTGAAAAATGTAAACGTCTAGACACGTTGTAAAAGTATATAAGTTGTCGGTAAACTTAAATAAAATAGTACGAAATATTAAAAATAAAATTTAAGAAATTTGAACGTGTGAGATGTCGCGAATGTCGCTACAATAAAATTATAAGTGTAAATTATATTTAACAAAATTATAAATATAATATACTATAAAATGGTCATATATATAAACTCAAACTATATAAAAAATATCATACTTTCTTTACTAGAATGGTGATAAAAATTACGATTAATGTAGGGGTATTGAGTCTTTTAAAGATTAGTGAATATATATGCCTTTAGATATTTGCTACATGGTAGTTAAATCTGTCAATTAGAACAATTAGTTTAACATGAATTATTTTTATTACTCATTAATTAAAAATCTAACGATTTGTTATTAAAAAGTATTCAAATTCACCATCTCTATTATTCTCATGGTACATTGAGTGAGAAGCATATGGTAGAAGAAGCGATCACCAAACTAAGGCCCGTGGGACGGATTCAGCCCTAATAAAGGTTGACCTTACCTCAGTGCTCGTACATTTTTATTACCAATTCGACTGATGCTCAGTAAGAAATCGATTTATATTTATATATTTGTGCTATTGATAATGACATATACATTGTAATTATTCTAATTAGTTGTTTATATTTTTATATTGTGACAGTTTCTCGAAATCTTTATTGAAAACTCTTCAAAATAAGAAATTATAAAAAAAAACTTAACAAAATTGGATCGTTATATATTTCAAATTCTGTATGTGATCCTCTTCTGAAAAAGGTTGGTGACCCCTGCAGTAATCTATGTAATGTAGTATACGCAAATTATCTATCCGTTGTCATCATCAACTTAAATAATTATTATGAGTTCGTAGATCAAGTTTTTTAGTCAATTCATTTTTGTTCAGAATAAATATTTCACTATTAAAAAAAATATTTTAAATTTGAGTATCCAACGCCACTGACTTGTATATCCAGATCAGTATTTTCGGTCTCATTCTTCTGTGTAAAAACTCCCAGTTGTGGAGAATAAAGAAACATGTGGGTAATGATAAATGGACCATAATTATGTGATTCCACACTGAGTCGGTACTGGATAGGTATTCGGAACTCGCGACGGGGACATTTAGTTTATTACAGATCGTGTGGAAATGTAGACAGTAAAAAATATAAAACACGTTGTTAATTTCTAGCCAATGTCTTACGGCAAATTTATTTCTTTAATTTTAATATCATTTTGCTTTTTTGACTCTAGGCATTGGACGGTTCAGGTCGTTAACTTAAAAATGAAGACACTGTAAGCATGTTTGTTAATTATATCATGTATATTATATGCGCTTGTAGGTATAAGTCTTGACTTTTTATCATTAATCTAGTTTTTATTAGTTATCGTAAATATATAGGGTTGTACATGAGATGAGACGAAAGTTATAGTTAAGTCTCGAATTTTAAATTGACTAATCTTATTATGTAAAATTAAGGTGGTCTCAATCTTTTCTGAGAAAATAATTATTTCATTTATTTTTATGTAATAAATAATAAACAAATAAATAAATTCAAATAAAAACAAAGTAAGCTAAACATATAATAACTGTATAACGGAACCATACTGGTCCAGGGTTATAAACATTTTGTTAAAAAAAATTGAAATATAACGAATTATATATTTTTTTCTTGAATGTTTTTTACTAATTATTGATAAACCTTTAAAACCGAGATTTTTGATGAGAAATATAAATAATTTTGACATCGTGTCGGTTTTGTCATATATAATAGTGTATTCCGAAATTGAATACTGGGTAATTTATAAGTATAATTGGTGCATTTTGAAATGCCGCTAAAAAACAAACTAATACATTTTAAACTAGTTAATAGTGTTTTGTTTTTAACATTTTAAAAGAATGAAATACATTTATGAACAAGGGCGGATCTACGTATGGGCTTTTTGGGCTGCAGCCCAGGACCCCGTGGATAGAAAGGGCTCCCAGCCTCCATTTACAATTAAAAAAAAGGTCTCCAAGATTAAAAATCGACGATACTACAGTTTTTTGACAAAATGGCAATAAGTTGACTAATTAGGTAGGCCCCTGAGTAGTATTAGCCCAGGACTCCACAAATTCACGATCTGCCCATGTTTATGAAGTTTAGAGGCGGAATTTCAAAATGCGTCAATCACACGTCCTTATATTTATACAAAAATGAATTAGAAGTATTGTTGTAACTTTTAATTCATTCAATGTTAAATATTTTGTCAACTTGGAATACACTGTAGGCTTGAAAACAGAAAATTATTAATAATTATAATTATAATTAATTCACTACAATAAAGAATAAAATAACAGTTGAAAAATCGAAATATATATTACTTAATTTTTAATTAATTGTATTTCACTTAATCTATTACTTGGAACATACGAATTACATAGTAATTAGGTATTTAAGGGTTTTCCAGATTCAAAGAACTACCTATGCATTTTCTTATTCGAAAACTGCTTTACTTTAAGGTTTGAAGAAAGGTCCTACTTTTGATGATACATATAAATATTTAATATATACATAATATAATATGTATATGTATACGCACCAAACACACACACTCACATACACACATACATATATACATGTGCACGTACACGCGCACACTATGATACACGCACAGAATTTTAAGGCGCGTCCACTTCTGATAACCTTGAACTCTCCAATGCCCGGAGAGACTTCGAGCCCCAAACTGACTTAAGCCATTGACTAATAATTTATTAAGAAATAATTCTCTAACTGAACACTAAAGGGGATTATTTTAATACCGATATAGCTTCTGTGCATTGTTGAATGCAGACCTATATAATACCGTATTGAAATATTTAATAGCAATAGATTAGATACTTAGGTAGCATTTTTGGAATATTTATCTTAATTGTTATTTTATCAAAAGTTTCAAAATTTATAAGTTTTATTTATAAGGCGGTAATTGTTGAGAGATATTTAATACAAGGGATATGGATATGAATATTATAAGAAATATAAATTATAAAGAATTGTTAATAGAAACTTTAGTAGAAATTAAATTAGGTACTAAATTTTAGTCAATATCAAAATCTGTCAAATACTCGGCCTTAGATTGAATGGGATAGAAATTTTGTACAATATTTCGAAAAAGAATCATGTATATAGTTATAAAAATTCGATCAAATAATTTGAGATAGTAAATGTTAAAAGCTTTAAATTATTTTTGAATGTATACAAACTTTTAGTTAAAAAAAGTATTTGTGACATCAACGTATCATTAAATTCTCTGTTCATTTTAGTTTGAAACTGAATAAATATCATGTCCTTTAAAAACCTCGTATATTGCCTATAAAAGATTTTTTTTTGTGTCAGATTTATAAATATTAACATATTTATTTACAGTGTATGTAGGTACATAAATTAGGTTACTTATTTATAAAACACAACGTCTGTCTGTCTGTCTAGCTGCCCGTTAGTGCGCTTATCACTCGAGAACCACTTATCCGATTTACGTGTTTTTTTTTAATTCTAGGTTCTTAAGTTTTAGTATATATTTTGTTACGTTAGGTAACATAAGGAAAAAGCAGTGGCGAAAATAGTAAATCAAGTTTGAAAAAAATTTGCCGCCAACGCTCTTTTTTGCAATACGCTACCTAAACTGTTAAATATTAAAAAATATAATGTAGTAAAGAATTGTGTTTTTCAAAAATCCTCAAGAATCATTTCGTAGTCCACGCGAGCGAAGCCGCGGTTACATCTAGATCAGTGATTCCCAAAGTGGTCCCTACGGACCCCAAGGGGT
Organism: Sialis lutaria; assembly: GCA_949319165.1. Classification (NCBI taxonomy): domain Eukaryota; kingdom Metazoa; phylum Arthropoda; class Insecta; order Megaloptera; family Sialidae; genus Sialis; species Sialis lutaria. The sequence continues at coordinate 4,503,229 of OX439236.1, forward strand.
CCCTGGCATCGTTCAGGGGGTCCGTGGAAACTTAAAATCGATTTGGGGGTCCCTGAACAACGTCAGGGGGTCCGCGCACATTTTTATTAATATGGAAGTTAAAATAAATAACAATGAATAAATTACACTGGCCGACAGCCATTTTGTTGCAGGGTATACAACAACTTTTTAAGGGTAATTTGGACATGCTGAATCCAAAAATGACCACCATTTTGCTCATTCAGCTCTTGTTTTTGCAATATTGCAAAAAAATGTTTTTTTCGATATGCAAACATTCAAATTCGTATATATATTTTTTGAATCAATGACTTCAACCAAATATCATTCAGAATGAAGTTATGGGTCCTAATTGAACTAAAAAGCCTTAAATTATATACATTCATAAAGTTATTCCCTTCGAAAATCATTTTTTAAACGAAAAAAAACTATTTTTTAGCAAAAATTCGGCAATTTTCAAAATTCAAAGCGCATTAACACAAACAATTTTTGTCCAATTTTAATGTTATTCACTAAATTACTACCTTTATCTATCTTCTTTATTGTGTTAAAATTTCAACGTAATCGAATAAAAATTGGCGAATTGGTACTAAAATCAACTGCGCGTGTCAAAATTTAGTAGTTTTTCACCCAGAGTCTGTGGGAAAGTTTTGACTATGAAAGGGGGTCCGTGGGCAAGTTTTGACTATGAAAAGGGGTCCGTGAGCCAAAAGAGTTTGGGAACCACTGATCTAGATAGTAATAATATAAAGTTAATTCGTAGCAGATGTATGATGTATGTAAATTCATAAATAAAATACATACAAATGTAATGTAGGTATTTATATAACTTTTAATTATAACAATATCAGAAGTACATACGGTAAATGAGGCGGCACGAAAGTCGCATATATGCAATGTAAGTATACATTTATATATATGGCAATATATATAATTAAATAAGAGATTTCAGTGTATACATTTTTAAATGTTTTATTGTAATTAATTTGATTATTCTGTAATATCATAAACCCAGGTTTATATTTGCCTTAAAGTTAGCGGTGTTTATAAAGTAAATTCTTTTTACAGTTATTTATATTTGTGTAACTTGTACAAATTTATTTTCCACTTATTTTCTTTTCTTTATTCGAACATAAACCGGCCAAGCAAGCGATTAAAATTCTTTTAAATTTATCTTGACTCGGTTTTAAAAATAGACGAATAAAACAGAAATAAAAATTATATTTAATCAAGAGTTTAATGGTTTGGTAAATTTAAAATATGTTGATATAGCTAATTAACTGCTTAAAAAATGCAGGACAACTTCTATAATATAACTGTTGCTTGTTAGTCGAAAATTCAATCGAATAATACTGAAATTCCAATATTCTAAAAAATAAATTTAATTAAAAAAATTGTACATTTTGAAAAATAAACATTGAAAACAAATAAATCCATAAAATATTTTAAAAAAGAAAAATATATTCAAATAATTCTACATTAAAGATTAATATTTAGTGGCGTGTGCTTCTTACATAGTAAACACTAAATGTTGTTTATTGTTTATAATTCCCCATATAATTAGATTTTTTCTAATTTTTCTTGGCGGTCAGACAGACAAAAATATATTCTATAATGCGGTGTTTACACCGAGAAAACAAAACAGAAACACGGTGTTTTTTTGACAAAAAAGCAATAAACCCTATACATTTTTAAATACGAAGTATTTTAAAAACACGATGTGTTCCGTTTTTTTTTTAATTTTCGTCCTTAAAAATATCTACATACTTTGTTTGGATATTAGGCCTTCTTGAAATACCTATAGGCTACGTCTTATGGACCATTATCATAAATATTAAATATACATAAATGATAATTGGTACTACACTGTTGTCCATACTATTTTAAAATATTATTTTCGCTAATAGACAATTCATGTAGTTATAATAGTATAACCAAAAAAGTATCAAACATAATATTATTCTTATACTTAAATAAAACAAAAAATAACAAGTTCACATTCTAATAACAAATGAACTCTAGTATACTCAATACAGAACAAACAAGACCTACTCTCTTCCACTGTACCAAAAAGCAATCAGTATATAATTATTATTAATTAGTCATTGTCAAAAGGTGCGGAAATCACCGAAATGTATAAATCAATAATTCATCGATCCCATAAAAAATAATTACACCACACACACACACACACACACACACATACGCACGCACTCATCCATGAGCGCTTGTAGAAATTTCTACAAGAGTAGTTTTACAGTTATGTACACTATATTTATTGTTAAAAAGATAAAATCATTTATAGGTTTTTAAAAGTAGGTACCTACTGTGGTTTATTAGTTTATCGTTTAGTATTTAAAAAAAAATGTCTTGAGGCTTCCGCGGTGATCTTGATATGGATCTTGGCTTATACCCAGAAGCCAAGATCAATATATATTTTATTTATTTTCGTTATTTTAAAACAAATCTAATTTTCAAGTGTGATTAAATAATATAATATTGTTTATTAACTGACTTTTGTTTTCAACAATTTAATTTCTACATCCATACTAATATTATGAATGTGAAAGTAACTCTGTCTCTGAGGAAGGATATAGGCTATATTGTGTCCCAAAAAATGATTAGGTAAAAAAAACAAATTCTTCTTAAACGTAGTCATGGGTAACAGCTAGCTGACTATAAATCCAGAGAAATCATTAAAAAAAACATGGAATGATCCAAAATTAGTATTTTTTTCTTAGTTCATTAAAACAGTATTATCTTATTATCTATAGAACGTTATATTATGTAAGGTACGATAAAAAAGTTTTATATAACAATTAAATTCGTAAGAAAAATGAAATTTTAAAATTTTCGAAAATTGTGGAGAACCCTTAAGATTTAGAGAAAAATGAATAATGACAAAAAATAATCTTCTCAATAAGAACTTTAAAATAAACAAAAGAAAATTGAAATCGGATGACTAGGCAAGGTTAGTAAATACACAGGTTGTACCATAACTCTGGCGGGGTGATGCATGAGAGGGGAGACCGCGTCATCATGAGGAATCTTCTAACGTTAAAAATAGTTGTCAAACTTTTTTTTACTATATAAAAAGGTTCCTCAGGATGACGCGTTACGCGCGCCCGCTGAAAGTTATGGTACAACCTGTTCATTTACTAACCTTGATGACTAGGAACTGAGATAAAGCTAATTTTAAATCACCAGCGGGAGCCATCTTTAACAGCCGATATAACAGATTATATATATTATATTATAACACGGATTTTAAAGTGGCTCCCTATTTGAAAATATTTATTTAGACTTTATATATGACTACAGAATGTGGCATACCTCAATCAAAAAGTACAGCGTACCAGACGTACTATTTCGAATGGCTCAAATGCCTTCCTCAAACTTTACGAATATATAGGTACAATTAGTACAATCATTTTTTAAATCGAATGAGTAAAAAATTACTCGTTAATATTTGTGTATTTCATAGGAAAAGAGCTTCACACCGTTACAAAACGAGACGGATATAAATTTTGATGAGACGAGGCTGATAGTCTCGGTTTTAAGACTTTAACATAATTCTAGATTAGGATTTTTTTCTTGGTTTCGGTTAAAGATTTTTATTACTTTTACCGCCATTACATTATCAAAGAAATATAATCAATTTTTTCTTTATTATGAATTAGTATTTATTTTTGCTTGCTGTTAATGTCTGTGGGCTCTAACAACAAGTACACTCTAAGCAAATTTTTTTCAAGAAGAATTAAAGCTGATTTTATTATATTAATTAATTTTTTTCTAATCTTAGAAAAGCCATCATGCATAGATACATATCTCAAATAGTATATATCTATTGTATTGGTTTCAGATATATTATTCAAAAATATTTAAAACTCTCAAATATTGTAGAGAGGGCAAGTCCCTCTTGCCCTTATATGCTGACGCCCATGCATACACACCATCTGCACGTAGGTGTTGAAAGTGTACAAACCTAACTTGTGTTTAAAGTGTAATGAAGCAGAACTAACGACACTTTATACACGTTTCGTATGTTCAAATTCTCTATGCTATAAAATTAGATTTTTTTCCAATGAAATTTTGTACAAGTTTATATAAGGGCTTTGAACTGGTACCCAAAAACAGCCGTAGAAATAATTGATAATATACTTTTTTATTATTATTTCATATTACTGAGGTGCCAAATATGGTAGTATGGAAATATAATGAGGTTTTTATTTGGTCTAAATTTGATTTATTGTTATTTTATTTTCGTGGTGCTTAATACATATGTGTGAAAAAATAGAGCAAATTGAAATTCATTTTATGGTTTTTTATGGTTATAATGTCGAATATTGCATTAAAATATTTTTATGATTTAAATTATTCAGATTCAAATCAAAAATTTCTACAAAATAAACATCTAAACGATATAAAACAAGGGAAACAAATTTTCATATACAGGGTCCTCCAATAGTGCGTCCGGCATTCCTAGCGCACTTCCCGTAGGAGATAGAAAAAAAAGTTTGGTACATAATATTATTGGTTTGAAAAGATCAACGTCGTAAAATTGTATGTATGTATTTTTGAAAATAGGAATCTATTTTTTAAATATTAACATATAAACAAAAAAAATTCCTGAATATTAAAATTAACAAGTTTATTTCTGTTATTTAAATTGTTATTTTCTAATTACAATATTTTGTGTAAACATTTTGTCATCTTCAGTTATTTTGTTTGAATATGTATTTCTTTTTGTTAATATTAAAAAAGCATCGTTTAAAAACTTATTATATTAAATTTAATACCTTAGATCAGTGGTCTTCAACTTTATCGAACCACTTCCAACATTTTTTTTAATTTAAAAACACTGGAGGCGCTACAAAAATTGGTTACTGCATAAGTATTAATGCTACCTACTGAAATTAGCTATAAAAGCAGAAAAACTAACACATAGCTATTTTAAGCTCAGTGGTAATTTTCAAATATAACAAAAAGTGTACTTATATTTTTTGTTTGTTAAGAAACAGACTGTAGTGCGAGTGTTTTTGATTTTTTTTCTTCGAATTTTTATTCCTAAAGATAAACTGCGGAACATAATTTGATGACCACTGGTCTTATGCAAAGATAGAGATAGAACTTAAAAAAAATTTTAAGTTGACGTAACCTGTAACGAAATATTTCGAGAGATATGCATTTTAGAAAAAAATAGTAAAAGTTGTATGGTTTCAAAGGGAAGTACATTTTTTATGATTGGTGGACAGTTTCAAAATCAATTTAGGTAGGTACTACAATTTTTTAAAAACTTTTTTCTTTAACCCGTTTCATGCCAAATGGCATAAATTTTTTTACTGTTTTCAATCGTTTGCTTTTTAGTGAGTCAATCAACCAAAGCTTTCTAAGAAACATGTTCTATCGTAATTTTTTCTGCTCTTTCCGAAACCGGCAACAGAATTTTTCTATCTGCCGCCATTTTTTAAATATGGCAGCTGAAAGCAAAAAAAATGTGAAATTTAAAATATTTTTTTCCAAACAATCGTAAATTTGAACAAGAAGCACTTACGGTAGGAGGCTAATATTTCATATCTGGTGGCATAATCGATTTTTCTAAAATATTGGACTGATAAAGTAAGGAAATTCAATATGGCGGATTTAAGATGGCGGCCATAACTACGCAAAAAATTACGATTTTTACGAAGTCAACCGATTTGGACCAAATTTGGTATATAAAGGTTTTCGGGGACGCTGATCATGGATTTGAAGTCGGATTTCCAAAATCCAAGAAGGCGGATCCAATATGGTGGACGAATTTTCCAAATTTTAACCGATTTACGCTAAATTTTGTATAAAAGGATTTTCGGAGTCGCTGGTCACAAATCTCAAGTCAGATTTACAAAATTCAATATGGCGGATTTAAGATGGCGGCCATAACTACGCAAAAAATTATGATTTTTACGAAGTCAACCGAAGTCGGGGTCGCTGATCATGAATTTGAAGTCGGATTTGACAAATCCAAGATGGAGGATCCAATATGGCGGACGAATTTTCTTAATGTTAACCGATTTACGCAAAATCCATATACACAAAATTTAGCGTAAATCGGTTAAAATTTGGAAAATTCATCCGCCATATTGGATCCGCCATCTTGAATTTTGTAAATCTAACTTGAGATTTCTGTCCAGTGACTCCAAAAATCCCTATATACAAAATTTTGTGTAAATCGGTTAACATTAAGAAAATTCGTCCGCCATATTGGATCCGCCATCTTGGATTTGTCAAATCCGACTTCAAATTCATGATCAGCGACCCCAAAAACCCTTATATACCAAATTTGGTCCAAATCGGTTGACTTTGTAAAAATCGTAATTTTTTGCGTAGTTTTATGTCAAAATTTATGCCATTTGGCATGAAACGGGTTAAACTAAATTTTTTAAAGTTCGTCTCATAAAAATAAGCATTTTTTGGTCTACTTCCATTTTTTCTCTAAAATTGAAAGATTCTAAAATAATAAGTCATGTAAAACAAATAAGTACAACTTGAAAAAATGGTTATATTCATACCTAAAAAAAGTTGACCTTGAAATCCTCCACCAAATCAAAAACACCATGTTGTTTCCCCTTCATAGAATTTATTAATAAAATTTAGTTTTTATATACATAGGTTAAAAACTGAAAATTACCGAATTAAGTTGACAGCCGTAACTTCAATACATACATACATGCATATTAAAGACCTGTAAAATGATGTACATTTTTCATAACCATAAGCTGTATAAAATATTTAAAACATTGTTATATTTAAAAGATATCTATGTAGAAAACTTCGTTGAAAATGACATTTAGGGAAAATTGGTCGATTTCAATTTTTGGTAATAGTTTAAATAACGACCCAGGTGGCTTGTTTAACTTCCCCAAATATCTTTTACCGTACAATACTCCATAAAACAAGTTTCATAATTTGTAAATAACGACAAAGAATTACCAAAATACAAGAACTATAAAAAATCACTTTTTGTGACTCAAAAAAATATCATTTATCTGAAACAATATGTTGAACATGATCCTTATATGTACAAATAAAATAAAAAATAAGTAAGTGATGAAATAATCGCGTCATGTTACAGCGCAACATTTGTATTAAATTAGCAATTCTTTTTATTACCACGATTAAATTTAGTTAATGATAGGTTTTGCCCGGTTATTTATTGTATCGATTAAATCTATAGAGTAACTGATTTTCTCATTAACAAAAACTAATTTGTATATTTTTATGATTGGTCAGACCGCTAATAAATTATGATATCGTATTAATTTAAATGTTTGCTTCATATATTTTTTAATTTAGTACGGCGACAAAATAAAAAAATGTATATTTTTTTTAATTTAATTAAATTATTTTTATTCGGAGGTTAACAGGTGAGATATAATAGTAACGGTAAAAATGAACTAAATAAATTTAATGGCTGAAATTTATATTTTATTTTTTGTTTACATGAAATGTTTTTCATAGCGATAAATACGAACATATAGAAGCTCACTTTTTGGGCTGTTGTCCACGTTGTTATATTCTTATACTTGACGTTTCGACTCTTCTTGAGAAGTGATTCTGAAACTGAAGAAGAAACTGTGATTCTGACTTCTGAAGATGACTCCGACATGAGAGTTGAAACGTCAAGTGTATGAATAAGAATACGATAACGTGGATAACAGCCCGAAAAGTTAGTTTCTATGTCCATAGGACACGAAAGCCTACAGAAGAAAAATACGAACATAACTATGCTTTTTAAATCTGTATATTTCATATTTTGTTGTAATTCAGATGCCAAAATGAATTAAATTTTTATTTATTAACATTTCTATAAGTCTGGATTGTTTCTGTAATGTTTGTTCTGTGGAATTTAGTTTCTAAATGAGTAAAGCTTATACGATTGTATATAATATTAGTTTTACAATATTTTAATTATTTCTAATTAAACAAAAAACTTAAAAGCAATAAAAAAATTGTAATGCTCGATATAATAAAAAATTGGCTCCAAAGCAAATGTTAATTCGCTTTAAGCCAACGCTATTTGCGTTACAACCACTCACAGATGTAGCGAATGAAATGGTATATATGATGACCTTGAAGTATGCGCGTTAAACAAACCAAAAAAACTAATAGTAAAAAAAAATTTAAATTTTATAAATTGTATAACGTTCAGAAAACGAATGAAACATACAAAATGAATAAAATACAAAAATACTCATTTCCAGAATTTTATAAACACATAATAACAAAGATTTGACTAAGGTAATCAACTCTTTCCTATAGTTAAAACATAATTGATTGCTATAATGGTCCACCCTGCACACACACCCCTGTACAAAGATGTTCTCTAACAACAGCTGCAGCTCACGCAGCATTCATGACGTCATTTGTATGGAAGATAGACTCATGTTTCATGACCACAATATCTAATTGACGGCGGGTAGGATTATCAACGTGTATAAAATCATAAAGTAAAATAATTGTAAATGTATTTTTGGAACTTATAATAAATATCTGACGTAAATACATTTTCAACTATTGAATAAATTTTAAAATAGTACACAATTTTAAACTACTAATTATCTAGTTCGTTGGTTATTTCAAACATAATTTATTTTTATTCATCATAAACATGCCAATGTTACTTATTTCATATTTATATATTTTAATCGTGTCATTATACTCGTACATGATATGTTATACCTACCAAATAAATAAAATTACTGACTTCCTCTGATCTGGAACATTATACCCCCCCCCCCCACTACAATAAAAACGTACTTATAATTATTTTAAACTTTGTTTTATTGAATTTGTTTGTATCAATATTAGTTTTTGACCTTTCATTTAATCTTAATATACAGGGTGATTCAGCACTGTCGTGCCAAACTTAAATCGTAGATTAAGAAAAATATTTTAAGCAAAAAACTTCTAATGAACATGTGTCCGGAAATTTTTCGTGAGGGAACTACAGGCCTCCAAAGATTTTGACTAAAAATGAGTTTTTATTTAATATCTAGAGAACCCTTTGTGATAAAATTATGAAATTTGGTATTCTATTTAGTATTAATAAGTATTATCGATTACTCATATTAACTAGTTATAATTTAGACTAGAGATGTATGGGGTCAGTGGGCCCATCGATTTTACTCGAGTATTTTTTGTTCTTTAATATTTTTATAAAGTTGGGCACTTATTTAAGGTTATATGATACAAAATACACAAAAACATACTTTACTTATTTGTCATAGGATAAACCGTTTTCGAGGAATATCGATGGAAAAGAAAGCATGCAAAATTTAACTTAATACGGATGCTTCAAATTACAAATAATAAATTTATATTCTTGTTCTATGATAAAAATTAAGACAAAAAGTTAACATAAGTATACCTCAAAAAATGCATCCTTATCAACAAATAGCCATTTTTAGATTCGTTTTTTAGTCAAATTATTAAAGTACATAATACAGTATTACAACTGGCTATAGATCTTAGAGGATTCATATTAGGAAGTTTCTTTATATGAACTTTTTTTCCTACCTTTAATCATAGAACAAGAATATAAATTTATTTTTTGTAATTTGGAGCATCCGTATTAAGTTAAATTTTGCATGCTTTATTTTCTATCGATATTACTCGAAAACGGTTTATCCTATGACAAATAAGTAAAGTATATTTTTACGTATTTTGTGTCATATAACCTTAAATAAGTACCCAACTTTGTAAAAAAATTAAAGAACAAAAAATACTAGATAAAAATTGATGGGCCCACAGGCCCCATACATCCCCGGTCTAAATTATAATTGTTTAATATGAGAAATCGATAACACTTATTATTACTAAACAGAATACTAAATTTCATAATTTTATCACAAAGGGTTATCTAGATATTAAATAAAAACTCATTTTGATGAAAATCTTTGGTGGGCTGTAGTTCCCTAACCAAAAATTTCTGGACACATGTTTATTGGAAGTTTTTTGCTTAAAATATTTTTCTCAATCTATGGTTTAAGTTTGGCACGACAGTGCTGAATCACCCTGTATATAAATTACGTGTCACATGTTCCTCCGCGATGGACTTACTTAACCGATTTTAATCAAATTTGTACACCGTGTGCAGTTTGATCCAACTTGAAATATAGGATAGCTTACATCTCAATTTATGATCGCAATATTATTTTATTGCAAATTATTTGTCTTTATCTGTTAGCTCCAAACGATTCTAACAGATGGTGACATCTGTTGACTGGATTGAGTAAGTATTCAATAGATGGCGCTATGTCAAACTTCCAAACGTTTCATATAACCTACAATTAAAGTATAGGTTAACCACAGCAACGCGTGGCCGAGTCAGCTAGTAATTTATAAATACCTATACCGGGTGTCCCAGATAACTTTTCCAGAATGGGGATCTCAGTATCTATAAGAGATACAGGTTTGGTTAAATGAGATGAATTATTTGTAAAAAAGGGGTGAGTATTATTACATAAAAAAATATTCATAATTCTATGTGGTTTAGGTGGTATACCCAAAAAACTGAAAATTCGGAATTTCTTTAAATGGCTATAACTTTTTTGTCAAAGTAGATAGGTACTTTTTGTAGGCGGTTTCTTAAAGCACTTTTTTATGTAGAATCGATTAATGTATTTAGATTTTTCATATCACTTTTAGTTTCCGAGTTATGAGCCCTAACTTTAGTTTTTCTTATGGGCCGCTAAGTTGGCTATAACATATTTGAACGTGTTTTTTTACTCTACTTTACAACGATATGTCACTTGTCATATTAATTGTCGAAAAAAAAATTATACTGTATTTTTTTAAATAGTTCATTGTTTTCAAATAGTCATTTGTTATTTGATTGTTGTTATTGTGATTTTTGTTTACAATTTTTGTTTTTCATGGCTCACTTAAATGTTTGTAATAAAATACTTAATAAATATCAGTTGCATTTAGTACATCGACTTATTTTCAAAAATAAATGTGGCAAGTGACATATCGTTGTAAAGTAGATTAAAAAACACGTTCAAATATTCCATAGCTTACTTAACGGCCCATAAGAAAAACTAAAATTAGGGCTCATAATTCGGAAACTCTAAGTGATATGAAAAATCTAAATACATTAATCGATTCTTCATAAAAAAGTGCTTTAAGAAACCGTCTTCAAAAAATACCTATCTACTTTGACAAAAAAGTTATAGCCATTTAAAGAAATTCCGAATTTTCAGTTTTTTGGGTATACCGCCTAAACCACATAGAATTATGAATATTTTTTGGCGTAGTATTACTCGCCCCTTTCGTACACATAATTGATCTCATTTAACCAAACCTGTATCTCTTATAGGTACTGAGATCCCCATGCTGGAAAAGTTATCTGGGACACCCGGTATGTGTGCATATATCTTATAAATATATTCACTCGTGACTCGTGTAGATAATACAGATTTCTGTTATGATAGTTTTTTTAAGTTATTAGTTTTGCATTTGCTCGCTTGATGTCACTTCTAGTCTCAGCAGTTATTTTTCCATTATACCAAAGGGGTATAGGTAACTTCTAACGCATGTACATAAGTACACACTTTTTTTTTAATCTAAAATCATGTATCTTAACTCATTATAACAATATACTATGGAGTAGTTTATTATGTATATTTAAATAAAAATAGTAGATAATCCAGGCACTGTATCATATAGCATATTTTAATTCTATGCACACGCTGAAACAGTAAATGATATAAATGCTATGTACAAAAAATGTTATAAAAAAACTACTTTTAATAAGCTAGTTTTGTATGGGGCGGTCCCTATACAGCGTACACGACTAACCTAATATATAGTGACAATTTTAAATTTAAAAATTAGTCACAAGAGACTGTATGTATTTTATTATTATTCAAATTTCATTCAGCCGCATAATTTATAGTACATATTTCCATTAAGTCTTTGAAGAATGCCAGTTAGTGTTATGGACACGATATTAAAGTAAAATATAAATTTTATTAATAAAAATTAATTGTACCTTAGAGCTATTATAATAATGCATGCGATGATACATATATTAACAGATAGTTTCAATTTATATTTTTGTAATTTGATGATATAATTACTGAAGGTGATTAATGAAAAAAATATTTTATAAATATATGGAAAATTTGATAGGTATTTGATATTTTAATACAAGGCTCTCAGAAATGTTATTGCTTTTTTTTCTATGTGTTCAAGAAAAGATCAGATTCTGATTAGACTATCTTAAAACGCACGCAAATAATAGGGTTCCGTAGCCATTCTCACTAACATTCTCTGTTTCATAATACGTATCAATAGCTATTTCATTTTGATGAAAGATGTGTCTACCTAATCTCTATAAAAGTATACGTATTCGTGTGACGATTTATACAAAAAATATTTTTTAATATTATTTTCAGACAATCGAAGGGAGGTTCAAAAATTATTTTTTTCTAGAATCTCATCATTTCTGTTTTTGGGTCATCAATCTACGTTCGTTTAACAAATTTCATCTTAATAGATATATACTCGTACATGATAGAATGAGAGATATGTGTTGTAAAAAGTAACTATAGTTATAATACTAACTGAAATAATATTTCAAAAAGTTACTGATTCGATGAAATTTTAATACTAACCTTGGGTTGCATAAAGCAAAATTAACGAGAATTAGTTAATCACTTGTTTTCAATTCATGATTAATGTTAATTCGAAACTTAATTTCAATTTATAAATAAACAATTAACTAAATACAATACTTTTTACCAACTTATAAAATGTATCATTATTCATAACAGTGATTGTTTTTTAGAATTAACGTAATAATGCTTTTAAAACAACTGAATAACTAATCGTGATATTTTAGTTTTGTGCAACCCAAGGTCAGAGTCGAAAAGAAGAAAACTGTTTTTATAATTCGCAGAAACTACCACGAATACTTCCAATATTATGTTATTTAAATTAAAAAAAATATCATACATTATACATTTTGTATATACTATTTTTTTTATTAAACATATGCCAAATAAAACATCTATGTGACAAAACTTTAACAATAGATGTTCTATTTTTATCATTTTGTATAGGATCTATGAAATTTTAAATAAATTCAATAAATAATAAAGAACATTGAGTTAATCATACTTTAATATATTTGCATAACTCCAAATTTTCTACACCATGATTTTATACAAAAGGCATCAAACATCCTATTTATTAATTATAATAAAGTACAATCTGTTTCAAAAATAAATCTCAGAGATTATTAAATAATAAAACACATAAGCATATATTTCAATACTACATTTAACCCTCCTACCAACAGAAAAAAATTTCTCACAATAGTTTTTTTTTGTCATAATTTTTTTAATAAGGAAACAAACCCTTTTCACATATGCACATCTGATGAATGCTCTCACACTATAGATTTTTTTATCTTTGTTTTTATATACGTATACATATATCTCACTACAAGACCCTCCTTAATAAAAAGACAATACATTTTTTTTCAAATATGCATACGCAAGTTTTTTTTTTCATAAACAGCTGACTACCGGAAACGGATTTTTTATGCAAGTCTAAGCAAATGTTCTATATAATACACGCATATCGTGTTAGAAATTGAAAAACAATGCATTTTATTCTACAGCTGAGTTTTCATTGTTCGATTGCTTTACAGCTATGGAAAAGTATATTTTATTGTTTATATTGTTATGTTATATATATGTATGTATGTACCATACATGACTGTAGTTTTAGGAATGTGCAAGTTATTTTTTTAAATAACAAAATAAATATTTTTTTAATAAATTTAATCATGTCATATTATTATTAATTAATTCAATAATACACCAGTTTTCATGAAAATTGATTTTTGTAAAATTTAAAAAAAAGGAATCTTACTTTAAAAAAAACTACTGAACCGATTTTAATTCAGTTTTCACCAGTAAATAAATAATTTTTCAGAGTAGGTTCTTGGCAATTTTTTAATATTGCTATTTCTATGAAACAATTGAAATGGTTTGTCTTTTATATTTAATACTTCGCAGAAAGCGTTTGCTTAGCTTTTGCTCAAGAGCATTTTTTTGTAATACCCGACAAAAGAGTGTTATCCCTCTCCATTCTTCTTTATTAATTTATTTTGATCCACTTTATGAAAATCTATATTCATTTTAATCAGAAAATACATACATTTAGAAAAATGAGACATTACGTTATTTTTACAGATACTAAACAGTTTAGGGTTATATTTAATTGCACTATATATTAGATAGTATTCACTTTGTACATCGAACATAAATTTCAATACTTTTCACTTAAAATTGTATAATAACTATAATATGAAATTAATACTTTTTTATTTATTTTTTTAATGGATAAGGCAAATATTCAATCGTTTTAAAATATAGAAAATCACAATAAATACATCAAAGATATGTAATTTTTAAATCTGACAGATTCAAATTGAGGTTAAGTGCAAAGTATTATTTTTTTAGTGCAAAGTATTTATTTTTAGTGGAAACTATTTATTTAATGTGATATAATTTATTTAATTTTTTGTGTTTATTATAAAAAAGTGCATTTAAATACAAGCCAAAATATTCTACTCTTACAAATTACAGTTCTTAATTATTTATTAATAACATGTGCACCTATGATAAAGTACAAATCTATTTGTAAGTTAAATAAATATATGTTTCACAATAACAAAACTATTTCAGTTATACTTAGAAACGTATGGCTTGTTTGTTAAAACATTGAAAATTCAATAAATACCATAAAAGATAAACAATTTACGTTTCTTAGCACATATTTATATAACTACCACACATGGTTTAGTGCCAAAAATAACAAAACGTAAAAATACTGACAAAATTCTATAAATAAACATATTCCTAAATATTCCTTAAAGACCAATGCACAGATAGGACATGTGGGTTCATCAAGTTATTATAATATACATATAACACACGTATTTGTGTTTTAAAATAGTTCTTTGAGTTTAAATAACTATCATATTTATTATATTTTTGTTAATTTTAGTTATTTTTTTGCTCCAGCTCCGAAATGGCTCACATTTTTATGGAAAAAATATAGTAAAAATTATAAATAGATATTTGATTTATAGAATTTTGGGGAAAATGGGCGAACTTTACTACTAATTTTCGTATTTTGATAAAGTTTTGAAATAACCCTTCCAAAAAAACTATACGATGACACTGACATACATATATGTATACCTATATACCTATTGTAATAGTATGTATTTTTGATCGGTATGGTGAAAAATTAAAAATATACTCCTATCGGGTCAGCTTACAGTTACAGTAGAAATCGGTTATAACGACATCGAGGGACCAGTCATATTTAGGTCGTAAAAGCCTACTTTTATTTTGAGTTGTTAAAACCGATATGTTGTTTTGACCGATGCCATTATAACCGGTTTCAACTGTAGTTTGAAAAATGTGTTTAATTAAAATGGGAAATTGTTTTAAAGAATTGCACTTATTTTCTTTATAAAAGAATTGAATACTCTGAACGTATATAATCATTGATTTAATTGTTTTATTAAACATTGGTTAAGTTAGGTATTAGATGACAATTGACTCGATTGTGTTCGTTTTGATTTTCATCACTGAGGGTGTCGCTCGCTACTAATTTTAAGGGAGATAAAAATTGTCGATTAAATTTTAACGTTTTTCCCAGAACTCTCATAAAAATTAAAATCAGAATACTTACTCGTATTTAGACGTCCTTTAAAAAAAACTATTTTGATTTTTTTATGAAGATCCAATTTATCAATATCAGTCGTTAGTACTTTTATAGGTCACTATGTATGTACTTTTACTGACGCTTTTTAATGGTCAAGTTGCTCACCTAAAACTCTACATCCATTTGTTGTTATTTGAAAAACTAGATATGAATAAACTGATACTAAAGTATAGGAGGCCAGGCCAAACAATTAATTTTGATCTTATTTTTTTATAACTTATATTAATCTCATATAAATTTAAAACACATTCATCATTTTGCTTACATCATTTGAAACATTAAATCACCTTCCATGTGTAGTGATAATTATAAAGTTACATTTAAATCGGTGTTTATTAAGACAACTATTCCGTATTTGATTAAAGAAAATTATTGTAGGCTATAATAAACTGCTTCGTTTTTTTGTCATGATGTAATTAAAGATCACTTTAAATTTATAGCATGACCAATTCAATTTACATTGGGAATCTAAGATTGGTCACGCCGAATAACTAGGTATACATTTGACATGGCTACTTGATGTATATTAGTGTCACAATGTATTCTTCGTAGGTGTAAAGGTATTTCAGCCGACAAAAACAAAGCAAATGTTGGTACAAATATTGGTTGAATGGTGTAAATTAATTACTGGGCGTCTATTTTATATTTATTGGTCTGCATGTATAGTTTCTTGACTCCAAAATGGAAAATAAGAATGTAGTGAACATATGTTTCGTTTTTATACGTTATTTTCTCGTAGGATGTCAGATTTTCGTTACCACTCTTGAATACTTTAGTAAAAATTTATTAAAATTGTGGTTTATGTGTAATTTTAGTGTATTTATGAATTAATTCTTCTTCTTCTTCATGCATTCTTGTCTGCTAGCTTAGCCTTTTCTGACAACTCTTTCGTAGTTGATTGTTACTTAGAGAATTTGTATTAGGGAGCACAGGGACACAAGATGAACTAGTAAGGTACTGATGGGCCAATCATAGCAGGAGGAAACAAACCGAGTGGCCGGGATTTTAAGAATTATGTATAATGAGTCACTTATTGAGACAATTTTACAGAAAGTGATAAAAATGATCCGGGTCTTGTGAACCCAATTATCCAGTTAAGTGTTTGATAGAATTAGTTAAAAATAGCTCACGAGCTAATTTTTCAACCAATGGGAATAAAATATATAAATTACTTGTAAATTGTTCTGATTGTTAGAATAATAATAAAAATAAGCCAATGTTATGCATTAGCTGATATTTTAAAGATATGATAATATTTGCACATCTATATTTACATAGTTGAAAATATCGGAATAAGTTTCTTTAGATAAAGGAATCAATTGATGAAAGTAAGAAAATGTATAGTAAAAAAAAATTACTTGAGCCATTTTTCAATGATGAGTAAAATGTCCTAATTAAAAACTCAATTTATAAATATTTGAGGGTTACGACATATTAGAATTAGTTCACCGTTCAAAAGTTTGAAAGCACGTATATTTAGTCAGTCCGTAAAGACCCGTTTTCTCAGGAATATCTAGAGGTATCAAGTTGAAATTAATATTAAATACTAAGATCTACAGCCTCACAATCCTGTAAAAATTCAAATTTCTAATTCAATGCAATAAAAAAGATACGGCCTTTCAGAGCGTATTTTGATACTGATATTAGTTTGAAATACTATCAAGAAAACTAAATAATATTAGATATACTATATTTATACCCTACTATGAAAATTGTTTATTTGAAAAAATTAAGTTAAATTAACCTAGAATCCAATAATCATTTCAAAGCAGTACTTACAATTCTTGAGGCTTCCGCGTTAATCATGATATGGATCTTGGCTTTTAAGTGTAAATGATTTATACACTGATGATCAGAAGAAGAACCCCGATGATGTCCACTGCAATGTATGACGAAACGTTGGCCGATAACACGACCGAATCAACCTGGCCTAAACTCAGAAGAGATGATCCGTTTCAAAGCAGATTTATGTATTTTAAATAATCAATTCGAATATTTTCAAGATACCTAAAAATTATCTGCATAATTTTGTGAAAATAACATTTTTCGTTTCAGCCTACCATCCTATCATCACCCTCTTTCTTAAGTGGTAGGCATCTAGCTAATTTTTTAATATACTTTTAAAATTAACCGACTACTGATCTACCATAACTATATTTTTATCATTCACAATTTGAAAAGTTACTTAAACTATTTTATATAAAATATAAAAAACTGTGATGACACTGTAGGGCCACACCTTCTCCAAACTGGTGTTTTACCCCTTCCTCAGGCGTGTATCTCTTCACCACGTGTGAACACGTGTGCCGGCCCAGTCGGTCATTCACACCAACGGACACATCATTAAAATATCACACACAAAATTATTACAGCGAGATTTTATAGTGAAATATGTTATCAACAGAAAAAAAAACACACTGTGTACTATAAATGTAATTAAGATCCACGAACAACTTGATAACTGCATTATTATGAATTCTAATTTTCTGGTTTGTGATTGTATAATTTGTTCTCATATTGTATGCATATACATATACATATTTATGTTTGTATTGTATTATATTGTTCGCTATCTTTCAGATATTTATTATACGTGATAATTATATTTTTTGTTTACTACTTTTTGTTCTAGTATGCTATATTTTATTTTTAATTATTTGAAGTTCCTGTAGGTTAAGGTAGAGTTGGACTACGTTAAATTTATGTTTTGAAAAACTAATTTTTGTAAGCATTCTTTAGAAAAAGTAATTTAAAGTTATACAAAAAATTGCTTTTACTATAGTTTCAATTACTTTTTAAAGATAGAGTAGAACCTATTGTGGGGATCCAAGATGAACCCATGTTCCCCTGGGCCTCGTGAATGTCACCTGCCCTGATCGTACTGGGGTATATTTTATTCCCAACCGTCATTCACGTCTGGAGTAGGTTGTGACGTCCTTTACACAATATAGCTGACTGTATATTAAACAAACAAAAATTTACTTTTTACAACACTTTTCAATTTCCATAAGTAGATTTCAAATAAAAATGAAATTTCCATATTTATTAAAACACAGTTGTGTATTAAAAATCTAATTTTTAGGTTTCCTTACCTTTAAAAAAACAGAATCCTTATACAAGTACCTTATTGTCCGTTTGTCTGCCCGTGAAGATCCTTTTTCTCACGAACGGCTAGATGTATTAGTTTGAACTAAGTTTACAGCCTTATAGTCCTGTAAAAAAATCAAAAGATGGGTATGGCCTTTCAAAACGTATTTTGATCATAAAAACCTATAGAATACTTTCCGTTGACCTACAATCATGCAATTTGACACGAAGGAAGGTCTCATAGCTCAAATAAAGAAAAAATCTAATTCTAGGCGAAATTATTACGTGACAAATTTTTATTTTGCGGTTTCTTTCAAACAGCGTCTTGGGAATCGGATCTATTGTCTATATTTCTATATCCTATGTAACTAACTATTGTTAATTATTATGTTTTATTTGACGATACGGAACCCTTAGGGCGCGAGTCCTATTCGCACTTGTCTGTCTTTTACATGTATTCTACTACCAACTTACAAACTGTAAACCTAATCAAAATATCTGTTAATTCTATTTATTCATCTGAGTTCTAGCGTTGCTATGCATTGTACTAGATTACAATCAATGAAAAGAGGTAAATTATGTACTAAAAACAAAACACTAGCGCGGCAGATGTGGGCAGCCCAGATACAGCCGAGATATCTTTGTTGTCACAAATGTTGAATTTATTGTGTACTTTCGCTACGAAATATTGCCTTTTGAGAGTAGGAACGCGTGTTAAAATGGATTAGATAAATATTTATCCCTTATTTTAGGTTTTATTGTTGTAACAGCACATTACACACAATGTTATTACCATGTTACTGAGAATGTAATGGAACTTTAAACCAAAAATGCCATAAAAATAATGGATGCTTTTAGTTGTAAAGCAATATGTGAGTCTAAGTTATGTCTAGAAATTTTGATTTCTTTTCTTTCTAATTTACATTTCAGTTTTATATTAATATAAATCGAAGATACGAGAAGCTTTGCGATTGTTTCTCAAAGAGAAAAAAGTTGTTCTCCGATTTCAAAATTTCAAAATTCCTCTGATATCGAGTGTATTTTTTCTTACAGAAAGATGACTTCAACACTTTCAAATCACTGCTACAACATTTGACATCCGATGATCCTTACATACTAGATATCGATCTGGATTTCTTCAGTACCCGTAATCCTTTCAAGGACATGCACGCCAGAGTCGACCTGTATGAGAAACTTAAACTCCTGTACAATTTCAAGAAACCAGAGAATGAAAATGACGTCGAGGTAAGTGACTCTTTTATATATTAATAAAGGATGGACTATCTGTTGATTTTATAGCCCACCCTATGTATAATCATATTTTCAAAACCGGCACTTTAACTGACTAATTTGACTTAAAACTAATGTAAGTGGCTTTAAAGTTATATTACACTATTATCTTTAAAATAATAGTCAGCGGTTCCCAAACTACGACCCGCGATCCGATGAAGCCCTCAAAAGATTTATATCTAATCTTTGATTATTTTTAATCCTAACTAAATCCTCGAGCATTTTTTTATCATCAATTTGCCGAGGAATCAATTTATACATATTGTTAAAAATTATTTAAAAATCAATTATTTTAAACTGTCTAATTATCATATCAAAAAGTAAGTCCAACTATAAATTATTTATTGAAAACTTCAATTTATGGAATTATCGTAGGAAGGTTCAAACAAATAAAATGTACATTCTACATTGATAATATTTTGATGAACGCTGGTATAATTTTATATAAATAATTCTATTATGTTTTTTTTATCTTTCATTAAAATTGTTGAAATACGTGTTTAAATAAACAATGTTTTATTAAAAAGTTTTAAAATAATTATAATAGCATTTAAAAATAATTTGTAAGTGTTAATTGAATCGGTGAGTGAAAGAACGATATATCTCCAAAATGACCATTTTGAGAAAAACGAAAAAAACTGTTTTAAAGGAGAACTATGGGTTATTTGGTCTAATTATGTATTGTGACATTATAGAACTTATGTTAACCGATAATAATACGTACATAAATAAATTTTAAAAAAATTGCAAAAAAAGATATTTGAAATAAAATGACAGGCAGTTATACTGTTCTTTCACTCAATTAAAAAAAAAATGCAAATTTTTTTTGTATTGCTTTATTTTCGGCTTTATTATTTTATTTTTTATTATTTTACAAAAAAAATTATTTGTAATTTTTACTCAGAATCTTCATTTTTGACTTTCCAAGAAATAATATGGTAGTAAAATTCGAGGATTTCGTCAGAAAAGTAAGGTAAAAGTAATTGTAAAAAAAATTGAACTACCTCCCGTCGCACGTACGATGTTGGTCAATGTATTATTATTTTGCTATGTGATAGAGCTATGAATTTTAAACATTTTGCCTATCTCAGTTAAAATTGCCATTTTTGGCACTTGTATTGTTCTTTCACTCACCGATTCAATTCGAAATATTATTTACTATGTAATGCGCCTTTGTAAAAAAACATATTTGTAACCGGTTATAAGAACCTAGAAACGTAATTAATTAATGTTTTATTGTTATAAAACAATCAAATAGATTAAATAATGATTTAATCTTAAAGACGTAAAATATAATAAAATACAAATACAAATCTAAAACAATAAGTATTGTCAAATATATATTTGATATTATCAATAATAATACAAATAAGTTATTTTAATTCAATACAAAATATCAATAGATAAACACATTTGATAAAAGGAAAATCTATTCTCTTTATACGTCAATGAATCATGACATTCATTTTGAATAATAATAAAAAATAAAAGTAAGGAATAAGAATAAAAAAAGATACCAATTTTCAATTATTAATTTATTACTTTTCTATTACGACAAAATTACAATTTAACATTGTCTCTCTGTTTCCCAAGGCCACACACATGCCTGTAAACCTCCATCAAAGATTAAAGGTACTTCTTCAGGTGGTGTACACATTTGTAGGTTAGGTTTTGCGAAAGATTCACACATAATAAACTGATGGCAATCATCTTTTACTTCTAATAGAACAGGTACATCTTCAGGACCTACTTCTACGACAGGGCAGCCTGGCCATGGCGTGTATAAGTCTTCCTCTTTTAAGGAGTAAGCTACTCCAGCAGCTAGAGCTATTACTAATAAAACTGCGAAGCCTAAAAAGATATTATACATTTAAATCATTATATATTTTACGCGATGTCTAAATTCAATTTAAAAATATTTG
Source organism: Sialis lutaria (assembly GCA_949319165.1). NCBI lineage: Eukaryota > Metazoa > Arthropoda > Insecta > Megaloptera > Sialidae > Sialis > Sialis lutaria. The sequence continues at coordinate 4,525,317 of OX439236.1, forward strand.
TGTTAAAAATACAATTAAAGATATAATTTTATTTATACTATAAGTAAATAATATTGTTAATATAGAACTAATAATTTTTTAATTATAGTTTTTACTCGCTTGCAGAAATGACTACTAAATATTATTAAATAAATTGAGCACTTACCTTTCATTTTGCCTTCTTTTCGGTACTGTTTAGTAAAATATTCATTTTTTTGTATTTATATGAACACTTGACCATCAAAAATGTATCATAACACTTGAAATTTATTATTCATTCTTAGATTTCATTTTGAATAACACTTAAAAATAAAACAAAGAATGAGTATATCATTATTGTAATATTATATCTGTTATATGTATCAGGGACGAACAGGATCGTACTTAGACATTTTGAAGCCCATGTTACAAAACTAGTTTGAGCCTACTCCCCTTCTCATATTTTTATATTTGTGTAGGTACAAAAAAAACAATGAATTATTACAAAAATACGTTTATACAAAATAAAAATATCAAATTATTTTCGTCTTCATGATTTTATTAAGTTACGTAAACAGTGCATTTTTTCGATAATGGTTAGTTTCATAATTACTGCTTCGAATAAAAATAAAATAAAATAAAAATGCCTCATTGTTCAGAAAAATTTTGGAGCATTTTTGCTGAATAAAGTCCAAAAATAAAGATTTTTAGGTTATTACAAATTTGTATGTAAAATTTTATTTTGCATCGAACTATAGTAACGAAAGTTTGAAATTCTTCTTTTATATTTTTACTAGGGTTATACTTATATGAGCTTAAGTCCTGACCTATGTTTGAGTCATACAAACGTAAAAATTGCTAGGTATAATAATTACTTACAAATTAATCAACAATGGATAAAGCATGTATATTTTTTTGTGTTAACAACTAATGTTTACAGTTTACACTCTAATTAAAAATACAAGCTTTGCAGCCAGGCAACGTTTTTATGTTCTCCTGATGAAAAATTGGCATGACGTGATTTTCATTTGATTCAGAATTGATATAGAATTTTGCTAATATTTTATAGTTAAAAAAATATTAAAGAATAATTATTGCTTTTTAAAAGCTTTTATTTAACTTGTTTGTTAGTTAGTTAGTTAAGATCAAATATTGCAATCAAAATTTCGTCTAGTTCTAATTGAGCTAGAAATTTTGTATACGTGTATGAGGCCGACGCCCCAAGATAGCGGATTACCTTTTTCTTCATAATCATCTTGATATGGGTATCAAATGAAAGGGTTTGACGAGTAGAATACGATTAGCTATGTGACGTAATTCTAAATCCAATATAGCCGACATCCCAAGATGGCGGATTATCTTTTCTTCATAATCATCTTGATATGGGTATCAAATGAAAGAGTTTGTCAAACTTTACCTGTTAGTTAATCAATCAGCAGGTAACTAAAAATTTGAAAATAAAATTATATAAAAAAATACTTTTTTAAAAATAAGCTTTTATTAAAAATGCACTAAAAAGTAAAAAATAAAGTTTCAGCTATCACAAAAATTTCAGGTTTTTATGACTATAACCAATAAAAGCGCGGGGCGCTATAAAGACAAATGTATGAATAATAATTCTTATGAAAAATAAGAAATGAAGTATAAATTGATATAAGTGTAGAAAATTTGCACATTAAATCAAATAAATATAGTAGAATTTTTGATAAACTATAATAATAGTTCACAATAATGAAACAATTAATTAGGTAATGTATACATAATGTAAAACTATACATTTGCCTTCGTGAGCGCACCGCACTTTTATTGGTTTTAGTCATAAAAACCTGAAAATTTTGTGATAGCTGAAACTTTATTTTTTACTTTTTAGTGCATTGTTAATAAAAGCTTATTTTTAAAAAGTATTTTTTTATATAATTTTTATAATATAAAGTTATTATTCAAAATTATTGAATCGTTAGCTAGAATTTGGTTTACTTAACATTTTTATTCGTTAATTTAATTTTTAATTGATAATAATAATTATTTTAAAAGCGTTTCCTTTCAAAATATTGAAAGTACCATACATTATTACAACAAAATAATAATTGTTTTATTTATTACTAATATTTAACAAATATTATTTCTTCTTTTCCATTTTATTTTTATATTTGCTATACTATATATTTTTTAGAATGCCAAATAGAAGAAAGAAAAAAAATATGGTAAAATATATTTTTTATTAATAATCAATAATTATAAATACACAATACGTTTTAAATCATTCAGGAACCCTACAATCCCTTCTTGAGGTTAGTGTAGCCGGAATACATCCGACATCATATGTACTATCGAAAACTTGGTTCGGAGGACAATTTCTAATTTCTGGTATAGTTGCGTGCGAAACGCAGTAAAAATATTGGTTGCAGTTATTAGAAATTTCACCTCTTAAACCAGTACCTTCGAACAACGGGCATCTTGGCATACAATATGAGGGTTCAAACTTCTGACAATGTGTACTACACATTGCCAATGCAACAAATAATAATACAGCGAAACCTGGAAGTACCAATAGAAAAAAGTACGACTTTTTAAACCAGGAGAAAATCATAAAAAACGCTCATTAAAGGACCCCGCACATTCCTTATGGAAACTGGATTTCCGTGAAATTCGCTAAATTATTGGTATGTTGTAGTTTATATGATGCTGATCAAAAGCTCTCACAGGCACAACTTCAAAAAATGAGCCGTTTCGGCGATAAAAATTTTTGAAGATGAAAAATTGAAATTGAAGTTTTATTTAACAATAAGTTTTAAATCTTTTAACATTTTCAAAGTTTCTTGTGAAATTTATTTTTATTATTTAATTAAAATAATTGATGATTTGCACAGCATTTATTTTTTGTCATCAAAATCTTTGTTATATTATTTCATTTAAGTTTGCAGTGGTACGGTCAAATCACTCAATCTTAATTTTTCATGGGGTATATTAATTTTGTTGTTTACACACCATAGTTAAAAAAATTAATAATTACATTTTTCATCATTGTTATATCAGTAATAACAACTTTACTCTGAAATAGCAGTAGTGAAAAACTAGAATAGCCAAAAAAGCATTAAAACAATAAAAACTCAAATAAAACTTTAATTCCATTTTTTTTCTTGAAAAATTTTTATCGCCGAAACGGTTCATTTTTCGAGGTTGTGCCTTTGAGAGCTTTTGATCAGCATCAAATAAACTACAACATACCAATTTAACGAAATTTAGCGATTTTCACGGAAAGCCAGTGGAATGTGCGGGGTCCTTTGTTTACTTATAGTTTTTGTGTTATAAATAATTAAAATAAATAATTATAATATTGCTAACAATATATTATAGAACATACCTTTCATGTTGATTGTTGTTTATATTACAATAATTCTTGGCAAGTTATTTCTACTGTTATACTGATATATTGACATCTAATATTAAATTATACAACCTTTTTATAACAAAAAACTAATTATAAAAAATGTACTTAAAGTGAACTAAAGTGATCCAACAGATTTGATTGTTTTTTTTACATACACAGTGATTTTAAAACATTCTTGTCGTTCGTTTTAATGTAGAATTACGTCTTTCACAGAGGTGATATGGGATTACCTTTGTACTCGGGTGCACGAATGAAACGAAATATAAGATAAATTAATTTTTATTGAGTTTTGTACCTTATTAATCGGTAATATTACATATACTCAATAAAAAATGTTATAATAGTTCTGCATTAATAGACACATTTATGTTTTAATAGTATTTTTTGTTTACCGCTGGTAAATTAATCTAAATTTTTATTTCATTTACTTTTGTTTATTTCATATCTAAATATGTTTTATTTTATTTCATACATACATTTTATTTTATCTTAAAACACTTAATAAAATAATGAGAGGCCAGAATAATCTATTTGAATGATATATGAACATCAAAAATATTAAATACGCAGAAATAAATAATGATTCATTATTTATCAATTTATGTATATTTTTAATATTTTTATTGATCTGCAGACAGTTAAAAAATCAGCTAAAACATACACGAGTTTATGCAATAGGGGTTTTAGAGTACATATTACATGGAGCTATTTACAGTTGCATTTTTGAGTTAGAAAAAATAGGGTCATACATACTACTAATTTAGATTTTCATTTTGACAGACAATTCATGCCTAGATAAAAAAATAAAAAATCTATGACGCCCCTCCCTATTTCTCCTTGTCGTATCACCAAACCCTTGTTATCAATATTTTCAATTTTTTTGAGCCAGTAGTTACCGAGGTTCTAATTCTACTGATAAGATCACATTCACACACATGCCTTGCTATAATTTTTTTTTTTTTTGATTTGCCTTATAGCCCCCTGCAGGCGCCATTTTTGATTTAGAAAAAAATAAGAAAGATGGTCAAATTCCATTGGTTTGGTAATACATTTTGATGTGTAACATTCCTTGGTATAAAAAAATGAATATTGTCTATCTAGCTTTAGCTTCTTAATCCCCTTCCCCCTACATTTAAAACTTTTTACATATTTTACTAAAGGGCATCACTTTACATGTTCAGTAAAATATTCAAGTTTCTATCTTATAGAGTTAACGATATAATTTATTTTTACTGAAAAGACGACAATGTGAGATTAATAAAAATAAAATTTTGTGTTTTTTTAAGAAAACTCTTTTTTGAAAGCCAAAATATATTATTGAATTGCTTCATTATAATTAGTGTTTCCAAATTCCCGGGAATTTTCCAACGCCGGGAATCGGGAACAGGAAATCGCAATTCCCGGGAATTCCCGGGAAAAACGGGAATTCTCGAAATTTATATACATATTTTTTTACATTTTCATAGCTTCTCTTAAAAAGTAATAATAAGAACAATAAAAAATTAAGAACACTTTTTGAATTTTAATATTAATCGGTGATTATCTAAAAACAATACTATTACATTTAAAGAAAAATTGTTAATTGAAAATTATAAAGAAAGAAATAATGAGGCATAGATATAATAATGCTTTGGATGAAGAAAATATTATATAAAATAGAAAAATAGTCTAACAATAAGTGGAAGCAGGAATTATTTTATATTAGAAATAATTTATTTTTTTTTAATTAAATTTTTTTTTTTAATTTGCTGTCTCTAGCAAAATGCGCCCGAAAGTGAGCACCCCCTCTACAAATGGGCAGTAGTAACACAATATAAAGTTATAAAAGCAAATACTATTTTAATAAAATTTTAAAAACAAACAAATATGCCAAGTCTTATTGTTAGTTTAGAGTTTAGACTCTATCTAAACTCAAAACAATCATTGAATGCAAACTGACAATTTGAATTTTTACTATAATAAACCTTTTCTTTTTAACTTTAAAATGCATTTTTTATTCTTTCTCAGAAAAATACAATGCACAAACAACTAAAACAATCCTTACAAGAATTGCAAGCTAGTAAGATCATTTTAAATTACATCCTGATGTACCAAACAAAAATTTAACTTCCAATCCATATTCTTAACTAAAAGTACATACCATACATTATTGAATATAATAACAATATAAGTGCCCCTACAGTTGAAAGTATATATTTCAATGATTATTTTTATTTCCCGAATTTCCCGAGAAATAATTTTATTTTTCCCGGGATTCGGGAACTGAAAAAACTACAAAATTTCCCGGGAATTCCCGCCCGGGAATTCCCGGGAGGAAACACTAATTATAATCTTCATATTTAAAAAAATCAATGATGTTCTGTATTTGCTATACTATATAATTTTTAGAATGCCAAATAGAGGAAAGAAAATAAATATTTACGATTTTTTTTATTAACAATCAATAATTATAAATAAACAATACATTTTAAATCAATTAGGAATCGATTCTGCAATCTCTTCTTGAGGTTTGTGAAGCCGGAATACATCCGACATCATATGTACTGTCGAAAACTTGGGATGGGGGACAATTTCTAACCTCTGGTATATTTCCATTCAAACTACAGTAATAATATTGATTGCAGTTATTCGAAATTTCAGTTTTTAAATTAGGACCATCAAAAACCGGGCATCGTGGCATACAATATGAGTTTTCATTCTTCTGACAATGTACACTACCTATTGCCAATGTGACAAATAATAATAGCACAGTGAAACCTGAAAAAGATAATGTTTTAAAGAAGTTGACAACATAGAAAAATAATAGATATATTTCGATGAAACTTTGAAAAGAACATAATATTTATATTTTAAAAAATCTTTACAAAATTTCAAAGTCATAGAATAGTTTAAGTGATATTAAATAAACAATTTAACACGCATTCTAATGAAAGCTGCATAATTTCGAGACATAACAGGACTTTTCAAAGTAATGCGACAGAGAAAATATGATGAAAATTTAAGCATACATTCTTTTTTCATTTACAAAGATATCTATAAATTTTCGGAATGATTAGGAATCGCATTTTTACTTTTTTATACATACATGAAATGTAATGTATAAATAAAGTATAGTGATCACGAAAAAAATCGAACTCGAGATTTTAACGGAATTACACGTTTTGAGGGTCCCTGAATCATATACAACTATTAACTCAATGACGTCTGTGTGTGTGTCTGTCTGTCTGTGTGTGTGTGTGTCTGTGAACGCTCTACAGCCAAAACTGTAATACTTACGAACGTGGAATTTTAAACTTAAGGTTCTTGTACACTCTAGATGTGCACCTCCTATTTTTAAAAACCATCACTAAACCGGAAACGGATGTTTACTGATGTCAATTTTTGAACTTTTCGAATTATTTTTGAAACGGTGCGCAGTAGAAAAAAATATTTTAGACTAAAGTTGTAGAAGGGACTTTTATCTATAATTTATGTTCTATTCATTTTCCCCCCAAAAATTTGTTTTTAGGAAATAATCGATTTTCTAAAAAAAATATTGTTTCGATTTATTTTTTAAACGGCAGGTATTAGAAAAAAATGTTTGAGATACAAGTTGTAGAGAATATTATTTTCTATAATTTATGTTCTATTATTTTTTTTGTATCTTATGAATTAACCAAAAAAAAAATAATTTTAGTTTTAATGGTTTTAATTTAAAAATGATTTGAATAATACAAAAAAATCTAGTTATCTATGAAAATTTTAGCATTTATTATTAGAAGTGTCAAAATTGAAATCTAGCAAAATAAATATTTGTTAATACAATAATCACTAATCTTTATTGATTTCGTTTAATATTTAATGTCAATATTAAATAGAATGTATCAATTTTATTCACTGAAAATCATTTTGTAATTAAAAAATATTAAAATCAAATATTAAATTATAAAAGTAATCACATATTAATACTTCGGTGTCATGATGTATAAAAAAGTCTCGTGCCTGCCAAGGCAGTTTATTTTATTAAAAAATGATGTGTGTGAAAAAAAATAAAGAGATAGAGACGCATATATGTAGTTTGGCATGCTCCAGAGAGAGACACACCTTGCCTTCACTCTATGTTTATCCACAGGCGCTTACCCGCACCGTTCCCCGCAATACCAAATACGCACCTTATAATGTTAAGTACTTCCCGGAAAAAAAATCAGAAATTAATAGATCAGCAATTTGAGACATAATATTTTTTACTGGTTTTTGATCTGCGGAGACCTCCACAGATCTTTTTAGATCATTGTAGAATTTTTACTTTTTTATACATACATGAAATGTAATGTATAAATAAAGTATAGTGATCACGAAAAAAATTCGAACTCGAGATTTTAACGGAATTAAACGTTTTGAGCGTCCTTGAATCATATACCACCATTAACTCAATGACGTCTGTGTATCTGTCTGTCTGTCTGTGTGTGTGTGTGTCTGTGAACGCGCTACAGCCAAAACTGTTAGACTTACGAACATGAAATTTTAAACTTAAGATTCTTGTATGCTCTAGATGTGCACTTCCTATTTTTGAAAGCCATCACTAAACCGGAAACGGAAGTATAATTATTTTTCGAATAATTTTTGAATTATTTTTGAAACGGTGCACATTAGAAAAAAATGTTTTAGATCAAAGTTGTAGAGGGTATTTATCTATAATTTATGTTCTATCCATTTCCCCCCCCAAATTTGTTTTTAGGAAATAATCGATTTTCTAAAAAAAATATTTTTTTCGATTTAGGTATTTTTTAATCGGTAGGTATTAGAAAAAAATGTTTGAGATACAAGTTGTAGAAAATATTATTTTCTATAATTTATGTTCTATTCTATTTTTTGTATCTTATGAATTAACCAAAAAAATAAACTGCCTTGGTCGGCACGAAACTTTTTTATACATCATGAAATCATGACATCGAAGTATTATGTGATTACTTTTATAATTTAATATTTGATTTAAAAATTTTTTACTTACAAAATGATTTTCAGTGAATGAAATTGATACATTCTATTTAATATTGACATTAAATATTAAACGAAATCAATTTAGATTAGTGATTATTGTATTAACATGTATTTATTTTCCTAGATTTCAATTTTGACAGTTCTAACAATAAATTCCAAAATTTTCATAGATAACTAGATTTTTTGTATTATGTATTATGTATCATTTTTAACTTAAAACTAAAATTATTCTTTTTTTGGTCAATTCATAAGATACAAAAAAAAGAATAGAACATAAATTATAGAAAATAATATTCTCTACAACTTGTATCTCAAACATTTTTTTCTAATAGCTACCGTTTAAAAAATAAATCGAAAAATTTAAATTTTTTAAAAAGTCGATTATTTCCTAAAACAAATTTCGGGGGGGAAAATGAATAGAATATAAATTATAGATAAAAGTCCCCTCTACATCTTTAATTTACAATATTTTTTTTTACTGCGCACCGTTTCAAAAATAATTCGAAAAGTTCAAAAATTGCCACCAGTAAACATCCGTTTCCGGTTTAGTGATGGTTTTCAAAAATAGGAGGTGCACATCTAGAGTATACAAGAACCTTAAGTTTAAAATTCCACGTTCGTAAGTATTACAGTTTTGGCTGTAGAGCGTTCACAGACATACAGACAGACAGACACACACACAGACAGACACACAGACGTCATTGAGTTAATGGTGGTATATGATTCAGGGACCCTCAAAATATGTAATTCCGTTAAAATCTCGAGTTCGATTTTTTTCGTGATCACTATACTTTATTTATACATTACCATGTATGTATAAAAAAGTAAAAAGTCTCGTGCCTGCCAAGGCAGTTTATTTTTTATAAATTTTTTAAATTATTAAAAATATATAGAACATACCTCTCATGATGATTGTTGCTAATATAGCAGTAATTCTTGGTTAGTTATTTCAACTGTAATACTGATAAATATATTATCATATATTAAATTATGTAACCTTTTATAGTAAAAATTAATTATCAAACAAGTACTCAAAATAAAATTTAAGTGTTTTTAAAGATTTGATTATGATTTTTGTCATACACAGCGATTTTAAAACATTCTAGTCATTTTTACGTAGAACTACATCTTCTCCAGAGGTTATAGAGGGGGTTGTGTCATATGTCAAACTTTGGAAGCTTGTATCTGGAACTAATAATCGTAGAGCGATACATATACAGTGAAACCTAATAACTGGAATCTCAAGGGACCAGTTATTATGTTTCTCTTAAAGAGGTGTCCCATTTACCCAGTTATAGAGATGCAAATGTAGATTAGACCTCAGTATGAATTCTAGTTATAGAAGTTTCCCACTTATCCAAGTCTCCAATAAGCCCATGCATGTTTTTAGTTTTTTTAAACTAAAATTGTATGACATCAGGGGATTTTAGAAATTAAATTAGCTATAAAACAGTGAAAATAGTTATTTCTATGTATTTTTTCTCTTGCTTGTACTTCAACAATAATATTATATGCTTATAATAGTTAAATGATTTTTTTACCGCTGTTATAGTAATCTAAATTTTTATTTTCATTTATGTACTTTTAATTATTTTATATCTAAATGTGTTAAGTGTTCTATTTTTTTCTATATATTATCTTAAAACACTTAATATAAAATAATGAGAGGCCAGAATAATCTATTTGAATGATATTAGAATAGTTAATTATTTGTCAAATAATTAATTATAATTAATTAATTTACATAAACTAAAAATCAATTTAACCCTTAGCTGATCCACTTCTCTAAAATAACGTAGCTGCCACACTGGGGTCGCCTCGTACCCCAGCCCTAAAATGCTAACTACTCGTAATCTATTGAATATTTGAATTCAATAAAATTCCTCTATCATCATTGAACGATATGGAATGCACTTATATAGGTTATTGAAAAAATATATAATATTTAGTATATTAAAAAAATTGATAACCTTGTAAAAGTCGAAAAAATGGGTTTTTTTACATAAAAATTTATAACTTTTTTAATTTTTAACTTAAAAATCTAAAATTTTAGGCTGATACTCTTGAGATATGACACTTTAAGGAAAAAAATAGTGTGGAAGTAGCCGTTCGAAAAAATGTATTTATTTTGACATTTGAAGAGACGGAAGTCAATGAAAAAAACATCTTATTTTCTCGATAAAAAATGTTTTTATTTATTTATAAAAATTAATTAATTATATGTTTTTCCTCATAAATATATTAATTTTGACACAACAAAATCAATATTTAGGAAAAATATTTTTTTAACAGGGGCGTACTAAGAATTTTTATAATTACTAGTTTCTAATAAAATTGTATAAAATGAATATCGAAAAATTAAGAAATAAATAAAACAAGAATTGAAAATTTTCAGGATTATGCAAAAATAGTTGATAGGCAAGGTGCGTATTAAAAAAATACAGTTGCCATTTTCTAATAAGTGAGTTTTTTATTCATAAAAAAATATTTTAAGTTTAACACGAAAAAATCTATATTTTGGAACATTTTTTATATACCACTACATTCATGACAAAATATTAGTCGATGATTTTCACAAATCGGTCGCTTACACGATGAACATGCCTCTTTTGTTTTTTTGTCCTCTTGACGAGTGCAAAAAGCATACCTTTCCCTTGACTGTAACCGCACTCTTTCATAATTCTGTTGATTATAATTAATATCTTCAATCATGATACCAGCGATAGCATTTTTTTAGCTTTTTCGTAGACGTATAAACCGTGAACATAAACTATACGCCATCTTATAAAACACAAATAATATTGATTTTTATCGGAAAAAAAAATCTAGCCTTGTGAAATATCATGTATTTACCTTTTTATACAAATAGAAATTAAATAAAAGAATTTATTTTTTTTTAATCACAAAATCACCATTGATGACACACTGGGGTCTCTGACGGCACCACTCAACTTGTCGTGATGACCACAACTAAACTGACGCTATTAAAATTATGCTAGGTCCTCCAGAGGGAAGTTAGTTAATTGGACTAACGTTAGAGGTCGCCACCAAAACTATTTTCAAAAATTTAAACAGCTTAAATTGTAGTTGAAACTCTGTGGGGCGCCTGGTACCCCAGTGTGGCAGCTAAGGGTTAATTAAATTTGAACAGTGTATACTGAATGGTATAATAAATATCGCACCCCCGCAAGAAAAGTGACACAACTCAAAATTTTTCAAATTTCATTTTATGTGCGCATTACAATCTCAATTACTTAATCTTCAATCAGGAAAAGTGTCACAAGTTAACTTCTTATAATTTTCCCGAGAGGTAGCCAGTGTTCCAAGAATTAGATTAGATTAACATTGTAATCTGTATCTAACTTAAGATTTTGAAGTTTTTATTTTTACTCTCCTGCACAGTTTAATGTTTTTGACTTGTGTCACTTTTCTTGCGGGGTTGCGATATGTATGTATATATAATTTAAAATATCTCTTAAAGGATTAGCAACTGCGTAACTTACTGTGACCTATTCATTGTTTTGATTTTTTTTAAATCAAAACAATGAATAAAGGTGCACTGTTTTATTTTACACTAAATAAAAATACAATTTTATATACATACTAGAGATGTAACGAATGTATGATTTTAAACATTCGCGAATGCGAATGCGAATGCGAATATTAACGGCCGACATTCGCGAATGCGAATGCGAATGCGAATATTGACTTTTTTTTTAATTATTGTATTTTTTTTAAATTAATGTTGTAGTATTCATATTTTACATATTCAGCTAGCTTGGAATAATTACTTTTATGGAAAAAAAATCTTTTTAGGGATATTTAAACAAATTAAATATTATATAATTTATAATTTTTATTACTATACGACATACACGTATTTTTATCCAATAATTTAATTTTTATTATTATTGATAATTAAATTATAAACATTTAAATTTATTAAATTTGTTTAAAATGTATATGGAAGTCACTAGACATATTCTATTTTTTTATATTAAAATAGATATTTAAAAAATGTTTACATTTATCAATATAAAAACTATTATTTTGTAATTTTATGTCATGTATAATTTAATAAATGTTGATTAGTGTTTCTATTTTTTGGTTTAAAATTCCCAATCATTAATTTTTGTTTTTTTTTTGTTATAATGGATAATTTAAAAAACTATTAATTATTGTTTGTTGAGTTCAAAATATTCCTAATTAATAAAATGAAATAAATAACATATTAAATTGTTGGTGTGTTTAAGTTCTTTGAAAATTTGTTTAAGAAAGACAGAATCTTTGTTTTTGGCTTTTTAAAATAGAATATTATAAAAACTGTCGATCGAGTTTAATACTTTTAGAAGAGCCCTGAAAATGTTCACTGCAATATGTGACGAAACTATGGCCGATAACACGACCAAACCAATGCGGCTTACACCCAGAAGCCAAGATCCATGTCGAATTTAATAAAAATTGAATTGTTAATTAATGTTAAGTTTTGAAAATTCCAATCATTAAATAAATACAAATTACGAAACACTATAGATACCACATTTTTTATTTATTGGTATACTGAAATTTATATTCATTATGAAACTGCCAGCTAGTGTCTAATAAATACAAAAAAGTACTATTCTAGAAGAAATTAACGATATAGTGAACCATACATGACTTCCATGTTTCATAGAGGTGGGGGGAGGGCGAATATTTCCAAAACCCTTAATTCGATTAGCCCCAAAATCTATAGGTTTGGAGTACTCACTAAGACAAACATCCATTTATTTCAGAACATGGAAGTAAAAATAAATATTGTCTGTTCCTAAGTTCTTAAAAATAATTATATTTAATAGATAAATTTTTTTTTATTATTATTACAAAAAAAAAGTAATATTCGCAAAAATATTCGCACTTTTTTTGCGAATGCGAATGCGAATGCGAATGTTTAAAAATGTGCGGATATTCGCGAATGCGAATGTGAATGCGAATATTCGTTACATCGCTAATACATACATATAATACATAGGTACATGAAATAAAAAAAAACATACAATAATTTATACCAATAAAGAAATTATTTGCATCTCCCAATTATAATTTCATGTTGGCTCATCTGTTTACACCAGTGGTTCTCAAACATATTAAGAAGGTTGACTGTCAAACCAAAATAGCTCAATCGATCTCAAAATGTAGGATATTTACAATTCTATAAAGATCCCATGGATTTTTTTTTAATTCTTCTCTGTCCCTTTTATTTAAGTAATTAAAGATGAAATTTTTATATTTTTATATAGGCTCTTATACCGATGTACCTACAATGGACAGTACTATTGTATTTTAAACTATTTCATAAAAATATTTTAATGGTTTTAATAACAGAGTGATATGAAAAATGAACCTTTTATAAATTATCACCAAAAAAAAAATCATCTATACCGTTTCAGAAATATTAATTAAAAACTTTAGAAAATTTGTGGTCTAAGAAATGTAAGCCTTCGTAAACTAAAAGGTCTGACAACGCCGTATCGTTTTGATACTTGTAATGACTATACAATATCAAATGGTTTATGCTGTTACCACATTTAAGTGCTGAATATAATTTAAAAAATGTTTTAGAATCTAAAGATGGTATTATCAAGTTTTATTTATAATAAACAAAATAATGTAAAAAAAATATTTTTATTTAAGTGTAAATTGACCAATACCATTAAAACCATGTTTCCGAACAGTTGAACATAAGTTTAAGAACCACTGGCATAGACGATCCCCCCTTGCCGCTCATCTCTTAAAGACTGTAACCAACCTCCTTAAATGCGTGATTTAAATTGAATATAAAACTAACAAATTAAAACTTATCTGACATTTTATTTGAAAACCACTGGTTTATAGAACTTTTTTTTAATTCTAATTTTAGTAAATTCAATTGATTGCATAATCTGGAACTATCTTCAGGTTTCACACAAGTGTTAACAGCGCTGTCAAAAATTAGTGGATAAGCACATTTCTTAGTTTCCGGGAAACGAGTCGACATTTCACAGTACCAATATTTGGTGCAGTCGTTCGATATTTCTAAAAGTATGGGTTCTCCTCCAATAGGTATATACGGGCATCTTGGAATGCAAAATGCTGGTTCTTTCTTTTTGCAATTTGTATTACCAAAAGTAAATAATAGAAATATAAGTACAGCGAAATCTAAAAAAAAAACAGATATAAAAACACATAATTTACATTTTTAGAATTCTTTAGCAAACTAGGAACCCTATAGTTTCGCTCTGTCCGTCCACCTGTCGGTCTGTATTTATATATGTCACAACCCTCCCCTTCTCTCATTTTATACTTTCAATGAAAATTATAACATTATAACACTATATATATATATATTTATTTTTTTTACTTTTTATTGTAGAATATAATTGACTGCGTACCTTTCATGATGATTGCTGTTGATATTATATTTTATTGGTGATTTAATTCAATAAGTATTCTAGTGTATTAATTACAAATATTATATTATCTTTTTATAACAAAAAAATTGTTATCGGAAAGCATACAATGCTTTTACTGAGTCATTTTGTTTTTTTAATGCAGTGATTCAAAAACTCTTTGATATACATATAATTAAAAAAAAACAGTACCTAAACATTTTTCTCTAATTCGCACCGTTTTAAAAATAATTCAAAAATTGACAATAGTGAATATCCTGGTTGAAAGATTATTTTCAAAAATTTTCACCTTTCTGCGATTTGTTGTATTTGAGTTACAGCGTCTACAAACCACCGACAAACACACTGACATCATGACATTATACGAGTATAACATAAGAAAGAAACAAGATTTGATTCTACCAATGACAATCTTACCCCTAGTTTTATCAAATTCGGTTTTTAGTAACAGTCATGTCAATCTCCAAAGGGACCAATCCGAACCCAATATTTGTTATTTAACAGACATGTACCAAGCTGCCAACACAAACAAATTAGTAACAGATAGAAGAAATTAGGCATCACTCTTTTCAATAAAGGCCTACTAACAACGGCCATAGAAATCTATACTAATTTGCTACAAAATGTAAAACTCCCGTTGGCAGAGATTGGGTTCAAATTAAAGACATCCATTAGATAAAAATGAGTCCTTTAAGTGATGTATGCCTGATTTTTTCTACATGTATGTTACAAGTTTGTTTAGGTTAACAGATTGGTACACATTAGCAAATACTGGGTTCTGATTGGTTCATTTGGAGGTTTACCTACATAACTGGTATCAATAACTGAATTTAATATAACATGGGTAATATGGACCTAGTTATTATTAATGAAGACAATATTTTTATGGCACTTTTAGTGCAAGTATATAAATGTTTTATTAAACAAAGAATATTTATTTATTTAATAATACTCAAACAATTTGTAAAATCGTTTTCGGTTCAGATTTGATTTATTTCAAGTTAAATCTTATATGTTTACCCTGTTTTTCATTTCCGCCCTGACAGGCATAGGGAAAATTCCTCACCCTAAGTGTGTGTTCCTGTTTTTGTTCTTGTTTTTTATCGTGTACGTAAATTTTTATTTTAATAAGAAAAAAAACATAGAGACGTTGTAATATGTCAGAGGTCAACAAGTCTTGAGGCTTCCGCGGTGATCTTGATATGGATCTTGGTTTCTGGGTGCAAACCGCATCGATTTGGTTGTATTATCGGCCAACGTTTCGTCACACATTGCAGTGGACATCTTCAGGGCTCTTCTAAAAGCGCACTTTTAGAAAAGCCCTATGTTTACTCGTATAGATTAATGATTGGATTTACTCACAAATAAGTAAATAATGAAAAAATAAATAAATAAATAACCTTTAGAATTGCGTAAAGTATTTTTAATAGAATAAAGCTTACCCTCATAAAATTACTGTAAAATATTAATAACCTTTTTACGTAAAATATCTTTGGTAAAATCAACAAAGTAGATAATACATACAGGGTGTCCCAACATTGTGTCAAAGTTCAATATTTCATTAATTATAACAAATGGAAGAAAACTTTAAATGCAAAAGTTGTCGTCAAGATAGAGAAGCTGCATATTTTGAAAATAGTGACATTTATACTGGGTGTCTTATAAGTGTGTTACAAATCAAAGTTATATTTTCTTAAGGCATTTTTCTCTATGTGCATGTGTGTGTGGGGGGGGGAGGTATAAATGGAAACACAGGATTATAGGAAGAATTTGCTAATGGACCAGTCATAGTTAGATGTGAAAAAAATGGCCATAATCAAAGGAGTTGGGATTGGAAATTGGTAAGGATGAGCGCTACAATCTATTATAAATATATCATACATTTTTAACAAAAATTATTTAATTTTTATTTAATAAAATAGTACACATTACTAAATTACATTTTATACATATTTTTGAAGAGCAGTAATATATTTAACATGATGATTTAGCAAGCTTATATAATATAGAATCAGTTGCAGTTCCTAGTACTTTCCCAAGGCCATACACACATCTGAAAGTCTGCGTCAAATACAAGATCTGCCTCACTTGGTAACGTAGGTGCACAATATTTCAGTAATGGATCGGCATAGTTACGACAGAAGATAAATTGATTGCAGTCATCTGCAACTTCCAGAAGAACTACTTCATCTTCTCCCAAAGCACGATCAGGACATCCTGGCCATGGTATATACAGATCTTCTTCTCTCATACATTTGACTGTTCCAATAGCCAAGACTAAAAGGAAAACTGCTGCGAAACCTAAAATTATTTATGATAAATAATTATTTAATAAAAAACTATAAATATATTTAAAAGTTAACTTACCTCTCATTGTAGTTGATAAATCTAAAACTAATATAGATGACAAACAATGTTGTCGAAATATTGGCCAGTATTTATACAAATAATTATCTGATAAAATTAACAATGCGTACTTCAATCGTAATTGCTAGATTATTATTTGTCAGTGAATTTAAAACAAAATAATAAATATATTTTTTATTACTCATGCGGGGAAAGTAGTATCTTTGCGCACGCTTTTGGGTTCGAAAAGACGCTAATTGCCCACTCCACAATTACCAGACGACTTTTAAGTAATGTTAATTAATGTTAACTCGAGCAAATGAGCGCACTCGCTTCGCTCGTGCGCTCAACTTCGCTCTCGTGGGCAATCGACAACTTTTCGCACTAGTTGCACAATATACTATTGTCCCAGTTCTTTACGAAAAAACATGCAATTTGTTCAAAAATGATTTAAATGTAAAAATATTTAACTGGGGCCATTTTTCAATTTGATAGGTATTCATTTTTTAAGTATGCAATATTAGGTCCTCATAATGTTAAGAAAAGCGTCAATTCGTTTTTTTACGTAGATAGGTACCGTAGATTTAATTTTTGTTTTTGTTTTTTTCATCCAAAAAAACTATCGAAAGTTTTAACAAATATCTTTTAAGTAAAATACAAATAACTAATGCTTCAATCAGGATATTTTTTGTCATTTTAAAGTGCAATCCTAATTAGTTAAAGTGGAAATGTGAGTTGCTGAATCTTAAATAAATATTTTTCAAAGTTGTACAACGCAATCAGTTAGTACTTTTTATGATCTTTTTTGATATATAGTTTGTTTTGCATACAATTAACTTTATATAATTAATAAATATTGTCTATTTTGCATCGTGGTTACCAACTTTTTACAAGCTTTTACTTAACTCAAATGCTATGTATGTCTCGTAACGCAAATCTTAGAAACGTTTTTTAACCAACTTCCCGTCGTACGATTTTCGTCAAATTTTCAAATATGGTGTATTCTCCGTGACAATGCACTTTTTTATCACTTTTATAGCTATTTATTTAATTATAAGGTCTTTTTTGATATATCTAATATATCCAATAATATGCTTGCGCGATCAATATATATTATTGTAATTTTTCGTAACCATGGTTATTTTTTATAATAAAAATAATTATGTCGAATGTCAAATTGAATTTAAAAATAGCGGTTATTTTAGTTTGCAGCCCTACGTTGTTTGTGTAGGTAGTTCTTAAATGTAATTTAAAAGTTACTTTATGCAGTGCTAAGAAAATAAATACTCATTTTACGACTTATTGAGTTCCATAATGTCAATTTTTAGTGTAGTTAAAATAAAAATTTGGCAAAATAACACTCGCATAAAAAAATCCACATACGAGGGAATTAAACATTGGAAATTTATTGTAAGGTAAGATTTATATGTATTAGACAATTTTACAGTTATAGCTGATTTCGATATCAAAATTTTTAATGCTCGCAAAGAAAAATGTACAGGCTGATTTATAACTAGCGTAAAAAAATTCAACAGTAGATTGTGAATGTTATTTTTAGCAAAAAAATTTTAATTTCATAACTATATGACAATGGGTTCTCTAGATATTAAATAAACAATAATTTTTGGTACAATTTTTGGAAGGCTGTTTCCTTTTATTCGAAAATAAGTTTTTTTTTTTTTTTTTTTTGCTTTTTGGCCTTGTTATTTAAAAATTCAGCCAGTAAACTTGACAGCACTCCTCCACCAGACATGGTTAACAGATGGATGGGGATTTTGCCCCGGGGCGACCAGGGCAGGTTACATTAACGAGGCCCTAATGTCCATGGAGAAGTGGTTAGGGGTCATACAATAGGTTCTATTCTAACTTAAACTATGACTCCCAATATCTATACTTCTGTCATCTGCATGTGTTTGGTGCACATAACGTATTATGTACCTGACACATACATATGTCTCAGTATAAACATTAGAGTCATTACATTGTTTTTCCCACTGGCTGATTTACACTTTTATTTTCGTGGTTTTTATATACATGTACAACTCATTGTATATATTATAATTAAATGTGGCCAGGAGTGATGGAATGTTATAGGGTGGGTTTATTTTCTTTTGAATTAGGTTTTTAATTAATGTTGTAGTCTCGACTTTGAATAGATTACACCCGAAAAATATGTGATTTATGTCACCGATCGACTCATTGTCGCACTTGCAGTATTCACTATCACATTGTTTTATTTTGTATAGGTATTTTGGGCATATGGCGTGGTTAAATTTTAATCTTGATATGATTGTTATCATGTCTCTTGGAAAATGTTTTTCTGTGAACCATGGTTTTGATGGAATTGCTGGTTGGATATTGTAATAGTTTTGACCTTTACTTTTTACTGATTCTGTCCATTGGTGGTTCCATTTAATTTTAATTTGTTTCTTGGCGATTGATAGTGCGTCCCAAGGTGGTATGAATGTATCTGTGTTGATATTATTTAATGAAATCGCTGATTTGGCTAGTGTGTCAGCTTGTTCATTTCCGTTTATACCACTATGAGCTTTCGTCCATATAAATGTTACTTCAATGTTTTCTTTTTTTAATTTGTTTATCAGATCTAATATGTTTAGTATTAAATGGTTGTTTGAAGTTTGTTTTTCTGTTGTCTTGAGGTTTTCTAATATTGATAATGAGTCTGAATGTATTAATATAGATTTGTATTTATTGTTGTTATTAAATATTGTTTCTAAAGCTTTTTGTATCGCTATCGCCTCCGCTGTGAATATGCTACTTATATTGGGGAGTTTGATCTGATCTGATTCTTTTGTGTCTAGTATAATATATGCGGCTCCTACTCCGTGAATGTTTTTCGAACCATCAGTATATATTCTAGTTGGGAACTTGTGTTTTTCCCATATTTCCATTATTATATGTTGGTTTTCTATGCTGTTGTCTGAATATTTAATGTCTTTTATAATTTTTAGTTCTGTAGTTTGTATGTCGTAGTTGTAATTGTATACTGGTGATATTGGTGACCTGTGTACATTTTTCAAATGGTTATATATCTGTTTGTATGATTCTGTGATAAGTGGTTTCTTTTTTTTTTGCCAATATTTATTTCCAGATTTGATTAATTCATTTAAACTTTCTATTTTTTGGTATATTTGTGGTGCTGTTATACTATACTGTTTTATAATGTATTTCTTCGCCAAGATTTCTCTTCTCAATTGTAGGGGTGGTTCCACAGCTTCCACCAAGAGGGCGTTGGTCGGTGTCGTCTGTAGTGCTCCCAAGCATATTCTAAGGGCTTTGTACTGTAATCGGTCTATGCGTAGAAGTGTTTGATTGGCTGCTGTGCCGTACAATATACATCCATAATCTATAGTGGATCTAATTAGTGCTCTATATATATTAATTGAGATTTTTTGGTCCGCTCCCCATGTTATTCCGTTGGTTGCACGTAATATATTGATGTATTTTTCACATTTGTTTATTGTTTGGTTGATGTGGAAGTTCCAGTTGAGTTTATAGTCTATGTGCATGCCTAAATATTTAATTGTTTTGGTGACTAGAAGATCGTGGTTATCTAATTTTAAGTTGTTCTGTTGATTTTTTCTGCATCTAGAAAATATCATGGTTTGACTTTTAGTGGGGTTCATTTCTAAACCTGATTGTAATAACCAATTTTGAAAAAGGCTCATCGTATGAGATAATATCGATTGTGCTGTCTGGAAGTTGTTGCTTTCTGTATATAAACATATGTCATCTGCGAATTGGATATATTTGCAGTTTTGTGGTATGATCTTCTTCAAATCTGCCGTGTATAGATTAAAGAGAATTGGGCTCAAAATTGATCCTTGAGCCAGTCCTTTACTCGTGATTCTGGGACCTTGGAGGTTATTTTTGTTTTTTATATAAATGCTTCTATTTTCTATAAAATTATGCAGGTTGCATATAAACTTTTCTGGGAATTCTAGTTCCTTTAGTTTATTGTTCAATATTGAAACATTCACGTTGTCGTATGCGGAACTTAAATCTACAAACAATGCTATACAATGATTGTTGTGGGTAAATGTGTTTTGTATATCTAATATTAATGTACTTAGTGCTTCAACAGTTCCGAGACTTTTTCTGAACCCAAATTGGTTTTGTGGAAGTAGTTGTTTGTGTTCTACCCAATATTCTAATCTCAACTTTATCAATTTTTCTAATATTTTGTATACACATGACAGTAGAGAAATAGGTCGGTATGAGCTGCTTTCATCTGGATTTTTGTTGTTTTTTAGTATAGGGATAATTTTTACTTTTTTGAATTCTTCAATGTGAATTCGTTCTGACCAAATTGTGTTTAAAATATGAAGTAATATGTTTTTACCGTTTTCTGCAATATGATGTATCATAGAGTACGAGATTTTGTCAATTCCTGGGGCCGTGTTGTTAGCATTTGATATAACTTTTTTAAGTTCTATTAATGTAAATTGATCGTTTAGGATGTGCGGTTCATTAGTCTTATTATTGTAGCATTCATGTGTGTTGCTTGCGGTGGGTGGAGCTAGATTTTCTAACAATTTTTCCACCCAATTGTCGTTTGTAGGATATTGGGTGTTTGTCGCCATAAATACCTTTTTAAATTTTTTAATATTTTGCCAGATTTCTTTTATAGGTACTTTTCTATTAATTGTATTACAAAACTTTTCCCACCCTTTTCTTTTTTTTTCTTTGAGCTTTTTGTTAATATATTTATGAACACTGTTCATTTCTAAATAATTTTCATATGTCGGATATGTTTTTAATATTTTTAAACATTTGCGTTTTATCTTTATAAGCTCTGTACATTCCTCATCCCACCATGCTGTGGGTGATTTGTTTGATTTGTTGTTTTTATATTTTTTGGGGATGGATGTTTCAGCTATTTCGTTTATCGTCATTATGAAATTTTTATAATTTTTTTCAATGTTGTTACTTATTACAAATTTATTAAAACTTATTTCCGACATATGGTTGTATAGATCCCAATCTGCATTATTATAATCCCAGAACCAGTCGGTGATCTCTGTTTCTTGGCTCAGAATTAAATTGTTATAAAAATTAATTATTAGTGGAAAATGGTCCGATCCCATTGAATCTATACCCACTTCCCATGTGAAATTCGTAGCGAACTGAGAAGTCACTAAACTTAAATCTACTGCAGATTGAGTGGTATTGTCTCTTCGGGTCGCCCTGCCGTCATTTATGTATACTAAATTGTATTCGTCAATTATATCTAAAATTAATGAACTTCTGGCATCGTTGGTTCTTCCCCCCCAGGATGCGTTGTGTGAATTAAAGTCTCCGCCTACATATAATATATTATCGATTTGTTTCATCAAATTTTTAAGACAGTGGGTATGTAGATTTTTATTTGGGGGGATATATATTGATAATATACTAAACCATTTATTGTTTATGTATATTTCAATCCCACAAGCTTCAATCGGTTCAAAATTGTTTGCTAATTTGATTTCCCGGTAATTTATTTGTTTTTTAATTAGGATGGCTACCCCGCCCCCGCGGCGGTCCTCTCTATCCCATCTAATAATATTAAAGTTTTTAATGTATAAATTTTGACTGGGTTTTAGCCACGTTTCAGATAACAGTACTATGTCCGTGTTCATTTGGTTTATTATTATTTCTAGATTTATTTTATTTGCCCAAAGTGAATGAATGTTCCACTGTATAATGTTAAGGTTTCGTTTGAATGTTATTGTAGTTGTCTGTCGTTGTCAATATATTTAATAAGTAGTCTTTGATGTTATTCGTGTTCATGTCTGATATAGCTTGTGGGTCTTTTATTAAATTTTGAATAAAAGTTATTAGATTATTTACTATTATTTCGATAATTGAAAAAGGAGATTGTCTGTAGGGATTAAACCCTAATGGGGTGTGATTCGACATTCTTTCTGAATTTATTATATTATGCATATTTGGGAAATTTGGTTGTTTAAGTTTGTCTTTGTTTGGTGCTTGAATAGGTTTGTTGATGTCTGTGTTTATGTTATTGTTGTATGAATTGTAGGTAGGTTGTGATGGATTGTATGTTGTTCTGTGTTGTGGTTTGATTTTTTGAGTTAGTGGTGCATTTAAGCTTTCTGGTTCGTTTAGGGTGTGTGTTAGTGGTGGAAATTCAATCGGACAATTTTTCACAGCCGTTGCGAACCCTGGGCTTTTTTCTAGTTGTATTGCTTCTTGGAAGGTCATATGTAGATTTGCCATATTTTCTTTCGCTCGTTTTTGTTTAATAAATTCAGGACATTGTCTATCTGTGCTCGAATGTGGCCCCTCACAATGTACACACTTCAGCACTCCACCCGCGTTACATGCCCGCGATTCATGGTCTTTCCCACAGTGACAACAACGTTGTTGTCCTTTGCACATACTGCTTGTATGTCCGTATCTTAAGCACCGGAAACATTGTGTGACTGACTCTATATATGGTGAAACCCTGCAGAATACTGAGTGTATTGTAACAAATTCAGGTAATTTTTGTCCCGAAAAGGTTAGCTCCACTAACTGTCGCGGAATAAGTTTAGGTGTTCCGTCTTCTATAATTTTTCTATGTAATCTTCTTACTTTTATGATTTCAATACTTGTACATATATTTTCTTTTAGGTATTCAACTGTGAATGTAGTATCTACTTGTTTAATTATCCCCTTTCTTTGAGTGTAGAACTCTGGTATATATAAATTTACATCCGGGATTACTTTTTTTGCTAATTCATTCGCAGAGTCAGCTGTTTTTAGTGAGATTTTAATTCGATTTAACCCTACTTTGTCAATTTTCAATATCGCTGTTTTAATAGCCGGTAAATCAGTATATAGCATTTGTCCTATTTTCATAGGATGTAATTTGCCTACATTTTTGTTAATTCCCTCTACAAATACAATATATGGGCCACTGTCGGTTTTTTTATAATATAGTTTTTCTCTATGCTTGTTTCTATCGTTAGTAATGTCAGATAAATTGGTACTTACGTTTTTATTTGAATTATTCTTTGGATTTGACTGTACCTCATTTGTTGTGTTTTGTTTCGAACAGCTGGGTCGATTGATGTCTGATTGGCTGTTTGTAATATTTAAATTATCGTTTCCTATTGGTTGTTTTTCTCCAAGGTCCGTATCGTCATCCATCGATATTAATGACGTCACAGATCTCGTGCTGGCTAAACTTGACATGTCTCCAGATATGCGGTAATTTGGTTGATTGTTTTCTGTAACACTTATGTTTTTGGTTTTATTTATGTCTTCAATTATTTTTGAACAATGCTCTTTAATTAGATTGGTTTTGGATGATTGTTTTTTAATAATAGGTTTAGATCTTACCTTGTGTACTTTTTCTTTTTGTTGTTTTGGTTTACCTGACATTACTGTGTATTCGTCATCGCTTATGTCTTTATTTGCTATAGTATTTAATGCGTTGTATATAGATGTTCCTAGGGATTTATCTGGTGGTACTCCCCCTCCCGAATCTTCCTCCATCTCTTCCTTTAGTTTTCAAATGTATTAATTAACAAAATTAGTTATATTTTTCCTGAATTTGGAAATATTTATATATTTAACTTGTTTATTCACGAACTGTGTTATACACGTCTGGTCTGTATCATAGATATCAGTGTGTTGTAAAATAAGTTATTCTTGTTTTTTTAGTAGTTTCATTGGTTAATTAGATAGTTCTGTATACAATATTGTGTTTTTATAATCATTTTCTCTTCAATTAAACCACAAATTTGTTTTTGGCAGAAAGTGTTTTTGTTAGATAATAATAATTTTATTAAAATTTTAATATCCATAACTGTTTTCTATAATGTTGTAAACTTTATTTTCAATGAAAGTGTTTAATCTACGTAAACGATGTTCATGTTTTTAAAACCTGATGCTTATACAAATATATAAATAATTATTTAGTGACGTTATTATCAAAAAATGAAGATTAAAATAAGAAAAATTAAGAAGTAAATACTATAGTAGTCATTATAAATTTCGATATTTTAACTTTCATCAAAATGTAATTTTTATTATATTTCAATCAATATATTCCGATGAGGTTATCAAAACAAAATATGGTTTTTAGTCTTCTGATGCAATGAATATATAATATAATTTAAAGAATTAAATGACCTATCGCTAAAAATGAATACCCAAAATAAAAAATTAAAAAAAAAACTTTTTAAAAAACAAGCTTTTACATATAATAAACTTACATATGCACTAAAAAGTAAAAAATAAATTTTCAAATTATCGCAGTATTTCTCAGCTATTACAAAGTATTCCAGAAATCAAGACTAAAAAGCTTGTGGCGTTCATTTAATATTTAATGTAGGTAATATTTAGAAATATATCAAATATAAATAAATGTCTAAAAGGTCAACACAGGAAAAACTACATTTTCTACTATAAATTAATATTTCCAAATAATACATATTGTATTAAATAATATTATGTTAAAATATACATTACATTAATAAGTATTTGGAATTCTAGATTCAAATAATAATTTTCAGAAAGGAAAAAATACCTTTTGTTACTTTAAATTAGTATTTGAAAATATTACATTCAATTGCAAGTTAAAATTAATAGATTACATAAATATATAAAATTCTAAATTCAGCATAGAAAAAAAGGCAAAGAGAAAGAAAATATCTTATCCACCTTAAATTTATATTTCTAAATATTACATTAAATATTAAATGAACGCTACAAGCTTTTTAGTCTTGATTTCTGGAATACTTTGTAATAGCTGAGAAATACTGCGATAATTTGAAAATTTATTTTTTACTTTTTAGTGCATATGTAAGTTTATTATATGTAAAAGCTTGTTTTTTAAAAAGTTTTTTTTTAATTTTTTATTTCAGTACTAAAATATAGATTAAATAATATATGTTGTCCATGAAAACTATTCATACATACGAGTATAGTAAGACAAAAAACCAAGAAAATCTCTTACTGATGATGTATAAAAATGCTTAAAAATAGCTGATCTTGGCATTTTTTTTCTTTTTTCATCGGTAATTCAACCACTCGATATAAAGGCGGCTGGAAGGGTGCCCACCACCTTTAACATTGATTGATGAATTTAAATTTCGCGCAAAAAGTAGCAGTTACTGTGGTATTATAGTGGGCATTAATGGAGAAAGGAGAAAGTTCTTATATCGAGCGGTCGGTCTGCCCTTATATCGAATGTTATTTATAGCAATGTTGGTTTTATATTTAGCTATAGTTGACGTTGGTTTGGTACTAAACAATTAACGATTCATTTAAAATTTATGAAATCAATTAGCTAAACCGTTGATTTACCACAGAGTTTTAATCAATAAATATTCAATAGAATCCGATATGAAGCTAATCTTAATTAAAATAATATCAAAAAAATTATAATAAACAAACCTTAAATTATTGATTTAATCTCAATTATATTCAATATTTTAATTGTTTTTTCATGATTAGAAATGTTTTTAATTTAAATAATATTTTGATATACATAGTTATCATTAATAATAACAATAACATAATAGATTATATCTAATTAAAAAAAAACGTGTCTTTCATGAGAACAGCACTAAAAAGATAAAAATATAATCACCTCATACAAGTAAGATGGTACCATATTGTCACCAAAACTGTAAAAGTTTGCAAAGTTTCAAATCGATATGACAATTAGAAGTTATGAAAAATGAGTTGTATGATTTGCTTATAGTATTACAGGTTAAGCTAATAAAAGCATGTTAAAAATGGAATCGTAATAAATATTTTAATAAGGTACCTACGGCAAACAAGGCCCAGGGTGTAATATGCACATGTAAAAAAACACATTTACAATAGTTGTATTGGTTTGGGTTTTTATGTCCATATAAAAGATACTTATACAAAACTACATGGTGGCGAAAGCTCATTTTTTTAAAAAGAACCAACAAACAAGTTTTGTTTCAAAAAATGTATTTTCTGTTTTTTATTTGTTCAGGTAATAGTTCGATCGATAAAGTTTATGCAGCAGACTGGTTTCCATTGTTTATAAATTTTTGTTTAGTAAAATAATTTTTTTTACCGTAGTACCTTAAAGATAATAAGGTCCACCAAATTTAAAATTGGGTTTTTAATAATTATTACAATTTCTGATCACATATTTTGTTCTAGACTGGTATTATTACAACGTTATATCTCCGGTTCTATTAGTAGTTTACTTTGAGCTTCTTTTATTTGTTATATAGTCAGTATAAATTCTATAAATAAAGACCTATAAAATTTTCACCTCGTCGCGTCGTTTAAGGGAGTGTCCTGCTTTATGAGTCTCAAAAAATCAATTTTTTTATTGCTTAAATCTCTTCCTAATATATCTAAGAATATGTCTGTAAAGTTTTATAGGCAAATTCGAAATATCTTCAAAAATATAGCACTAATCGCAGTGGGGTGTCCAGAATGTATACAAGCACTCGGGCATTTTGAGCGCTCGCTTCTCCCCTCGCTCGAATAAATTCGAACAATGTACCAACCTGAAAAGGTTCAATTATTGTCTAAAACAATATTTTGAATTTGTATAAGCGCCGGGTCGCATATTTCCAAAAGCCCGTCCAGTACAGAGCAACGGATGAAAATTGTGCTCTGTAAAGCACTGGAGTTTGGATATCGTTTTATTGACATTTGCACGCCAAACCCTAGTCGAGTACAGAGCATACTCAGACTGAGGCTAATGTTAGTTGCGTTACAACATTCAAATAAGTTTTATTAATACATAATTGTATTCTTTACAAATATAATTGATAGGTTTTTATATTAATAATTTTTTTATTAAAGCGAATATTAAATAATTAGGTCAGACATGTATTAAAAAACCAGTTGTTGTTCTATATAAAAAATATGTTACAGAAAAGATACAACAAACGTTCTTCAATGAAAATTTTAAAATTAATTATTAGTTCAAAATATCTATGTAAATAAAATAAGTCGATAACACTTACTTGTTTGAATGAAAATGTAGGGATATTTAATCAATAAAATTATGTTACGTCAATGTTTGATTATTATAATTTTTTTGTTTATATAAACAATATTATAGTCATATTTTTTATAAAAACAAATAAGCGAACATACATTGAACATTGTTAGACACAAACATAAAAAAGTAAATAAATTAATTTGCCTCGATTCTAAAAACTGTACTGTTTAAATTCAGTATTTATATTATTAAGTTGGTATGCATGTAAAATTTATAATTATTATATAATTAAAGCAAAAAATAATCCGTTTCATTACTAATTGATTTTTTTTAATACGTGCCTGACCTAATTATTTAATATTAGTTTTCATAAAAAACTATTTATATTAAAATCTATCAATTGTATCTGTAAAGAATACAATTATGTATTAATAAAACATATTTGAAAGTTGTAACGACGCATCTAACATTAGCCTCAGTTTCGACTGGGGTTTGAAACGATTTCCAAACTCCAGTGCTTTACAGAGCACAATTTTTATCCGTTGCTCTATACTGGACGGGCTTTTGGAAATATGCCGCCGGGTCAAGCTATAGTACAAAATATAATTACATATTTCCTCTCCGTTTAACTGCTTTTTCTCACCGTAAACTTTGAAGCGTGTTTTCTTGAGTTTTAATTTTTATCATTTTTCTAAATTGGCGGGTGTGATTGCAAGAAAACTAAACGACCAATCAAAATGAACCAAAGCTTTTTGTCTTCAGTTTTAAATTCTCTTCTGATATGAACTAAAAGATTCATGAAAAAAAAATTCTAAACAACTTTTTTAGCAAGTTGAAATGATTTTTTTTCTTGCAAAAAGCACTTTTTTTTCAAACCTGAAATTTTTTTTAATTTTAAAATTTTTTGGGTTTTTCTTAGTTCATATAGAAGAAAAATATATAAAAATTAAAACTTACTTTGTTTTTTTTTGTCTCAGACAAAAATTACGAGTTTCATCTTTCCCGCCGATTGGAGACTGCGATTGCAAGGCGTTGTACAAAATTTCATATAAATTGGTTGCGTTTGAATATTTTTGTCTTTATAATTTTTTTTAACGTTCAAATATGCAATAAAATAATCTGAATAGTTTGCTACACTTGCCTATTTTTTTCTATCCTAAAAAAATTCCCCAAAAAACGCTTATTTTTGGCCTCATAAAGCAGGATACTCCCTTAAGAAAATGTGCGAGACAATACAGGGTGGGGCATTTAAAGTGTTACAGAATTTTATCTCAGAGCCATCGCATATTTGAAAAAATATTTAAACCAAAAAATGTTTGGTTGTTAGGGGGTTATCGAATATTAATAATATTTTTTATTTTAGTATAGCGTCTCAAGGTTATTTGAATACCAACATCATTTTTTCAAATAGGAACCGATAGTTTTAATTAAATAATCTTATTCTACGTGAAAAAACACGAACCTTTCATTGAAATATATATTTCTTTTGAATAACTTAAGCTTTACATGATATCTAACAAAATAATTTTGAGAATTTACAAATTCAATATTTTTTTACTCAGAAATCATAAATTTTAGAAATAAGTACAAAATACAAAAACTGTATATTTCGTTCTAATAAAACTTTTTTCTAGAATTTTTTTTAACATTTCGTATTTTTTTTTGCTGAAATAAAATAAATAGAAAAAGTTGTAAAATTTTTAAAACAATTTTTCAAGATTTATTAGACCAAAATAAACATTTTTTTTATTTATACTTTTTTCTAAAGTTTATGGTTTCTGAGTAAAAAATTCTTGAAAGTCCAAAATCTCGAAAGTATTTTGTTAGATCTTGGAAATCTTAGGTATTTGTTCACGTAGAATAAGATTATTAAATAAAAACTATAGGTTCATATTTAAAAAAGTGATGCTGACCTTCAAATATCCTTGAAGGCCACACTAAAATAACAAATAAATATTACTATGAGATTACCCCTTCAAAACCATACATTTTATGGTTTGAACATTTTTTTCAAATATGCGGTGGTTCTGAAATAAAAATCTGTAACACTCTAAATGCCTCCCCCTGTATTTAAAAAACGGCATTTTCTGTGATTTTTGCACATTTTTTGTCATTTTTTGATTTATCATATTACGAAACAAATGAGTGTAGCGAGATAATCTTTCCGGGGACTGGCCTATTATACCTGTATTTATTCTTCAATAAATGATAAATATTACAAGAATAAATCTGAGACTATATTGAAATTATAAAATAGCTCTATATGTATACTTTAAAAAAATAGCCTAATTGATTTTAATCCACATTTCAATTATAGAAATTAAACCAAAACTAGATTATCATTCTTGTTGAGAATAGTATATTTCTGAGGAAACGGAAATTGTGTTCTGCAGGAGCTTATAAAATATTACCATAATAATTATATGATTATATGGAGTTCTGAAAACAGTGATTATAAATATCAAAATAATGTTTAATTATGACAAATGTTAATTATTATTATCATTAGAATTTTTATAGAATTGTTGCTAAAATATATACATGATATCATTGTTTACAATATTTATTTAGTATTTGCAACCACATTGGCTAGGTACATCGCATTCTTTGTTCTTGGGGTTAAAGTGAAGTCCACTGGGGCAGGATTTTTCACATCCACAGCATTCCCAATATTCACTACAGCTTCCTTCTTTTGGCCATCTCATGCAATCTTGAGGTGGTGCTGGTATATTTCCTCCGCTACATTTTCTGGTTGATTCCCATGGCCAAACGCACATGCCGAAATTTCTGTCGAAGACTAGAGGTGGATTGCTTGGTGCGCAGATTTTCAGTTGGGGTTTGCCAAAACTCTCACAATGAATGAACTGGTTGCAGTTATCGGCTACTTCTAGTTTGGTATCATCACATAGTTCTTGGGGTAGATTGGGGCAACCTGGCCATGGTTGATACAGATCTTCTTTTCTCATGGCATTGCAGCCAATGGTCATAGCCACCAAACAGATTATGAAAACTGAAAGACAATACATTTAAAAAATATATAACAGAAAAATTACTCTGAAGTAAATTAAAAAAAACTCAATATTTTGAAATAATTAATGAAAAAACATCGATTCATTGAACCGTCAACGAGGTATTTAAATTTAATGATGGTATTTTTCGATCTTAGATTGTATATATGATTCATTTTTAAATACTAATTTTATAAGTTTAATAAAACTTTGAAAATACGATACTTATATAATATAAACTATTTGATGTTATTTTCACGTATGAAACAAAATTCAATTTGGTATTTACCTACACGCAAAAAAAAACTAAAGAATTTCAGTTTTTTTCTATACATCCCAGATAATAAACAGAAACCTATTATTATAATATATCTTTTTACTCTCTGAAACTGTAATATAATTTTAGGCTGTAATGTTTGCATTTATATTGAGTATCTGCAAACATTAATACAGTTTCAGACTGTAAAATATATGTTGCATACGATCCGTGATGTACAGGAAAAAACTGCAATTCTTCAGGTTTCTTTTTTTCCGTATACGTTCTGTATAATTACATACATATAAATGTTATAAATATTTCACAAAAAAAGAAAATGACATACCTTGCATTTTGTAAATCTGAGTAGCTTATATAGTATATTACTTTTAAATAACCACTAACTATTGAAGTAACTGTTCATAATTTCCTTCATATTTATACAAATATCATATCTACAAACGCGCGCATATTTTTACTTATCAAATATTAATTAATTAATTAAATTTTTTTTAAACGAAGATTTGATACCCATTATCTTATTGGAGTATGAATAGTTCAAGAGCTGATAACATATTTTTCTGCCCCATCTGAGCACTAGGCAGACTTACGGAAAACATGAATTCATGTGTTGTACATTATGGGAAAAAAAGTCCCAACCTCGATACCCGGGGATAAATGGGTTAAATTCCTTAGTGAACATGTAAAGAAAAAGTGTATGTTTGCCCCATGTGAGCACAAATAAAATGACTTCAGGGAGTTAGTTTATGAAAAGTTAGATAGTGAAAGTGCAATGGGCAGACGCGTAGGGTGGGGATAAGGGGTAGGCAGACGCACTCAAACATGCAATATTTTTTTTGAAAATTTGAGCATTGCTGATTTTTTTAGGGATGGCAGTTTTTGATCTATAGATGACCGTAATTCAAAGGCAGACGCGTAGGATGGGGATAAGGGGTCGGCAGATGTCCTTAAACATGCAATTTTTTTAATGAAAATTGTCCCATCTGTGCATTGCTGATTTTTTTTATGGATGATAGACTTTGATCTGTAAATGACCGAAAAAACACAGGCAGACGCGTAGTGTGGGGATAAGGGGTGGGCAGACGCAATTTACAGTGGCAAAGGGATGTTACAAATTTAAAAAATGTATATCTCCGGTACTAAATATGGCACCGATGATAGCAAATATGTTTTAGGATCCTCTAAGTAAGTGGAAAATATTATGTCCCTTGTAATTTTTTGATTTAAAGTACTGTTTTGCTGTAATTTATAAATTTACAAAACTCAAAATGCCAGTGCCCTGAGTTCAAATCCTGGAGAGTTCTGTTTTATTTTTTTATTTTTTGTTTTTTGTTTATTACAAAGAATGAGAACTATATAGTCAAAAACATTTTTTTTAATTCAGCGCCGTCTTTTTTACACGTTTAATAATTTTTTTTTACATTTTTATATTGTAGAATGTTGTCTTTACCGCGTTGGTTGGGGGTCAAAAATTTTTTTTTAATAATTAATTAATGTGTTATTCAGAGAGTCATTGTGGACAACTTCCAGCAAAAAAAAAAGAATTACAAAACAACCCAGTTAAAAAATAGTCTAGATCTAATTTTGCACTTTCAATTGCGTCTGTCCACCCCTTATCCCCACACTACGTGTCTGCCTGTGTTTTTTCGGTCATCTACAGATCAAAATCTATCATCCATAAAAAATTCAGCAATGCACAGATGGGACAATTTTCATAAAAAAAATTGCATGTTTAAGGGCTTCTGCCGACCTCTTATCCCCATCCTACGCGTCTGCCTTTGTTTTACGGTCATCTATAGATCAAAAACTGCCATCCCTAAAAAAATCAGCAATGCTCAAATGGGGCAATTTTCAAAAAAAATATTGCATGTTTGAGTGCGTCTGCCTACCCCTTATCCCCACCCTACGCGTCTGCCCATTGCACTTTCACTATCTAACTTTTCATAAACTAACTCCCTGAAGTCATTTTATTTGTGCTCACATGGGGCAAACATACACTTTTTCTTTACATGTTCACTAAGGAATTTAACCCCTTTATCCCCAGGTGTCGAGGTTAAGACTTTTTTTCCCATAATGTACAACACATGAATTCATGTTTTCCGTAAGTCTGCCTAGTGCTCAGATGGGGCAGAAAAATATGTTATCAGCTCTTGAACTAGAAACTTATAGTCCAGGAAAAATAGACGTACAACAAGGAAAAAATTTGTAACAGGCTAAATTTTTGCATACACCATAGTATAAAGGTACTTAATAATGTGTGAAAGTTCCTCATCGATTTGATGTGTGCATGTGTCAATTTTGTGGGGTCAAAGTTCACGAAAACAGTATTTTTCAAATATCACGAAAACGGTGACCTTTTCGAACAAAAATGTATCTTACTTATTTGTAGCTGCGATAATTTACTACAAAAACGAACCTACGGGTTTTTATATAGGAGAAACCGTACATGAATTATAAAGAGTTATTAATAACTCGGCGCACTTTTCCATAGCATATACGATATCGTTCTATGTAAAATGTAATATAGAGCTACGGTTAAACATATATATTCCACATAACCAGCAAGATCGAGATAACTCTTTCTGTTTCATAGGAATCGAAAGTACATTAGTTGACAATGCTTTGAAAAAAAATTAACCAAAATTACTACGTCGGAACAGAGCAAAATGGGATCTTCAAGGTACGTGACCCTCGCGCGATGTTTTAAGCACATTTTACACTTATCTATTTTTTAAAATCGATATCTATTGCAATACTACACAGTAAAAAAAAAATCGTAAAATTTAACACTTAAATGAGTGTTAAAATTTGCGTGTCAAATATTTCACATTTTTGTGTGTTGAATCAACACACGAGGCAAGTGTACTTTCATCGACTCAATTGTTAACACATTAAAATGTTATTAGAGATTCAAATAACACTTTATGAATGTTACTCTAAAATCAACACACAATTTGTGTTAAAAATCTTTTCCAAACAGTGACAAGTATCAATAACATTTTTAAATGTTAATGTAACACAGCGAATGTGTTAGTACGTTCATAAATAACACATAAAAAGTGTTGAATTAACACATAGCGCGTGTCAAGTTCGGCGTCGTTCGGCACAATGCGCGGGAATATAACCTATTCTACAACCCAGTGATGTACAGTGATGTGATTGTGTAATATTAAATCTTCTTTTGACCTTGAAAATATTGTTAATATTTATATTAATTAATTTATTATTTAATATAAAATTGGTGTT
Organism: Sialis lutaria; assembly: GCA_949319165.1. Lineage (NCBI taxonomy): Eukaryota > Metazoa > Arthropoda > Insecta > Megaloptera > Sialidae > Sialis > Sialis lutaria. The sequence goes on from OX439236.1 coordinate 4,559,905, forward strand.
GTTATTTATAAAAAAAAACGTAAGTAGGTACTATGAAATTTCATCTGTGACAATTTGATAGTCTTAATATAACCTTAAATTTTTTACACTCTACAAGTGTTACAAACAACATTTTAATGTGTTAAAATTGACGAGCTCATTCGGACTAATTCTAACACTCTCGTATGTTACTTTTAACATGCAAGTGTGTTATTTCTTCAAAAATAAAAAATCGAGCCAAAGTAACACTCACTGCGTGTAAAAAAATCAGTAACACTCATTTAAGTGTTAAATTTTACGAAAATTTTTTTACTGTGTATCATTTGGCAGACATCCGTCTATAAGAATATATACATTTATATATGAAAAATATATAAATGTATATATTCTTTAATGTTCCATTCATTTTTTTGTAACTCTTAAAATGAAACCAAATAAAAAATATATATTTTGAAATTTAAGTTTAATTTTTTTTTTTATTTTTTTTTTAAAGTTCATAATAGAATGAAATTTTCATAACAAAAGTTGTAGAGATCGTTATTGTCTATAGTTTATGTTCTATAATTTTTTTTATATTTTTCATCAGTAAGCCAGAATAATTTGTTTTATATTAGGAGATACATATACATAAAAAATGTATCGTATAAGAAAGTTCAGTGACATTCATGACATGACAGACTTTACAATTTTTTAACTGTCCCATATGAAAAATTTGATCCCAACAAAAAATTTCATATAATAAAAGGTATACGAACATAGAATAATCCAAAATTAGTCCATTTTTCTTAGTTTAACTCACGATTTCCAAAAAAGTGATTCATTAAAAATATCTAATAAAACATAGTTTAGTAAGAGTATAAGACCTATTTTATATAAAAATAAAATGGCCAAGTGGGTTCCGTAGCCATTCTCGCCAATAGTCTCTACATGGTAAAACGTATCAAGAGCTATTTCATGTTGACGTAAGATGTAATCTCTATAAAAGTTTTTTTAAATCTATGGGAGAGGGTTCCAAACAAAATTCTACAGTGTTCATTATAGTCTTTTATTGAAAGTACTAATTTAAAGCTATATTCCGGATTTTTTTGCACTAATAATGTAGAAATTAGACGATGGGGACACTCTGATTATGACTTTGAAATCAAATATATCGTAATTGAAAGGTTAAAATCAAAAGGTCCTAAGACATTTTTATTGCATTTTAGGAGACCTATCTAATGGTGTAAGCGAAAACAATTTTTTGCTACATCAAAAATCTTATCATTTTTGATTTTGGGTCATCAATCGTATATCAAATTTCATCTTAATAGGTAAATGAATGAAAGAATGGGAGGGCTGTAACATACTGATAGACAGACAGATAGACGGACATGCAGACTGACCGAAACTATAAAGGTTCTAGGTTTCCTAAGGAACCCTAATAAGCTTATAGTTTATAATATTTTTCTATAGGTTTCTTAATAAAGGTATAAATAACAAAATGATGTTCAATTAATAAAATATATTGTGTTTAGTATCATCAGTAGAATTTTTACAGTTGTTAAAATACATATAATATTTCAGTTTTTTTCTACATTTGTTTACAAAATTTAATATTTGCAACCACATTCACTAGGGCGATCGCATTCACCATTTTTGGGATTGAAGTGAAGTCCAGAAGCGCATTGTTTCTCACATCCACAGCATTCCCAGTATTGAGTACAGCTTCCTTCTTTTTGCCATTTGTAGCAGTCACCTCCATTACAACCTTCGTTACCACCACCTTCAATACCTTTGCAGTTTCTGGTAGATTCCCATGGCCAAACGCACATTCCGAAACTTTCGTCGAAAACTAGAGGAGGGTTGCTTGGGGCGCAGCATTTCAGTTGGGGATGACCGAAGCTTTCGCAGTGGATGAACTGATTGCAGTTGTCTCTTACTTCTAGTTTGACGTCGTCATTGGGACCTTGGGGTCCAGTTGGACAACCTGGCCAAGGAGTATAAAGTTGGCTTGGGCTCAAGGCAATTGCGCAGCCAATGGCTGCCAGCAAAATTAGACAGACTGAAAAATTAAGAAATATTAATACAACTTAATATTTTGTACAAAAAATAATACATTATAAATTAAAGCTCTCAATTTATTAAAATGTAGGCACAATATTTAGATATTTTATTGTTTATTTCTTTATTATTTATTATTATTTATTAATAAATAAAAAAAGTACTTACTTTTCATTTTAGAAGCTTCGTATTGCATTCAATGCTTAAACTAATTACTATACAAAATCCTGCATTATTTATACCCAATATTAAGATGCATATCTTATAATTTCATTATTGTCACTTATCTTTTAATTAATTAATTAATTAATTTAATCACCTTGTCATGATTTGATAATAACACATTCTATTTGATATAAGATTATTTTAAAAATGTAAAAAGATTAGAATAATAATTCTATAATTATAACTAATAACAAATAAAATTTAATTTTCCATACCCGGGAAAAAATTGTAGATCTGCAGAGATCTACTCAGATCTCAATAGTTTGCATTTTGAGACATCATATATTTCACTGGTTGTTGATCTGTGGAGACTTGCAAAGATCTACAACGATCTATAAAGATCTAAAATGGTCTACAAAGATCTACAACGATCTACAAATATCTCTGAAGAAAATTCATGAATTTTCAACGTTTTAATCTCTATCACGATCTACAATGATCTTTAGAGATCTTTGTAAATCCTTTTAGATCATTGTAGGTTATTGTAAATTTTTGCAAGTCTTCACAGATCAAAAACCAGTGAAAAATATGATATTGTCTCAAAATGCAAATCTGTCGAGATCTAAGTAGATATCCGCAGATTTTCAATTTTTTTCCAGGTATTCATGTCAACTGAGCTACATTCAAACTATGATTACCAGTATACTCGTTCATTATGATATATGTTGAAATAAACTGATCAGAACGTAAATTAAAATTATAAAAAAATAATCTGCCGTGTGCCACAGGACTTTCTTATACGTAATAATGACAGTGAACAGTGTACGTGATTTTTATTTTAGTGAAGGATATTTCTGACAAACTAATAAAAGATAGAGTAAAATGAATGAGACATAAACTATAGAAATATTATTTTATAAATTATGTATCGAACGAATTTTGTTCAAACACGTACAGTCTCTGTAATACGTATAAGAAAGTCCCATGACACTCATGGCAGATATTTCTTCTCTGTTATGAACCATTTGAAAGTACTTAAAAACGAATACTTGGTAAAAAAAAAAAAAAAATTAAATTTGTTTTTTCGAAAAAATGAATAGAACATAAATTATAGATAATAATATTACCTACAATTTTCAACTTGGCCATTTTTCTCTAGTTCGCACTGTTTCAGTGTAATTCGAAAAATTCAAAAATCGATGTAGGTAAACATCCGTTTCCGGTTGAATGATCGTTTTCAAAAATAGGAGGTTTTCTTCCCAGGCAAAAATCAATCTTAAGTATAAAATTCCACCTTTCTACGATTTGTCGTATTTGAGTTACAACGTCTACAGACAGACAGACCGACAGACACACAGACATCATGGCGAAAATAGTCAAAATGGATTCAGGGAAGGTCAAAATTGATAATTCCATCAAAAACCGGATTTCGAAAAAAATCGCGTTTACTATACTTACTTATACTATATGTATATTTCATATACATTGGTATAAGAAACTAAAAATATATATAAACTATAATATTTTGATTCTAAACCATTTCTCTTTCACATGCCTTCAATTTTTAATCAAATATAAGTGGGTATTTAAGGAAATGTAACTATAATACTTAATAAATCTTTTTTTGGCATTACTATTATTAAATGCAGCTATTTATAACTGGACGAACAAAACCTTAAAAATCTAGATTATTTATGTCGTCAATAAATTAATTATATAAAAAATTAAATCATGTGAAGTCATTAACTACCCTCAAATAATATAAATCACATTTCTTTGGCATTACTTTGCATATTATGATGCAGCTTCTTTGTTTTATATGACCACAACTAAACACGAATAATATGAAGAATGATGAGATATTATTCGTGTTAAAAAAATTTTGTTATGGATAATAATAAGGTCAATTAATTTAAGTGAATTGTTTTATTTAAAAAAAAAATATTAGTTACATAAAAACATAAAAAGGATTTATTTTATAAATAGCTAATGTGTATCAAATAAATATTAAGACTGTACTAAACTACAGCCTATTAGCAGGATCCTATATGGAGTAGGATCTAACTGAACTCTAGTCTTGGGGCCCGGGGTTAACATAAAAATTTCTAATTGAAAAAAACGGGCAAGTGCGTGTTGGGCATGCACATGATAGGGTTCCGTAGTCATTCTCACTACGATTTATAAAAAAGAGTTTTTTTTTTTTCAAAATTTTCATGACTGAAGGGTTAAAATCAAAAAGTCATTTGACTTTTATTATTGCATTTTAGGAGACCTATCAAATGACACCCCACTCAATGGGGTAAATGAAAAAAATGTGAGTTCACTTTTCAATCTATGAAAAGGGGGTCCAAAATATTTTTGACAATGTTCGTTATAATTTTCAGTGAAAGTACTAATTAAAAGCTACATTCTGAATTTTTTTCAGATTTTTTGAATCGATAGTTTAGAAAATAGAGGGGGGGGGGACGCTCTGACAGCGACATTAAAAATCAAATATATCGCGACTGAAGGGTTAAAATCAAAAAGTTATTTGACGTTTTTTATTGCATTTTACGAGACCTATTAAATGATACCCCACTCAATAGGGTAAGTTGGGAAAAAATGTAAGTTCAATTTTCAGTCTATGAAAGGGGGGTCCAAAATATTTTTGACAATGTTCGTTATAATTTTCAGTGAAAGTACTAATTAAAAGCAATATTCTGGAATTTTTTCAGATTTTTTAAATTGATAGTTTAGAAAATAGAGGTGGGGGGCGCTTTTTTAACGACTTTGGAGAGCAAATACATCGTGATTAAAGGGTTAAAATCAAAAAGTTCTGATACATTTTGTATTGCATTTTAGGAGACCTTTCTAACGACACCACATTCAATGGTGTAGGTGGAATTTTTTTTTTGAAAACACTTTTCATTTTATGAAAGGGGGGTCTAAAAAATTTTTATTTTCAAAAATCTTATCATTTCTGTTTTTGGGTCATTAATCTACGACCGTATACCAAATTTCATGTTATTATCTCAAAATTTTTTAAGACGGACGGACGGACGGACATGGAGAAACTATAAGGGTTCCTTGTTTTCTACGGAACCCTAAAAAGACTTAAAGAAAGGTCATCAAACATTCCTATCACATTTTTTTTATTGAAAGACCTAAAAAAATAGAAAATGTCCAGTATGGGGGCCCGTGATAGGGTGTAGGGGCCCTGCCTATAACAAAAATATTTTAATAAAACTCTTCGAGTTATGATATATTATTAAATATCTTAATTAAACCTATCTTTTCATAAATATGTTACTGTAAAAATTTTTTTTAAATTAAATATACATATATATGTAGTAATCATATATTATCTAGTGTTTTCCATTTTTCGATAAAAAATTATTAAATCTGTAAATAAATTTAATTAATTAAAAGGTTATGTGTACCTACGATCAAGATCAAAAAAATATAATCAATCATTTTTTAACATATAATTGACAGCAAATAATAAAACGAAAAACAATGAATTGCACTTGAAAAATTAATTAGGTATTCAATCTCAGCAATGCAATAATTATTTAATTAAATGATAAAAAATTATATTGAAAAGTTAGATATGTGATGGCACATGAGGTATAAATACATCAAAAATTCATCCTAATATTCAGTTTCATAGGTTTGAGTACTTTCCAAGCACTATTACAATGAAGGGTGAGTAAATATTTATTTATCAAATAATCAAAACATTAAAAAAATAATTATATATGTATTATGCATAAAAGTTTTGAAAAAATATTATTAAGAATGTTACTTATATTCTTTCAGTTATCTTTGCATTGACGGTGTTGGCCATCGGCTGCTGTACAGCAGACAACTATAAGCAAATGTGTGATAATGCAGCAAAGGATGGATTTGGCCAAGCCAAGCTTGTAATCAAGGAGAAATGTGGACAATACTTGTTCTGTGACAATTCAAACGTACGTGTGATGAACTGCCCTGCCATGGATCCTCCACTAGTATTCGACGGTGCCACAGGAAAATGCGTGTCAGCTGAGAAATCTGGTAGAACTGAATGTGGTTGCGAAACAACAACTCCCTGCAGTACAACTACTACTCCATGTTCCACAACAACCCCTTGCTCCACTACAACAACTCCTTGCCCAACAACAACAACTCCCTGCACTACAACCACACCCAAACCACCAAAGGATTGTGAATGCTTACGTATTCCTAAACCAGGTTGCTGTAACAAGTTCTTGCAGTGCTGTCCAAAACTGAAATGCTGCCCATCCGGTCTCCATTTCAACCCCAAGACACAAGAGTGTGACAGCCCCAGCGCATGTGGTTGCAAATATTAAATAGTTTATATTTATCTAATTGTACACAAATTTAACAACATGTGTAACAAAATATTGGCTGTTATAATCTATAATAAATAAATTCAATTTACTATATTCAATTGTTTCTTTTATATCCCTACAGTTAATAAATAAATGAATACTATATATTTTGTCAATATTGTTGTAAGTCATTTTGAGTAATTTATGTATATGCATTGTATCATTTTAGATTTAAAAAATATTTTTTGTCTGACTTAATACGATAAAACATGAACCGATTTTGATGGGAACTCACTGTTTAAACAGGGTAGCCAGTTTCTGGAAAACCGGGAAAAGTCAGGGAATTTGGTAGGAAGTCAGGGAATTTTTCATAAAAATGCAACAACCACACAAATTCTCGCAAAAATTTATACATGAAACCTTTTTTATTTATTTTTTATTTTATTTAAATTTATCCATTTTATTCAAAAATTTAAAATAAAAAACACAGGGAAAAACGTAAAAATTCTCCTGGAAAACCGGGAAAAGTCAGGGAAATTTGTTCCAGAGTAATACTGGCCACTTTGTTACAGACCTTAAATCTTTCAAGTAGTTTAGATTGTATTCTATGTGATATACAGGGTGATTCAGCACTGTCGTGCCAAACTTGAACACTAGATTGAAAAAAATATTTTAAGCAAAAAACTCCCAATAAACATGTATCCGGAAATTATTCCTTAAGGAACTACAGGCTTCCAAAGATTTTACTAAAAATGAGTTTTAATTTAATATCTAGAGAACCCTTTGTGATAGAATTATGAAAATTAGTATTTGGTTTAGTAATAATATGTGTAATCGATTTCTAATATTAACCAATTATATTTTAGACCAGGGCTGTATGGGGCCAGTGGGCACATCGATTTTGATCTAGTAATTGTTTGTTCCTTAATTTTTTTCCTGAGTTGGTACTTTTATAAGATTATATGACACAAAATACACAAAAACATACTTTGCTTGTTTATCATAGGATAAACCGTTTTCAAGAAATATCGATGGAAAAGAAAGCATGCAGAATTAAACTAAATACGGATGTTTGAAATTACAAAAAATAAATTTATATTTTTTTTCTATGATTAAATGTAAGAATAAACTTCATATAAATAAACCTCCTAATATGAATCCTGTAAGATCTATAGCCAGATCTTTTACTGTTACATGAACTTTATTAACATGACTAAAAATGGCTATTTGTTGATATGGATGCATTTTCGGAAGTATATTTATATTATCTTTTTGTCTTATTTTTTATTATGTAATAAGAATATAATTTTTTTTTTATAATTTCAAGCATCCGTATTAAGGTTAATTCTGCATGCTTTCTTTTCCATCGATATTTCTCGAAAACGGTTCATCCTATGATAAACAAGCAAAGTATGTTTTTGTGTATTTTGTGTCATATAATCTTATAAAAGTACCAACTCAGGAAAAAAATTAATGAACAAACAATTACTAGATCAAAATCGATGGGCCCACTGGCCCCATACAGCCCTGGCCTAAAATATAATTGGTTAATATTAGAAATCGATAACACATATTATTACTAAACTAAATACTACATTTCATAATTCTATCACAAAGGGTTCTCTAAATATTAAATTAAAACTCATTTTTAGTAAAATCTTTGGAAGCCTGTAGTTCCTTAAGGAATAATTTCCGGATACATGTTTATTGGGAGTTTTTTGCTTAAAATATATTTTTCAATCTAGTGTTCAAGTTTGGCACGACAGTGCTGAATCATCCTGTATACAGGGTTACACATTAGGAGTGGATATCGACTTTATTTTCGAAACTATAAAAGTTAGAACAATATTTCAAATCGTAACCACCCTTCAATTAGCATTTGGAAGAATAATAAAAAATCATGCCACCCCCATCCACACTCGCATCGCCCACAGGCCTCCCAACTTTGAAATTTCAAATGGAACCCCCCATATTTTATTTCAGAATTTGAAAGATCAATTTTATTAATGAACATTTTACTTCAAACAATTTTTTCTATGATGGACCATTTCGGAAATATTGGGTAATATTTCTATTTTTTTATTGTATAGTATTTTGGTCACATTAGGAGTGGACTTTATTTTCGAAACTATAAAAGTTAGAACAATATTTCAAATCGTAACTACCCTTCAATTAGCATTTGGAAGAATAATAAAAAATCATACAACCCCCATCCATACTCGTATCGCCCACACGCCCCTCAACTTTGTAATTTCAAATGGAACTCCCCATATTTTATTTCATAATTTGAAAGATCGATTTTATTAATGAACATTTTACTCCAAGCAATTTTTTCTATGATGGACCGTTTAAGAAATATTGGGCAATATTTATATTTTTTATTGTATAGTATTTTGGTCACATTAGGGTGGATATCGACATTATTTTCGAAACTATAAGAGTTAGAACAATATTTCAAATCGTAACTACCCTTCAATTAGCATAAGGAAGAATAATTAAAAATCATGCCACCCCCATCCACACTCGCAACAGGCCTCCCAACTTTGAAAGTTCAAATAGAACCCCCCATATTTTATTTTAGAATTTGAAAGATAAATTTTATTAATGAACTTTTTACTTCAAGAATTTTTTTATATCATGGACCATTTAAGAAATATTAGACAAAATGTGTATTTTTTAGGGCATAGTATTTTTGTCACATTAGGAGTGGATATCGACTTTAATTTTGGAACTTTAATTGTTAGAGTAATATTTCGAATTATTACTACCCCCACCCATATTCGCATCGTCCACACAAATAAAAATACTGTTATAATGTCGATGTCCACCCTAATGTGACAAAAATACTATACCCTAAAAAATAGAAATATTGCCCAATATTTCTTAAATGGTCCTTGATATAAAAAATTGCTTTTAGTAAAATGTTCATTAATAAAATTAGTCTTTCAAAATTTGAAATAAAATATGGGAGGTTCAATTTGAAATTTCAAAGTTGAGAGGCGTGTGGGCGGATCGAGTATGGATGGGGGTTGCATGATTTTTTATTATTCTTCTTTATGCTAATTGAAGGGTAGGTACGATTTGAAATATTGTTCTAACTCTTATAGTTTCGAAAATAATGTCGATATCCACCCTAATGTGACAAAAATACTATACCCTAAAAAAATACACATATTGCCCAATATTTCTTAAACGGTCCATCATAGAAAAAATTGCTTGGAGTAAAAATGTTCATTAATTAAATCGATCTTTCAAATTCTGAAATAAAATATGGGGTGTTCTATTTGAAATTACAAAGTTGAGGGGCGTATGGGTGATGTGAGTATGGATGGGAGTTGTATGTTTTTTTATTATTCTTCCAATTGCTAATTCAAGGGTAGTTACGATTTGAAATATTGTTCTAACTCTTATAGTTTCGAAAATAAAGTCGATATCCACTCCTAATGTGACAAAAATACTATACCCTAAAAAAATAGAAATATTGCCCAATATTTCTTAAATGGTCCATCATAGAAAAAATTGCTTGGAGTAAAATGTTCATTAATAAAATCGATCTTTCAAATTATAAAATAAAATATGGGGGGTTCCATTTGAAATTACAAAGTTGAGGGGCGTGTGGGCGATACGAGTATGGATGGGGGTTGTATGATTTTTTATTATTCTTCCAAATGCTAATTGAAGGGTAGTTACGATTTGAAATATTGTTCTAACTTTTATAGTTTCGAAAATAAAGTCGATATCCACTCCTAATGTGACCAAAATACTATACAATAAAAAAATAGAAATATTACCCAATATTTCCGAAATGGTCCATCATAGAAAAAATTGTTTGATGTAAAATGTTCATTAATAAAATTGATCTTTCAAATTCTGAAATAAAATATGGGGGGTTCCATTTGAAATTTCAAAGTTGGGAGGCCTGTGGGCGATGCGAGTGTGGATGGGGGTGGCATGATTTTTTATTATTCTTCCAAATGCTAATTGAAGGGTAGTTACGATTTGAAATATTGTTCTAACTTTTATAGTTTCGAAAATAAAGTCGATATCCACTCCTAATGTGTAACCCTGTATATATATATATATATATATATATATATATATATATATATATATATATATATATATATATATATATAGATAATAAGATGTAAGATGTAAATAATTATTCTGTTATATTATTGATATAAATTTTACTCTTGTAGCTGTAATTAAATATGTACCTATAATTGAACACTGATGAAGGATGTAAAATCTGAAAAAACTGTAATGCGCAAAATTTTATGTAATAAACATTGAAAATTTCACAAACATTTTATTGACCATATAAAACCCCAATAAATATAGTATAAAATTATAATAAAATGGTCATATTTATTAATGAAAAAATATATATTTATATATATATATATATTTCATTGTTGACAACTATAGTGAGCCATGGCCATCTTTGACTGCTATTGTATAATAAATAAAAAGATGCTGTTTTTACTGTTTTCTTTCATTAATAAAAATAGCGCCTATAAGTAATTTTTTTTTTTTTTTTTAAATATTGTTAATAGCCCCAGCAATCTTTGGCTAATATTGTGTATTAAATAAATAAAAATATGTCTTTTTTTAAATACAATAGCTAATTCATGCAATGTTAGTTTAAAAATAAATTTTCAGTTGTTTTTTTTTAATTTTATTGTTGACTGCCATAGCCATCTTTGGTTGGTATTGTGTGTTAAATAAATAAAAAATACTTTTTGGTCATTTTTTGAGATATTTTGAAAAATAAGTGTATCAAGTTGCATATCATTGAAAAGGTAATAAAATCTTCTATTCAAAATTTACAAAATTTCATATTGCTTCTATTTAAGAAAACATAAGTTAGTGTCATATCTCAAAAGCAATGAGATTTCTGGAAATTAAAAATGACAAAATATATAGTATTCATTTATTTATTAACTGTAGGGATATAAAAGAAACAATTGAATATAGTAAATTGAATTTATTTATTATAGATTATAACAGCCAATATTTTGTTACACATGTTGTTAAATTTGTGTACAATTAGATAAATATAAACTATTTAATATTTGCAACCACATGCGCTGGGGCTGTCACACTCTTGTGTCTTGGGGTTGAAATGGAGACCGGATGGGCAGCATTTCAGTTTTGGACAGCACTGCAAGAACTTGTTACAGCAACCTGGTTTAGGAATACGTAAGCATTCACAATCCTTTGGTGGTTTGGGTGTGGTTGTAGTGCAGGGAGTTGTTGTTGTTGGGCAAGGAGTTGTTGTAGTGGAGCAAGGGGTTGTTGTGGAACATGGAGTAGTAGTTGTACTGCAGGGAGTTGTTGTTTCGCAACCACATTCAGTTCTACCAGATTTCTCAGCTGACACGCATTTTCCTGTGGCACCGTCGAATACTAGTGGAGGATCCATGGCAGGGCAGTTCATCACACGTACGTTTGAATTGTCACAGAACAAGTATTGTCCACATTTCTCCTTGATTACAAGCTTGGCTTGGCCAAATCCATCCTTTGCTGCATTATCGCACATTTGCTTATAGTTGTCTGCTGTACAGCAGCCGATGGCCAACACCGTCAATGCAAAGATAACTGAAAGAATATAAGTAACATTCTAAATAATATTTTTTCAAAACTTTTATACATAATACATATATAATTATTTATTTAATGTTTTGATTATTTGATAAATAAATATTTACTCACCCTTCATTGTAATAGTGCTTGGAAAGTACTCAAACCTATGAAACTGAATAGAAGTATGAATTTTTGATGTATTTATACCTCATGTGCCATCGCTATCTAACTTTTCAATATAATTTTTTATCATTTAATTAAATAATTATTGCATTGCTGAGATTGAATACCTAATTAATTTTTCAAGTGCAATTCATTGTTTTTCGTTTTATTATTTGCTGTCAATTATACAGGCTGTCCAAGATAAGCGTGCAATGCATGGGGATATCCTAAACGGTAAGAGATACAGATGTGGTTAAATGAGATGAATTATTTGTAAGAAAGGGGTGAGTATTACAACATCAAAAAATATTAATTATTATATGTGGTTCAGGCGGTATACCCAAAAAACTGAAAATTTAGAATTTCTTTAAATGACTATAACTTTTTTGGCAAAGTAGATAGGTACTTTTTGTTTTCGGTTTCTTAAAGCACTTTTTTGAGTAGAATTGTTTGGTGTATTTAGAATTTTTATATCACTTTTAGTTTCCGAGTTACAAGCCCTAACTTTAGTTTTTCTTAATGGCCGTCAAGTTGGCTATATCATATTTGAACGAGTTTTTTACTCTACTGTACAACGATATATCACATGACATACTTATTACAGAAAATAAGTCGAAGTACTAAATATTGGTGATATTTATAAAGTATTTTATTACAAATATTTAAGTAAGCCATGAAAAACAAAAATTGTTAAACAATAATCGCAATAACAACAATGAAAATAACAAATTATGCATATTTAAAAACAATAAACTATTACAAAAAAAGGTTTTTACTTTTTTTTAATAATAAGTATGACATGTGACATATCATTGTAAAGTAGAGTAAAAAACACGTTCGAATATGATATAGCCAACTTGGCGGCCCATAAGAAAAACTAAAGTTAGGGCTTGTAACTCGGAAACTAAAAGTGATATAAAAATTCTAAATACACCAAACAATTTTACTCAAAAAAGTGCTCTAAGAAACCGCAAACATAAAGTACCTATCTACTTTGCCAAAAAAGTTATAGTCATTTAAAGAAATTCCGAATTTTCAGTTTTTTGGGTATATCGCCTGAACCACATATAATTATTAATATTTTTTGATGTTGTAATACTCACCCCTTTCTTACAAATAATTCATCTCATTTAACCACATCTGTATCTCTTACCGTTTAGGATATCCCCATGCATTGCACGCTTATCTTGGACATCCTGTATGTTAAAAAATGATTGATTATATTTTTTTGATCTTGATCGTAGGTACACATAACCTTTTAATTAATTAAATTTATTTACAGATTTAATAATTTTTTATCGAAAAATGGAAAACACTAGATAATATATGATTACTACATATATATGTATATTTAATTTAAAAAAAATTTTTACAGTAACATATTTATGAAAAGATAGGTTTAATTAAGATATTTAATAATATATCATAACTCGAAGAGTTTTATTAAAATATTTTTGTTATAGGCAGGGCCCCTACACCCTATCACGGGCCCCCATACTGGACATTTTCTATTTTTTTTAGGTCTTTCAATAAAAAAATGTGATAGGAATGTTTGATAACCTTTCTTTAAGTCTTTTTAAGGTTCCGTAGAAAACTAGGAACCCTTATAGTTTCTCCATGTCCGTCCGTCCGTCCGTCTTCAAAAATTTTGAGATAATAACATGAAATTTGGTATACGGTCGTAGATTGATGACCCAAAAACAGAAATGATAAGATTTAAAAAAAAAAAAAAATTTTTTAGACCCCCCTTTCATAAAAAGAAAAGTGTTTTCAAAAAAAAATTTCCACCTACACCATTGAATGTGGTGTCGTTAGAAAGGTCTCCTAAAATGCAATACAAAATGTAACAGAACTTTTTGATTTTAACCCTTTAATCACGATGTATTTGCTCTCCAAAGTCGTTAAAAAAGCGCCCCCCCCCTCTATTTTCTAAACTATCAATTTAAAAAATCTGAAAAAATATTGCTTTTAATTAGTACTTTCACTGAAAATTATAACGAACATTGTCAAAAATATTTTGGACCCCCCTTTCATAGATTGAAAATTGAACTTACATTTTTTCCCAACTTACCCTATTGAGTGGGGTGTCATTTAATAGGTCTCGTAAAATGCAATAAAAAACGTCAAATAACTTTTTGATTTTAAAAAATCTGAAAAATATTCAGAATGTAGCTTTTAATTAGTACTTTCACTGAAAATTATAACGAACATTGTCAAAAATATTTTGGACCCCCTTTTCATAGATTGAAAAGTGAACTCACATTTTTTTCATTTACCCCATTGAGTGGGGTGTCATTTGATAGGTCTCCTAAAATACAATAATAAAAGTCAAATGACTTTTTGATTTTAACCATTCAGTCATGAAAATTTTGAAAAAAAAAACTCTTTTTTATAAATCGTAGTGAGAATGACTACGGAACCCTATCATGTGCGTGCCCAACACGCACTTGCCCGTTTTTTTCAATTAGCAATTTTTATGTTAACCCCGGGCCCCAAGACTAGAGTTCAGTTAGATCCGACTCCATATAGGGTCCTGCTAATAGGCTGTAGTTTAGTACAGTCATAATATTTATTTGATACACATTAGCTATTTATAAAATAAATCCTTTTTATGTTTTTATGTAACTAATATTTTTTTTTAAATAAAACAATTCACTTAAATTAATTGACCTTATTATTATCCTTAACAAAATTTTTTTAACACGAATAATATCTCATCATTCTTCATATTATTCGTGTTTAGTTGTGGTCATATAAAACAAAGAAGCTGCATCATAATATGCAAAGTAATGCCAAAGAAATGTGATTTATATTATTTGAGGGTAGTTAATGACTTCACATGATTTAATTTTTTATATAATTAATTTATTGACGACATAAATAATCTAGATTTTTAAGGTTTTGTTCGCCAGTTATAAATAGCTGCATTTAATAATAGTAATGCCAAAAAAAGATTTATTAAGTATTATAGTTACATTTCCTTAAATACCCACTTATAATTGATTAAAAATTGAAGGCATGTGAAAGAGAAATGGTTTAGAACCAAAATTATAGTTTATATATATATATATATATATATATATATATTTTTTTTATAATTTTAATTTACGTTCTGATCAGTTTATTTCAACATATATCATAATGAACGAGTATACTGATAATCATAGTTTGAATGTAGCTCAGTTGACATGAATACCTGGAAAAAAATTGAAAATCTGCGGATATCTACTTAGATCTCGACAGATTTGCATTTTGAGACAATATCATATTTTTCACTAGTTTTTGATCTGTGAAGACTTGCAAAAATTTACAATAACCTACAATGATCTAAAAGGATTTACAAAGATCTCTAAAGATCATTGTAGATCGTGATAGAGATTAAAACGTTGAAAATTCATGAATTTTCTTCAGAGATATTTGTAGATCGTTGTAGATCTTTGTAGACCATTTTAGATCTTTATAGATCGTTGTAGATCTTTGCAAGTCTCCACAGATCAACAACCAGTGAAATATATGATGTCTCAAAATGCAAACTATTGAGATCTGAGTAGATCTCTGCAGATCTACAATTTTTTCCCGGGTATGGAAAATTAAATTTTATTTGTTATTAGTTATTATTATAGAATTATTATTCTAATCTTTTTACATTTTTAAAATAATCTTATATCAAATAGAATGTGTTATTATCAAATCATGACAAGGTGATTAAATTAATTAATTAATTAATTAAAAGATAAGTGACAATAATGAAATTATAAGATATGCATCTTAATATTGGGTATAAATAATGCAGGATTTTGTATAGTTATTAGTTTAAGCATTGAATGCAATACGAAGCTTCTAAAATGAAAAGTAAGTACTTTTTTTATTTATTAATATAATTAGAAACAAACAATAAAATATCTAAATATTGTGCCTACATTTTAATAAATTGAGAGCTTTAATTTATAATGTATTATTTTTTGTACAAAATATTAAGTTGTATTAATATTTCTTAATTTTTCAGTCTGTCTAATTTTGCTGGCAGCCATTGGCTGCGCAATTGCCTTGAGCCCAAGCCAACTTTATACTCCTTGGCCAGGTTGTCCAACTGGACCCCAAGGTCCCAATGACGACGTCAAACTAGAAGTAAGAGACAACTGCAATCAGTTCATCCACTGCGAAAGCTTCGGTCATCCCCAACTGAAATGCTGCGCCCCAAGCAACCCTCCTCTAGTTTTCGACGAAAGTTTCGGAATGTGCGTTTGGCCATGGGAATCTACCAGAAACTGCAAAGGTATTGAAGGTGGTGGTAACGAAGGTTGTAATGGAGGTGACTGCTACAAATGGCAAAAAGAAGGAAGCTGTACTCAATACTGGGAATGCTGTGGATGTGAGAAACAATGCGCTTCTGGACTTCACTTCAATCCCAAAAATGGTGAATGCGATCGCCCTAGTGAATGTGGTTGCAAATATTAAATTTTGTAAACAAATGTAGAAAAAAACTGAAATATTATATGTATTTTAACAACTGTAAAAATTCTACTGATGATACTAAACACAATATATTTTATTAATTGAACATCATTTTGTTATTTATACCTTTATTAAGAAACCTATAGAAAAATATTATAAACTATAAGCTTATTAGGGTTCCTTAGGAAACCTAGAACCTTTATAGTTTCGGTCAGTCTGCATGTCCGTCTATCTGTCTGTCTATCAGTATGTTACAGCCCTCCCATTCTTTCATTCATATACCTATTAAGATGAAATTTGATATACGATTGATGACCCAAAATCAAAAATGATAAGATTTTTGATGTAGCAAAAAATTGTTTTCGCTTACACCATTAGATAGGTCTCCTAAAATGCAATAAAAATGTCTTAGGACCTTTTGATTTTAACCTTTCAATTACGATATATTTGATTTCAAAGTCATAATCAGAGTGTCTCCATCGTCTAATTTCTACATTATTAGTGCAAAAAAATCCGGAATATAGCTTTAAATTAGTACTTTCAATAAAAGACTATAATGAACACTGTAGAATTTTGTTTGGAACCCTCTCCCATAGATTTAAAAAAACTTTTATAGAGATTACATCTTACGTCAACATGAAATAGCTCTTGATACGTTTTACCATGTAGAGACTATTGGCGAGAATGGCTACGGAACCCACTTGGCCATTTTATTTTTATATAAAATAGGTCTTATACTCTTACTAAACTATGTTTTATTAGATATTTTTAGGCGATGAAAACGAATTTGGAAATTTATATTTTATTTTTATAGCCTCCACAAGTATTTAATGAATGACAGACTTTTTTTATTCAATTTTATTGTTTGTATATCGATGTACGACCATTTTTGATTAAGTTATTTGCGATCAAAGTAAATACGCACTTTACTGTACTGTACACAAGTACAAAACTTTCCGAAAAATTTACTTAAGTGCAAATAAGATTATTCCGCAAAAATATGTAAAAAAAACTTTTACAAGTATACTTAAAAATATATTAAATAAATAATTTAGTAAAAAATCATGAAAATTGTGTATTATAGATTTTTTTAAATTTTCGTTAGTTTCAGAGTTATTTAAAGAATATGGTTATTTTGCACATTTTCATAGGGGTGTTTCACCCCCTTAAACTGTTTTACCGCAGCTGTGATAATTTTTTTCTTACTTACTTTAACCTCCTCTTACTATATACAAAATTTAAACTCGATACGAATTTTCGACCTGAAAAGGTTTCCTTGTCAGTAGAGTTAAAAGCGGAGAAGGGTACCAAAAATCCAAATTTGATGATAAATATCGGTATGGAGAACCATACATGACTTCCATGTTCTATAATATCTTTTACAATAATTGTTAATATAAAACTCACCTTTAGTATGTCTGGTACGTGGCAAATAAAGCCAAAACGCTGCACTTTTTGATTGGGGTATGCCACTTTCTGTGGACATACATCAGGTCATTAAGAAGATTTTCAGATAGGGAGCCACTTTAAAATCCGTGTAGAACACTGTTATATGAGCTATCAAAGATAGCGCCCATCGGTGTTATAAAATTAGCTTTATCTCAGCTCTTAGTCATCCGATTTCAATTTTCTTTTGTTTATTTTAAAGTTCTTATTGCGATAAATATTTTTTGTTATTATTCATTTTTCTCTAAATCTCAGGAGTTCTCCACAGTTTTCGAAAATCTGAAAATTTCACTTTTCTTACGAACTTAATTGTTATATAACTTTTTTGTCGTGCCCAATATCATTTTTTTACTTCACGTAAAAAAGAAAGATAATTTTTTCAGCAATTCATTAATATTAAGATAATACTATTTTAATGAATCACTTTTTTGGAAATCGTGAGTTAAACTAAGAAAAATGGACTAATTTTGGATTATTCTATGTTCGTATACCTTTTATTGTATGAAATTTTTTGTTGGGATCAAATTTTTCATATGGGACAGTTAAAAAATTGTAAAATCTGTCATGAATGTCACTGAACTTTTTTATACGATACATTTTTTATGTATATCTCCTTATATAAAACAAATTATTCTGGCTTACTGATGAAAAATATAAAAAAAATTATGGAACATAAACTATAGACAATAACGATCTCTACAACTTTTGTTATAAAAATTTCATTCTATTGTGAACTTAAAAAAAAAAAAAATTAAACTTAAATTTCAAAATATATATTTTTTATTTGGTAAGAGATACAAAAAAATGAATGGAACATAAACTGTAGAAAATAACGTACTCTACAATTTTTGTTATCAACATTTTATTCTATTGCGAACTTTTAAAAAAAAAAAGTAATATAATGACCAAAAATTTACCTATTTTTTTAGTTTAACTGGCGTTTTCCAAAGAATTTGTCAATTTAAACAGTATTATCTTGATATTATTGAAATGCTGATAAAATTTTCTTTTTACTTTTTTATACATACATGAAATGTAATGTATAAATAAAGTATAGTGATCACGAAAAAAATCGAACTCGAGATTTTAACGGAATTACACGTTTTGAGGGTCCCTGAATCATATACAACCATTAACTCAATGACGTCTGTGTGTGTGTCTGTCTGTCTGTCTGTGTGTGTGTCTGTGAACGCTCTACAGCCAAAACTGTAATACTTACGAACGTGAAATTTTAAACTTAAGGTTCTTGTATACTCTAGATGTGCACCTCCTATTTTTGAAAACCATCACTAAACCGGAAACGGATGTTTACTGGTGTCAATTTTTGAACTTTTCGAATTATTTTTGAAACGGTGCGCAGTACAAAAAAATATTTCAGATTAAAGTTGTAGAGGGGACTTTTATCTATAATTTATGTTCTATTCTTTTTCCCCCCCAAAATTTTTTTTAGGAAATAAAAGATTTTCTAAAAAATTTAATTTTTTCGATTTATTTTTTAAACGGCAGGTATTAGAAAAAAATGTTTGAGATACAAGTTGTAGAGAATACTATTTTCTATAATTTATGTTCTATTCTTTTTACTTTTTTATACATACATGAAATGTAATGTATAAATAAAGTATAGTGATCACGAAAAAAATCGAACTCGAGATTTTAACGGAATTACACGTTTTGAGGGTCCCTGAATCATATACAACCATTAACTCAATGACGTCTGTGTGTGTGTCTGTCTGTCTGTCTGTGTGTGTGTCTGTGAACGCTCTACAGCCAAAACTGTAATACTTACGAACGTGAAATTTTAAACTTAAGGTTCTTGTATACTCTAGATGTGCACCTCCTATTTTTGAAAACCATCACTAAACCGGAAACGGATGTTTACTGGTGTCAATTTTTGAACTTTTCGAATTATTTTTGAAACGGTGCGCAGTACAAAAAAATATTTCAGATTAAAGTTGTAGAGGGGACTTTTATCTATAATTTATGTTCTATTCTTTTTCCCCCCCAAAATTTTTTTTAGGAAATAAAAGATTTTCTAAAAAATTTAATTTTTTCGATTTATTTTTTAAACGGCAGGTATTAGAAAAAAATGTTTGAGATACAAGTTGTAGAGAATACTATTTTCTATAATTTATGTTCTATTCTTTTTTTTGTATCTTATGAATTGACCAAAAAAAGAATAATTTTAGTTTTAAGTTAAAAATGATATCATAATACAAAAAATCTAGTTGTCTATGAAAATTTTGGAATTTATTTTTAGAACTGTCAAAATTGAAATCTAGCAAAATAAATACTTGTTAATACAATAATCACTAATCTTAATTGATTTCATTTAATATTTAATGTCAATATTAAATACAATGTATCAATTTCATTCATTGAAAATCATTTTGTAAGTAAAAAATTTTAAAATCAAATATTAAATTATAAAAGTAATCACATATTAATACTCGGTGTCATGATGTATAAACGGTGCACATTAGAAAAAAAAGGTTTTAGATCAAAGTTGTAGAGGTCATTTATCTATAATTTATGTTCTATCCATTACCCCCCCCCCCCCCCCAAAAAAATTTGTTTTTAGGAAATAATTGATTTTCTAAAAAATTTAATTTTTTCGATTTATTTTTACTTTTTAAACGGTTATAGGTATTAGAAAAAAATGTTTGAGATACAAGTTGTAGAGAATATTATTTTCTATAATTTACGTTCTATTTTTTTGTTGTATCTTATGAATTAACCAAAAAAAGAATTATTTTAGTTTTAATGGTTTTAATTTAAAAATGATTTGTATAATACAAAAAATCTAGTTATCTATGAAAATTTTGGCATTTATTATTAAAAGTGTCATAATTGAATTCTAGCAAAATAAATAGTTAATACAATAATCACTATTCTTAATTGATTTCGTTTAATATTTAATGTCAATATTAAATACAATGTATCAATTTCATTCAGTGAAAATCATTTTGTAAGTAAAAAATTTTAAAATCAAATATTAAATTATAAAAGCAATCACATATTAATACTTCGGTGTCATGATGTATAAAAAAGTCTCGTGCCTGCCAAGGCAGTTTATTTTTTTATATGAAGTAAAAAAATGATATTGGGCACGACAAAAAAGTTATATAACAATTAAGTTCGTAAGAAAAGTGAAATTTTCAGATTTTTGAAAATTGTGGAGAACTCCTGAGATTTAGAGAAAAATGAATAATGACAAAAAATAATTATCGCAATAAGAACTTTAAAATAAAGTCAAGAAAATTGAAATCGGATGACAAGGAGCTGAGATAGGTGCAGTTAAATCAGATGAATTATATGTATGAAAGGGGTGAGTATTATTACATCAAAAAATATTCATAATTCCATGTGGTTTAGGCGGTATACCCAATAAACTGAAAATTCAAAATTTCTTTAAATGGCTATAACTTTTTTGTTAAAGTAGATAGGTACTTTTTGTTTGCGGTTTCTTAAAGCACTTTTTTGTGTAGAATTGACTAATGTATTTAGATTTTTTATATCACTTTTAGTTTCCGAGATACAAGCCCTAACTTCAGTTTTTCTTATGGGCCACTAAGTTGGCATATTTGAACGTGTTTTTTACTCTACTTTACAACGATGTGTCACTTGCCATATTTATTATCGAAAAAAAAAATTATAATATATTTTTTCAAATAGTTCATTGTTTCAAATATTCGTTTGTTATTTTGATTGTTGTTATTGTGATTTTTGTTTACATTTTTTGTTTTTCATGGCTCACTTTAAGTTAGTAATAAAATACTTCATAAATATGACTGATATTTACTATTTCGACTTTTTTTCGATAATAAATATGGCAAGTGACACATCGTTGTAAAGTAGAGTAAAAAACACGTTCAAATATGCCATAGCCAACTTAGCGGCTTATAAGAAAAACTGAAGTTAAGGCTTGTATCTCGGAAACTAAAAGTGATATAAAAAATCTAAATACATCAGTCAATTCTACACAATAAAGTGCTTTAAGAAACCGCAAACAAAAAGTACCTATCTACTTTAACAAAAAAGTTATAGCCATTTAAAGAAATTTCGAATTTTCAGTTTTTTGGGTATACCGCCTAAACCACATGGAATTATGAATATTTTTTTATGTAATAATACTCACCCCTTTCATACATATAATTCATCTCATTTAACCAAACCTGTATCTCTTATAGATACTGAGATCCCCATGCTGGAAAAGTTATCTGGGACACCCGGTATGTAGCTACCTATGCAAAAACTTATTAGCATTTTAGATCAAATGGTTTAGTAGAAGGCTGTGACAGATAAACAGACAGTGTTGATTCCATAAGTGTTCATTTTTCCGATTTAGGAACAGAACACTTTACATTTTTCATGAAATCTAATAAAATCAAAAGATAAAGAATAGTTTAATTTTAATTTAGTAGTCAGTGAAGATTTATTTTAATTTTAACGACATACATACATATTTAAATTAATAAAGCATAATATTATAAGGGGTATAGAATTTTTAACTTCCCAATAGGAAGTTATTGTAATTGGTCCGAAAATCGAAATCAAAAATTTTAACATATTTTCATGTTTAAAGGTCATTAGAGTATATTTACACTACTTTTAGAAAAATGTCTGTGTGTGTGTGTGTGTGTGTGTGTGTGTGTGTGTGTATGTACGTACGTACGTACATGTGTCATTTTTTTTCCGGGACGAAATCTCGCGAATAAAAAATGCTATTGACTTCGTTGGGGTGTTAATCGAAGCGTCTTGGCGTGAATAAGATCTGAAAGAAAGGATTTTCCGAAATTCAACCCCTACGGTGGTAAAAAGGGATGTTTTTTGAGTTTATAATATTAGTTTTGGTGGGTTTTATTTCTGACAAATTCCATTAAAATTTTTCATATACATATTAAAAAAATTAATTATGGAAACAATAAATAATCAGTATTCAAGTATTAATAGCCATACCATGTTGGGAAGTTGATTGTGTGGACCTAAAGGATCTCACCCCACGGCATTATACGTTATATAGTTTAATTTTATATCCTCGGGTAAAATTGGATCCAGCAGCTAGTTTTTATTTATGATAGCAAACTGCGACCAATGATATCAATCAAAATGATTAGTAAATCCAATCTCACCAAAGCTAATTAATTGATAAGAATGATAAATGAAATCTATTTGATAGAAGTTTTTCAAAATGACGGAAAAGCTCTTTCAAATTTTGCATTTTAGTCATGCGCTACCAACTTTTTTAATTATTAATAATAATAATATTAAAACTTTAATATGGTTTAAAGAGAAATAAAAATTAATTTGAATGCGATTATCTTGGTTTATCAAATTTTTATCTAACTGGACTATTTTTCGTATAATCATTTAATTTAGTACACCTAATTGACAATTCATGATTAAGTTTTTAATTACTATACCTATGTACATTACTGAATAGTAATATCCCAGGTATATCAAGAACAATAATTGGAAAACCAAAATCATACGATTTGCAATAAAATACGTACATATACACTCGACAAATTACAGAAAATAGATAAATAAATTACAGAAAATAAATAAAAATAAAAATGAAGCTCAAAGTATCACCTTTCAGATTATGCAATGTAATGAAAGATTTTTTTATGAATTACAAAAAATATTCAAACTTTAAACAGAATAGAAAATATGAGTAATTAGACAGTAAAATTAAAACAAAGAATACATACCCTAAACATTACATTTTAGGTGGCCCGAGCTAGAGGTCTCATTAACAATACATGTTCTTTATAATTCATTTTTATTTTTTTAAATAGGACCATATTACGCGAAGATATTCAATTTTGATGTCTCAACATCAGAAAACCCAAAAAAATTACAAATTGCAAAAATTTTAAATTTTTTTTGTAAAATAAAGCAGGTCATGGAATGTTTACGAAGTCAAAAAATACTTATTTTTACTAAATATTTATTTTTACATGCACAAATGAATGTATACAGTAAGCACACATATTTAGGTACAATTTTAAAACTATATGGATCATTTTGGGTTATTATTTCAGTAAAATAATGCATTTTTTGACTTCTTAAAATTTTTCATAAGCTGCTTTATTTCGAGAAAAATTTCAATAAATTCCAATTTGTAATTTTTTTGGGTTTTCTGATGTTGAGACATCAAAGTTGAATATCTTCGCGTAATATGGTCCTATTTAAAGAAATAAAAATGAATTATAAAGAACATGTATTGTTAATGAGACCTCTAGCTCGGGCCACCTAAAATGTAATGTTTATGGTATGTATTCTTTGTTTTAATTTTACTGTCTAATTACTCATATTTTCTATTCTGTTTAAAGTTTGAATATTTTTTGTAATTCATAAAAAAATCTTTCATTACATTGCATAATCTGAAAGGTGATACTTTGAGCTTCATTTTTATTTTTATTTATTTTCTGTACCACCAAAATTACTCCGGCTATATTCATTTGAATTATTTTTTCCTGATTTTCACTAAAACTGTAATACTTTTGCGAATTTTTGTAACATTTTTTTCGCACCATAATAAATTTGAAGGTATTAAAATTCTCTACAAAAAGGATATTTCAAAATTTCATTTTCTACATAGATGCACTCTACATCAAGTGTCAAAATATGCAGTTTTTTTTTTAATTTATATAATTACATAAAAAAGATAAAAAATTAAAAGATGTTGAGGAACGAATTAGACGATCATAAAGTAGAGTAAATTTGCTCAATTTAATAATAAAAAAGTTTAGAAAAAAATAAATTTTTGACCAAGTTACAAGCATTTGAAAACATGCTATTTTTTAGGTGTCCCCTTAATTAATTTGTCGAGTGTATGTACTTGTCGCAACATTAATATTATGGAAGAAAACTCAATATCAAAAAATAAAAATAGATGAAACCTACATTAATAATATTGATCTTATGAACAAAAATGAATTTACCAACAGAAATTTATTAAAGTATCTATACATTTGTTTGAACACAATAACTGTTAACTATTAAGTAAATTATATAATCTTAATATATATAAATTACGTGTCACATGTTCCTCCGCTATAGACTCCTAAACTACTTAACCGATTTTAATCAAATTTGTACACCGTGTGCAGTTTGATCCAACTTATAGGAATATAGGACGGTACAAATATTCAAATATGTTTTAAAATGTTGTTTAAATATAATCTACGATAATATTTAATATTTGCAACCGCAATCGCGGGGGAGTTGCTGTTGTGGAGCAAGAAGTTGTTGTTGTAGGGCAGGAAGTAGTTGTTGTTGCAGGGAAGGAAGTTGTTGTTGTAGGGCAGGGAGTTGTTGTGGGGCAAGGAGTTGTTGTGGGACATGGACATGTTGTTGTAGTGTATCCACCACATTCAGGTCTATCGGATTTCTCAGCTGACACGCATTTTTTTATGGTACCGTCGAATACTAGTGGAGGATCCATGGCAGGGCAGTTCATCACACGTACGTTTGAATTGTCACAGAATAAGTATTGTGCACATTTCTCCTTGATTACAAGTTTAGCTTGACCAAATTCATCCTTTGGTGCTTCATCGCACATTTGTTTAAAGTTGTCTGCTGTACAGCAGCCGATGTAGTCCAGTAAACGAAACAGTAAAATATGCCAAAATCTGAACTTTCAGGGGCAAGCAATATTATGGTTGATTATTATAGATTTGGGTGCGGAAAATTCGAAAAAAATAACCCGGACTGGCGAAAAGTGGTGCAACACCCTTAAAAATGGGGTTGAAGTGAAAAACCCCCGTTTCCAAGTGTATTTTCAATTTATCTCAAAATCTAAAGCGACAATGGGGTATTTTTATGGATGATATTTGTTGAGGAAACTGAGATGAATCGATTGAGTTCACATATACTGAATTTTATTAAAAAATACTTCTTTTAAAAGGTTTAATATAGGAAAAAAAAAATTTTTTTTGATGAAAATAGTTTAAAAATTAATAACTTTGGTTACAATCATTCAAATGACTTGAAATTGGTCTCAAATTGTTCCTGAAATTCCAAAGAATAATGATCAACTATAATTTAAAAAAATATTATTTGTTTAACCAATGAAAATTGCTCATTTCTAAGGATAAGCGTCATAAATTTTTGGAAAACTGCTTTTTTACTAAATTTTCAATAAAAACATAAGGGTTGAATATTTTTTAGTAAAACCAACGGGAATATCTTCGATTTGTACATATAAACAAAATGAGCCACTCCAAAAAAATATTCAGGTACTAGAACGGATGCAATTGCACATTAAAATGCACCGAATTTTTGTTACATAAATTTTTTAAAAAATTACATTTTTTCAAATAAAATTCTAAATTATGATTTAAACATACTCATATGCATTTTTAACGTATATTTTAAGTTTATTAACGAATATAGGCTCATATGAGTTCATAATAATGCATGCGAAAGTATATTACAATGCACTATTTTAATAAAACTCAATTCATTGATTTTTAATGTTTTATTGCAATAAAAATTCATTAAAAAAATAATAAAATAAAATGTATGTGTTTTTAGGGTACTTCTATATAAAAAAATAGTAACTAGTAGAGAAATTATATCAAATTTTGTATTCATTATTATTTATATGTATATTATAAAAATGAGTACGTATTATTAAAATAGTGCATTTTAATGCACTTTGGCATGTATTATTTTGAACTCTTATGAGCCTATATTCATTCATAAACATAAAATATACGTTAAAAATGCGTATGAGTATGTTAAAATCATAATTTAGAATTTTATTTGAAAAAATGTTATTTTTTTTAAATTTTATGTAACAAAAATTCGGTGAATTTTAATGTGCAATTGCATCCGTTCTAGTAACTGAATATTTTTTGGGAGGGGCTCGTTTTGTTTATTTGTACAAATCGAAGATATCCCCATTAGTTTTACTAAAAAATATTCAACCCTTATGTTTTTATTGAAAATTTAATAAAAAGTCAGTTTTCCAAAAATTTATGACGCTTACCCTTAAAAATGAGCAATTTTCATTGGTTAAAATATAAATATATTTTTTAATTATGGTTGATTATTATTCTTTGGAACTTTAGGAACAATTTGAGACCAATTACAAATCTAATGGATAATTTTACCCAAAGTTATTAATGTTTAAACTATTTTCCCCGAAAAGAAGCAATGTTACGTGTTTTAAGCTCTCTAGAAAAGGTAATTTTTGGTCAAATACATTATTTATGGTCCCAATCGATTCATGTCACTGCCCTCAACAAATAACAACCATAAAAATACTCCATCGTCGCTTTAGATTTTGTGTTAAATTAAAAAAACGGTTGGAAATGGGGTTTTCACCTGTTAACCCCATTTTTAAGGATGTTGCACCACTTTTCGCCGGTTCGGGTTATTTTTTTCGAATTTTCCAGTTCAAAATCTATAAGAATCAACCATAATATTGCTTGCCCCCTAAATTTTGTGCCAAAATGCTTCCTTTACTGGACTAATGGCCAACACCGTCAATGCAAAGATAACTGAAATAATATATTTCCTTTTTGAAATTTGGAAATATTCATTCAATCTCTTTTGATTTTTGGTGAAGAAAATATTTAAATTTTGTTGATTATTAAACTGCTATATTAAACTTACCCTTCATTTTTTTATTGATTTCTTTTAGATTTTCACTAGAAAATACACCTTTACAAACTGATCCAATATTAAGTTTTAGGAGTATTTATATAAAGTAGTATCTAATAATTATTAATCTTTTAATTAAGATTTCTTATCGAGATCTCATATTTTTATCAAATTGAATTATGATATATTGTCTTAGTTGCAAAGATCTATTATTAAAAAATTAGGAAATTGCCTTTTTCAGGTCGAAATACTGAAAAAATTGAAAATTGTAAGAATAAAAAAAAATTTTACCGGTCTATTTTATACAATGCTCAGTGAATTTATTTAATTATTATAAGCATACCAACTATAACCTATAAAGAATAAATATAAGCATGGTTAATTATATTAATAATATATTTATTTCAAGCAGTTTAATAAATACAATAATGTCACAGATGTCATTTAAAAATCGATGTTTGATTTATTAGTATAATTTAGTTTTAAACTACTGTTCAATATTTGCAACCACATTGGCTTGGTAAATCGCACTCCTTCGTGTTATGATTAAAGTGGAGACCGCTAGGACAACTCTTCGTAGTAGGGCAGCATTCGTAGAACTGGGTGCAACTTCCTTCTTTTGGAACACGAATACAATCACAACCACAAGGGGGAGGTGGAGGAGCTTGTGTAGTGGATGGTGGACAAGGTGTAGTAGTTGTGCAAGGTGTAGTGGTTGGTGGGCAAGGTGTAGTTGTAGTTATGGGGTCGGGGCATGGCTTGCACTTTCTGGTAGACTCCCATGGCCAAACGCACATTCCGACACTTGCATCGAAAACTAGAGGTGGATTGCTTGGTGCACAGTCTTTTAGTTGGGGTTTACCAAAACTCTCACAATGGATGAACTGGTTGCAGTTATCGGCTACTTCTAGTTTTGTATCATCACATAATTCTTGAGGTAGATTGGGGCAACCTGGCCATGGTTGGTAGAGATCCTCTTTTCTCATGGCATTGCAGCCAATGGCCATAGCCACCAAACATATGAAAACTTAAGGAAATAATATTTTAAATAAATACCGTAAAGTTAAATACAGGTTCGGTTAGATTAATTATTATTGTAAGCAAGGGGTACACAAAAAAGTACTAATGACTAAACTTGTTTATGTGGCATACCCAAAAAAATGAAAATTCTGAATTTCTTTAATTGGCTATAACTTTTTTTGTCAAAGCAGTTAGGTACATTTTGTTGGCGGTTTCTTAAGGCACTTTTTTGTTTATATTTGATTGTTGTATGTATATTTTTTAAATCCCATTTTTTCCGAGATACAAGTCATATTTTTAGTTTTTCTTATGGGCCACTAAGTTGGCTATGGCATATTTAAATATTTCGCTCTACATTACAACGATATGTCAGTTATCATTATCGAAAAAAATTAAGAACAATTTTTTGTAATAGTTTATTGTTTTCAAATATCATTTGTTACTGTAATTAGTGATTATCGTTTAACAATTTTGTTTTTCATGGCTTACTTAAATGTTTTTAATAAAATACTTAATTAAATTCCACTGGTACTTAGAACTTTGACTTTTTTCGAAAATAAGTATGTGACATATTGTTGTAAGGTAGAATAAAAAACATGTTCAAATATACCATAACCATCTTAGTGGCCCATAAGAAAAACCAAAGTTATGGCTTATAACTCGGAAACAAAAAATGATATCAAACTATACACAAAAAGTGTCTTAAGAAACCGCAAGCAAAAAGTATGTACCTATCTACTTTCACAATAAAGTTATAACCATTTATAGATACTTCGAATTTTCAGTTATTTGGGTATACCTTCCTTATAAATAATTTGTTACAAATAATAATGCTGGAAAAGTTATCTGGGACACTCGGTATACATGAAATAAAAATTAAATATTATAATACTTACATTTCATATTGATATTAGAGTGGTAGAATTTTCAAAACGAATAAACTGAAAATGAATACAATTTTTTTTTATTATTTATACAAAATCAATAGATCTATATCTGTTGTAAATAACACGCGTATTGTTCTTTATCATTTAATTAATTAATTAATTAATTTAATTGTTAAGTAGCACCTTTCTGTGATTTGATTAAACACAATCATTTTCAAGTATTGCAAATGCCATAATAAATAGATATATTGTTTAATTAGATATAATCAGCATGGAATTTGAATAAAGATCAATTTTTATAATTATTTGTTCAAATAAAGAATGTATTCTTTATTTTTAATTAAAATTCAGATGTATAGATTATTTCATTTTAAAGATAAATAATACATATATAGTAAAACACCTTACATGAATTAATTTTAATGAATTAGGATTTAGGTTTGTTGTTAAATATTTTCGAATTTTATTTTAAAAATAGGTTTACTGGCCTATAAAAATAGCCAATACATTACAATATTATTAATGGTCTTCAGAAAAAAAAAATTATACCCAAAAAGTACCTATGCCCATTATTATCAAACATTTAAATGATCCTTTAGCACTAATGCTTCATTAAAGTAGATTTGGTGTATTACTTAATTATAAATTTAGATATTATGTGTACAGAAAATGTTGATAGTACGATGGTTAGTTAAAGGAGCAATTACATAATTTTGGTAATACCGTGCAATAAATATAACTTAGTTATTATTTAAATGTAAATTAATCATAACTGTAAATTACTGAAATATTGTAATTGGATCAGTAACTAAAATTGTGAACCACTGAGAGGACGCCTAGGGATACTTACAAATTATCGAATGAAATAATAATATCAATCTTACTTTCAAGCTGTTACTTAATAAATGAAAATGTTAGGTGTTTACGGTGACGTAAAAAAATTACATACAGCCATGGCCATATGTATTAGTAAGCACCTATAGTCGCGTCATTATAATATTTTGAAAAAAATTAATTAGAGCCCTTTATATTATTGATGGAATTTGTTGGGGAAGGTGTAAGGAGTAATTTCTCATCAAATGAGTCAATTTTTTTTTCATTGGAACATTGTTTATTTTTAAACAATTTGGTCGGAAAATCGGTTTTTCTGATATAGTGGGAAAATTTTGGGTTGTAGAGAAAAGTAACGCACAGACGAAATATGCGCAATCAAAAGATCTATAATTTGGTGCCTGGTAGATTAAAATCCGATAATTGGTTCAAAAGTTATTGCAAAAAAAACCGCTAAAAAACGTTGAAAATTAACTTTTTTTAAATTGTTTATAATTTTTTTATTATTTATTAAAATTCAACGAAAATACCAATTTTGCAAAATTCTATTTGTTTATCCGGTTGACAAAAAAAATAGCTAAATTTCAAACGCGGGGCCTGATAAAAGTTATTAACCAAAAAGGATTCACAACCCCGATTTTTAAAGGCCAAAGCCTAACTTAACTTTGTATTTTCGTACAATATCGATTTATTATCAAGAACCCTTTTGAAACGTGCAATAAACAAAATATTTTAAAAATTGCACTAAAAATTAATAATTTTCAATATTTCGACTTAGCGGTGAGCATTGTTATTTAACAACTTAGAAAACTATCTTATTGTTATTATTTCGTCGCGTTACCCCAGATTAAAAAAAGAATGAAGGACGGCTGAGAAACGTATCTCGCGGTCAATGTCGAAGTTCAAAATGATCCGCGCTTGAAAAATTTGCAATATCTCGGCTTATAATGATCGCAGAACCTTCATTCTTTTTTTAATCTGGGGTAACGCGACGAAATTATAACAATAAGATAGTTTTCTAAGTTGTTAAATAATCCTTTTTGGTTAATAACTTTTATCAGGTCCCGCGTTTGAAATTTAGCTATTTTTTTGTCAACCGGATAAACAAATAGAATTTTGCAAAAACTATTCGACCTACAGCACCCATCTTTCGCTCACTTTTGAAACATATTAATACTCACAACTTTTAGGTATTTTCGTTGAATTTTAATAAATAATAAAAAAATTATAAACAATTTAAAAAAGTTAATTTTCAACGTTTTTTAGCGGTTTTTTTGCAATAACTTTTGAACCAATTATCGAATTTTAATCTACCAGGCACCAAATTATAGATCTTTTGATTGCGCATATTTCGTCTGTGCTTTACTTTTCTCTACAACCCACAATTTTCCCACTATATCAGAAAACCCGATTTTCCGACCAAATTGTTTAAAAATAAACAATGTTCCAATGAAAAAAAAATGACTCATTTGATGAGAAATTACTCCTTACACCTTCCCCAACAAATTCCATCAATAATATAAAGGGCTCTAATTAACTTTTTTTTGTAGTATTATTACAGCTATAATGACGCGACTACTAGTGATTTTAGACACTTTGCAGATTTCAGGAGAATTAAGGATTATATATATATTATATTAGTAAATAATTTACTATAAATAACATCGTAATGTACTATGAGCTTTATAGAATCGTTAAAGGTACAACGTCCCATCCTATGTTATGTTATCTAAAAGTGAACATTAAATTTCATTCGCATTACTTCGAATGATTATGATTAAATATCTATCAAATTGCAGGTTAATCCTGCTGGTTAAATTAATTAATTTATTAAAAACAATATGTATGTATGTATGTGATTTATTGATATAAATCCATTATATTATATTATTGCGTAGTTAAATTCCAATTTTGAAACATTGTATTCAACGCTTTTTTAAGGGGTTACATACAGTTAGAATTTTCAAAAAATCTATTTTTTTTATTTCATTTTCGTAATGTACATATATTTAAATACACCCTCGGAAAATTTCAAGTCAATCCGGCGATTATTTTCGAAGTTACACGCATATTTGTAAAGACGTCTCAGAGCATTTGAATGTAGGAGGTCGAAGCGGTAGCGCGTTTTTCTCAAATCTGTGTTTTCCAAGTCGGTGACCACGATTCCTCGGAAACGGCTGAACCGATCAGTCTCAAATTTTAACACACGTTTCTTAAGTATATTTTTTAGTAATTAATCGAAGGTTTTTTCTCACCGATAAATATATTTTTTTATAAACAATTTAAGGTCAAATTTTTTGTCAAAAAACGATTTTTTTGAGAAGCCGCCATTTTGTAAAAAAAAATTATTTTGCTTATTCTTTCGATCAAGTACAAGATTATACATTACTTTAACGAAATCCGTTTGGGTTTTTATTTTAAATGATCCAATCCAGAAATATCGTGGTCACCGCAAAGCGCCTTTTTGAGAGGACCTCCTAGAGAACAGCTGTAGCAGCTTTCAAAATTATTATTTTGACAAATAAAAAATGTTAAAATACAATTAAAAGTTACCATAATATGTGTAAAAATTTTTACATTAATAAATTTAAAAGTCTTTCGTCAAAAAATTCTTGAAAAAACCCTTTTTTGCCTTCTGACTGTATGTAACCCCTTTTTATGTAGCTTATGTACATACAATGTGTACTGTGTAGTCCAACTATTATACATAGACAGTATTTTCACATATAGCTCAATTTTGGGACTAGTTTAAAAAATCGAATAAATTTATTTTTATGAATGCCATGCAGTTAAGAATGTCATCAAATTTCTGGATGATAAAATAATTTAAGCTTTATTATGATCTAAAAATCTCAACCTTATAGAATGTTCACGAAGCCTGGACTTCTCAAGGAAACGTTGACCAACAAACAGCAATTAAATGAGAGATTAATAAAGAACTGAATGGCACAGGGAAGAGTATATATAAATATAATACAATTGTTTAATTGACATAGAGAGAATGTCTAGGAGAATAGAAGATAGCATAGTCGCTAGGAGACAAATGACAAAATGACATTATTTATTCATAGAATATTATTATTTAATTTATTTTTGCGCTAGAGCTTAAGCTAGGCAAAAAAATTATACCAAAGCATGTGGGTGTGAAAATATAAATTTTAAAGAATATATTTTGATCTTATTTTTAATTTCATTTTTTCTAACTCAAAAATGGCGCTTGTAAGGGACTTCAAACAGTACATAGTTAATTTTGTTTCCACCCCCCTCTACCTTGGTAACTATTGACTAAAAAATCTGAAAAAATGTATCAAGACTTCGGTAATATTACCAATGAAAAATACGTCATCAATTTCATTTCAAATCTTGGAAAAATATAGAGAGACGTCATATTTTTTTTAATTTGTCTAGTTATGTGGACTGTCAAAATAAAGATTTCAGTTAGTAACATTCGTTCCAATTTTTTAATTTTTTTTTCTAGCTCAAAAATTGCGTCTGTAAGGGACTCCGCCAAACTGTAAGAGATTTTGCCTCCCTCCGTAGCTCGCTAACTACTGTCTCAAAAATCTAGAAAAATTTTGTAACGGCTTCGGTGATACTATTAATAAAAATTTAACTCTATTTTTATTTTATTTAACTCAAAATAGGCGCATGCAAGGGGCTCATAACAGTTTATGTAATACATACCTTCGGAATCCATGGCACACAGGTATATCATGTGTATTTACCATATATCCTATGGTAAACGGCATACGGTAAAGGTTAATAAGAAAATTCTGAATTTTATATCCGTATAAACGTATTATGGTGAGAATAATTAAATCTTCCGACATTTACTTTTATTATTTTTTGTAGGCATATCAAAACTATTCAAATTATAGATAAGGTTATTAAAATAATATGGTATTAAACATCATAATAATTAGGATATAGAAAGACTATTGGTTATAATCATTTTAATTTATTTATTATAGACATAATTTTTTTTATACATGTTGTTGAAGTTTATGTACAATTAGATAAATATAAACTATTTAATATTTGCAACCACATGCGCTGGGGCTGTCACACTCTTGTGTCTTGGGGTTGAAATGGAGACCGGATGGGCAGCATTTCAGTTTTGGACAGCACTGCAAGAACTTGTTACAGCAACCTGGTTTAGGAATACGTAAGCATTCACAATCCTTTGGTGGTTTGGGTGTGGTTGTAGTGCAGGGAGTTGTTGTTGTTGGGCAAGGAGTTGTTGTAGTGGAGCAAGGGGTTGTTGTGGAACATGGAGTAGTAGTTGTACTGCAGGGAGTTGTTGTTTCGCAACCACATTCAGTTCTACCAGATTTCTCAGCTGACACGCATTTTCCTGTGGCACCGTCGAATACTAGTGGAGGATCCATGGCAGGGCAGTTCATCACACGTACGTTTGAATTGTCACAGAACAAGTATTGTCCACATTTCTCCTTGATTACAAGCTTGGCTTGGCCAAATCCATCCTTTGCTGCATTATCGCACATTTGCTTATAGTTGTCTGCTGTACAGCAGCCGATGGCCAACACCGTCAATGCAAAGATAACTGAAAGAATATAAGTAACATTCTAAATAATATTTTTTCAAAACTTTTATACATAATACATAACATCATATAGTTATTTATTTAATGTTTTGATTATTTGATAAATAAATATTTACTCACCCTTCATTGTAATAGTGCTTGGAAAGTACTCAAACCTATGAAACTGAATAGAAGTATGAATTTTTGATGTATTTATACCTCATGTGCCGTCGCATATCTAACATTCATTTATCATTATTATCATTTAATTAAATTATTACATTGATGAAAATTAATTTACAATAATTAATTATATCCCTATCTTGATTACGAGTACATTTTATAATATCGCATAATGCAAGTGTACTTATTTTTATAACTAGATAAGACTGGTTAGTTAGATTTTACCTAAAGTCTAGAGTTTCCCAAACTTTATCTTTTATAGTGCCATTAATACATACAGCCATGGCCATATGAATTAGGCACTTGTTACTATGATGGATAATTTTGGAACTAGGTAATTTTGAAAAAAACTAATGTATATCAGTTGTAGTAATGTCATTTTAATATAAAATTAATAGTCACAATTTTTATTTTATGAACCCCCATCCTGATTTTATTAATAATTTAATCTACCGTGGTATACTATACACTAATATCTTGTGTTATGGTGTGCCATTATTCTATAATTGTTTGTTTAGACAAATTTTTTGAACTGAATTTATGTTTTGCAATCTTGCTTTTTAAAATGTGCCACAAAATTTTAATTGGTGGCGGATCAGGGGACCGGGGCGGCCACGATAACAGTCCAACGCTGTTTTCTTCAAACAATTGCATTATTTTGCGGGATTTGCGGCATCTTGTTGAAATAAATAATTCACTGGATCGGTTTCAACTAATTTTTAAACAGAAGGGTCCAAAACTTTTTCAAGCATGTCTAAAAACCGTCTAAAATTCATGCGCCCTCCGCATAAAAAAGACTTCGCCGACACCACTGGCAGAAATGCAATCCCAAATCATGATACTACCTCCTCCAAATTTAACAGTTTAAAAAAACTTTTAAAATGTTAAATTTTAAATTAAAAGAGGTGAAGTTTAAAAAACTTCACCTCTTCTTCTTTCAACGTAGCGAGCTCCAGGTCGGCCGAAAAACAAATGAAATGAACAAAAATCAAAAAATGATGTTTTATTGATTTTTAAGAAGGATGCTGAAATTTTTTAATGTATCGGTATTTATAATTAGTAAAACATTAGTTTTACTATTTCTTTACGTTGGATTCATCCGTCTATATCACTTTAGTTAATTTCTCTTTAGTCCAATCATTGTATTTTTTCGCCCAAGAAACACAAAATTTTGTCTGTCTGTCTGTCAGAAGTGGGTTTTTTCACACCTTTCACCCCTGCAAATTGTATTCCACAAGCCTTCTTCTAACAATCCTTCCTGCCAATTTTATTCCATGAACCTGCATCACTTCAGAAGAGAGTTTTTTAAAGTTTTTTTTCTTCCTATTTTGTAGAGAGATTCGCTCCAAAATACGGTCCTGTCTCGCACTGGTTTTTCAATTTTGGCCACTTTTGATTCGATTTACTTTCCCAAGTCATTAAGGCATCTTATAAAAATACCTATAATCCTTAATTCTCCTGAAATCTGTTAATTTAAGCAAAGTGTCTAAAATCACGCTTACTAATACATATGGCCATGGCTGTATGTAATTTTTTTACGTCACCGTAAACACCTAACATTTTCATTTATTAAGTAACAGCTTGAAAGTAAGATTGATATTATTATTTCATTCGATAATTTGTAAGTATCCCTAGGCGTCCTCTCAGTGGTTCACAATTTTAGTTACTGATCCAATTCCAATATTTCAGTAATTTACAGTTATGATTAATTTACATTTAAATAATAACTAAGTTATATTTATTGCACGGTATTACCAAAATTATGTAATTGCTCCTTTAACTAACCATCGTACTATCAACATTTTCTGTACACATAATATCTAAATTTATAATTAAGTAATACACCAAATCTACTTTAATGAAGCATTAGTGCTAAAGGATCATTTAAATGTTTGATAATAATGGGCATAGGTACTTTTTGGGTATAATTTTTTTTTTCTGAAGACCATTAATAATATTGTAATGTATTGGCTATTTTTATAGGCCAGTAAACCTATTTTTAAAATAAAATTCGAAAATATTTAACAACAAACCTAAATCCTAATTCATTAAAATTAATTCATGTAAGGTGTTTTACTATATATGTATTATTTATCTTTAAAATGAAATAATCTATACATCTGAATTTTAATTAAAAATAAAGAATACATTCTTTATTTGAACAAATAATTATAAAAATTGATCTTTATTCAAATTCCATGCTGATTATATCTAATTAAACAATATATCTATTTATTATGGCATTTGCAATACTTGAAAATGATTGTGTTTAATCAAATCACAGAAAGGTGCTACTTAACAATTAAATTAATTAATTAATTAATTAAATGATAAAGAACAATACGCGTGTTATTTACAACAGATATAGATCTATTGATTTTGTATAAATAATAAAAAAAATTGCATTCATTTTCAGTTTATTCGTTTTGAAAATTCTACCACTCTAATATCAAAATGAAATGTAAGTATTATAATATTTAATTTTTATTTCATGTATACCGAGTGTCCCAGATAACTTTTCCAGCATTATTATTTGTAACAAATTATTTATAAGGAAGGTATACCCAAATAACTGAAAATTCGAAGTATCTTTAAATGGTTATAACTTTATTGTGAAAGTAGATAGGTACATACTTTTTGCTTGCGGTTTCTTAAGACACTTTTTGTGTATAGTTTGATATCATTTTTTGTTTCCGAGTTATAAGCCATAACTTTGGTTTTTCTTATGGGCCACTAAGATGGTTATGGTATATTTGAACATGTTTTTTATTCTACCTTACAACAATATGTCACATACTTATTTTCGAAAAAAGTCAAAGTTCTAAGTACCAGTGGAATTTAATTAAGTATTTTATTAAAAACATTTAAGTAAGCCATGAAAAACAAAATTGTTAAACGATAATCACTAATTACAGTAACAAATGATATTTGAAAACAATAAACTATTACAAAAAATTGTTCTTAATTTTTTTCGATAATGATAACTGACATATAGTTGTAATGTAGAGCGAAATATTTAAATATGCCATAGCCAACTTAGTGGCCCATAAGAAAAACTAAAAATATGACTTGTATCTCGGAAAAAATGGGATTTAAAAAATATACATACAACAATTAAATATAAACAAAAAAGTACCTTAAGAAACCGCCAACAAAATGTACCTAACTGCTTTGACAAAAAAAGTTATAGCCAATTAAAAAAATTCAGAATTTTCAGTTTTTTGGGTATGCCACATAAACAAGTTTAGTCATTAGTCCTTTTTTGTGTACCCCTTGCTTACAATAATAATTAATCTAACCGAACCTGTATTTAACTTTACGGTATTTATTTAAAATATTATTTCCTTAAGTTTTCATATGTTTGGTGGCTATGGCCATTGGCTGCAATGCCATGAGAAAAGAAGATCTCTACCAACCATGGCCAGGTTGCCCCAATCTACCTCAAGAATTATGTGATGATACAAAACTAGAAGTAGCCGATAACTGCAACCAGTTCATCCATTGTGAGAGTTTTGGTAAACCCCAACTAAAAGACTGTGCACCAAGCAATCCACCTCTAGTTTTCGATGCAAGTGTCGGAATGTGCGTTTGGCCATGGGAGTCTACCAGAAAGTGCAAGCCATGCCCCGACCCCATAACTACAACTACACCTTGCCCACCAACCACTACACCTTGCACAACTACTACACCTTGTCCACCATCCACTACAAAAGCTCCTCCACCTCCCCCTTGTGGTTGTGATTGTATTCGTGTTCCAAAAGAAGGAAGTTGCACCCAGTTCTACGAATGCTGCCCTACTACGAAGAGTTGTCCTAGCGGTCTCCACTTTAATCATAACACGAAGGAGTGCGATTTACCAAGCCAATGTGGTTGCAAATATTGAACAGTAGTTTAAAACTAAATTATACTAATAAATCAAACATCGATTTTTAAATGACATCTGTGACA
Organism: Sialis lutaria; assembly: GCA_949319165.1. Lineage (NCBI taxonomy): Eukaryota > Metazoa > Arthropoda > Insecta > Megaloptera > Sialidae > Sialis > Sialis lutaria. Next base: position 4,599,081 of record OX439236.1, read on the forward strand.
TTATTGTATTTATTAAACTGCTTGAAATAAATATATTATTAATATAATTAACCATGCTTATATTTATTCTTTATAGGTTATAGTTGGTATGCTTATAATAATTAATAAATTCACTGAGCATTGTATAAAATAGACCGGTAAAAAAATTTTTTATTCTTACAATTTTCAATTTTTTCAGTATTTCGACCTGAAAAAGGCAATTTCCTAATTTTTATTTGATTTTTTGTATAAAATTGTATAAAATTGTAATCAATGAAAGGTTTTGATGTAGTATTTAATTTAATATAAATTATATAACATATTATTTAATTAAATATAACAAAAAATCAAAAATATATTACCTAATTGAATATCATGCACATCTTTACTAGGATTATTTTGATTTTAAAAGCTTGAATTTTTCTTTAGGAGTTCTTTTTCGGCAATTACCTTAAGTATCTACTGTATTTCGCGTCACTGTCCAGATAACATATTGATTACAGAAAAAGGAACATATTATAAATTATTCATTTCTTAAAATGTACTGTCTTCTAAAACCCTGCTAGTCTTTTTTGACAGCTTTCAAACGTAAAATTATCGATTTTACAAACATTTTTTTATCGAATTTAATATATTTCGTTCAGATATGAAAAAAATGTCGCTAGAATATTTTTCAATATTAACATATCTTAATATATATAAATTACGTGTCACATGTTCCTCCGCTATGGACTCCTAAACTACTTAACCGATTTTAATCAAATTTGTACACCGTGTGCAGTTTGATCCAACTTGAAACATAGGACGCCTCCTATGGGAAATGGGGGGGGGGCTTTGCCCCCCCCCTTTTTTTAAAGAGAGTTCCCATTTTTTTACGGTGGTGGTGGTGGGGGGCTGTAAAGCTTCCTATGGGAAAAGGAGGGGGTACCCCCCTTTTTTTCGCTCCCCCCCCTTTTAAAATAGAGTTCCCACTTTTTTACGGTGATGGTGGTGGGGGACTGTAAAGCCTCCTTTGGGAAATGGGGGGGACCCCCCCCCCTTTTTAAATAGTTTACAACAATGTAATATGACAAAAACGTTAGCCACAGCAACGCGTGGCCGAGTCAGCTAGTAATATTATATATTTTCACGGTTATGGTCATTATAAAGTTATTCATAAAAAGTTTCTATAGAATAAAAAAATACATAAACTATATTTTTATTTGAACACAAACTTAGAATGAATTAAAATAAAAAGATAATTTGTTATTATTTAATTTTGTTTAAACAAAACAATCGTATGTATTGTTCATTAAATGAGCACCGTGTATTGCTTAATACTTATTTTGAATGGGTTCGTGGTATAGCTCAAAGCCTATAGTTTTTGTCATCCTGAACAACATTTAATGATCATGCCACTTAACTTCCTCATACAAAACAATATACGAATTCTATTTAGATCTTTACATTTAACTTATTGTAACCTTGATATAGTATTTTTATTACGAGGGTCCAAATACGTACCCATGTTCAAGTTCAAATATTTTTAAATTAATTAATTATTTTAATAATAGATTTTTGCAACTAAGACAATATATCATAATTCAATTTGATAAAAATATGAGATCTCGATAAGAAATCTTAATTAAAAGATTAATAATTATTAGATACTACTTTATATAAATACTCCTAAAACTCAATATTGGATCAGTTTGTAAAGGTGTCTTTTCTAGTGAAATCTAAAAGAAATCAATAAAAAAATGAAGGGTAAGTTTAATATAGCAGTTTAATAATCAACAAAATTTAAATATTTTCTTCACCAAAAATCAAAAGAGATTGAATGAATATTTCCAAATTTCAAAAAGGAAATATATTATTTCAGTTATCTTTGCATTGACGGTGTTGGCTATCGGCTGCTGTACAGCAGAAGACTTTAAGCAAATGTGCAAAGAAGCACCAAAGGATGGATTTGGCCAAGCTAAACTTGTAATCAAGGAGAAATGTGGACAATACTTGTTCTGTGACAATTCAAACGTACGTGTGATGAACTGCCCTGCCATGGATCCTCCACTAGTCTTCGATGGTGCCACAGGAAAATGCGTGTCAGCTGAGAAATCTGGTAGACCTGAATGTGGTGGAATAACTCCTTGCCCTACAACAACTCCTTGTCCCACAACAACTCCTTGCCCTACAACAACAACTCCCTGCCCTACAACAACTCCTTGCCCTACAACAACTCCTTGTCCCACAACAACTCCCTGCCCTACAACAACAACTCCCTGCCCTACAACAACAACTTCTTGCTCCACAACAGCAACTCCCCCGCGATTGCGTTTGCAAATATTAAATATCATCGTAGATTATATTTAAATAACATTTTAAAACATATTTGAATATTTGTGCCGTCTTTATTCCATGGACTTTATTCACATAAACCAATACTAATTGCTAGGTTATTTTCTACTAGTTTCATTTATTATTTTATAAGTTATTTAAAACACATTACTAATATTGTGCGAGCACGCATATTTGTTTTACGTTGTATATTTAAATCAAATTAACAGTACTCCTACGGCCATATGCAGTTTCAGCTATTTCATGCAAATATCTAAACGCGGAGGTATTTTACATCCTGTAAGGGCGTGGATTTTGTTTGGATTTTGGATTTGGTAAAATTTTCAACGTAAATACATAGATATTTGCACAAAGTAGCTGAAACTTCTATGATCGCTAATCAAAATAAGGATTACCTTTTTCAAAAATATAATAATGTAAATTCTTGCACTATATATGGAGTGAAAAAATTCAATAATTTATATAAATAAAGGTACCTACAAACAATTAACTTTGGTTTCGAAGAATTAATCTGTAAAACTTGGTTCATTACCTTCGACATAAGATTCTGCTAAGCAACATATCGAAAGGGTTTATTTACAAGTTCAGCTATGGAGAAACAATCTAGTATCACCTGAAGAATGGGGTTGGAAGCGTTCCAATTAAAATGACTGAGCTACTAACACCAAGCAATGTCCTACTCGTGTAAAACAAGATGTGGTGCTGCATGTGGCTGTAGAAAGATAAGCTTACACTGCTCACCAGCATATGCAGTTAGCAGTGGTAATGACTGTGATAATCATCCTTCAATCAAAAAAATCCTGATGAAACTGGAGATCTCATCGAAAATTGAATACCGATATTTTTTTACAATTATTATACAACCTAATTGTAGAATGTAAATAAAAAAATTAATTTTCAGTAAAAACTGTTTTTATCATATGAATTTGTTTTCGAACCTGTTTTTTATAATTATTATTAACGAAAAAATATTTATAAAATACATTTCTATAAATAAACTACAATTTTACTTTCAATATATGATATTAAGTGGCAAAAAATATTCATTAAAACTGTTTTTATTAAAAAATATATTTATTTCATACCAAAACGTGGATTTTTTTCTAAATTTTAAAACTTAAATTGAAACTTTCCACCTGAAATTTGCAATGTTTATGATTTAAAGTAATATATTAAAATAAACAATTTAGAAAAATAAACATAAATAAAACGGTCAAATACGTGTTGGGCACGCACATTATAGGGTTCCGTTGTCATTCAAAAATGTTCACAAACAATTTTTGTTATAGTGTTCGTTATAATTTTCAGTGAATTACATCAAAATGTTAATTCGGAGTTATGCATTTTTTTTCATCTTAAAGTTAGAATTAATTAAAACAACAAACATTTATTATTATTTAATTTATGTTTAAACAAAACAATCTTATGTATTGTTCATGTTATCATAGTTAGGCCTATTTTCTCAATATGAGTTTAAACCACATGTCCCAGTTAAACTTAAGATTAAACTATACATTTGTTTCTCAATGTCCAGTTAAAAATTATAATTAATCTTAAGATTAACTTTTAACTGACAGATGAAATAATTTATTTTTCTAGCCCAAATATTAACTTATTATCCAACTTCTTTTACATTCTATAGTAACACTATATTCTTTTATTAATTCTAGTATTGTACCCTGTTCTCTTTTACTGAATTAACTCATTTTTAATTAATTTAATTTAATAATTTGAGGCTAATTTTTAGTTTGACATAACAAAAATTCACCATTTAAACTTATATTGAGAAATTGAGTGAGGTTTAAACTGGACATTATGTTCAGTTTAAACCTAGGATGAAGATTAAATAATCTGAAGTTTAAACTCATATTGAGAAACCGGGCCTTAATGTTTAAATCAAATTTAAAACATATTTTAATGTTTGTACCGTATTAGTTCCTATAAACCAATACTTGTTAGGTTATTTACTATTAGTTTTATATATTATTATATAATTTACTTAATAGTTAACAGTTATTGTGTTCAAACAAATGTATAGATACTTTAATAAATTTCTGTTGGTAAATTCATTTTTGTTCATACGATCAATATTATTAATGTAGGTTTCATCTATTTTTATTTTTTGATATTGAGTTTTCTTCCATAATATTAATGTTGCGACAAGTACATATATGTACGTATTTTATTGTAAATCGTATGATTTTGGTTTTCCAATTATTGTTCTTTATATAAACCTGGGATACTACTATTCAGTTATGTACATAGGTATAGTAATTAAAAACTTAATCATGAATTGTCAATTAGGTGTACTAAATTAAATGATTATACGAAAAATAGTCCAGTTAGATAAAAATTTGATAAACCAAGATAATCGCATTCAAATTAATTTTTATTTCTCTTTAAACCATATTAAAGTTTTAATATTATTATTATTAATAATTAAAAAAGTTGGTAGCGCATGACTAAAATGCAAAATTTGAAAGAGCTTTTCCGTCATTTTGAAAAACTTCTATCAAATAGATTTCATTTATCATTCTTATCAATTAATTAGCTTTGGTGAGATTGGATTTACTAATCATTTTGATTGATATACATTGGTCGCAGTTTGCTATCATAAATAAAAAAAATTCTATACCCCTTATAATATTATGCTTTATTGATTTAAATATGTCGTTAAAATTAAAATAAATCGTCACTGACTACTAAATTAAAATTAAACTATACTTTATCTTTTGATTTTATTAGATTTCATGAAAAATGTATAGTGTTCTGTACCTAAATCGGAAAAATGACCACTTATGGAATCAACACTGTCTGTCACTCTGTTACAGCCTTCTACTTAACCATTTGATCTAAAAAGCTGATCAGTTTTTGTATAGGTAATAGTTACATATAAAATAAACGGTGGACCAGTAATAAAAATTTATTACAAAATAAATTTTTTTAAACCTATTTTAAACGGGGCATCTGGTTTACTTAAAAATTTTTATTAAATCCTCGTAAGTGGGGTATCAAATGAAAGCTGACAATTCAAAATAATTAATTAGAAAACGTTTAAAATTTTAAAATCTTCGTTGAACAAATTTTCAAAAAAATCATAAAAATATTTTTTTATCTCTGAAGGTGATTTTGTAATGATACTGAGATCAAAAGAAAATTATCAACACTCAATTACACTTACCTACGTATTTTACAAAAATAATTCAAAATTGTGAAAATAATCTAATCTCGCTGCCACCATTTTGTTAATATTTTAATTAATTGCTTTCCTTTAGATTAAATCTTAAGGATTAAAAAAAATAACAACTATTGTAAAGTTCGTTTTTGTTTGAAAGTGCAAGTCAAATTAACATAATCCAGTAAATTGAAAAACTTTATGGTAAAGGACACTTATACGTAAGGCTTGACTCGCACTCGACATTTTTTTAGTTTCAGAACGCTTATAAAAATATTATTTTTGATGATGATCATTTGTATTCTCGATAGGCCGATAAATTACATTTTTCAATTAACACTAATCAATTGCGTTTGATTGGTTAGCATTTTCATGTCGCTCACATCAAATCAAATATAAAATGCTTTGATTTCATTATCAAACCAATATACTTAATTAGAATTGCATTACACGTTAATTAATCACCTTTATCAGGAAAAAGCCGATTTATCTAAACATACAGGAAAACTTAAAAAAAAACAATAATATACTTATTTTTTGTTTGATGTATATTTTAATAAATAGATAGAATTATCTATTTTTAAAATAGTAAAAGTAGATAGTGCCTATTATCTCAAATTAGTTTGTTTTAACAGACCAATTAGAAAACTAAAAACTGCTCTATTGGTTGATTTTATGTATTATCTATTATCAGCTTGATTAGTTATTAGTTATTAGTAGATTGCCAAAACTGTAACAATTGTAATTTTATAGGGTTCCCTATTAATCTCACTTTGTCGTCCGTCCGTCCGTCCGTCTTTTTCACTCAAAGCTCAATAGCTCGTAAACTATATAAGCTAGAACCTTGAAATTTTTACTGAATATATAAAATGACACCCTTTAGTAAAATATGTACAAATATTTTGGAAAAATATTTTTTTGAGGGGATAGTGCTAAGAAGCTAAAGACAGGCAAAAAAATATTTTTTTATACCAAGGCAAGTGGCACATCAAAATGTGTAACCAAGCTAGTTTAATTTGATTCTTATTCTTTTTTTTTATAAATAAAAAATGGCGCCTAAAGGGGGCTTTAAAGCAAATTCAAAAAATCAAAAAAATGTATTCATATTCGTGTGGGGTGTCAAAATGTAGATCTCAGTGAGTAGAATATGACACTATTTTTTTTAAATTAAAAATGGCGCCTACAGGGGACACCAAGCAAAAATTTTGTCTGTCCTCCCCCCCCTCTAACTCGGTAACTACTGGCTCGAAAAATCTGAAAAAAATTAGGTAATGAGGCTTTGGTGAGACTACCAACGACAAATACTAAAGTTACCAATAACATTTCAAATTTTGGACAAACGGGGAGGGGTGTCATAAAAAAAATATTTTTATTTTTTTTATCGGGGCATGTGGGGTGTCGAAATGTAGATCTCAGTAAGTAGAATATGAAACTATTTTTTATATTTTTTTAAATCAAAAATGGTGCCTGCAGGGGGCTTAAAGAAAACAAAAATTTGTCCACCCCCTCTCTAGCTCGGTAACTACTGACTCAAAAAATATCAAATTTTGAAAAAATAGGAAGGGGCGTCATGGAATTTTTTTTATTTTCATATCTGGGCTTGTGGGGTGTCAAAATGTAGATCTGAATTAATAGAATATGATCCTATTATATTTATTTTTAACTCAAAAATGCACCTGTAATAGGCTCTAAACAGTCCACGTAGTATATACTTCGGAGCCCTTATGGCATACACTGGTGTATGTCGACAAATTTTTATATATCATATCTCTATTGATTTTTACTTTTAAACAACTATTTTACTAACTACATATTCAATCTATTTTTTAAATTTCGAGCGTTTTTTGCTCGTTTACATTTTGACATAATATAGCCAGCAACAATGACAGGGGTTATTAAAAAAGTCGAATTGCCCATTATGACTAAAGTAGGTATATTTTTTTAAATCTAAATGCAAATTAATGAATTTTTTTGTTTGTTTTCAAATCAAAAAAATGTAGATGTAATTGAATGAGGATATTTTTTAACACTGTACAAAATTAATTTTACAACTGCACACTACAGATAATTCTTGGTCATTTATAGATTTTTTTAATTCAAAATTCATAATTCTAATTGTCGACTAGTGAATTTAAAGTTACAAATATTATATACTCGATCAAAGAATATTTGACAATTGTATTTCTACTTGTAATACAGTTTTTTGATTTTCTGTAAGTGTTGATTTCATATTCAAAACATTTGTTTTAAATTTAATACAATTGGGAAACGTTTAAAAAAAATATCTAGTTATTTAGATTAATTAACAATGTCATGCAACTATTCTTTTTATTTCTTGATAACTACTAACCAAGAAATTTCAGAGAAAAAAATCAATTATACAGGATGAGTCATATCAGGAAGAACAAACTTGAACAATTGATCAAGAAAAAATGTTTATATAAACATGTGTCCGGAATTTCTTTGTGAGTGTGCTACAGAGATTTAGCCTTACATTAGATTTTATTTAATATTTTGGGAGCCCAGTGTGTACGAGCGTAAAGCCTTTCGTATCTTCGATAATAAAACAACTCATAACAAATATACAACGAATTTTAACATTCTTGAATAAAAATCATAATTGCCATAAAAAAGTTTAATTGAGTATCAGTCAAAACTATGTATAATAATTACTGGTGCGCAATATTAAATTAAAGTCAAGTAAGCTTTGGAAAAAATAATGGTTGATGTTTGATTTTTTTTAGTATTAAAATTCGTTGGTTATTTTGTTAATGTATAACAGCGATTCCGACTTTAGGGAGGGAGACTTCGCTACCGCCTTGGGTGACAGTTCAGAGTAAATGAACAGTATATGATTCTAGTATATGATTTTTTTTTTCTTAAAAAAATGAAAACAAAGCTTCGCGTTTCTTTGATATGACGAGGAAGCAAAATTCATTATTTCGAATAAGTAAATGGATAATATCGTAGCAATTTGGGAGCAAAAAAATATCGAAGGTGTGATAAGCTTATTTTTTTTCTTTCTGTCGAAAGTTAGCTACATACCTTCTTTATGTAAATATCTCTATGCCTGTTATATGTCGAACTCTTTTCATGAAATAATTTCCATTTCGGCCAGTTGATATTCCAACAAATTCCTATTCGAATAAAATTCCTTCGAAAAAATTACTTTCGAACTTACCTTGAAATATCGGACTAGGAACTGAAAACGGTGTAAAATAAGACAAATACAAATATAGATCATATAATATTTAATCATTTATTAGTGTCTGCAATTTATACATAAATACATAAATCAGGACAGGAAAAGAAATTGCCTTAAATATATTCTTGTTCATGAATAACATTGGTATATCTTGCTAGACATTGTCTGTAGCTCAATGTTTGCAACCACAATTATTAGGAAAGTCACATTCTCCCTTATCAGGGTTGAATATAAGACCACTTGGGCATGTCTTCACCTTTGGACAACATTCCAAAAACTGGGTAAGGCTTCCTGGTTTTGGAAAACGTTTACATTCGCAATCTTCATTATTTGGTGGTGGGTTAGTAGGAGTCCATGGAGTAGTGATTGGTGGTAAAGTTGGAACTGTTGTTTCTTGTGTAGGTGGGTCAGGAACGGTATTGCAGTTTCTGGTAGATTCCCATGGCCAAACACACATGCCGAAATTTTGGTCAAAGACTAGAGCAGGGTTGCTTGGTGCACAAACTTTGAGTTGAGGTTTGCCGAAGCTCTCGCAATGGATGAATTGGTTGCAGTTATCGGCAACTTCTAGTTTGACGTCGTCTTCAGGGCCCTGAGGTGTATTGGGGCAGCCTGGCCATGGCTGGTAAAGATCCTCTACCCTCATGGCATTACAGCCGATAGCAAGAGCCACCAAAACGATGAAAACTGTTAAATTGTATATATAAGTACATATTTTAACTATGGAAAAGAAACTTTTGTAATATAATTATTTTTATATTTAACAGATATATTAAAATACTAATTTTTATTTCTTTTTTTGAATATTTTATATAATATTCAATTCATTATAGAATATTTAGAACTGTCGCGATTTAAATCTTAGCTCATCTGAATTTTTTTGTCGACTAATTATGTACATAGTTGGGTTAAATGTTTAAGGTAATTTACTATAATTAACAATAAATTATGTTAGCCCGCAATATTTTCAACAGATATTCATGGCTTGCATTAAATATTTTAATTAATATTACTTACATTTCATTTTTGGGTTGTAGTTTTCTTGAGTCAAATAACAAGACACTTTTTTGTAACTGATTTTTACTATGAACTTTCTTGTTTATATACTAATTTTCACATACATATATCTATAGGTGCTTCACTGATATAATTAGTTATTATCTTATAATTCATTTATAATTATGTATAATGATTTGATAAAAACAAATCAAAGTAGTTTATTGTATTGTTCAATTTTTGATCTTGTGCGATTTGATTGTAATTAATGTTCAACAAGTCTTTAATATCAAAGGTGAGATAAGAGTGTGGAAAATATATGTGAAGTGTGTTATGTTCATTATAGTTTATTTTTACAAAATGTACTTCAGATTCTTTCTTTATGGGCTAATAATTAAATTAGTTTTTTTCCAAAAATTTATAATCGTTCCAACTAAATATTGCAAGGAATAGCTATTGATTATGACAATTATTTCTGATTAAGAAACACGACTTAATCTCTGCTTTAACAGCTACATATAACTAGCTATGCTTATTGGTGCATGGCAAAGCGCACGTCTGACAAATACATAACATATTTTTTCTGATGCACTAATGCGCAATTCCACTGAGGAAACGTAGCATTGAGGCATACTACAAGCATAGACGACAAAACACATGCGAAAAAAAGGATAACTTCAAAAACGAAAAGTATAGCTTCAAAAACAAATTTTAAATTAGATGTAAGAGTAGTATACATCTGCAATTAACATAAAATAATATGTTGATTTTGTTCCAAAGTCTACTAACAATAAGAATAAGAAAATTATTGTTTAGACGTCATCATAAATATGGTAGTTCTTTCTGACTAAGCAGGGCCTATACTCGGAACGGAGACGAGATTTGAATTAAAAAAAACGAGACGAGACGAGACTTATTTGCTTCTCGTCTCGTTTCGTGTCCAGGGTTTTTTATATATTTTTTTTCATAAAATTTCTTATACAGCCAGCTATCGAATACATATTATTGAACGTTAACTACAACTTGAACTGAAATGACACTCTCTGAAGATGTTCCGCTCCAAGCACACTGTTCTTTATTTTTTTATTTTTTAAATAAAAAAAAGTATAAAATATATATTTTTATTTATTCATATTTTACAAACCTTACAATATATCATTACAAAAAACAATTATAAAAATATACTTATATTTTTTTAATTGTAAGCTAGTTCATCCAATCTAATATCAATATCCTTTGCATTACAATTTCTTTCACTTTCCCAAGGCCAAACACATCTTCCAGCATTCTTATCAAAAACTAATTGGGGAAACGATTCATCGCAACTTTTCAAATGTGGTTTTCCAAAACTTTCACAATGGATAAACTGGCTGCAATTATTTTGCACCTCTAATTTCACATCATCTTTGGCAGTTTGAGGTTGTAATGGACACCCAGGCCAAGGAGTGTACAAGTCTGATTCTTCGAGAGCAAAAGAGTAGAATATGGTAGCCATTAGAATTAATAGACCTGAAAATATGTATGTAAATATAATATAAGAACAAATGTTAACTTTTATACCGAGTGAGACATATCAGGTGGGACAAACTTGAACAGTTGATGTAGAAAAATATTTAAAGAAAAAAAAGTGGTATGAACATGTATCTGGAAATTCTTCGTGAGGAAAATTTTACCTGCTATTAGTTTTTATTTAATATCTTGAGAACCAATTTTGAAACAGTTATGAAAATTGATAACATATTTAGGATTAAAATGTGTTATTAATTTCCAGTATCAACTAATAATTAGTTAGACCAGAGCTGTATGGCGCCAGTGGACCCTTTAATTTTTTTGTTATTTGTTATTATTTTTTCCCCGATTTAACACTTTTGTAAGATTACTTGACGTAAAATACACATGAATACTTTACTAATTTGTATCATAAGATAAACCGTTTACGAAAAATGCGATAATAAAGATAGTACACATATTTATTTTAATTAATTTTATTGGCAATATTTTCAAATAACTTATATATAAATGTAAAAAACAGGGTACAAATTGACTGGTGAAAAATAAAATTAAAAAAAACATTTTATACTTATATAAATGCTTGCTGTTAAAATTTCTAACCTAGTCAAGTCTGAAGTAAACTTAAAACAAACTGAAAAATGTTTTATTTTATATAAGAATTAAATGAGTGTTACAGAAAATTTTATTCAAAAATATTGAATTAATTAAAATTTAAAAATCGATCAAGTATCAGCTAGTTTTGACTTCAGCAATTATTCATTCAAATTCAATACAAAATTTTATGAATTACATATCAATTTAAGTATACATATATACATAATTAAAAAGTGATAACTCTCAATTATTCAAATTATATCAAAAATGATAAATATAATAATGATAAAAATTACAAATCTTACCTTTCATTTTGTATATCTTCACAAACCTTAAATAAAACAATCTTTATATCAACTTGTATTCTTTTTTTAGTTATTGTACTACCAATAATTGTTTATGTATTATTTGTTATTCTGTATTGTTGCCAGTCGATTACATTTGGCAATGTATAAGTAAGTTCTGAATATGTACTGATATTTTTGTATGCTAGAATTGTTCTTCAAGAGTCTTAGTACGCGTTGACATCCGAGATCTGTGAATGTCAACATTTTATTTATTTTTATTTGTTGGTCACCTTATTTTTAAGACATTATATATGCGGCCAGAGAATTGGACTTGTCTGTTATGGATGATCAAATAAATTAGAATACAATGAAATCTCGATTTCATGGATTGGGACGGTTTTTTAAATATATTTTGATGTTGATTGTTCTATACGATGTAAGTATAAGGGTCTATAATATTATTCATATATTTAAATGTTTCTGACAACTAACAAGTATGGAAGATTATGAATATTTAATTAATATTATTACCTAAAGGATTGGCTTAGCCAATTTAAGGACTTGTAATTAAGATAGGTTAGGTTAGTTATCATATACCTATCATGAGTGCCACACAACTTTTATATTAGTGATTATAATATGTAATTATGTCAATATTCTATTTAAAAATAAAACGGGGGCACGCTCATGATAGTCATTCTCACTACTATTTAAAAAAAATAGTTATTTCAAAATTTTTGGGACTGAACGATTAAAATAAAAAAATCATGACTTTTATTATTGCATTTTAGGAGACTTATCAAATGACACCACACTCAATGGGGTAAGTGGGGAAAAAATGTGAGTTCACTTTTCAGTCTATAGAAGGGGAATCCAAAATATTTTTAACAGTTATAATTTTCAGTGAAAGTGCTAATTGAAAGCTACATGCTGGAATTTTTTCAAATTTTTAAAATCGATAGTTTAGAAAATAGAGAGGGGGGACTTTTATAATGACTTTGAAGAGCAAATACATCGTGATTGAAGAGTTAAAATCCATTTTTTGTTGCATTTTAGGAGACCTTTCTAACGACATACTCAATGGGGTTGGTGGATTTTTTTTAAACACTTTTCATTTTAAGGAAGGGGGGTCTAAAAAAATGTTTTTTAATCTTATCATTTATGTTTTTGGGGCATCAATCTACGACCGTATACCAAATTTCATCTTATTATGTCAACATTTTTACAAGACGGACGGACGGACATGGAGAAACTATAAGGGTTTCTAGTTTTCTACGGAACCCTAAAAAATGAGCAGCAGATTATAAAACAACAAAAGATATAACGTGTTTTATTCATTATATTGAATAAAAATCACAGTTGCCATGAAAAACTTTAACCAAAACTCACTCGTGTGCAATATTAAATTCAAATCAAGTAAGTTTTGGAAAAAAGAATGGTTGATTTTTATTTTCATTACAATTATTAAATTTTATAGATATTTATGTTTAATCTTTGGTGTATTTTAATATTTGTTTACTTACTAAAGATATATTATAATAATAATAATTTCGATATAATTAAATACTTTACATTTTTATTATATCTTACGAAATAAAAATTTTAAGCTAGAAAGAAATAAAATTATGTTTGCGCCGATACATTACGTAATTTAGATAGCGTTAGTAATAGTTTTTGTAGTTATAGCATTTATATTGCGACAAGTTTGGTTTAGAATTTGTATAAATTCACCAGTGCTCTAAAATCTGTCTTACAGTTAAGGTTTCTCAAAATATTGGGTTCGCGAAGCTACAATGAGATGAATATATCGCCTGCTACGATAAATATATATCGATATCGCGAATTCAAATGCTACGTTGATATTGAGCTACGTATATTTTGATAACATTATATTAAGTGACATAAGTTGCAAATAACTGTTTTTAAAGAGTGGTAGTGAAAATTGAGTTCACTGTTATTTTTGTTATGTGGATAAATTTTTAATATTATTTCGAATAAGTTCTTGTTTATTATGTGTATGTGAAGTGTAATTAGTATATTTAACAAAGAATGCATGAAATAACAATTCTTATGTTACGATGCACATCTCGCAGGACACAGTTCAAATATTTTGATGAACCAACGCAATTCTTCCGTCCTTTTCCTTATGAAGCTGCAGTACATCATGACAATAAGGTACGGTTTTTGTGTATTATATAGTTTAAGGCAATAATATAAACATTGATTTTTCAAAATAGAGAATAAAGTTATTAAATATGGAAATGTCTATGCGCAAATTAAGTTTTTTTTGATTCGTGGACAACTTTTTGTAATTTTCATGAACTTATGTTAGGTACTAATAAAAAACTACCACTTTATTAAATCAATTTAATTACCAAATTCCGCAAATATAGTTTATTTTTTAAATTATATATAGCCTTTTATTTTGTATGTTTTTTCACAAGTAATGGTCAAAGTGAAACCAGTAAAGAATACCCAGAGATAAACTCTTGGTTATTTATCGTTTTAGTGCTCCAATTTCATTATAAATCTATGTTTTTTTTAACTACTCTACCTACAGTCTATGGATTCAATATTTCAATGTCAAGATATATTGTAATAAAAATGATCATAAAGTTTATTTACGAAAAAATGTTTATTAATTGTTCAGTTTAGCGACTTTTGCTAAAAATTACCAAAATCATTCGGGAAAACGGCAAATTTTTTTTATAAACAAATAAAGTCGCGAAATTTCGATGTCAAAAATAGTCATAGTAGTACAACTTGAATACTCAGTCATTCGCATTCGTTTACAATAAACACGCATAAATTTGTTAAATCACAACCAAAAATTGAGTTTCCAGAGAATTTTGGGGCGAAATCGTGTTGTTTACTTAGGGTAGGTTATTTACCCGGTTAGGTGGGTTAGTAGGGTTAGGTAATATAATTATAAAGAAAACAAAGAAAAATATATAACATATAAATAATGCAGCTACCAAAATTGCTTAATATAATAAACGGGGGAACCACATTAAATAAATAAAAGTATAAACAATATTAATATAATATGTTACATAAAATCTGTAAAAAAACAATCAATTTAAGTGAAAAGACTTTTCGACCGTCTTATAATAACAGCATTAAACATCTGTTTGAATTGAATCCATAGATAAGAACTCTCTAAGAAGTTGAAATATATTATGAAATAATTTGGAGCACTAAAACGATAAATAACCAAACTCTTACTAATGATTATAAAATGATTAGTACTACCGCACAAACGTAATAAAATAAAGCGAAAGCTTATATAAAGCTTTTACATAAGAATATAGGTACACTTCCAAATAGTGTGCCGAACCGCAATAATTATTTGCCAACTGTTTTTCAACAAAATGATCAATCATCATCAAATTAAATGTATACATATATAGATTAATATCCAATAATGGCAGTGATCAAATATCAACTAATATTTCAAATTCATTACATTTAAGTTAAAAATGTTTAAAACTGGGGTGTTGTTCATAATTAGTGTCAGTACCTTATATGGCCTTATAAGAAAGTAAATTGATTTTTCAATCAAGAAATATCAACTAAATAAAATTCCAATCTCCCCTGTCTTGATGGTTCATAGATGAATACCGTTCTAAAGTATTACAGACCACAATATATGCTCTAAGTTTTTACCAACATACCTGCATTAATTATGCTAGTGTTATTTTGTTCAGAAATGCAATAAGAAATTAAAATTATGCGTGTAATTTTTTTTATTTTTTACTAAAAGATACACTCAGCGTTCTATAAGACGTCCATCCACAAGACGACCGTTCCATAAGACAATGTTCTAACAGTTCTATAGAACGTATTTCCCCAACCCCCACCATAATACCATTGTGACTGCTATATTTCAGCGCGAAATTTAAATTAACAAATTGACGTTAAAGTCTTCTATGTAGATTTTACACACAAAACTTGTGTTTTGGTGTGACTTAATGTGGAAAAAAAATGAAATTCCATAAAAATTTTCGTTGAAATTGAAATATAATAAATAGTATAAAAAAAATGTGTAAGGTACATTTTATTTAAAATTTGATAATTTGAAAACGATTAAAAAAGGAAATAACAAAAATAAATTATTGGCATATGATTGTATAGAAATCTATACATTTTTCATCCAGTATTAAAGCAACGAATAACAATTGTTTAGAGTTCAATCCTAAAAAGTCAACAAACCAGGACAACCAGGATCTCGTTCACCAACAGCGCCATTTTTATTATTATGTATCTGTCAACTTTTAGGCGTGGTGATGGGGGCTCCTCTAGCCGACGTCTTGTGGAGTTATTGAATTACCGATGGCGACGTATTATAGAACGCTGAGTGTAGAAATAATTCAACTTTATTTATTGTTTAAGGTTTATTGTTCTATAAATTCATTGTTTATCTGTATAATAATAATAAGTATGTCTATTATTAGCTTTATCACAAGATAAACGATTAATTTGCATTTTTAATTTTATCGTAAATAGATTGTATTTAAAACATATTGTTACAGCTACCTGTACTTCAAATTCTACGAAATGAATTATCTTAAAATTTATTGTTTAAAAAATCTTGTTTTTTTGCTATTTATCAAAATATACTAAAAAGATTATACTATGGATATATTAATTATTCATACAGTACTTTTATTATATACAGTGGAAGGGACTGAACGGAAAACACGTACTTACGAAATATTTTAACATGGGGTCTTAAAGAAAAATGTCGCCGAGACCTAAAAAAAACGTACTAATGCAAAACGTGCTAACGAGATACCACTGTACTAATTGTAATTTACATATTAAACAAAAATTCTAAATGTATTCTTATATAATTAAGATAAAAAATACTCTTACCCAAACGCGTAATTTTTTTTTCTAAATATCCATGCTCATATTATAAATGCAAAAGTGTGTCTGTTTGTTTGTTATCTTTTCACGGCTAAACCACTAAACCGATCTTGATGAAATTTTGGCAGGGGGACAGGTTGCATCCTGAAGAAGGGCATAGGTTACTTTGTATCCCTAAAAAACAATTATTAATATTACTTTAAACAATGGATATCTGATATTTGTACGTGCAACCTGTTTTATCGACTATAATAGAAATCTGTATTACCTCACCTTCTTCTTCTTCTTCTTCATCTGACAGCTCCTACTTATGTAATTTCCACGGGAACAATATAAAATATTAATGATCTCTTTATATTGCGGGTAATAGCTAGTAGTTAATAAAAATAGAAATTCTGTTTTGGAAAAATAAAGTACATTAAATATTAAATTATTTTTTATCTTTATTCTTTATCACAAATGAATAGGTACAGTAAGTATTTCATATAGTACTAAACATAATTTGATTTATTTTTTGCATTTTGCGTTCTTTGGCAAGTTACATTCTGCCAATTTATTGTCGAAGTGAAGACCTTTAGGACACTTGTGGACATCTGGGCAGCACTCCAAGAACTTATTACAGTCAGATGGATGTGGGTACCTCACGCATCCGCATTTGTCTCCACAACATTCACCAGTTGGGGGTTTGTTTCCTTCTCCACCACCTCCACCTCCACCACCTCCACCGCCACCACCACCATTACCGTCACATTTCCTGCTTGATTCATTAGGCCAGACGCAAAGGCCTTTCTCACCATCGAAGACTAGTGGAGGATCACTTGGTGCGCATACCTTGAGTTGGGGTTTGCCGAAACTTTCACAGTGGATGAATTGGTTGCAGTTGTCGGCTACTTCTAATTTGACGTCATCATCAGCACCCTGGGGTTCGTTGGGGCAGCCTGGCCATGGAGTGTAGAGGTCTGACTCATTCATGGCGGAAGCGCAGCCAATGGCTACGGCGACGAGTAAAATCAAAACTGGAAAATATAATTATGTAGAAATTAAAATAATATTTCGGTCGTTTTGACACTATTTCTCAAAGTATGGGGTCTAACATGCTATTTTCTGTCGCAGTGAGCCGTACGTGAGGGACATGGATTTTATTATTCCCAAGTAGGTTTGGCAAACAAATTAAGTTTTGATAACTACGAATAATTAAAAACTAGATACAATAGCAATACAAAGAATAATGTGTAATTTGCAAAAATATCACTAACCCTCGAGCAATGTTGGGCAGTTCAGCTATTCCATACATATATATTATATATTATTATTTTTTAATTTTAAGACAATTTTAAATTTATAAAAACAAGAAAATATATACTTACACTTCATTTTTCTGTTTCTCCAATTGCACTACAGCTCAACTAAACGAATTGAATTTTTAATGAAATTTTTGCTATTTATATACATTTGAAGGGATTTGCAAATGTCTTAAAACAATATTATCTTTAATTAATAAAAACATATTATAATTGTAAGGGATTAAAAGACTTATATAAAGTATTTGTATATCAGATAATATCAATAATAAATACCTATGTGGGAATTAACTGAAAGTACTAATGACATTTTTATAGATAGTGAATAGGTACATATGTATTTGATATAAATATATACATATTCTTTCGATTTTATATATATTATTTATAGAATTTATTCCGAGAATAAGTCTTGGCATTATTTTTATTAAAATAACTATATAATTTAACTAAAAATAAATTCTACAATTATTATTGTCTTCTTTGAGGAGCCAGTCGAAGCGTCTTGACATTAATATGATCTGAAGAAATTTCATCAAATTCGGTCCGGCCGTTTTTTTGTTTGAACTAAAAGACTGCAAAAGTAGATTAATTTTTTTTAATGTATTCGATCTAATTTGTTTTGGTGACAATCGATACTTTGAAATATCAAATATTTTTATGAAATGACATTTTATAGTTTTTTATAATATTGAAAAACAAGTAAAAAAAAAAACATAAATATTCAGTATTGATATAGTCAAGCTAAGCTGGGAAGTTAGTTGTGTGGACCTCAAAGTTCGCACTTATCATAGTTACAAATTCCACCTTTGCAGAGTTCAAACTCCAAACCCACCCAATGGCTTGTTTTAATTTTCAGTCAGTTTTTTAAACAATAGATTCGACGCCTATGAGTAGGTATATTAATAGTTTAGTCTTAGTCCAATAGTAAAATTTAATCAATTTTAATTATTAAATTTAACTATAAATTTATCAATTTAGGACACTAAGGGATTATTTTTTGATACTAAAAAATAGTATAATTCTAGTAATACTCTATCAAGGTGAAAAAAATTAGCACAGTTTAAATTCTACATACGATTATTTAGATAAAGTTTATTTTTACCATATTATACAAAATATAATTGTTTAGATAATTTTAACAGAATTTTGTATTAAAAAAATTGATTATCAGTAAATAAATCAATAATAAAGTAAAAAACTGCATTTTTGAACAAATTCATTAATTTGTTATTTATTAATTAACATTAAATTAATGCAATGGATGGGCTCTCCAGGGCACCACTATGCACAGTTTGGGTACCACCGTATTCGACATTGTTTTATGTTTTTCGACAACTAAAATGATGAAATTCTTGTATACAATTCAAGTAGGTACAACTTCTTTATTTGAAATATCACTTAAAATGGATTTTAAACTCTTGTCATGTTTTGAATTAAACAAAAAATAGAAAAAAATTAGAAAAAAATAAAAATTTAGAATTGGTTTCTTTGTCTATATAAGCATCCAATTATTAATTTTTATATCATTTTTTATACCTATTGAAATTCAATATTATAATAATAGCTTAATAAAAAATGCATTATCTTTTGAAACTCATGTAACACTTATAAATATGTTTGTAAGCTATCAATAACATGTTAACATTTGTATAGAATTTCAGTTATCGTTATATTATCTTATCATATGTCAATCAACATACATGTGCAAAGTTATGCGAATTGAATTACGAGTTAATCAATTAAATAAACAAATGTATTTTTAATTAGATAAATATCGGAGCGTTTAAGAATTCATTAAATTTACATAATATTTCAATTGTAATATAATCAATCAATTATTAATTGTGTTTAAATTAAGCGTGTTCACTTTAACAGAAAAATATTATTTTATTCTAACCTCGCGAGCTCCTTGACATTATTGTATATTATATAACTATTTCTCTATTTTTTATACTTTGGGATGTGTTTTTTTATTTATTATTACAAAAAAAAACTTTCCAGAGTATCTATTAACAAATAAAAAAAAATTTTGTGGTAGATCATAGGTAATATGAATAAAAATGAGTAAAAGGTCGTGCTCAGAAAATTTAGATTTTATGCTCAAAATTATATAAATAAAAAAATTAAGTTGGTGCTAAAAATTGAGTTAAAACATAAAGTTTTACAGAGTTTATCTTTAAATATGGTATGTAATAAAAAAAATTCATACATGCTCAGTAGCCCTTTTGAGTATATAAGGTTAACTATAGTCCGTTTTATTTATACTACACCATATTTTTTCAGTATTTAAATAATGTTGCCATATTATGTAAGTACATTCAATGAAACTTAAAAATGTATAACATATATGTGCCTAAATATTAAATATCAATAAAAACTATTCATAAAAATCTGGATATCTAATACATTTATTTTTAAAAGTCCTAATTTTTCAACAAGTAATCGAGTTAAGTAAATTAGGTTAAGTTAAGTACACCGCAAAACTATACTTTTTTCAAGACCGAGAGATTAGTCCGGCTTAAATTCTGATAAGACCAGATCGATTAATTTTGACTTAAAAAAAGACGAGATTGACAGTCGAGACTATATCAACGTTATTTATAGTCTAAGAGCTAGTAACTGTTTGGGTGAGTCATTTTATAATACCTGAATTTGATTTTAGATGATAGCCCTTACCTCACATATAAACAATCTCGAAGTCTATGTGGTTGAGTGATTGCGTTTGGCGGCCTTTAATTTTTGAAAATTCAAAAAAGTCCCTACGATATGATATTTTGAATCGACTGAAATTTCAATATATTATAATTGACATTCTTGTCAACATAGAAAAAATATACCATAACAGTAACTATTGTGAAAAGGGTACAATAATACAGTTATTACTTATTTATTTAGTTAATTTATTTACTCTTTGATCTGAAAAGAACTTAAATATCTTAAAAAAGCATATTTTGAAAAATGACTTTTATTAAAAATAAAAAAATTACAAAACTATCATAATACAAAAATATTAATATTCGATATTATTCATTCATCTCTTACAAAATCACTAAGTTGATTTACAAGTATTCACTTTACAATCCACATTCTTCGGATGATCACATTCGCCAAACTTGGGGTTAAAGTGCATTCCAGGTGGACAATCATGTGCTTTAGGACAGCATTCCAGATACTTGTTACAATCATCAGGATGTGCGAACTTAATGCAATCGCAATCATCACCACAGCACATATTCGCAGGGTAAGATGGTTTAGGAGGATGAGGTGCTCCAGCGCATTTCCTCTTAGATTCCCATGGCCACACACAATTCCCTGATTTACCATCGAAGACTAGAGGGGGGTTACTTGGTGCGCAGGATTTCAATGCAGGTTTACCGAAGCTTTCACAGTGAATGAACTGGTTACAGTCATCAGCTACTTCTAGTTTGTTGTCGTCATCAGGACCTTGTTCTTCATTCGGACAGCCTGGCCATGGTTCGTAGAGGTCTTCTTCTTTCAAAGCGTGGCTGTAGGTGACTGCGAGTAGCAGTATTAAGTAGAAAGCTGCAAAAGAAAAATGGATTTAGTTCGTTTGTAAAACATGTTTTTTTTACAATATTTGATCATGTATCAAAATTCTTATTGACTTTCTTGTGTAGCTTCAGATGATACTACAGTACGAGAAATAGTTTGATTGGTCGATAATTTATATTGTTATAATTTATTACAAGTCAATTTTATGAAAATCAGAAATATAAGTCCCATTTCATTTAATCATGCAATTTTATTTTTATTTTTAATGATGGGAACCTTTACATATACAGTACTGAACGACCGTGTAATGCTGATGCGTTTAAAAAAATGCTTATTCAGGCGGGTTATTTATATGGAAATATGATAAGGTGATGGCCACTCATTAAAAATTATTTTTTAGTCATAACAATCAGAGGTTCACTGGAATATTAATATGAGATTTTTTTTGCATTATTGTGTAGCTTGGTGTATTTTTAATTTTATTAAATAATAAATCAGTTACAAGATAATTCGAACCTCCAAATGATTTTCGTTACAATTAAAAAGATAAAACAGCAACTTGGTGTTTTTGAAACACTACGAATTTAAAAATGTATAGGGCTTATTGCTATTTTGTCAATAATTTATATCATTTATCTACAAAAAGATTTTTTTTTACTAAAAAAAATTAGGCAAATATCCAAAAATGTTTTAAGAGACAGAGGTCATTATAAAAGTGTCAAAATTTAATTATAAAAAAATTGAGTTAAGAACATTATACATATATGAACAATAATGAACATATAAACAATATAGTCAAAATGTTATGTTATTTTGTCCATTTATTTTTAAATATAAAAAATAATTCATAAATAATTGTATATTGAGAATTCAACAGAGATAACTTCAACATCATATTGTTAATTTGAGCTCTATATATTAGTCAAGTCATTTTAATAATTTATAAATAAATACTAATCGCCATATACATATTTATTCAAATTATAAAATTTATAGGAAGTAACGTTACTTAGTATGGCTTCTGAACAGTTGAATGATATAATGATAATTTCACAATAACAATATAATATTTCCTACCTTTCATTTTTGTAAAAGTATTGCACTTCACCCAATTACTAATATTTTACGAATAAAATCTTACTATTTATACTATTTTTCGTTAATCTCTTAAACGACACTTATGACATAATATATATAAAAAAGTTCACCAATAATCATTGGATTAAATTCAACAAAACAAATGACTTAAAGTAAACAAAATATAAACCCACAAAAGTTATAATTTTTTATTATCTATCGATTAACCAACTGAATCAATATTTGAACTATGCGATATTGAAATTAATAGATCAATTATAGAAGGTATATTTGAAGTGCAACATTTACAAATATCTCAATATAATGTCTTCATAAAAGGCATATAATCGCGTGAAAAGTGTGGATAATGTTGTAAAGAATTAATAAAATTATCACCTAAATAAATATTGGAAAAATATTATCATTATTTTTTATTATAATAGATAAAAACATCGCGCCTGAACAACTTTAATCAAAATGAATAATTTAGGTTTCTTAGTACAAGTCAGTTCTTTTTATCATTATAGAACAAAAGTTTATTCTGATACATAATGAAACCATTAAGAATTTACTTGTGCTATGATACCTACTTTCGTGCTAAATTTCAAATTTCTGGGTCAACGGGAAGTTCCTATAAATTTTGAAATTTTAAGTCCGTATTAAAATACGCCTTGAAAGGTCATATATTTTAATAACAATGAATTAGAAACTTTAATTTTTTACAAGACTATGAGGCTATAGACTTTAGTATTTGATATACATTTGAATTTGATACCTTTAGCCGTTCCTGAAAAAAATAGTTCTTGACGGACAGACAGACAACAAAGTTCCATTTTTCACATTTATAAGTACGGAACCTTAAAAAATAATGATCATCATTAAATGTTTCTGAAAAATCCTAAAAATTGAACGAAATAAAAAGGATAGGTTAGTTTCTTATAAAACAGCTAATTTTTTTTATCGTTTTATTATTAAATCATATAAGTAATCACATGAATTAATTACAATTTAATGACATAATTATAAATCGCGGAAAATATTCCAATATGATGCCTTTTTACATTTAGCCGCACGTTTTGTATCACATTCACCCAATTTGGCATTGAAATGAAGACCTTTGGGACAGCTATGGACCGTTGGACAACAGTACAGATATTTATTACAATTTGAAGGATGTGAATATCTTACACAGGAGCATTTATCTCCGCAACATTCTCCACCTGGAGGTTCATGAGGTTTGTTTTCTCCTTCCCCACCACCTTCTCCACCTCCACCATTACCGTCACATTTCCTGCTCGACTCATTAGGCCAGACGCATAAGCCTTTCTCACCATCGAAGACTAGTGGAGGATCACTTGGTGCGCATACCTTGAGTTGGGGTTTGCCGAAACTTTCACAGTGGATGAATTGGTTGCAGTTGTCGGCTACTTCTAATTTGACGTCGTCATCGGGACCTTGTTCTTCATTGGGACAGCCTGGCCATGGTTCGTAAAGGTCTGACTCCTTCATGGCGGAAGCGCAGCCAATGGCTACGGCGACGAGTAAAATCAATACTGAAAAATACAATTGTTGCAATTAAATATCACCTTACAATCTATACATAGTATAAAACTAAGTCCTTC
Source organism: Sialis lutaria (assembly GCA_949319165.1). Taxonomy (NCBI): domain Eukaryota; kingdom Metazoa; phylum Arthropoda; class Insecta; order Megaloptera; family Sialidae; genus Sialis; species Sialis lutaria. Next base: position 4,623,548 of record OX439236.1, read on the forward strand.
GCCGCGTCTGGATAAACGGATTTTATGGAGTTTTTCACAAGGAAAGTTATGGTACCTATATAATTTGTGGAAAAAACAATCATCGGAGAGATATCTTCGCATGTGCTTCGTAAATAGTTAGCGACAAGTTAAAACAACGTTTAATTGGTTTACTACATATTAAAATATCCCCGGGTAACACCAGGTCCAATACTAAATATATTAAGCAACTTATTTTCTTATTGTACACAAAAATGATATTAAAAATTTTATTGTAATTAAAAAACAAAACACATACAATTTTTCTATATTTTAAAAAGAACTACATAACTGCCGCTTATCTTCTGAATGTAATTATCGCCTTTTGTATCAAATTTTTCATTTTGATCGTTCAAAAAGACGGTGATTGTAACATAAGTCAAATTACAATTAATGTTTATAGTTAATATTTATTAATAAAATGAACTAATATTTACCTTTCATTTTTAAGTTGTTTGTCTAAACAAAACTCTAACTTCACTGAATTATTTATTTTCAAAACCAATTATTTATACTAAATCTAATGACAGCTTAGTTGATATGTAGATATTTATTAATAGGATTTACAAAAATATGTACTTTAAGTACTATCGCATATTTTTTATATTGAAAATTTACATTTTCTTATTGAAAATCAATCTTATCGACATCTAGGGTATTACCTGAGCATTGTTTTAAAAATAAATAGGTAAATATTGATATACAATAGCAGAAATTAATACTTTAATCCAGTTAATACATTAAGTTATTGAAACATGATTAATTTTTTTATATTTATTTTTTGCAATGAGGTGATTTCTGAGTTCTTCTGTACTTTTGTAAAAGTAACGACAATGATTAATTTTTTTATATTTATTTTTTGCAATGAGGTGATTTCTGAGTTCTTTTGTACAAGTAATGACAAGGTTTGATGAATGATTAAAATTCTTAAGATAAATAAAAAAAATGCGATTATTTCTAGTTCTGTATTAAATTATTTAGTACGGTAGGTACAGACACCAGTCTTGGATCCTTTTGGAATTTATGAGCTTCTTTTTGTAATTCTCATGAACTCATATTACTAATAAAACAAGTAACTCCTTTTAAAATCAATTGTATTACCAAAATCTGCAAATATATATATATATATATTTTAATTATAACTTTTTACTTTGTTTATGTTTTTCTCCATTAATGAATTTAGTAAAACCATCAGTAATAGACATCCAGTGATGGAAACTTGATAATTATTACAAAATGAGTGCTACGACGCAAAAGTTATAAAATAAAATAAAGAATCATAGAATTTGAAACAATGTAAAACATATGCTTTGATAATATAATTAATAAATAAGTTACACTAATAATTAGTTTAATTGTCCACCATTTTGACACCCATTGGTCGTTTTTCATAAGATTTAACTCTTTTACAGTTAAGTATCTATAGCAGGGGTTCCCAACAGGTAAAAAATGGTCCCTATAAAAGATTTCAAAGTTTGAATGAACTTAATGAACTTTAAACTATCGGCGATCTATTTTTTAGGACTTTAATGTATAAACAACATAAAAATTAAATGTGAAGACTTTTTTGTCGTTAATGTATAAAAAACATAAAAATTAAATGTGAAAACCTTTTCATTTAAAATCTATAAAAAAAATATTTTTTCCTTGTGTTCCCTGCTAATAATAATGACATCAAAGTGGTCCCTGATCAAAAAAAGATTGGGAACCACTACACAGAAAAAAACTGTATTGGACCAAGAAAACCTTGTTTTGTATATAGCGAAAACAATATTTTCTTAATATAAGAAACATACTCTTAATCCAACTACGTTATTCCTTCGTTCAAGAATACTATAGTTGGTTTAAGAGATTATTGCTTATCTTAAGTAAATATTGTTTTCGTTATATACAAAACAAGGTTTACTTGGGTTGAGAAATCCTTCCTACCAGTGTAGTCTATAGAGTATATGTTTCAGTAATGGTAGTAATCAAATATCAACAAAAAATTTTAATTGTGTACATTATATTAAACAAGAATCCAACATTTATAGACTTTACTTCATGTTAATTGATCTCGAAAGATAACTTATAATAAATTAAAACGAAATATAGTGTTAATTTTTGTGCTAAAATTGTTAATTTCAAGTAACACGTAAATTTAAGGATATATCAGTAGGTTTGTCGATATTAACGTTAATCTTAATATTATAAAACTTAAAAGATCATAATTGAAGTTACAATAATTCGATAAAAAAAATTCATTTAATAAAACAAAGAATATTAATAAGTCCTTAGAAATATAAAAATGCATATCTAATAAAAAAAGCGATTATTATGTCAAAATATTTTGATACATTGATATTTGATCTATTTTTTATATTGTTTATAATTAATTATAAAAAAATATTTCATACATAGATACAGTCATATAGAATTTAGCTTCGTGGAATTTTATCAATAAGAATAGTCGCTAATAAATTTTACCTTTAATTGGTATTAATTATTTAATACATATGATAAAAAAAAACAAATAAAGGAGTTGTCCAATAGATAAAAACGTAGTACCTTTGAAGATAAAAAAATGACATATGTATATATGTATGTACAATATAACATGCATTGCTAAGTGATATTATGTTTATTACTTGAATTTAACATTAAAAACCTTATCAAAAATATATTATATAGGTACATAAAAGATAAATAATGTTTTATTAAGTATTTTAAAGTATTAAAGTAATTTAAAAAATGTTATATTCATTTTTTTTAATTGATTTGACATTTTTGATGGCAGATATATACTATTTAATACATGTATTGTAATAAATACCATTAAAATAAGAACGTTTCTCAAAATAAGTAGATATGAGTTCTGTTAACAAATATACATTTATAGATACTCGTAGTTATAGTCTTTTTTATTTTGAAAAAAAATACATAATACCATAAAAATTATTTAATTATTGCAAATATACTGCACGAATAATTAATAATATAATTCAACATTAAACAAATATTTTGAACTTAAAACAAATTATATTACTTTATTTAAATAGTTTCCACTAAAAATAAATACTTTGCACTAAAAAAACAATACTTGGCCCTTAAAATTTAGACGTTTTAGATTTAAAAATTACATATTTAACCAAACCTAAAAACGAAGTAACCTCCTTTCGTCCCAATAGATTTGATATATTTATGCGATTTTTTAAATTTTCTAAATTTAAAACGATTATATATTCACCTTAAACATTTCAAAAATAAAAAATAAGTATTAAAATTTATGTTCGATGTATAAAAGTGCATACTATAAAATTTTAAGTGCAAAGTATTGAATTTTATGTTCAATGTATAATTAGTCATTATAAAAATTTATATTAGTTTTTAGCGAGAATTTATTAAAGTTAAAAATTAATAATTATTTAAGGAGATGGTAAATCATTCTAGAATTTTATATATACATTCTTTAATTACTAATCTATAACATATCCGTTTTTGGTTAAAATCTGACGTTTAGTTTTAATACACGAATTAAACGAATATCGAATTCCAAGTGGATCCCTATGCTTGCAATATATAAGAGGCCAACTTTGCACGTCTATAATTAATAAACGAAATGGTAAACTGATCTGAATTTTTTTTTACAAATGCGAACTAGCTTACTTAACGCAATATTAAAATTTTAACAAATTCTGTAGTTATCGATTTTAGTGAACAACAACCTTAATAATGTCTTTATATATGTCGTTAAGAAAATAGTTAATTTTGTTTTTTTAAATATCGTTTACATTTTTTACTGACTGAACTGAATTGTTTCCACACAGAGCTGTGCACAAGTACAAAAAAAAGTACTTAAGTACAAGTACAATTACTTTACAAAATAATGTACTTAAGTACAAGTACAAGTACATTGCAAAAAAAAGTACTTAATTACAAGTACAAGTACATTGCAAAAAAAAAGTACTTAAGTACAAGTACAAGTACATTATCACAAAAATGTACTTAAGTACAAACACAATTACTTTTTGTAATTGTACTTAATTTTTTTTAATTTCAATTACAATTACATTTGTTATATATTTTTTCTTTACTGTTTTAAAAAATACTTCAGAGCAGTAATGTCTATTTCCGCGCCCTGGATATTTTTAAGATCTTTTGGGTAGGAGATAAATCGATAAATATCGCTACATACTTATGTATGTATATCAGGAATTCCAAACAACTAAATTTAACGATGTTATAGACGTACAATCTGAGGCAAAAATAATATATATCTAAAGTAACAAAATACAACGGTTAGTATTATTTGTAAACAATTAAATTTTAAATGAAACGATTGTTTGAATTTTTTTAACATCATTCAAATTGCACTCATAGACAACAAATATTTATAGATTGAGAACATATTTAGACAAGGAGAACATCTTTTGCACTTTTTTAACTAAAAACAATGCTTCTTTTTCTATATTTGTAACTACTGAAAAAGTACTTGTATAATGTAAAAGTACTTAAGTACATTTGTATGTACTTAAGTACATTTTCAAGTACACAAGTACAATTACTTTAAATAAACAAATTTAAGTACAAGTACAAAGTACTTTTTCCAAAAAAGTATTTAAGTACAAGTACAATTACTTTCGTTAGAAAAAGTACTTAAGTACAAGTACAATTACTTTCGTTAGAAAAAGTACTTAAGTACAAGTACAATTACTCAAAAAAAGTACTTAAGTACTTGTACTCGAGCACTTGTAATCGAGTACTGCACAGCTCTGTTTCCACATACATATGTTAAATATATATAATACAAAATAGGGTTCCTAAAAAAATCATGCATAGATAGGTACCTACTAACATATTTTCTAAATATTTGCTAAATTAACACGCGATAAAAAATACTGAAATATAAGAATCACTGAAGACCTCTTCTATCGTTGCACTATAATTACAATAGCACATGAATAAAACATATTTTTGGTATTACTTATAGTCAAAAAGAGTTGAACATAATTTATTTAATGATTTCGAAATAACGTCTAAATTGTAAGTTATTAGCTTTTATACAATCCCAAATCAAAATTACCATTCGATCTAAATACAATCTATAATATTATATACATTAAGGTCTATAAAGTAATCAGAGACAACTCTATTTCCATTTAATATATGCAAATATATAAGATTCTTATTTCTGTATCGCCTTACATAAATTCAGGCAAGATAACCACATTGGAACAAATTTATTGGACATTTAGGACAGCCTATTTTATAATATTCTAAACACAACCTGTCGACTTCTTTGCATTTCAAAATACCTTTCTTACATTTTATTTATGCCTTTCTCAAACATTCCATTATGTGAACTACATACAGGCAGACAAATGATATACAGTACAACATCGATTAACTATGGTACTTTATCTGATTTCAAATAAAACTTCAAAATATTTATTAAAACTTCAATAAATATTTTGTAGTGATGCAACTTATACGTATTATATAAATTTATTATTATTTTTCAAGTTACTGCTTGCAAGCCATAAAATTTGTGTAATGGTTTGATATTAATTAGTACAGTTTTAGAATTAAAACAGTATAGTTTGAAAACGTGATTAAATAACATAGCTAGCCTCCTAGTTATATAAATATTTTTTTACGTTATTCGCATTTAAATAAAGAATGAAATTAATTTCAAGTAACCACCCGCTGTGTTATACACTATTATAGTTATAAACAATATATTAAGTTAAATAAAAGTAAGGTTTATTTATGTGTATTAAACTGTGTTTCCCATTATCCTGAGTGTTTCCGATCCTATAGTGCAGTTTACAAGTTAAAGGCGAGAATCCAGTAATATCAAATTTGTGAGTACTATTTTTAATTATTATAAAAAGGTATTATTCCCCGCTAAATACAGTCAACTGCACTGGCACAGGTTAAAGGTTATATTATTTTAACCACCTGTCCTTAACATTTTGTTTTCATTATTATTGTTTTGTATTTAGTTTTTGAAGTAAAACATCTTTAGATGAGATAAGTGAATTATAATGATTTCATCACGTTAGTCAAATACATCACGTAAATATTGAAATGCTAAGAAGAGGGGGAAAGTGAACGGCCAGAGCCGTTTGAATGTATATGTGCACATGCGTGAGAGAACGATGAGTAGATGTATAAGAGAAAGATTGATGAGTAGCGCATGCGTACAAGTCAGTTTTTGAGGCAGAATGGAAGGTAAAAATTAAAATCCGGAATTAAAAAAAAATTGCTTTACACTATATACATACTTATATACTCAGCGTTCTGTAAGACAATGTTCTAACAGTTATATAACCCAACCCCCACCATAATACCATTGTGACTGCTATATTTCAGCGCGAAATATAAATTAACAAATTGACGTTAAAGTCTTCTATGTAGATTTTACACACAAAACTTGTGTTTTGGTGTGACTCAATGTGGAAAAAAAATGAAATTCAATAAAAATTTTCGTTGAAATTGAAATATAATATATAGTTTAAAAAAAATGTGTAAGGTACATTTTATTTAAAATTTGATAATTTGAAAACGATTAAAAAAGGAAATAACAAAAATAAATTATTGGCATATGGTTGTATAGAAATCTATACATTTTTCATCCAGTATTAAAGCAACGAATAACAATTGTCTAGAGTTCAATTCTAAAAAGTCAACAAACCAAGATCTCGTTCACCAACAGCGCCATTTTTATTATTACCTGTCAACTTTTAGGCGTGGTGGTGGGGGCTCCTCTAGCCGTTGTATTGTGGAATTTTTGAATTACCGATGCCGTCGTCTTATAGAACGCTGAGTGTACCTACTATAAGTATTTCATAGATAGGTATGATTATGTAAGAAATTACCCCTCTTTATTTGTTGAATTTTATAAAATTCCTTCTTAGTGGGTGCTTACCTACACCTAAAGACTGACACACGTTTATTTTTTAATTGCATGAAATTCTCTTCTATTTAGGGTTTTTTTCGATCTACAATATTCCAAATTTTTATTCTTACGAACAAAAAAAAAATAAAAATAAAACATTTTGTATTTCCTATTTGGCAGCATGTAACTTGTTCATAAAAATTTATGAAGAACCATTTTTTAATAAAACAACATTTGAAATTCAGACGTAGGAAGTATAAATTGTAAACGTTTATTAAGAAGAACCATTTGATAAAATTAATTTAATAATAATATGATCATCGGTATCATTTTATTAATGATTTAAAATGTAGATTCTTTAAAAACACGTATGTTTTAATGGACATACTCATTTTCAAAGCAATTAAAATATTATTTAATCTGTTCATATTTTATTTCTATGCAGTATTTTTCGAATATCAGTTTTTTTTAATAACCGATCATTTATTAAATATCTGTTGCATAATATTCAGTTCATTAGTTGGAATTGATATGAAAAGGAAGCGATATTGAGAAAGAGATAGAAAGAACAAATTATTTTTAATTGTATTTTATGTTTGTAAATTAAAACATGTTTGTTTTTTTTATTTTTATTATTTTGTAGATAGTTTGTTAGAGGTTAATTTTGGACTTGCGTGCTAAACTTTAACAGTTGATCGAGAAAGTTTGTAAAAAAATTTTAAGACCTTTAAAAAATTAGAAATATTTTTACTCCAAAAACAAAAAAGTGTAAGAGATGGAAATGTGTATTTAACTTTTGTTATTCTATTTAATTAAGCAAAAAACTTTTAAAATTCCAAGCTTTATACAATAGATAATGCTTATTTTGAATAATTGTCGATGACGAGAATATATGTATAATGTGAAATCTAATATAAATAGGTTTCGACCACACAAATTAGTTTTTGCAAATTTATCACAGGGTCAACCATTTACGAGAAATATAAATACAAAAAAAAAACTATGTATGATAAGCTTGCTCTGTTATTAAAAATAAAAACAAACACATGTAAATACTCCTTGAAATGCTTCCGTATTGCATGTTTAGTACATTTACCTAAAAAATATGCAAGTTTCTTTATTTGTTAATTTATTTAGATTGGTATCTGAATAACTTAGCCACAATAAAACAATGCCACTCGACACGTGTTTCAACTTCACAAGAAGTCCTCATAAGGAGCCTAATAGTTTTAGATTGTAGTATTAAATATGTAAAATGATGAATATACTTATAGTAGATATATTAAAATATTTTATACATTTTTCACAAAATAATAAATAGGTATGCAGATAAAACTAATATAATATATGTAACTAAAATAATTATAACGATAATCATCTTCACAGCTCAAATATCACATAAATAATTTCTAGAATCCGACTTTTAGAATTTGCACTTTTTACAGAATATATTAAATATTTGCCAAATAAAATTCGATAATGAAATAGATAAATACAGCTAATAAATTAATAGCAATAAAAAATGAATTTTTATGTAGAAAACATGATTATAATTATATGTTAACTCGGTAAAAATATTTATTAACAAAAAACAAAATTAAAAAATAAACAGAAATATCCGTTATAATAGAAAAAGTTCATTGAACTCAAATTAAACGGTCAATGGTAAGTATTGAAATTGTCAGCTAGGCCTATACAAAACTTGTATCTACCTTTTAGATATTAATTAATTAAATGGTACACTGTAAATAATAATGAAACGACTAAAGATATTTAAATAGAACTTTTAATACATTTAAATAAATTTGATATATTTGATAGAATACTATATCACCATTCGTATACGTTAATTTTATTTACGTTTATATATATGTATTTGTTATATGTATTATCACGTAAAATTGTCTCATTTAAGTTTGCAGTGATTATCGGTGATTTGACGGTACGAACCATGAATCGTACGGTCAAATCCCCATACACAACGACTGCAAACATAAAAGAAACATACTATAGTTGATAATTTAGATATATGTATGCATATTATATATATAGTTTTTAGGGCCACAAACCAAGACAAGATCGGCTTATTATTTTTTTCGAGATGAAACCAAAACGATATCGCTTGAATTTGAATAATTCGAGATCGTTTTAAATTATGACCAGATGATATTAATATTACAGTCTTGATTTTAAGGTATTTCTCGGAGAGTAGTAACAAGGTTCGCTATAGAATAGGTAAGAATTTTTTTTCGCGATTGGTGAAATTTCTCAGGCAATTAAAAAAAACAAACAAAAATAAACCGAAAATTTATAATATTTATTTTATTTTAACGATATCTTTGCTCACAGGTGATGAATTTTAAATGGAGCTTCTTATGATTTTCTTTTAGTTATTTACAAACCTCGGTAAGATTTTATCAATAATTAATTGTCAATTAATTAATTTTAAAAAATAGTTAATAAAAGCTTGTTTATAACTTTAAATAAGAATTATGCGAATATTGAACGTAAAATTAATAAGAAATAACCTAGTTTTACCGAATCAAATTATACTGCTGTTTGTATGTAATTTAAATTAATGTAATAATTAAATTAAATGTAAATTAACTTGTAAGATAATTAAAAAATTGTTATGTTAATCTTTAAAATCAATGATTGAGGTAAATATATACGTATATGTAAATAAGATTCATAAAAATAAAAACATAAACAAGCTGTCTAAAGAGACCAGCAGGTTTCATAGACAAACCCCCTTTTTATAAAAAAAAAAAAATAAGATTCATAATAACATATTTTATACATTTTTTCTAAAGAAATGTTTAATAATTTTCTCTGTACTATCGGTGTTGGTCACGTACGTTTATACGAAACGAGATTGTCTTATTTTTTATTAAACGATATGAGACGAGATTTCATCTGCAAAAACCGACTTAAAACGAGACTTACTTAAATCCTGTTTCGTCTCGTTTACGAACATATTTTATATGGATGTTTTATTAATTATTATACTGTATTTTGTAAATTCGTTGAATTTAAAATATAAAAAAAATATCTAAGCGGTGCAACAAAAAGCAGTAAGCAATATTGTGAAATTTTACTAATTATCTATTGTCTATACATTTATAGATTTATAACAAAGATGAATTCGAAAATTATATATACCTACAGTGGAAAAACCTGGATAACTGGAATTTCAATGGACCAGTTATTTTATCCCACTTAAAGAGGTGTCCCATTTACCCAGTTCTCTAGATATATATCCAGATTTCACGGGACCTTGGTATGAATTCTAGTTATAAGTTTCCCACTTATCCAAGTCCCACTTAATTAAGTTTCACTGTAATTTAAAAACATATGAAGTTCTCGATTTTTTTATATAACAAAATATGGTATAAAGATACAAAAAGTATTTCTAATTTTCAATGTACTCTATAATTTTTAATAGCCTATCCTTTTTATTGTTACATTTAACAGTTTTTTCTCTCATATCAACATTATTGATTTCGCATTTCACAATTTTTTGTATACTTGTATAAAGATGAGAATTAAATTTTAATTGCGTATAAATCTTACTATAATTATTCTGGAATTCATATTGCAAGTTACTAATTGAATAAAATATAAATATGCAAAATAAATGGCTACAATGTAGTTACATCTTTACAAGTGTCGTATAAATAAGTATATTTGTAAATATTTTACATACTATATGGTGGTATCCATGTCATAACTGTGAAACAAAATATTAAAGTACGTAGGAAATAATTTGAAACCTACATTCTACATATATGCAATGCATGAATGTAAAATTATGCACATACAAAATATGTACATAAGGTATGAATATAAAATCAATTTCAAATTGAGGGAATTAAGTAAGATAATTTACTGACAAGGAGTAGAATTTAAATGAATAGAAACGATGGTCGGATTCACGACATAAGCGCTCACTCACCGGTAACTTATATGCCATGAATCCAACCAATGCGTACTTTTCAAGAAACAAATTTCTAAACCCCGAATGAAACTGATCCGATAATAACAAAATGAAATAATATTTTTTTAGCATACAAAAAAGATAAAATAGTGGAGCCATCACTGGGGATTATAAGAAAACTCCAATTTAATTTTATAGAATCCGTATGTTTTAGGTCCTCAATAAGTTTTGAAACATTCAAAATAATTCTAGATGAATTATAGTCAATTTTTCTTACCCTTTGGTAAAAACTGTATAATGCAGTCAGGGATCCGCAAAAAAATTTCGGTGGGGGGGGGGGGGGCGTAAAAATAAAAAATAAATTAAAAACAGGTTTGGTTAGGTTAAAATCTTCATTTCAAAAAATGTAATAATATTAATTATTTTATTCGATATTATAAAAAAACTAATAAAATTTGCTAACAGAAAAACACTTTCAAATGAGGTATCATACATATCTGACAGTTTCCTTGATGTTTTATGAAACGTTTGACAAGTTTCTCGCACGTGCGGTAAGAAAACACCAACGATATTAAAACAGTTTTATGAAAATTATTTTGTACAATATAATCAATATCACCATTTATGTTATAATATTTTATTATCACTAATCTAAATTCCAAAATAAATCTATAGGTAATAATAAATAAATAATACCCTGTTGAAAGTGCTTATTAACGAACAAATTTTATAAGCTCTTTGATAATACCATACATTAAAAAAATTAACAGCAATAAGTATAAATATATTAGAAACCTCTAATACATGATAATTCGGAAGTAATGTTTACGATGGACACATTATTAAAGAATTTACCCACCTCTGAAATTTCTCATGACATTGTACTCGGCTGGCAAGGTTACCCGGTAGGCCTATTTGCATACATATGTATGTTGTCCTGCGAGGGGACTAGTTATACACTCACACGTGCAACAAAGAACGTCGCTAAGTAAAAGTTCTACGTGATCTAACCCCAAACATACACGTACAATAGAACACATCAGGTGTGCCATGAACGGACTTCATTTAAATATTGTGAGAAAAAAAATCGTATGCAAATATGTATCGGAAGACTGCGCGAGGAAAGGGTTGAACGTATTTTTTAAGTATATGATGTATTAAGTATTGATTAGGTGATATTTTGGAATGTGTGTGAAGTTTAATGTATGAATTTAAGATTGAGATTTAGGTTAGAAATTTGCATAGAGTTATTTGTTGTTGAAATGTTGGTATATTGATGATAGAAATATATTTCACATGACCTTTTTGTAATTGTTATAAAAAAAGCGAAATAATTTATTTTATGTAGCTTGATCTTTTATGTTACAAACTCCGTTATTTTTACATTGTGGTGACATTCAAATGATCAATTTTTAACCGACTTTACTAATTCAATTCGACTTGTAGGTATATGTATTTTAACTTTCATGAAAGTATGTAGGTAATACCGTCGAAAAATTGTGTCCGAGATAAGAGCAGATTCAGATTGTACTATCTTCAAAACGTAAAGAAAAGTTGATTTCAGCATGGCGGCTGAGCGTTTCATTCCAGAAATCATAAATAATTCTTAAATATTTAATACTACCAAATGTTATTATTTTTGATTAGAATATTTTTTTAAAATAGCTAAATTAACTTTTTAAACTTAAATTTTTATTATTTGTAAACTAAGAAAACTTTTTTAATTACTTTCTTATAAACTATTTTTAATCAAAAACTACTAATTAATCAAAACTACTATTTTCGTAAATCGTGAATTTATTTTTAGTTGTTAATTTTCCTATGATTAAAAAATTTCAAATAAAATTTATAAAATAGATACCTACCTACTATTTTTATATTAATTACAGTAAATAATTTTTAAGTGGCCCTTTTTATCTAGCATAATAAATAGTCACAGTGTTGCCTAACGTGCGAGGCCAACGGGCCGGATGTGGCTCACGACTGGTTGTAATCTGGCCTGCGAAGGATATTCAAATTTTTTTTATTATTTATTTTTATTAGTTTTTGTTCATTTACTCGGCCACCCGTTGTTACATTTAACTCATCCACGGATATCAATATATTGAACATTATAGGATGAATTACATATTATATAACATTCGCTTTTGCATGAGTTAATATTACTCGTACTTATAACCGTAAACGGTTACACTGGTAGAAAGAATTCTCAAACCAAGTAAGCCTTGTTTTGTATATAACGAAAACAATATTTTCTTAAGATACCTATGCAATAATCTCTTAAACCAACTATAGCATTCTTGAACGAAGGAATAACGTAATTGGATTAAGCGTATGTTTCTTATATTAAGAAAATATTGTTTTCGTTATATACAAAACAAGTTTAATATGATTTAGATATACATTTGTATATCTTATGCATATCTATATTTAAAAACTAATTCGGAAATTCAAAAATTTACAAAAAACTAAACATCAGTTTTGTATTAACTACATAAAAGTTTTAAAGAATATTACTATCTACATTTTAAGTTACATTAATTTTATTCTATCTTTTATTAGTTTACCCGAAATATTTCTTGATAAAAAAATACGTAGGTACTGTTCACACTCAGTATTACGTATAAGAAAGTCCCATGGCAAGCATGGCAGCTTTTTTCTTTTAATTTTGATATATTAGTCCAGTCAAATTTGATACTGTCTGAATAAAAATTTCACCCAACTAAATTTTTGTATGAGCTGGAGCGTTTGGTGTTACAAGAGGTCAAAGGTCAATGAAATAGTTTTTTTTTTGCAAATATCTTAGGAACTATTACTTTTATGATAAAAATATTTCTTATCAAACTTATAGCTTAAGAGTAGCTGTTTTGAAAAGGTTTTTATTTTTAGTCGAAACAAACTTTTTTTTTTAATTATCGATTTGGTTATATTTTCTATTAAATTTTAGACCCAGAAATTTAAAATATTGATATTATTATACTACATATATAAAAAGGGTTATATTTAAGTGCTTTATATATTAAATAGTATGCACATTGTACATCGAACATAAATTTTAATACTTCGCACTTAAAATTTTATAGTATCCACTTTATACACGTGAACATAAATTTTTATACTTTTTTATATATTTTTTAATGTATAAGGCGAATATTTAATCGTTTTAAAATATAAAAATCAAATTAAAAATATCAAATCTATTTGGGCCAGAAGAATGAGGTTAGTAGGTAGGTTAGGTAAAAATATAGAAAATCACAAAAATCACAATAAATACATATTAATAAAAAAATATGTAATTTTTAAATCTGACAGGTCCAAATTTAAGTCAAGTGCAAATTATTTTTTTTTTAGTGTAAATTATTTATTTTTTAGTGGAAACTATTTATTATATAAGTGATATAATTTGTTTAATTCAATATATTTGTTTAATGTTGAATAATTAATTTTTCCTATAGTACATTTGTTATAAGTAAAAACGATTATTTAAAAAGTGTTTATTATTTAAATAATCTGCCGTGTGCCACAGGACTTTCTTATACATAATAATGACAGTAAACAGTGTACGTGATAAAATTATAGATAATAATATTACCTACAATTTTCAACTTGGCCATTTTTCTCTAATTCGCACTGTTTCAGTGTAATTCGAAAAATTCAAAAATTGATGTAGGTAAACATCCGTTTCCGGTTGAATGATCGTTTTCAAAAATAGGAGGTTTTCTTCCCAGGCAAAAATCAATCTTAAGTATAAAATTCCACCTTTCTACGATTTGTCGTATTTGAGTTACAGCGTCTACAGACAGACCGACAGACCAACAGACACACAGACATCATGGCGAAAATAGTCAGAATGGATTCAGGGAAGGTCAAAATTGATAATTCCATCAAAAACCGGATTTCGAAAAAAATCGCGTTTACTATACTTACTTATACTATATGTATATTTCATATACATTGGTATAAGAATGTAAAAAGTAGGTACATTTAAATACAGGCCATATATATTGATCATTAATTTATGTATTAAAATTATTCGAATACTAAACTATCCAAACTTCAAACGACTATTCTCACGATCCCTAAACCCCGTTATATCCTTAAACATGTCCTACGTCTGCATCAATACTCAATTTGCATACATACATTTCAGATCAATTATGTATGTCCGTATAGAAACCATGTTCTCAAACAGACGTAAATCTAAACGACAATCGGGATGCTGAATATTTTAATATATAAACTATTTTTTTAAGTTGCACGCAGCTGGTTGATTTAAATATATCTTATACAGACAGTTCAGTAAACAGTTTTGCAAATAATTCGGTATACCTACACGATTTGAATCAGTTAGGAACGGATCAATTTCTTATTTGCATCAAACGTTTTAATATTATAGATCTGAATTAACTTTATTCAATGGTGTTTGCAACCGACATAATATTATTTAACGATTAGAAAGAAATATATCTTTTCTTTATAACTAGCTTCAAAATGACTTAATTAACTTATTCTAACGATTTTTTTCTTTCTTATACGGTCATATATGTGTATGAAAATAAAAACTTATACGTAAATATTGTGAAGTAGATTTTTTCTGAATTATAACCAGAATCGTGGTGAGACAAATAGTATAAAAAGTATATTAATCATCCAGTACTTCACAACTATTCACTTACGTAAAAATCATTTTTTAGTACAAAATCTTTATGATGGTGTTCACTAAATGGGGTGCATATTACGGAGGTTTTTCCCGTGTACTCTTTGCTACACCACTGCTATTTTTTACAGTGACAACATATAAGTTTGAAATAAAAACAACAAAAAAATTTAAAAAAAATGTTTTAATCACCTAATAATAATCCAATATTATGGTAACAAGCATGATACAATTAATACAGATATGGCATTGCGCATATCACCTAACTTCACTCTGTTCGCTGTGACGTCACACGTGACTCGCCCAAATTAATATTATAGTAGTTCATGAAAGTAGTCAAATGTTTAATTAATAATTCACAATAATTATAAACGTCAGTTTGACATTTAATGTATATATACGGTGAAACTTGGTTATGTGGGACTTGGATAAGTGGGAAACTTTTATAACTAGAACTCATACTGAAGTCCCGTCACATCTGGAAATATATAAATGTAAATAGATACATTTTCACATATAGAAGATAAAAAATGAAATAAAGTCTAGGCATTTCCTTATTTTCAGTTGATGGAGAATTTATTTAAATATATTTTAAGGTATTCAATAATGAAATGCAAAATTATATCAGTTATCAGTAAAACAAATACTTATTTATAAAAGGATTAATTATATAAATAATTTAATTTAGATATAAAAAACGCTGTGTTATGTATCCATATAAACGTATCATGCATATAAACACATATAAACAAAGTGAATCACGTGTGACGTCATGCGCAGTAAAGTGAAAAAATGAAACTCGGGAAAGCCATATCTTTAATAATTGTATCATGGGTAACAAGCATGTAATATGGACCTATGTGGTCCATATTATACGCACATTTTTTAAGAGGTTGATTTTCGATTGTTGTAGATTTTTTTATTTTTATTTTGTTTTAATTTAAGAATTATATTTTTTCCTGTTCGATCTCGTTAAAAGATTAAATTCTCTGTCCAATTAATAAATAAGGGTTGATTTTAAATAATATCATAATTTTATTACCTGAAACATCAATGGTGTTCCATATATACCGACTTTACTCTATATTAATATGTATTTAGGTATGTACAAAGTACACCATTTTAATCAATCTACTCAAAAATATTCAGACAAAAGTTGATTAGTAATTTAGGGGATAGAAGTCGATGCCCTTGATTAATCTTAAGGTGTCTTTATGGCCATTTTAAGGCCAACCTTTTATTTCAATAGATGTTGGATGATAATTTACATTATGTATGTATGCTTAATTATTTTAATTTTGATCTGTAAGATATGAAAATGAATTAAATAATCTCTAAAATATTGTCAATGTTTATCATTGTATGACTTATAGTTGAAAACCATAAATATGTATTTTCAATTCCCAAATGGTGCACCACTGTCGATCGGAGCGAATTATTTCGGAGCTAAACGATAACAATTTTAAATAATGTGTTACTAGCCCCATCGGGTTTCTTGTGTAAGAATCAAACAATGAACAATAATTTTGTCATATTATCCAATTTTAATTTTATTTTAAATATCGTACTCACATTGAATATTCAATCGTAATTAAAATTTTATTTATACCAACAAAAGTCAAATAAAAAAACCTACAATAATAAAATCCAACATAAAAAACAAACTTCATTGTATCCATTATGAACAATACCTATAGTATAAAAAAAAGATCAAACCCATTTGTATTTTTTGTTATTATTGTCGGATAATGTTTTGTATTGTCCAAAATAGATACCTACATGGAAAACGAAAAAGTCGACTGGCCAAATAAAAAAAAAGTATCCAACAAATTGCACACGGCATTTAGAAACAAGCCGGTATTGTCGAAAGGATTAATTTAAATTTTATTTTGGCGTCTTGGTGTCTACAAGTTGAGACCAGCGGAGAATACATTTATACATGTGAATTAATATACTTGGCACCGTGCTGTTTGCTATACAGGGTAATCTGAAAGTACTTATTGTTTATAATCAACTATAGCTATGCCCGCGGCTTCGCTTGCGTGGAATACAGAATTATCGTTTAGGATTTTTGAAAAATAGAGATCTTTTTATTCTACACAGTTCTTTATTATACATTATATTGTTCACTATTTAACGGTTTATATAGGCAGCATTTTGTAAAAAAGTACGCTGGTGGCAAACATTTTTCCGACGCGATTTACTATTATCATCACTGCTTCTTCCTTATATTACCTAACGTAACAAAATATTTACTAAAACCTGGGCAAAGAACATATCTATAAATAATATAATAAACAAAAAACAACACGCAAATCGGATAAGTAAAAGTGAAAAACAAGATTATCTATCAATACACTAATCTTTTATGTATAAATCTTTAAGTTCTGTCTATAATTATAATTTTTTAGTCTACACCAGGGATTCCCAATAAGGTCCAAGTGGACCCCTTGGGTGTCTGTGAAAGTATAAAAAGAGTCTATAGTACCTATTTCATGAGTCTATAGAGGTTGAATATACATTTTTGTGTTTTAAAATTTTAAATTGCAATGTCCTTTTTTACTGCTTTCTACTTTTTCGACAAGTGTGTAGTATATTTATGTTTTCTGGAATCTAAAAATGTAAGGAGATCTATAAAGAAAAATTATTCTTTTAAAAGGGGTCTATGTAGGAAAAGGGTTGGGAACCCCAGGTCTACAAGACCTTTTACAGACAATAGAATTCATTTAAATTGTAAAAAAATATCGGTATATGTATAATCTATCTTTTTGTTTGTTCTTTCTTGATGCGAAAACTTCTGAACTGATTTCGATGGGACTTTCGCTGTTCGAATACCCAGAACTCTAGAATTTGTTTAGACTTTATGATATTTTATTTACGTAAGGCCCGTATTCAGATAAATGTATTGAGAAAATGTACAATTAAAATTTTTAATATGTAAATTATATAAAAATAAAAATGATTTAATTTTTAAATAAACGCGAGAGAATTCGCGATTCGTGGAGAATATGTAGTAATTAATTCATATTTTCGTAAACCAATTTTAAGTAATGCAATAACAGCTTTTATAGGGTACCTACAAAAGTCACCATTTGATCCGCACGTTTAGTTTTCGATATAATTTCATATTAAGCATATCGCATCAAAACAGTCATATTTATACTGGGTTCACATGAATTTAGCCTTTGTAACTTAGCTACCTGTCCGTCAAGACCTCTTTTCTTAGTAACTGCTAGATGTATCAAGTTAAAATTAATATCAAATACTTCATAGTCCTGTAAGACATTAAAGTTTTTAACTCAATGCAAAAAAAGATACGGCCTTTCATACTGACAAAACTCACTGATCGTCAAAATCTATAACCTATATATAATTGACCAAGAATTTTAAAATTTGGTATGAAAAAAGATCTCATAGCAAAAATATACTAGAAAATATGAAAATCATTAATTTCTAATTCTATGTGGAATTATTACGTGACAAACTTAATTTTGCGGTTTCTTTCATACAGTATCCATGTAAAGACGCCTTCACTCAAAGGTGCCTTAAAAATCGAGTCCATTTCTACGTAACTTAAGTATTGCCAATAATTAAATTTTACATAACGGTACAAAACCCTCAGGGCGCGAGTCCTGCTCACACTTGTCCGTATTTTTTTAAATATATTTCATAAACATATTATTTAATCATCCTGTATGTATGGTCAGTCGACGTCTCTATTTTGCATTGCCAATTACGGAACATAGTTCATGAATGAAAAATTACATATTAATATAATTATCTAATCGAGAATGCAAGGTTCATATTGTCGCCTATTGTTTTAGAAGTGTGACTCATGCCAAAGAAATTTACATTATAAATATTGTTTCTTTCTTATGCTAGTGGAATAAAATTTTGTGCAGGTTTATAATTAAATATATAACTGGTAATGAATAATTATGAACAATGTACTGTATTTAATGTTCCAAGAATACCTACTGCTTTTTATGACTAATCATTTATCGTTTATGTTGACTTTTTTTATATAGAATGAAAAAATATAAATCTAATATGTTACTACACCTCATTATATTATAAAAAATGCATGATATTTTTAATAATAACATTACATGTACTACATATAGGCATATTGACCTAATCTCATTGATAACTGAACGATTTATACATTACAAGGTATCACTTAAAAGGGCTGAGCAGTAAATAAATTAGCTACGCAAGTAAAGAAAATGCACAGATTAGATTATTTCGTCATTTAGCCTTAAAAATTTATAATGCACAGAGAGAAACCTAATATGTCCAAAATGAAATATTAATAGGACACCCCCTCAATCTGTTCTATTTAACTAAAAAATAAGGTAGCCGTAAGCTCAGTATTGACAATTAATATTTCGGCTATGCTCAATGCACTTTAAAATTGTTTATTTTAAATGTATTTTTCATAGCAGTTTTTACGTTTTTCTGAAAACATAACTTTTCTCTCATTTTTTCCATTTTTTCCTGTATATTATGACTTTTTCTGGTAGCTAGCAAATTTTTAAAGAAGACTACAGTTTTTTTTATTAATTTGTAAATTCCGTCTCGAATGAATTAATAAATGTATTCTTATTCGAAAAAATATATTTTTAAATAGGTACATTTACAATTTATTGACCTAACAATTAAATAAGTACCCATCTATGTGTTTTAAAAAGCTAGTATCCCTTAATAACTTTATGTGACGAAATTTTATATAAAACTAAACATATTTCATCGTGTATGATTTCATATATTTAAAAAAATCGATAAATCAAGGCCCAATGATATTTTTCTAGGTCATCTAAATTATGCGGCTTTGTCTTCCACTTGTCTTTTGTTGTGGCACGTGTGGTTTGATCCACAACATATAATTTGCACTTTTTTCGTTACAAGAGAAAACTTGATGTATACATATTATTTTATTTGAGTGAAATCGATCAGATATTTATACTTTCTAAAGATTTTGGTAGCATTTTAGTTGAATTAAAATTTGTCACGAGATAAATTAGAGAATTATTTAAATGTGATACTTAACTTTAAAAAACATAGTTCTAAAATAAGACTAAAATATAGGACAATCGAATCTCTTTTTATGCGATTTTGAAGTCTTTACATTTAAATATGTTTATTTTGTTATTACTGAAATTAAAAAAAATAGTGAAAATATTTTTACATTTCTCAAAAAATAATGGTAATTTTTTTAGCCGCACATGTAGTTATTCAAAAAGTTTATTATTATTATTTTTTCATTTTCGTAAGTAATGTAGGAATCAGTTTTAGAATTTTATTGAAAAGTAGAAGTCAAATAAAATTAAATAGATAAAATTTATAAAAATTTTATGTTTTGTATTTTACAGATTTTCAAAACAGTATTTTTTTATTAATTCAAAATTTCAAAACATTGAAGTCTTGATTACTATTCTATAAAATATGAAACCCTTTGACAAAATATACATAAAAATAATAAATATGTAGTATCAAAATTATATCCTTCATTTTTCTCTAAAATCTATAATAAATTCTGAAGAATATATTGTATAACTGGAGAACAATTTTCATGGAAAAAATATAAACGTGCAGATGTGACACGCTGACGATATTAAAGGTATAATTTTTCATTATTGAACCTCTATACACATCTAAAGAGATGCTGGCTGCATTGTACTTCTGAATAGAATATCGTAAACGTGCAATCATGTAGTAGGTACCTATGTCTAGACTCATGTTATTTACTTTTTTACTCACTCGTGTTTTATATGAACACATGTACCTACTATGTACATATACATATGTATAAGATACATATATCTATATATACAGGGGTCCTCATTATTCGATTTTAAATTGGTACCGAAAAAATACATCTTAAAGCGAATCAGCTTAAAACGAGGATCAAAATGACTTAGTAAATTTGACATTCTTTGTCATGACACCATATCCTTCACTTCGACTATGATCTATTTATAATTGCGCTCGAAAGACTTAAAAAACGAGGATCCCTGTATTTTAAGGTTAAAAATACAATAATGAGAGTTTTTAGAAAAAAATAGAAAACTCAAAATAGAAGTTAATAAAGTCCTAGAAATCAGATGTTGAAAAATTATGAGTTAAAGTTTCGGTCGTCCTAAAAAGGGTTAAATAAATATTTATTAAAATAAATACACAAGTTGATAGTAAACTTTATATTTTGCAAAGTCTATGTTATAAAATTAATCATTATAATTTATTATGAGTTAAATAAATAACAATTATTTTACACAGAAAATTAATCACTGGTAAATAGAAATGAAAAATTTACTTTACAAACATGTTTCGCGGAACCCCGGCAAAAAGATCTGCGGACCCTGGTTTAAGAACCACTGCAATAGATCATTGGAATGCAAATTTTACTATACAGTAGAAATATATATTGTTTTGGTGGGTTAGTTTTGGTTCTCCTTTTATTTCTTCTTGTGTTTGAATTGAATTTCTATGAAAAGTTAAAATTAGAACCATGAAATTTTACTGAAAATTTTTGTGTTTTCGATTTGGGTAAAAGTATGTTTATTGTATAGAAAACGATGTGAAAAGTCGACATTTTTAAACCGCAGGTCCGTATCTATCAACGTTCTCGAGTTATAGCCTCTCAACTTTTGAACGTGTGGTCGGATTTAATTTTTGTTGACGAATTTAAAATCAGCGTGTTAAAATCTATATAATGACATGTATTATACTTCAAAATTAGAAAAAAAAAATTTTGCTGAAAATTGAAATTTTTCCAAGGGATATACCTTAAAAAAATGTCGATTTTTGACAAAATTTTTTTGTCGAATTTTCAATTATTATATAAGTCATTATATAGATTTTGTCACGCTGATTTCAAATTTGCCAATAAAAATCAAATACGACTTCACGTTCAAAAGTTATGGCCATTTTTCTCAAAAATTTTGAAAAAAACTTAAACTTTAAAAGGCCATATCTCGAGATCGTTGATAGATACAGACCTGCGGTTTGAAAACACGTCATTTTCTATATTATAAACATACTTTTAATGAAATCTAAAATTCAAAGTTTTTGAGTAATATTTCACGCATCAAACTTAAATTTGTGATAGAAATATCAACTTAATTACAAAAAAATAAGAATTAGAATCATAACTAACTATACAAACAATAATTTTTCACTACTTTACATTTAAACCACACGTATTTATATAAAATGCATTAATTGATACTGAATTTTCATAGAGAACATATAAACAAAACGATTAACCTTTAGAAATAAATAATTTTTTTTAAACTTCCACAATACGTAAATAATCCATTTAAGGATATTGGTATTGATATAAAATTATAATATTTAAATTATAACATTTTCCAGTTCAGAATCTCATTTATATTAGAATTAAATTACCACAATAAATCATATTTATCAAAATATAATCATGTTTACAACAATTTATTTTATTTTAATCATTTCAATAAATAAAACATTATTTATGACCCAACGATTATAAATGATCTGTTTTATTTAATATAAATTTATTACACATAATAACTGATAATTTCTTATCAATTAATTAGTACGGATACCAACCAAAACAACACATTAGTTCACAACGTCTCCGTTAGATAGCAACTGTTATCAGACCACGACGGCGACTAGTTCAGGCGTCTACCGTTACATACCTCGCAGCGCCACAGTCGCTGTAATGGCGTCGTACTATGCAATACACATGCGCTTGCACGTATAAAAGTAGGGAGATAAAAATGTAGGGGAATTATACAGGTGGTTATTCGTTTTGTTATTTTGCACGTACTGGAAAGAGAGGATGGTATACGGATTGTGTGTATCGCTGTATGTCTCTCTTTGTTTTTAGAGCTGTGGAGTTGTAAGATAAATTCAAATTTAAAAAAAGATGGGTGTATATGTTTAGTACATATGTGCAAATTACATATGTTTTTTTGCCAGTGATAATTATGCTTGTGTATTATTAAATATTCTTTATCGCTTGTTAAATAAAATTCGTTACTTATTTAACTGTTTCACACTCTAGTTTCATGCAATTTAAAATTAAATACAGTGTTTGAAGGAATATTTATTATCATTATCAATTTTCTTATTATAGTTAGTATTCAAACATTTCCATAATTATAAGTTCGGCCATAAGTAAAATTGAATTTTTTTCATATCTCATAACTGTTAGTACAGTATCACATAATACAATAATACAGTGTAAACTCGCATATTCGAGCTTTATTTTATATGTTTGTAATATATTCTTTTGTAGAAATAATATTCTCAACTAGCAGGGTTAAAATAAACTTTATTTTTATTACTTGTAAGTAGAGCATTACAAATGTATTTGTATATTTATTTATATTGGAAAAAATTAACCGATGTATTAACCTATGGTCATTTATCTCTACTTCTAATAAAGGAAGTTTAGTTCTAGGTGAACCCAAAAACTGATGAACCGATTTTAATGTGGTTTTCCCCAGTAGTTAAATATTAATTAATTTTTTATTATTATTATATAACATTTTATGAAAACCTAATATTTAACATCATTTCAATAGTTTCAATATTTTATTAATTTACGTACATAATTTGTAGATATTAACCCGGGTAACACCGGGTCCAATGCGCAAGTCTTGAAATAAAAACGGATTTTGATGTAGTTTTTACGTAATTGAGACACAAACAAATAAACAAACATGTTATTAGTTGAGTTAATAGGTACGTGTATTACCGTGGCTCCGCTCTACCATTAACTTGGATAAAAATATCCCTATGTGTTATTAGTTGGTGTTTACTATATCGATATAAGGGTTAATTAATTTAATTAATAGTTTTTACGTGGTCGAGATACAAACAACAGATGGAGTTCCATCAGAGCTGGCTTTAGCAAATCTAGCACCCTAGGCGAGATTTCTCACCCCCCCCCCCTTCACCGGGACGACCAATTCATCATCATAAAAAAAAAAACAATATTTTACTTATTAATTATTTTTTTATTTTTTAACAATGAAAAAAACATATTATCTTAAAAAATACTAATGAATTTTTTTCGTTGTGGCCATCCTCAGGAAGGCATAATAAGTCACTTTTTACTTTCTTATACCAATGTATATGAAATATACATATAGTATAAGTAAGTATTGTAAAGCCAATTTTTTTCGAAATCCGGATTTTGATGGAATTATCCATTTTGACCTTCCCTGAATCCATTCTGACTATTTTCACCATGATGTCTGTGTCTGTCTGTCGGTCGGTCGATCCGTCTGTCTGTATGTGAGCGCTGTAACTCAAATACGACAAATCGTAGAAGGGTAAAATTTTATACTTACGATTAATTTTTTCTTGGGATGAAAACGATCTTTCAACCGGAAACGGATGTTTACCTACATCGATTTTTGAATTTTTCGAATTACATTGAAACAGTGCGAATTAGAGAAAAATGGTCAAGTTGAAAATTGTAGGTAATATTAGTATCTATAATTTATGTTCTATTCATTTTTTCGAAAAAACAATTTTTTTTTACTAAGTATTCGTTTTTAAGTACATTTCAAATGGTTCATAACAGAGAAGAAATATCTGCCATGAGTGTCATGCAACTTTCTTATACGTATTACAGAGACTGAACAATGTACGTGTTTGCCATATGTACCATGGGTCTTTCTTATACGTAATACTGAGAATATGGTAAACACTGTATACTCTATTTCATTTAAGTTTGCAGTGGTTGCCGGGTCACTTAACCGTATTTGTCGTGATTTGTACGGTCAAATCACCCGGCATCCAGTATAGATTATTCTAAATAATTATTTTAAAAAATTATTTCTGGCTAAATCATAACTGTTGGAAAAAATGTATGGGGAATAAATTATAGATAATAACATAATCGACATTTTTTATCCAAAACATTTTTGTCTTTTCAAAAATATATCCAAAATTTAAAAAAAATGACAAGAGTAAACATCCGTTTCCGTCTTAGTAATTACGTTAAACAAAATTCATTCTATACATAATGTTTATAATAATATTTCTATAGTTTATGTCCCATTCATTTTTTCTATCTTTTATTAGTTTGTCAGAAATATCCTTCAATAAAATAAAAATCTTGTACACTGTTCACTGTCATTATTATGTATAAGAAAGTCCCGTGGCACACGGCATATTATTTTATTACAAATCAGAGCAGTACAGGCTGAAATGTTTGAGTAAAAATAATACATTTTTTTTAATCGTTGTAATAAAATTCGATCTGTCAGATAGTTGCAAAAATATGTAATGTTAAAAACAATCTGAAGAAAATACTTAAGAAAAATAGATCATTTGAAAAAATAAACTAATCCCTAGAACTACCTATATAAAATACCTTATCTAAGGTGTTCTGGCCAAATAAATTGAAGGGTACGCGGGAAAAAGAGGTTAACAATAAGTCAAAAAATCTAGTTTTTAGTAGAGACACTTAAATAAGGGATGCGCCAACGACTAGTCAAGATGCGGATTGGTCGAACACTGTTTCCTTTATAATTCTATATCCGATTTCCGTTATTTAAAAATTATGATTTCCGGCATTTCCGTTTTTAAACGTCATTTTTATTTAAATACGAAAATTTACGTCAAATTTATTTTAAAATAAGTAATTTGAAGCAAACTTATCAAATTTACTCATAAGTTTGTATTACTTACGAATGTTTACATTATCAAGTAAGTATTTTTATGTAGGTATCTTGTTAATAGTCTACAAATAATCCAACAATCATGAAAATGTAAGTAAAACATAACCTTGAATTTAATTTTTTCCAATTTAATACATAATACTGTGATTCTATAATAAAAAAATCGCGGATTTGTCTACAAATATTATTTTTCATAAGGTTCGTAATGTTTTTTTAGGTAATCATCGCGAAATCGATATTACAATATATAATTTTAACAGCTGTCAAAATCTACAAATTGAAAAAATATTATAATTACTGTAAAAATATCTTTATTATCATTATATGAATGTGGATTTATATTAAATGAAAATTAACATATACATTACATCAATTTTGAAGTGTATTTAAAATATAATAATAAATTAAACATTTTATCTTATATTGTATTCCAAATATTATATTGTATTTTAAAAAACAATTTTTAAAACTACATAGATGTATCAAAAGAATTTTACATAGGGCTTAAGTACCTGGTGTAAACATAATCTGGAATAGAAAAGGTAAATTAGGTATAACGAAATTAAAAAAATAATTTATCATACATAACCTGATTTATAAAATAATTAATGAGAAAAATGTAATGCAATTTTATTATATATATTGTACCCAGATAAATGCTTTGATTGATAAGTATTATAATAACTTAATACTATTAACATTTCAGTTTGAATTATTATTTTTCGTTAAATGTAAATATTCAGTAACTGTCAAAATAATTATTTTTTTGATTTTTGTCTTCTAACGCCATCTATAAAATACCGTTATTTTTGCACAATTTCCGTGTCCGTTTTCAATATTGTCGGCGGAAGTTTAATAAATTTGAATTATTTCCATAGTTATATTATAATTTCCGGAACATTGACTTATCCCTTATTAAAGTGTCCCTAGTTTTTAGTTATCGCTGTTTTAAGATTGGTATCTTGGATACTTTTATTCTAAAAATGATATCTTTCAAATTTTATTTTACTGAATTTAGCATGTATTTCCCCTTAATACATATGTGGTTCCAAAAGTACCTAGATTTGCCACTAAATGGCGTTGTTATCTTAATTCGACTAAAAATTTAACATTTGTCAAATGAAAGCAGTCAAAACGATGAAGAATTGCATTACAAAAATGATTAAAAATTTTCTCTGATTCGAAAAAAATGTTACTTTTACGCCACTGTGCACCTATACAACAATTTAATTTAATTCGACTTCACTATGCTGCACTATAAATAGATGTACAAAACCGCGAACAAAGCTAATGCAGTTTTACTGTTCAAATAACCATTTTTTTCTTATTATTTCCCAACATAGTTCGTGTCGGCACGTATATTAGTTTAAAGTGCACTAAACTATTCCACATACAGTTGACCGAAAGGAATTTCTTTTATCAGCATTTGCTCCATAATCTATGATTATTATAAACACATACCATTCACATTTGTATTGTTTAAATTTTAACGTTGTAATGTACACAGTATTTCATTTTCAATGTATGATGTATGTACAGCAAGCATACTTAATGCCAATATTTATTTGATGACTTAAAACGATTGTAAATTAACCAGATGTAACATAAATTATGTATATTAATAATATATTCTATATAAATGATCATAAAAACACGTATTTACTCTGTATAATTATATATATGTAGGTTTGTTTGTATTTCATTATTTATTACGAGTAATTATTATATTCATAGATATAATTTAAATGAGAAATAAAAAAATGTAATTATATGTATAATTAAATCGAAAATAATACAAAGGTATTATTAATGTAATCATAATAATAATAATTTAATATTTGCTCTTTGGTACAGGTTTATTTATGAGACATAAAAAGACAATATATACAAATTATAAAAAACATTAATTGTAGTTAAATATTTAGGGGAAAGTATGTCATAATTGTATATACTACAGCCTAAATCATACCACAGCTATTTTAAATATAACTGTTATACATATTAACCATCTATTGTAGATAATAGAAATTAAATCGTATTCCATGTGCACATAACAATTTTTGTACTTGTAGAAGATACGGTATTAAAACGACAATCGTTAAAAAAAAGTGTGTTATTTGATGTAATATTATAGAATTTATAATATTCTTAAAGAAGGTGTATAGTTATGGTATCTACAATATATAATAATTACCAATTCCAGTTTTATTTTGTTCAGTTAAGGTTATAATTAAAATTATTTTATAAAATGTCAGTTTCCAATTTCTTGCTGAAAAAAGATCATTAAAACATTCCTGTGATTTTTTTGATTTCTGATGAAAGACCTAAAAAAGTAATTAAAATTTAGTGAAAAAAACCTGGTTGAAAAAACATTTCTTAGGGGGCCCGCTAATAATTCCAGATAAAACATATTACATGAATGCATTTTTTTCATCTATTTTCTGTGTTTTATTATATGAAGTAGGCGTAGGTACGAATTTGGAAACTTGACTCCAAAATCGTACTGTTTGAAAAGCTTCAGAAAAACGTTAATATTATGTATTTGTGATCAATTTATCACCGCTAAAAAATAATTAGAGTGCATAAAGAATGAAACTACATGGAACAAAGCAAATTTTGCCAATAATTCATTAATTGAGTCCGTAGAATAAAAAAAAGTGTTACGATATTGGCAACCTTCCCTTATAGGTTTCATTTTTTATTTATCTTTGTAAAATTTACAGTCTATGAAAATTCAAATAAACCTTTAAAAATTGTATGCGAATCTAACAGACTTGGTACCTACTCGTACACTATTTATGTCATTACTCATTAAATCATTGATCCATTAATCATTACTCATTGAAAAAAGGACTGATATAATATAAAAGTTTCAGACAATATAAATATAATTTGTTCCTGGTATTGTTTCACATACTAAAAAAATAAATACCTTAACCCAAAAATCGGAAATGCCTAGCCCTGAACGCCTTTGAATAGAAATATTGCAGTTCACATCATTTCTCACACTGTATATTTATTCAAATTGATATACTTTAAAACTCAACGAAAAAAAAAGAACAATACAATAAATAAGTCATAAAAAAATAACAATTCGTAAAAACCATAATCTAAAACCAAACATATTATTTACATAATCAACAGTAAGAAACTATTTATTAAAGTAAGTAATTATAACAAAAAATTTAAGTACATTACCTTGATATTTAGCACCTTCGTTCAAACAAAGAAAAGTTCTTTGAAATTCTTTACCTATTTTAAAAATCGCGTAATAATATTTATAGACCATGTATGTATGTAATTTAAAGTACATTATTTTTAAGAAAAACGTCTAGTCCAATTATAATGACTCTGTTATTTTTTATTCAAACTACAACGCACGAAAAATGTGCGTAGATGAAATGTTTTTAGTAATTTTACTTTAAAATATATGTAATTATATAAAATTATAGATAGTACATCGTTTTTGTACACAATTATTTATATTGAAACCATTTGATTAATATGTAGGTAATAATATGATAGTTACCGATATCTAAAATAGTTGAGAGGTACCTCATCTCTACCTTATTTTAAATATTTTTTTCAGAAATTACTAATTCGAATATGATTTTTTATTCTACTTGGACTTAAACCCCAATAAATAATAAAATTATACAATTTAGTGTTCAAAAAAAAAATTGAAAATCTTTTCGGTTCGGAACACTAATTCTTGGGACTCCACTCGCATGTGATAAATTTTATATCTTGTATTTAATGCAACTGTTCATTTAATGAACTTAGTCAATTTGACATTTGGACGAGTCAAAAACGTTTATTAGCTGAAATAGTTTCATTAATGTTGAAACAACAAGAGAAATTATGGGCGTTTACTACAGAAGCCTAGAGTGTAAATAAACATTTAATTATCAAATTAAATACAGACATTATCGTTGTTTCAAAATAACATTGTTAAAATCTAATCTACGAGCAGCATCATTAAAAATATACTAAATATTTTTAGATCGCTATCAATTTGTGATTATTATTTTTTCTTCACAAAAGTCAGTGGTACTCAAACTTGGTGGTTAAAACATAAAAAAATAAATTAAAAAATAATGAGTTTTAAAGTAGGTACTTTTCAAAGCAATGTTCATTGAAATATGTATGTAACAGAAATAAAAATAATAACGCCAAAAACAGCGTGAGTTGCTAACAATTATAAGAGTTAAAAAAAGTTAATTTATTTAAGTAAAGTAAGTAACTTTGAAAACTACTGAATGGGTTTTGATACAACTTTCTCTATTAAATATCTATATCTATAAAAGAGTTTGTCCTTAACCACTTACTCACTCATATATCAACGTACAGCCCAAACCCCTGGACCTAGGTGCCTTCCTTTTATGATGTTAGTACCCACTAAGAAAAGATTTTTCGAAATTCAACCCCTACGAGGTGTCAAAGTTAATTGTATAAAAAATATTTTTTGTTTGTATTTAATTGTTTATCATAAATACTCTATAATACAAATAATGAAACAGTTATTCCAGAATTTCACAAACTTTAACCCCCAAGGAGTTTTTATAGGTAATGAATAAAAATCAATATAAAAAAATTTAATATGTCATCCTCTATCACGTATGGAGGGTTGTCATTACTTTAGAAATTTACGCGAGCGAAGCAACGGGATTCCGCTAGCCCTAACTATTAGAATTAGTTAAGCAGTTAAAGAGAAGAACCATCCTAGTAGATGTACGATGTATACTTGCTTACCGATTGTGCGGTAATTCATCAATTTTAAAATACACTTGTGCGAAGCCGTGAGAAAAAATTATTTGAATACAGACAATTTCACAATTTTTTTAAATTGGTGTTTATCTTATATTTCGTTACATATTGCAGTGAACATAAAATATAAATATAAACGACAAAAAATCATATAATACTTATCGCAATAGATTTATTTTTTGGAAAAATAACAGTATAATAACAGACATTCAAAAGTTTTGACTTCAATCATTTTTGAAAACTAGCTGTTAACTACGACTTCGTCCGTGTGGAATTTATATTTGCTTATCAAATCAATTTTTCGCGATACAAAGTATCTTATGTCCTTCCTCAAGACGTAAGCTATCTCTCTACCAAATTTCATCAAGATCGGTTCAGCAGTTTAGCCGTGAAAATGTAAGAAACTAACAGACACACTTTCGCATTTATAATATTAGTAAGTACGGATATTAGTACGTGAGTATAAATATTGTTTAGAACCTCTGTATTAGACAGTCGGCGCTTTTTATGTATAATAATATGTATTTAAAATAGTTTTGGGTTATTAGTTGTAATTATTATAAAATAGTATACTATAGAAATAATATGCGTAAATATTTTTTTGTTAAATCCGAATGAGAAAGTAATTAAAGTATGATAATAACAAATTGTGAGAATAAATACATGAAATATATAAGTACTTGTGCATAGTAAAAAAACTATATCTCTTTTTTTATATATTTGTACTATTATGACCTCTTGCACGAGTTTAATAATCTCATTACACTTTCTGCACTTTTACATGCAGGGTGTATATTAAACGTTTAACTTTTGTTTTTATTTTTTATCGCATCATGCTAACTAATTGTAAGAAAAAGGTTATCACTTTTATACTTGATATCGTATTAATGGATAACTTTTTTTGTACATCATATACAGGGTTAGTCGTAAGTAAGAACTGGGCATATACACGACTGAATTAAAGTATAATAAGGGGATCATTAAATAGGATGTACCTACACTGATATAACACCGAAACAATACTCATTTTTAAAGGATTGTTATTAATATTAAAAATCTGCCCTGGTCGGCACAAGATTTTTGTATACATCATGATACAAAAAAATTGATTAATTTTATTATTTACAATTGATTTTAAAATATTTTACTAACAAAATGATTTTAATATTGATATTAAATACTAAACAAAACAAATGTGCGTAAAAATGTAACACAAAGTTGAAAATTGTATGATTCTTTATGGAAAAATAACTATTTTGATACTCTAAATCAGGGATTCCCAACGGGGTATAGGTGGACCCCTTGGGGGTCTATGGAAGTTTAAAAAGGGTCTTTAGTATTCCAGGAGTCTATTGGGGGTCTATGATAAATTTGTCTGTCTTAAATTTATTTTATTTTTTTGCTTGTACTTTTTTAACAAGATTGTAGTATATTTATGTTTTCTAGAATCTAGAAATGTAAGTGGGTCTATAAAGGAATCTATGTTGGGAACCCCTGCTCTAAATTTAAAATAATCTTAATAGATACTGAATATTGACAAAACTATCTACTAAAAAGCCTCGAATTTCTTTGTTTACAAAAATAACGTGTAGGTTTTCTGGTTATAACGAAAATTCACTTTGTTCACACAAATTTTGATAAAATTATGATAGTAATTGTAAATAATTAATAATTATTTATAAATTGATGATAGCATTGGGAGCTGATGTGAGACAAACCATGATTACAATATTTGTCAAATAAAATGATAATTTTTGGAAAAGTTTGATAATCATAACATTTATTTTAGACCAAAAACCGCCCTATTAACACACCTATTTATTCTACTAGAATTGGATACGTTTTTGTAGAATCAATAAAACTATTAGGTAATGGGCATTAAAGTATTATTTAAACAGTCACTAAAAAAAAGAATTAGTTTTAAAATTTCTTAAAAATTAACTATATAAGGTCAATCAGATTTGGTAATCTAACTTATTTATTTAATAATACATTTACAAATTCATTATTTTATTTATTATAGAATGTGCATATTATTATTTTTTACCTGTTTATAATTTAATACTGCAACTTGATCCTCGCTGCTATACCCATATTCTTCTAGGACAAAAGACAAATAACAAAATTTTAACAGTGTATTTTCGGTGCCAAGCTGTCGCTAGCTTAAAAGGAATTTAATCGTGAAACCCGTAAGAGAATTATTCAGGTTTCAAAATTTAATGTTTAAAATATACACATTGATAACTGTTATCTAATGTAGACAAAAAGAATGTGAAACAATAACGAAAATTCCTTGTTGAAGAATGCTTGTTGTTATTCTAATATCAGAACAAAAGAATTACTAATAGTTTATTTAAACAATACATGTTTGCTAAATTAGTTTTAATTGTAAACAGTGCATTGTATCAATATATTAAATATTTGTACAAATATTTAATATATTTATACAGTATACTGGTATATTTTAAACATGCATACCGAAATAGCAAAAATTAGATTATTGTTTTTAATAAGTAGTGAATTTATTTGTTGATAAAAATCAGTGGCGTACTAAGGAGGAGAGGACCGTCACGAGTACCAAGGTACATAAAGTACAAGAAGACGTAAGAATATTTTTTAGGGGGTGCCAAATATAAATTTTCGACCCCTTTCCCTTCCTAACCCTTGTCAGGATGTGTTTTTTAAATAGATAATATTTTACAAGACTGTGAACGAAACAACAAATACTCTCTTTCTCTTTCTACTCTCGTATATCGTATATATGTATAATACATGCATTCTCTGCTTTATTATCTGGTATAAGTGTGCTTGAAAATATAAAAAATAAAATGGCCATGATAGGATTCCGTAATCGTTCTCACTACGTTTTTATAAAAAATAGTTATTTCCAAATTTTTCATTAAACTATTTTTGCTAGTTCGTTTATAATTTTTTGAATCAATAATAGAGGGGGGGGGGCTCTGGTAACGAATTTGAAAGCAAATATATCGTGATTGAAGATTATAATCAAAAGGGCCTTAAAAATTTGAGACCTATACTTATAAAGATGGGGTATATAAAAATAGGGTAAGTGAAAAAAAACAGTCTGTGTGAGGGGGCCCAAAATAATTTTGACAGTATTCTTTATAATTTTCATTGAAAGTACCTAGATACTAATTGAAAGGTACATTTTGAATTTTTTTCGGATTTTTTGAATCTTTAGTTTAGAAATTAGAGAAGTGGTGGGGGGGGGGGACTCTGATAACGGCTTTGAAGAGTAAATACAGGGTTAAAATCAAAATCATTCTATAGAAGGGGGGTATAAAAAATTAATAATACGTTCGTATGCCAAATTTCATCTTTAAAGACAGACGGACGGACAGAGTGAAGGGGTTCCTAGTTTTCAACGGAACCCTAAAAATGAACCCTACTGATGCATTTATGGAAATTGAAATTTGAAGAAAATCGATCTGAACTTTTTCTATCTATTAAAAAATATATTTTCTACATTATTAACTTGATTAACATTAGACTAATGACTAAGAAACGAAAGGTTATTGCACTTATTCATCAAAAGTCACTATTTATCAGTAATCAGTGACTTTTTAAAATGATATATACATAAATAATACTCAAATTTCTATCTCATGTAATTATTTTATTAGATACAAGTTTATATAATATAAAATATAAATATATTATGTATGTTTCTATATGCACTATTAATCTTATATTTCTACAAAAATTCATATAATTAATTCAGTAGATAAAGGTGATATGTATAGTAGATATATTTATAAATATACAGCATTGCAAGTTGGAATAATAAATTTTAAAACGTTCTAAATTTATCTTTTTATTTATTAACGAGTATAAATGGCTTTATTATTTTAAATTATTTTATTTGCCAAGTTTTTTCTTACAATATGAATGCTTCTTTTATTGTTTTGTTACGGTTTAGTGATTTTTTTATATTTATCTGTTTATCCATTGGCAATTGGACAAGAATAACGAAGTAAATACAAATACGAGGATTGTGTTCAGTTGTATTTTTTTTTATTTTTTTTTATAATTAATTATAATCTTACCTCACTACTCATTGTCACTATTTGTTGTAATAAAATTGGTAAAATATTTGTTAAAAATAATTTATCAATTTAAAATTGTGTTATAATTATTAATAGTACAGGCAATGAATGGAAAAATTGCCCTGTTCTTGGAACAAATTAGGAGTGCGATGAAATTTGGTACCAATGTAGTATACATTATTGTATGTCTGTACACAAAAGTCCCCATCTATAGGCCTTGTGGAAAAGTTGTTAGAGCCGTTTGAAGTTTTATTTTGTTATTCTCGAATAACTTCAAGACAAATAAAGATACAGAGGCGTGCCTTATATAAAAATTTTCAAAAATGTTTACTTTTCAGTAATATTTCAAATTTTATTCCAATGTGTGCACCTAAATTGCTGAAAAGTTGCGATGAACTCGAAAATTAAGTGCGTTTAATCAAAAAAATATATTTAAATGGATTTTTAAGCTCTTAAAACTGATAATAGAAAGAAATGTCCTGTACAAAAGTTGTGGAGAATAAAATTTTACATATTTTTATGTAAACTGCAATATTCAAAGTGTGAATATTTATTAGATATTTCTTTTTTGAGGTAGTCGAAAAAACAAAATTAATTTAAAAAATCGTATAAATAGTATGCTATGAAAATTAGTATTACATTGAAAATAACACGATATTATAAAAAATTTATGAAAATAAAGGTAAATTATAATTTCAATACTTCCATAAGACTTTAAGTAACATATTATGACTACAATATACTGAGGTTATACATTGTAGCCCCTCGATTGAATATTATTGTATGATTTAATAGTTTTAAATATGAATCTTCAAGATATTTGATTTTATCTTTAAAATACGGATATTAGAGTAGAACAAAATCAGAGTGCCGTAAAAATGTGCATATATGTAGTACTTATATTACTTTACATGTGTGAAAAAGTCCTCACGAATTTGGTATGTGGAAAAAAAATTATAACGATTTTAATGACGATTTATTAAATTACAATATATCATAATGTCCCGATGGGAATTTAAAAAAAAAATTTCTTTCAATATGAACGATACATTAGTCAAATAAAAATAAAATTTAGTTCCAGTTTTTTTTGGTAGAAACACCTATAAATAAATTTACTCTTAATAAGTTCTATAGATCACAATTTACCACACCGTAGTTATAAAACAGCTGTAACTTTTTTCCTATGGCTCCAATGTTTGAGGACTTTTTCAGATGCGCCCACTAATGTATCTCCCACGCCTGTATGAAAGTCCCTATTAATTGATACTCAGAAAGAAAAGTTATAAGCATATCTACAAACAAATACAAAATACATGATATGATATATTTTTATATAATCGAATTAAACAAATAAATTAATGTCTTAGAAATCGTAACTTAAGTGTTCATAACGTGTATGTTATACAGAGATAAATAGTATGTAAATATTCAGATAAAAAACGGGTAATAATAAGGTACTTTATGATATATTGTAATTTAATAAATCGTCATTAAAATCGTTATAATTTTTTTTCCACATACCAAATTCGTGAGGACTTTTTCACACATGTAAAGTAATATAAGTACTACATATATGCACATTTTTACGGCACTCTGATTTTGTTCTACTCTAATATCCGTATTTTAAAGATAAAATCAAATATCTTGAAGATTCATATTTAAAACTATTAAATCATACAATAATATTCAATCGAGGGGCTACAATGTATAACCTCAGTATATTGTAGTCATAATATGTTACTTAAAGTCTTATGGAAGTATTGGAATTATAATTTATCTTTATTTTCATTAATTTTCTATAATATCGTGTTATTTTCAATGTAATACTAATTTTCATAGCATACTATTTATATGATTTTTTAAATTAATTTTGTTTTTTCGACTACCTAAAAAAAGAAATATCTAATAAATATTCACACTTTGAATATTGCAGTTTACATAAAAATATATAAAATTTTATTCTCCACAACTTTTGTACAGGACATTTCTTTCTATTCTCAGTTTTAAGAGCTTAAAAATCCATTTAAATATATTTTTTTGATTAAACGCACTTAATTTTCGAGTTCATCGCAACTTTTCAGCAATTTAGGTGCACACATTGGAATAAAATTTGAAATATTACTGAAAAGTAAACATTTTTGAAAATTTTGATATAAGGCACGCCTCTGTATCTTTATTTGTCTTGAAGTTATTCGAGAATAACAAAATAAAACTTCAAACGGCTCTAACAACTTTTCCACAAGGCCTATAGATGGGGACTTTTGTGTACAGACATACAATAATGTATGCTACATTGGTACCAAATTTCATCGCACTCCTAATTTGTTCTTTTTCATTCCATTCATTGCCTGGACTATAAACAATGTGTTTTATTATAATTTTATTATATTAAAACTTGTCTGCTATTAAGTTGATTATAAAAATTGAATTAACTTTAAACAAGCCATTCATTCAAATAGTTGCGTATTTTAAAATAATCTAGGGGTCACTAACCTTTTTAAGAAGGGCTACATATAGAATTTTGATTAGTATAGCGGGATGGAACGACAATAATTATGTAAAAGAAAAAGTAAAATATATATACAGAAAAACATGAAACAATTGGTCTTTTAAATACATAAAAACCAGGTATTGTGCACTTCTATAAACAGGTGTTATTTAAAAAAAATATAAGTTTTTTGCTGTTTAAGAAAAATATATTTGACAGTATTGCGGTGTGACGTCTTAAAATTTTCGATTTTTTTAAATACCTCTATATTTTGAAAGTAAAATATATTGAGAGTATACTGTAAGAATTGTAAACCGAAATTCAAAGTATTTAAATGTCTAATTCTAGGTAAAACGACAGAAATAAGTCCATAAAATAAAAATATATTTGATTCTTTTATTTCAAATCACTACAAGTGAAATGTGCTTTCCACCACTCAACCACCTTTTATTTAGTCCACTTTGACCCCAAAAAATACAAAGTATTATAAAATTTACTAAAAAAAATGTTTTTTGTATAATTTCAGATGTGAATAAAAACATATAAAAAGACTGAAACGATTATATTTTATTTTGTTACGAAAAAAAAAATTAAAAATTTAGGCGCCACATAACAATACTGCTTTAACATTTTTTGCACTGCACAGATAAGATTTTACAGAGCTGCAGTAGCCTTTTTTTAGTTATATTATTTTTTGTATTGTACAAATTTGCTTTTACATCTACACATTTCAATTTTAGAACTCCACATGCATGTAACAACTATACACTAAAATAACCACTTGTAAACAAACACGTAAAATTAACGTCAATATTTTCACTCACTTATCAAAATTTGACTATCCATTTTTTTCAAGTAGGTATAGGTACAAATTATGAATAGAATATTCCTTTCAGATATATTTCTAATAATAACGAAATAAATTAATAATCATTTCAAAAACCATTAACATAAACATACAACATTAATATAATAATTAACAATATCCTAAATGTAATGTTAATGTAAACGTAACACGAAATAATAATCCGTGTAAACGTTGCAATAGCCACCAAAAATATAACGCACTTCGAGTGAATCTGAAAGAGACAAGCATGCAGCAGTGTAAGTCACTGAGACTGTTTTATCTCCCTCGTTTTGCTCCCCCAAGCTTACCCGAATGATCATTTCATTTTCGAGCCTGATGCATTTGACTTATTGACTGTCCATAGGAAAAATCTGTAAGCGGTTCGCTTAAAGAAGTATAACTTCAAAAATATCAATTTTACATTAATAATTATACTATTACACACCCCTGTGTTGTATGCAAATATCGCATCACCAACATAAACATTTAATGTGCATAGTTCAAGCAGAAAATATCGGATGTCGCATATAAGTTAAAAATCGTGTCGCTATGCGGGCGTCTCACTCGCACTACATATGCTACGCAACTAGTACGTATGAGATAGACATATACGCGATCGGTGCAGTGTACGCCAGCCATATTGCTCGCTACTTCCGGTGCGAATAACTGATGATCCTTAGTTTTCATGCCAATGTATCGCAAAGTGTTAAATTAACCCTTTAGCCATGTATTTATCTGAAATTATAGTGCATATATAGAGTTGATAGCATCGAATGAAGTCATGCATTGCTTATTGCACTTTTAATCAGTATCAATTTTGATGTAAATTATAGCTATTTTATTAAGGTTGCAAACTTGGTCGTATCTCAGTTTATTTATTGAAAAAACTTCACGAGATCCCCCAGTTAGTGTTGCATAAAGGGAGGTACTGGGAGAGAGGACATTCACCCAAAGCAAAATACCCCCCCCCCTCCCTCTCAGGCCAAAATATAA
Organism: Sialis lutaria; assembly: GCA_949319165.1. Classification (NCBI taxonomy): domain Eukaryota; kingdom Metazoa; phylum Arthropoda; class Insecta; order Megaloptera; family Sialidae; genus Sialis; species Sialis lutaria. The sequence continues at coordinate 4,662,884 of OX439236.1, forward strand.
TATATACTTTTTATTTCCCAGTTTTTCTCCCCCCCCCCCCCCCTCTCCAAAATACAATTTTTTGTTATATTTTCTAGTAGCCTTTCTATTGTTTTAAAAAAAGAATCTTTGAAAATTAATATTATCAGGAATCAATTTTGAGCTCGAATTTTTTTACGGTAGTTATTTATAAAATAAATTTTATTCCATTGTTATTTTTAATTATATTTTAAAATTAACCATTTATTTATATAATACAGAAAAATCATACTAATATAATAGGTATATAATTTAATTTAATTTTTAATGTGAACGTTTTGATATTGTATTAATATTTTATAATAAAACCTATTAGGGAAATTTAGTTATGTAAATAAAAAATGTAAACAAATTTCTTTAACAAAAAATTAAACTCTAAGTTACGATTATTACATGGATTTTATAATAATATATTTTTTTATATATTAATACGAAATATTAATACGTTAAATACTTATTTTATTTATTAATTATTTATAATTGATATAAATAAATTACAGACAATAGAATTTAATGTAAAAATTTATCAAAACTCACTAGTGGGTGTTGCCGCGCAACCCACTTGATGGGCACAACTCAAAAAATACCCTTGCCAATCGATTCGTGAATCAATCCCGAGACCAACGAGGTACATAAAGCCATATAAGAAAAATTTTGTATGAAAAATGGACATTATGTCTGTCCATGGCTGGATGAAGGGTCATGATCGGAAAAATTCCGATCATGACCCTCCATCTAAACTAGAGCCACAGACCTACCATTTAGCGAAAACCCGAGGTCTCTAGGTGGTCAGGAGGCCAAGATCTCAAATAGAAAGACAGATGGACGGACAGGCGGAAAATCGAGCATATAAGCGCTACAACCTTTGGTGGGTTGCACTAAAAACAATGTCAAAATTTAAAATAGCACTATTTTCTAATTAAAAAAAATTCATCACATTGTTACCAACATACAAAGAAAGAGGACGAATATACTCGTTATGCGATATTACTTCGTTTAAAATTTCTATACTATAAAATATCACAAGTGAATGTTAATTTTTGATCCCACCATTGGGGAGGGTCCTCTCTCATGAATTTTTTAAATCCAGGGATTTTCGTGACAGGTATATTTTATTTTATTTTTATTATTTATATTTCGTTTTGTATATAATATTTATCATTTATAATACAAAGAATACATTTCCATTGGACGAATATACTCGTCGCTATAGAAGGGTTGTATTGTAATGTAAGTATTGGCTAATTTCTGTGTGTTAACGCTGACAGACATGTCACAGTCTTGTTATTTTACTGGTGAGAATGTTTATTATTCTGGCAGATTCTTCGGGTCGTCAATGCACAGCTTGGCTTGAAATAACATCTTATAATATATTTATCAATATGACTGCCACAATTTAATTTTATAAAATAAAAGTGAAATGTAAACAATTGTTGTGATATCTTTATAAAATTGCTTTATAAAATTGTTGATGTTATGCAATTGCAACCTACTTACTTGAGTTTTGGCGCCGTCTGTTAGATCCGTATATATTTATACCATTTTATGTGACAGATTGAAATTTTAATTATAAATTAAAGATAATAATAAAGGTACAAAACAAATAACAAAATAAGATTTTGAAGGAACATAATTTGAAACAAATAATACATTTATTTAACTTTGATTGCATAAAAGCTATCGATCGTATAAAAAAAGAGCAATGAATTTTGATTTTAGGTTGACATTTTTCGAAATTTTGAGGAATGATAGTTCAAAGTGGACTAATCAAATATTGGCACAGAATTTTAAGCATTTTTTTTACATTCTTTAGTTTTGAGTCCGGAATTTTTTTTATAAAATAAAAAAATGTTAAAAAAAAATTAATAATGAAATAATAAAAAATAAACGTATGGGTTTTCATAAGTTACATCCATTAAAACTTTTGATCAGTTATTTCAACCAAAAGTCATTTATTGCTATTTTGCGTGGTCTTTTAAATATATACTCTTAATACGCAATGGCGTAGATAGAGGTAGGCCTTACGGGGGTGGTAAAATGTGTCAGCATAGCATTATTAGTGTGAAATGAAGAAAACAGGGTCTTCAAAAAATGAAATAGGGGTGGCAAAGTTGTGATGAGTACGAAAAAAGGTCATCAAAAATAGCAGTATGGGGCATAAATGTGAGATTTAAGGGGCACCAAACATGAGTTTTCGCCGGAGTGCAGCAATCATATAATCCATTTTTAATACGTTAGTCTTTTCAAATAAATTTAGCAACAAACTGTTATTTTTTCGGTTATCTGTAAATTGACCAATTTAAATATAAATTTGAATTATGCGGTTGAAATAATGACAGCTCATAACAAATTACGTAAGTGATAGATGTCACCTATCTGTGGTAAATTTATCACAAATATTACGTCAAATAAACATACCTTTTAATCAAAACTATCACACAAACTTCCTTCCGTTATTGTGTCCAGCTATTTTAGGAACTGGCGAAATTATTCATTTCTGATAGTAAAATCAAGTGGTAATTCTAAAAATTTTATGTCACACGAACTTGGAACTTCTTTATTTTATTTTGTTGTGTTGGATGTTTATAATTGTTGTGGTTTAATAAATTTACAGTGGTCCTAAACTTTTATGTACTTACCTACGTATCAAATATATTTCGTGTTCATATTTTGTCAGATTGTTTTAGAGAATTTTCAAAAGGGTATTACTTTCATGAAGCAATTGAAAAAAAACTACATATCTTCATTAAACTTATTCTTGAGATCATGAAAATGGAGTCCGTTCAAAAAATTTATATACGTATGTAACATACAGGGTGTCTAAATACCAGGGGACACCATGGTGATCTCGGAAACTATAAGAGATAGAGGTTCGGTTAAATGAGAAAAAAGTTACCTTTAAGAGGGAACAGTTCATTGGTGCATTTACATTTTACAAAATTTTCATAGCTTACTAGATATTAGCCAAAAACCATTTTATTCCTAAATCTTTCATCGTGAATATTTCTTAAGCGACTTGAAATTTTAAAAAATGTTTCAAATAAATGCTGTAGGGTTTAGTACTGTCTATTTAAAAATATTTTTTTAATTTCCAAAAATCTCATTGTTTTTGAGATATAACACTAACTTATGTTTTTTTAAATAGAAGCAATATGAAATTTTGTAATTTTTGAATAGAAGATTTTATTACCTTTTCAATGATATGCAACTTGATATACTTATTTCTCAAAGTATCTCAAAAAATGATGAAAAAGTACTTTTTATTTATTTAATACACTGGATCATCCTAAGATGGCTATGATAATAAACAATATTTCTATTTTGAATACAAAATAACAGACAAAGATTGCTATGGCTATCGACAACAATATAAAAAAACAATAAGCTATTTTATTTAAAAAAACACATTTTTTTATTTCCAGTCAAAAATGGCTGTGGCTGTCAACAATGAGATTTTTAAATCAATTGAGAAATTGTTATTTTGCCTGTTTGTAAGAATACTAAAAAGTAACTTATAATTATAATTATTTGTGTTACATATTATTCTTCAACTTCGTTGAATTTTTTTCATATGGGATACTTTCTTATTGTTAAAGATCAAGTTTTTTTTTTAATTTCCACAAGGACTGGTATTCTGTATTAAATTTTAAAAAATCTGTTTTTTTTTGTAATAGCCATAGCCATCTTTGTCTGTTATTTTGTATTAAAAAATAGAAATATGTTTTCTTTTTTTTATAAAATTGTTAATTCATGCTATGTAAGCTTATGAGTAAATTTTCAGTTGTTTTTTAATATTATTGTTAATTGTCATAGCCATCTTAGGATGATCCAGTGTATTAAATAAATAAAAAGTACTTTTTCATCATTTTTTGAGATATTTTGAAAAATAAGTATATCAAGTTGCATATCATTGAAAAGGTAATAAAATCTTCTATTCAAAAATTACAAAATTTCATATTGCTTCTATTTAAAAAAACATAAGTTAGTGTCATATCTCAAAAACAATGAGATTTCTGGAAATTAAAAAAAAAGTTTTATAGACAGTACTAAACCCTACAGCATTTATTTGAAACATTTTTTAAAATTTCAAGTCGCTTAAGAAATATTCATGATGAAAGATTTGGGAGTAAAATGGTTTTTGGCTAATATCTAGTAAGCTATGAAAATTTTGTAAAATGTAAATGCACCAATGAACTGTTCCCTCTTAAAGGTAACTTTTCTCTCATTTAACCGAATCTCTATCTCTTATAGTTTCCGAGATCCCCATGGTGTCCCCTGGTATTTAGACACCCTGTATATAGCTGTTTCGAGTGGACCCTTTAGTCTTTAAGGTTTATCCGAATCATTTTGAAACTTGGTAGAAAAATCGTTCTAATAAATTCCTCGGTTGAATTCATTTGTCAGCGAAATTCCTTTTTGGATTTCAAAATGGTGACTGTTCGAAATTTAAAAAATATATGTCTCGGATACTAATACTCGGATCAATAATATCAATTATAAATTTCCTCAATAAAAACAAATTATTATGTTACTTGTGATTTTTTGATATGAAATACCGTTAAGTTGATATTTTAAAATAACCATAAAATATAACAAAGATTGTAAACCAAAGATCCCGAGTTCAATTCCCGATGAAGAACTGTTTTTTATATTTTTTTATTATGTAGTTTAAAAAATTCAGCGCCTCATTTATTACATCATAATTACATCAACTAGGTACATATTTAATTATTTTTATTTTTATCATTAACAAATAAAATTCGTTTCCCGCGGTGGTTGCGTGCATAAGATATTTACATATTATTTAAAATTTAGATGTGGATCTTGGCTTCTGGGTGTAAGCCGCGTCGATTTGGTCATTTTACTGGCCAGTAAAATGACCAAATCGACGCGGCTTACACCCAGAAGCCTAGATCCATATCAAGATCACCGCGGAAGCCTGAAGACTTGTATAGTATTTAGATATTTATTTAATTTTTAAAAATATCACACAAATCCTCCATTATCAAACTCATGGACAATTTGTGATCTGCAGACCACAGGTTTGGAAATACAGTTATAAAATATTAATATATTTTATTCTAATACGAGTATTGAAACTGTAAAACTTACATTTAAAAATGTATTTTTTTGTTATATTAACCCATTTTACTTTGCAAATCATCTCAATTTATTTTAAAAATTCAAAAATATCGCATTTTTTTATTATTAATGAAATCATTTTTTTAAATTATTTTTATGTGAATCAATTTTTAAGTCCTGTAAAATACTTTAAATGTAAATACTACTGGTATAAAATAAAAAGTAAAATTTATTAACTTCCCCAATAAGGAGTTATTGTAATTGGTCCGAAAATCGAAATCAAAAATTTTAACATATTTTCATGTTTCAAGGGCATTAGAGTATATTGACACTATTTTCAGAAAAATGTCTGTGTGTGTGTGTGTGTGTGTGTGTGTGTGTATGTACGTACGTACGTGTCATTTTTTTCCGGGACGAAATCTCGCGAACAAAAAATGCTATTGACTTCGTTGGGGTGCTAATCGACGCGTCTTGACGTGAATATGATCTGAAAGAAAGGATTTTTCGAAATTCAACCCCTACGGGAATAAAAAGGGTGTTTTTTCATTTTTATTTTTTTCTTGGTCGAATTTAGTCGAAACTTAGAATAAATACTGTACAATACAAATAATGAAACGTGTATTTCAGTATTTATTTTTTATATGGGTCCAAACAGCCATTAAAGGGATGAAAACTACCATCAAAATTTGAATTTCATACTAATAAATACATCTAATAATTCATGTTGCCTTGGAAACAACACAATTCAAAATTCAAACTGTCAGATTAGTTTTTCTAAAAATGTGCATTATATTATTAACATTATTAGGATATTAGAAAACTAATATTCATAATACAAAGGATGAGTTTTATTTCTGATAAATTCCATTAAAATTTTTCATATACATATTAAAAAAAATATTTACAAACTATAACAGTATTCAGTAATCAGTATTCAAGTATTGTAAGTCATACCATGTTGGGAAGTTGATTGTGTGGACCTAAAGGATCGCACCCCACAGCATTATACGTTATATAGTTTAATTTTATATCCCCGGGTAAAATTGGATCCGACAGCTAGTTTTTTTATAGAGGCATCAACAGAAAAACATTTTTCAAATTTAATTATTTGCCATAAAAAATGACAATAGATACATTTTTTATAATTTAAAAATAATCTGAACTTTAACTTCTTATAAAGATAAAAACTCAATTGATTTTAATCGTTTATTGGACCAAAAAGACAAAACAGTAACACGGTGTTTTAAAAACAAATTAAAAAAAATTCCGTTGCTATTTTGTAAAATAAAAATAAACTTCTCTATGTAGATAGCTAATCAAGTCTACTCTGGGAATTAGAAATGCAGAATTACTAATAATGGCATCTGAAAGTGGCATGTGTATATAACAGATAATAAATAGTAGCTATAAATAAATAATTCAAACATTTATATTATACATTCATGTTATCATTAAACATTGCAACACAGTGCAATATGGATAAAATTATAAACTCTTTATGTAAAAAACTAAATACTAACAACAATGAAATTAAGATAATATTTATCTTTGCGAAAAATAAATATTATTCAAGACGGTTATGTTTTTGTATATGTCTGTTCTGAAACAAAAACATTTTCTTGTTTCTGTTCAATTTGTATAAAAAACGTCAAAATACATTTGACACTGTCGTTCACCTTTGCAGAACGATTATAGGGTTTATGATCATCACATTTTTTGGCACTTTAATTAACAAAATTAAATGCATCCAGATTCGGCTTAAGTAAGTTTTTAACAGATAGTTATTTTTTATTAAATTATAATTTATTATTGAAAACTTTTTTTTTGTGATAAAATTTTATAATTCACAACACAATTGAAAAAATCAAAAATTATCATTGATGTACTTTATGGCATAATCCTATCTACATATATTTGTATATAATAAAATAAAAATCACATATAAAATACTTTATTATAGTTACAAAGTTGATAGTTTTTTTTGTGTATTACCCCTTAAGAACCGCGCCTGTGTTGACACACTATGTACACACATACAACATTGAGCATCAGAATTTTATTTGTCTTTATGTAGAAACCACGACATAAAATAGTCAGATACTAACCAGTGGCGTACCAAGATTACGGTGACTTTTAATTAATTAATTTATAGACAGAGAATTGTGGTATTTCAGCGGTCAAATAAAATGAGTAGACAGATCCTTATAAACTCACAGGGTCTGGGTATAGCAACCCCTAGCTCTCAAAAAGGGTAAACATAACAATCTGAATTTTTCTTTTATAACTCATATTTATAAATGACTAGCTGGACCCACGTCTCCACTCGCGTGGACTACGGAATTATTGTTTGGGATTTAAAAAAAATATTGTTGAAAAATGTAGATATTTTTATTGTACATAGTTCTTTACTACATTATATTGTTCAATATTTAACGGTTTAGGCAGCGTATTGCAAAATAATGGCAAACTTTTTTCCGGCTTGATATCGTCAATGCTTATTCCTTATGTTACCTAACGTAACAAAATATATACTAAAACCTGGGTAATGAACATATCTATGAATTAAAAAACAGATACGTTGCGTTTTATATGATAGGGATAGATAATAAGAGAAAAAGTTTTTTTTATTAATTTATTTTTGTCTTCTTGCTTGTCTTGAACTTTTTAGACAGCGTTTAAAAAATAGTGTATACTGTATATAGGTATATCGCGTCTCGCTTCCACTCATAGTATCAATCTGAACATTACAACGCGTTTTACAAATTTACGAATACGCAAAAAATTGTATTCTTTCGTATAAAATAATTGTTCTTAAAACTTTTGTTTGAAACTCGTTATTATATGTATTTCGTTTCTGAGTTAAAACCGATCCAATTTTTTTTGACTCCCTTTGAGAACAAGATGTAGATCTAAGTACTCATTTTTATGATTTCAGAAATACCTTAAAAAAATGCCGCCAGGTCTTATTGTTTGTTTATTATAAATTATAATTTTTGAAAAAAATAGTTGAAGATATTTATAAATTTTAGTATAAATAACTCCCTTCTATTATATTGCAACCAAAAGTCTCGTATCGTAAATCTTTGAGGCGATCTCGTCTTGTATACAAGTAACGAAGACTAAGAAAAAAATAGATATTTAAGTGCACCACAATTAAATACCTATTTATATTAAATTTTTCCCCAAAACTATATACTATTTTTAATAATAACGATACAAATTAATAATTACTTAAATCATTAACATAAACATAAATACATATAATGTAAACGTTACACACGTCACCAAAAATATAACACACTTTGAGCAAATCTGACAGAGACAATCATACAGTATTTTAAACCATTGAGAGAGTGAGAGCGTTATGTATTTTCGAATACAGTTTTATCTTTCTAGTTTTGGCTCCCCCGAATGAGCATTTCATTTCCGAACCTAACGCATTTGACTTATTCACTGCCCAGGAAAAAATGTGTACATGGTGTACCAAAAGAAGTTGAAATATTCTTTAAAATAGTGTCTCTACGCCACTGTAATGAAAGCCATCATTTCTCTTATATTTTGTGTCTCGTTCTGTTCCGTTGATTTATACTAGAATTATAGATGGTGTCAGAATTGTTTAAGGATGCATGTTTTAATGCTTTTTTATTGTACAGTATGTTTTATGTTTTTATTTGCTTATCGTGGCGTGTTCCCTGAATGTTTTTATTGTACAAAATATATTCCTTTTTTAGGTCATTTAATGGGTCATTAAACATTCAGTGTTTTTTTGTTTTATTCAGTTGGTATCAGAGTTGCTAAATACTAGTTTTGTGATCGTATATTTCAAATATGCCAAACTTGATTATGATGACACTATATTTTATTTATTTTTTATTCTTCATTTTATGGTATTTTTTTCGGTTTAATATACTTACATTCAATAATAATAATAAAAAAAGTCTCTACCTTTTATAAACCAGAACATTCAATGTTTGTCTTAAAAATAAATCAAAACAAAAATAACCGATATATAATAATCCTTAAATAACAAAAATATCTATCGTGGGTGCCATGGAACTTTTTAATGGATTATTTGCGTATTATGGGAGTTAAAAAAATCTATTATTTATTATATAAAAATTCAATATGAAAATTCACTACCAATTATTGCATTTTATATAAGTAAGTGTGATTTAAATGTAAAGTAGTGAAAATTATTGTCTGTAAAGTTAGTTATGGTTCTAATTCTTATTTTTTTTTGTAATTGAGTTGATACAAAATTTATGTTTGATGCGTGAAATATTACTCAAAAACTTTGAATTTTAGATTTCGGAAAAAGTTTGTTTATTATATAGAAAATGACGTGAAAAGTTGAAATTTTCAAACCGCAGGTCTGTATCTATCAACGTTCTCGAGATATAGCCTTTTAAAGTTTTAGTTTTTTCAAAATTTTAAATAATTGTTCAAAAAGGGGTCCCTAGACAACAAAAGTTTATTAATAAATTTCGAAAATTTTTGGCATTATGTTTAATGTTAATATTCAAACTAAAATCCGTAATAATATACGAATATTTCTTAATACAATTTCGAAATAAATACATTAACATAATTCGTATAAAAAAGGTAAAATAAAAATCTATTTTATGTTAATTTATTAAAAAATTTCAGTGTAATATCAAATTTCATACCTTTATAAAAACTATGTTTTTACATTTTGAACAAAACATAAATCAAATACAACGAAACATGTTTGTTATATTTTTAATAAAATTTTTAAATCTTGTAAATTTTTTATAGTTAACTAACATTGTGAAGACACGTTGAATTTAATTCGTAAATAGAAATGAAACACTATCCATTAAGTATTGTGATATATTATTTTTTTATTCGTTTTTATTACTTTTATTAATAGTAACAGTATGCATTCTCAAACGATTTTTATTAGTGCCTCTAGTAAAGTAAATGGCATAAGAGTTTTTTTTTAACATACATTTTCAATCTTCATATATTTTATTTTATTATTTTGTGTGTCTTTGCTATTTATATCATCTCCTGAATGTAATAAAATCGTTTTATTGCTTTTACACTCTCTTATGAGATAATCCGAAAAATATTTAAAACATTCAAAACTTAAAATCCGCTATAATACATGATAAAACATTTTTGTATTGATTGATAGTTTTTTACGTTGGTAAAAAACATTACCAAAGAAAGGTATTTTTCTAACTTCTATATCGATTTAAGGAGGTTGGGTAGTTAGTTACGTCAAACCAGTAGGAATATGTTGAATTTCTAAAATGATAAAAATCAATAAAAATAAAAAAAAACAGTAAGATTGATTTGATACTTAAAGGTATTGTAGAGTATACTTTGTATGTAGTTATTTAAACAAGAATTACACGTTTCGATAAAAAAAACAATATAAGAAACTTGAAAAATATGTGAAATGATGTATGATACTTATTAAAATATTTATAAATATAATAATAATAATAATAATAATAATAATAATAATGAAACTAATGCACAATATGGCAACAGCATTGGCATAGTAAAATGACAAATACATGAGTGTAAGTGAGAAAGACACAGGTCGTAGCTTGCCGTGCAAAAGTAACTCTCCAACGTCTTTCACCCTTCGTGCACGAGGTTGGGGTGTGACATACCCAAGTCGTTCAAAAATCGCAATAATTTTAAAACTGTGAAAGCGCCGAAGTACGAATTTTCAGTAGCTGGAATTGTGACGTTTCCGCTCCGATCAGTGTTGCTACACATGTAAAAAATGTTACACTCCGATATGTATGGAGCATACTGATTTTTTTTGTCAGGACTGTGGTAACTTGAACACCGATGATCTCAATTAAAATATATTTTTCCTGTGCTTATTTTAAGTTTAATTATTAGAAAATATCTTGTAGTTTGTTAAATTAAAACCGTTGTGATAATTAAAAGTGCCATTTAAAATTAGTAGGTACATAAGAAAATGATTGTTAAACAAGAATTATACAGAAAATGTGTTTTTTTGTTTTGTTTTTTTATAATAAAATTTTTTAATACATACTTTTTACTCAGAGTTTTACTAAAACTTAATTATTAATATGTATTTATAAATACCAAATATTAAATTCCACAAAAAAAATTATCACTTTTATATTTTGGGGTATATCATACCCCACCTAGTATGGGATGAGATTTTTAGTCACCTGGTACACGGAGGGTTAATTATATATAAAGGTATACATAGATTTAATACAATTGCAAACGATTACCTGATAGAATGCGAAGTTGTCTTGGGGTAGTCAGGGTAGGCTACATTCATGAAACACATAAAATCACAGGATTCATTTCTAACAACCCTATCCTTCTAAGCACAGGTTAAATTATTCCGTCGCTCGAAACCCATTAGTGCATAAAGTTAATTTTTTAAATATTCAATTTTTTTGATTTTATGCAATTATTTCACAACATAACCTTATTTAGTAAATAAATCTAGACGTCCATTATAAGACACATTATGCACTAATGGGAAAAAACTATAATGAATTCTTCGTACCTTTCCTGGCAAGTATTACAAGATATACAGAATATTCGCGGGAACCGAGTGATCATGGCTAACTTTGTTAGTATAGGAGCTAGAGGATCGTTTAAATGGACAAAGTATTAGTATCTTTCCAGGATGAATTCCATGTAGGTATATTATCATTCTCTTAATATAAGTGTAGTAATTGATATAATACAAGTTATAGTAAAAGTAAAAATAATGAAAAATACAAATTAAATATTTACTATAACTTGTATTATATTATATTATTGTATTATATTAAGAGAATAATAATATACATGGAATTCATTCTGGAAATTTAATAAAACACAAAAATGTTTAAAATAATAAAATTGTGTATTTATACTATTTGTTTGTGGATTTTCATCGAATTTGTGTATTCTATGTAATTAATTACAATGAATAATAACATTCCCTACTACCTATAGATCTATATACCAATCTGGAAAAATTGGATGTTTTTGAATTATTTGATAAGAAAATAAGCCTACTTTGTTTTGAATTTTAGTTGTAAAGATGTTTTTTGATCAGAAAATCATTGCATTTATGGAATTCAAAATGTAAATAACTTGACTAAAACTAAACAGATTTGAAAAAAATCAAAAAGCACCGTATTTAGAATGAAAAAACCTTTCAAATGAGGTATCACTTGCCCTACCATGCTATTTAAAATTTTAAGAGTTGTGTTCATAGCGCTGAGGGTTGAAAAGATTCTTGCAAAAATTTTATAGCAAAAGATGAAAGCAAAATCGACGTGTTCGAGCTTTTTTTCAAAATCTTATTTTAAATGACCAAAAGCGTGCCCGTTTCGTTTTACGAAACTGTATGTAGGATATATAGGAAAAAAATCGAGATTAATAACTTAAAAAAAAAAACAGAACAACCACATTTATTAATATTTAAATTAAGTGTTTAATATAATCAATAATCTCAAAATTATTTATTTAAATTACTAAATAACCCTAACACAATTTCCACCATATCATAGACAAAAAAATATTTATTTATTTTTAAAAAATTCGATTAAATTCTTTTTATGTTACAAAAAAAAGAAAAAAAGATGTATTTCCAATGATAACAAAAATGACCTACATTGGCATTTAGAACAAAAAATAATTACGTCATATGTAGGTAATTATGAAGTAGAAAAAACAAATGGCTTCCATTAAAAAAATGTACTTGAATTTTTTTATTTATTTATATTTAATATGTTAGATAAGCAGGCCCGGATTTACCATGCAGGCAGTGTAGGCACGTGCCTATAGCGGCAAAAATTTAGGGGCGGCAGATTTCGTAAAAATAACCTAAAAATGTTATTTGATAACGAAAAAAAAAAAAAAGGTCATTGATATGAAAAATATTCACTTTTTTTATTTTTATTCAATGAAAAGAGCGGCAATTTTCGTAACTGCCTAGGGGCGGCAAATTTGTAAATCCGGGCCTGTAGATAAGTACGCAAATAAATCACCCGATACGTACATTTGATTAACCCTGTATACACCTTGTTTATTTGAAACGTAATAATGATAATTTATTATACGTTTACACAATTTTCATTTCTCTATTAATTAAATTCATAGAACCCACATCAAAAGAAACAGTGCACAAATCTATCTGAACTTAATAATAAAAGAAGACACTAGTACTCTCGTATGCGTGCACGCTATATATTTTTTGCTCGGACTATAATTGCCGCCAAGAACAAAGATAAAAATTAATGATATATCATGTTCTATGAATAGGTCTCATCAAGATTGAGCAATGCACGTGACGTCACCGCTGAAACAAGTGCAGTGTAATTGCGATAGCTCGCGCGGCCGCCTCGATCTTGTTTTATATCTTATAGCACTCTTGATATGTACAATAACAATAGAATATAGTTCGTTTTGAATTCTGTGGACAATTACGTAGATAATTTGGGTGGATATTTTTTTTTAATTTGATGCATACTGGCAATTTTTTTTCGCTTTTTGATTAATATATTTTTGCAGGAAATGGTATAAAACAATTATGATTATATTTAAATGACTTTTATCAAGTTATGTTAATTCAATTTGATGAAATGTCACTGATGAATCAGAGATTTTAGGTTTTTTCACTGATGGAATAGTTGAAACAGCGTTTTTTTTTTAATTAGTTACTAACGAATCACTTTAATTTATTTTACTCTTAGGAAGCATATTTCCAAATTAAATATAAAACATAGGATATTCATAAAAAAACGAATTAAAAAAAATTCATAAAATAGATAAGTGCAATGAATGCTCCTATTTTTTCACTATTATTTTCTTAGATATATTGTAAGGGGGGGAGGGGGAGGAGTACGGTTTAAACAAAATTATATCAAACGTTTACATATTCAAATTCCTCAAATTGTCAGCTTTTACTTCAACTAACATGAATTTAGTTAAAATAATGCACCGCATAAAAAATTGATGATTTTTTAAGTTTTAAAAATTGATATTACTGTTTTAATTGATGTATTTTCACTGATTCAGATTAAAAATGCAAATCCATGAATTGCAAAAGTATTATTTTAATTAGTATTTACTAAATTTTTTGTTTGTAAAATAATACATTTTTTTTACTTATTAAGTATAATAAATATAAAAATGCATATTAGTATAATTAAGAAGCAATTAAAGTAATAAACAGAATTAAAGACAATAAAATAATAAAAAATATAGCAATGAAAAGTTATGCGGCTTTGAAAAAAAAACCTAGCTTATAGAAAAATATAATGAGTTATAATTACTTATACTATTAGTACTTTTTGTCAGAAAAAATAACTGTATATAAGGAATTAAGAAAGCTGATAAAATTGTTGTATAGCCAACGAAAGCCTTTTATTAGAAATGATTTTTTAACCAATACATATCATTTTAAAATATTTAATTTATATAACTTTTTTTAAGTTTATTTTGGAACGAATTGTAACATTTCAAGATATCATCATATGATGGTCTTATAAATAATTATTATATTATAAAGAACGTTCATTAACTATTCTAGATATGGTATATAATTAATTTTTAATTCAGCGTTACTTAGAATAATATAATTACACATTTATTTGTTAGATATAAAAACTTATAACTGATTTATTTCATACTTGCTGTTATATGGTTTACGTGAAATTTAGGTTAGGTAGGAACTGTCACCCATACAGAAGAAGAAAAAAGTAAGTTAGGTTCTGTAATAGCCGATAAAACAGTTCACTCGTACTAATGTCATTTATAACTATTTTTTTATCTAATACATTTTTCAGAGTACAATTTTCAGGGTATGTCCTTCCTCAGGATGCGAGCTAACTCCTTGCCAAATTTCATCAATATCGATTCAGCGATTTAGCCGTGAAAAGGTAACAAACAGACACAGTTTCGCATGGATAAAAATAATGTAAATTTTATGTATCAGAATGATTTCAAATTCAGTTTAAAAAATGACAGAATAATTAATGGTATAGTCTCAGAAATTTAATATAAAAGCAAGTTTACAAATGGAAAATTCAATAATTAATTTATAAAGTGTATCTCAAAGTATGGTCCATGAACCATGGAATTTTCGCGACTGTCCAACAGGTGGTCTGTATTTCAGAGGGAAAGTAATTAAATATTTTTAATTGCACGTATTTCAATTATCATGTTAATTAAGGATTCTTGTAAAAAATCATGGAGATTAACATTTTACATTAAAGATTATTAAAAAATGTTTATTTTTAATTAAAATTAATTATAATATTATATTAAAATTAATAAAAAAAATATCTTATACTTAATTAATTAACTAACATGAATTTTGAATTAACTGTTTTATATTTATTGAAAAATATATTTATATTAAATGAAAATAATTGTAGTTTTAATATGTAGTATGAATATTAGAATTTTTATTAATTTTTATTAATTACCTTTTTGATGATTTCATTTTTTGTATAATTTCTTAAACCGAAAAAATTGAATAAATATTGTATCTAATATTATTGTTTATAATATTTGTTCTAACCATTTCAAGTTTACAAAATATAAGTTTCTAAATAATAATGTATAACAAAAGTCATGTGTTGGTCACATGTTTATTTTATTGAATCTATGAAAGCAAAATAGTTATTAATTATATTTTTCTAATACTCTTGTAGTTAACATCATTTAAAAATTAATTACATACTTTGTATATTATTACATGATAGAATATACTATACTATATGTATAATTGTACATTGAAACATGTTCTATTCATATGTATGTGTGCTATGTACTAATAAACAAACAATAAAAGTTTTTCCCTCGTCACATTCATTTACTATTTCGTCATCTCCACTTTTGTTACACCTACATGAAATCAAGTCCACACTTAAAGGTTAAGCAGATAGCTCAGACTTGACAAAAATATAAAAACTTTACTTTTTGTGTAGTCAAGAGGTTTGGTTATTTTTTTACTTTTAATAAAATTTACTGTATTAACATAACATATATTTTAAATAAATATTTATCTTAAAATAATATTTCAACGGTATACCTACACAAATATACGTTTATGAAAATTATATTATTGATTCTTTATAAATTTGGTGAGATACTCTTTTTATGTGCAGTATAAATAAATTGATTAAAGTATCTTTTAATAGTTTAGTAAGGAACATGGTTGCATCGAGGGGAATCGAAATTCAATCATACTGATTTTTTTAATTTCTATTCCAGTGAATTATTTATTTATATTATACCAGCGGACGGGAGTTAATATTTCCACCACTGTAATGTATCGAAATCCGGCGGGAAAAATATCACGTAAGTGAGGGTTTTAGCGGAAAAAAGAAACCCCTATCTCGCATAGAAGGTGAGATATTTACGACTTTTTTTCCGATTTGATTTACTATTATCGTCACTACTTATTTCTTATGTTACATAACGTAGCAAAATATATCATAAAACCTGGCCAGAAAACATATTTATGAATAAAAAAAACAGGAAAATCGGATAAGTAGTTCTCGAGTGATAAGCACACAAATGGACAGACAGATTAGTCTGTATTTTAGCACCTCATTAGTATTACAGGGTGGCCAGTATTTTTCTGGAACTAATTTCCCTGACTTTTCCCGGTTTTACAGGAGAATTATTACCGTCTTTCCCTGTTTTTTATTTGAAGTTTAGATCAAAAACCTAAAAAAAAGTCATATGTTTTCTTTTACATTTTAATAGATAACTGTTTTAATATTTGCGAGAATTTGTGTGATTTTTGCATTTTTATAAAAAATTCCCTGACATTTCCTTGTATAGCATAATTCCCGGTGTTCCAGAAACTGGACACCCTGTATTAATTCATTTGTCATCAATAATAATATCTATATAACTTATTTTATAATATTTATCGGAAACAAATTCAAATATTTTTGTTTAATTTCTACAAAGCATTGAATCATTTATATTTTCTTCTTCTTCTTCATGAATATGTTGAGATTGAAGACAGATGGTTATGTTGAATTCTGACAGATCCAAGAGCACGGTATGAAGTTCCTACATTAAAATATTCACGTAGGAACTCTATACCTCGCTACTGGCCTACCATAATGGTGTTTAGTAAAGAAATCTTCTTTGAATTCTTCTTTCTTCACTAAAAAATCTTCCATACATCTTCTTTTTAACTCTTGAAGGATAATGAAACTGAATGTTACTGTTTTAAAATATAAGCATATAAAGAATACAATTAAAATTAGAAAAAAAATAGTACTATACTATTTCTTACTACATTTAAAATTAAATGAACCTAGAATTAAAACAAGCAGATGTCATAAGGCAAATAGGGTCCGTCTACAATTAACCGTTATTACTATTTCAATTCATGCAGGGGTGGCCTTGCATTTTTTTATGAATAAAATTTAATTTCGATAAGTTTAAAGTTATAATATATTACTTGAAAAATATATTTTATTTTTACTTTTTTTAGAAAAATAAATCAAAAAAATTGCATATATCTGAATAATTTAAACGTTTTTTGAAAATGTCATATATTTCTTTCATTTTATCTTTTATCTAACCTTTTTCTCTTTATATATATCATTATTTTGAAATTTAATCTATTGAGCTGTCGGCCTTTGACTTTTGGAAGATATAAAGTGAAAGATATTGTAAAACCTGCTTTATTTATATATAGTAGTAGCATAATAATATTTTTAATAATATAAATACTACAATTTTATGAATTTACTTTATAACATATTTCCACCTTGATATTTGGAATTTCATACAGTTCGTATTGGATAACTGCAACACTGATTTTTGGTTGCAGTTATCGAATATCCTCATTTTTTTTAATATCAAATGTAAGTTCGTCTCTGTTTAATGCCTCGTACACACACAAACATACACACACACAGACAGACATACTAGCTACACATTACATATAATTGAATGAAGGTTGCTAGAAGTAACCAGAGCGCAACTAACAATGAATATTATAGTTGAGTTATGCCCGTTTTAATCTTTGCCATAATTGTACACTCAGCCAGTATGTTTGGTATAATTACAATTTATTATATACGAAATTATCATTTATATTTGAGATGTATTAGACGAATTCACTTTTCGGTTTCTTGTCAGTGATTAAACGTCTCTAAACATTGGGTTTTGATAAATTATTGGCTATCGTAGGCGGCTTGTATGGTTGGGATAATTTTTTATTATTTTTGTGTATTGTATCAATGCAGCCAAGCTTACCATATGATGATTATTAATATTCGAGTGACAGCTTAAGACACTGGTTGAAATAATCGTATAAATGTACGTGTTTAGATGTATCATTAATTTTATTAAGTCTTAATAATTATTAAAGCATATACGATTTTTTATATCTATTCATTTTTAATGTTTATTAATTTTATACACATAAACTACGAATATAATTACATGAAAATAATAATGACATTCTGATGTTAGATTAGTCGATAAAACAGTTTTTTAGTTTATCATTTAGAAGCTAATGTCTATATACGCCAAAAAAATAACCTTAGCACGTACAAATGTTACACACCCATTTTTATCTAATAATACAAAGTATTCTCGGGATGCAAATTATATCCCTGCCAAATTTCATCAAGATTGGTTATAATATTAATAATATTAAATATACCCAACTTTCTAATTAATTATATAATTTATAATCACCTCCTAAATCAATTCTCCTCATATGTGCATACATTTACTAACACTTTATATGTAAATAAGAAACAACAGAATGCAAAATGCACAATGCATTTTTTTTCTTAAAAGTCAACAAGATAAATTGATTAGGTTTCAGTGAACATACACTTATAAACGTTTGACATATGAAGGTCAAACTGATTCACTTTTAATAGGTTGGTATAACTTGATTAAATAAATCAAGAATTAACAATGTCAACTTATTCAAAGTATATTCGGTTGTTCGAAAAGTTAGTACATGTTTAAAAAGATATTCGAAATTGTACCCCTAGCCCCCCTAAAATTAAATATTTTAATTATACTAGGGATTGAAATAAATGATAATCTGAGGTAGTATTTTAATAGTAGTCAGGAGATTAGGGTAAATGGGGGTAAGACATTTCAATTACAAGGAGTGTACAAATAAAAATAAGGCCTTTCATTATTAGTTAACAAAACTTTTATTAGTAAAGGTATTAAATATTATGAATGTATGTATTTATGTAAAAAAATATATAATATGTAAGCGTATTTTATAAAATATTAATGTCCATTTGTACCTTACTAGTTAAGTATTGACTAACTTTATTAAAGTGGTTAGTTTTAGACAATTTTACCGAAAGTTAATACGATGTTATATAAGTATAATAAAATTTCCATATTTTTGCCTTTACCTTTCATAGAACATCCTATAATTTATTTTAATTAAACTAATTAACATATATTTCTAATAAAATATATAAGATGTTTTCCAATAAAATAAAATTTATATTTATACAAAACACCTATATGGGAATATTTTAACAATAAAAATCATACTACATCAATTTTACCTTGAACCTTATCATTAATTTACATAGTTTATTATTTAATAAAAAATATTGAATCATCGCAAGTTTTCACAAATATCCAATTTCATTTTTACAACTACATATAAATCATACACAAGCAATTTATACCTGCATGCACAAAATTTAGATGATGTAATTACACTGCGGACAATAAAGAAAATTAAGATTTTTTACATTTAATTTACCTATGTTACGATAAAAAATAATTTAAAAAAAAGCAATCTTATATGCGTTTATGCATGTTAAATACATTTTCTACTGTGTACCTATTAGTTATTAAATTAATGTTGTTATGGCCCGCCCAATTCTGAAATAATACCTATACTCTACCATAGACGCCGATTTTTAATATTATAATGAAATAAAAATTCATAAACTCAATTACTATTCTTAAATTATATACTATTATATTAACAGCGATCCTTAATCGGTGGACCTCGATGTAACTATTTAAACCTCAATAGCAATAGACCGAAACTAAATAGCTTCAAATAAGACGAGACTGTCACATTTGAAATTCGAAAAATTCAGTTTCAAAAATCTAGATAAATCGAAACCCATATCGTCTTTTAACAGGGTGGCCATTATTTCTCTGGAACAAATTTTCCTGACTTTTCCCGGTTTCCCAGGAGAATTTTTACGTTTTTCCGTTTTTTATTTAAAATTTAGATAAAAACCTAAAAAAAGGTATAATCATAGATAACTGCTTAAATATTTGCGAGGATTTGTGTGATTTTTCCCTGACTTCCGACCAAATTCCGTGACTTTTCCCTGACATTTCCCTGTATAGCAAAATTCCCTGACTTTTCCCAGTTTTCCAGAAACTAGCCATCCTGTTTAAATATACGTTGTCTCTATAATATGTTTTATAAAATAAACACTATCCCCAATATGTATAAATTGTCGGCACACATGTACAGTATGCAAAATAAATTCCAGTTAATCAAAAACATCTATAATTTTATACAACGTATAAAATCTATAATTATATGACATTGTTGGTAATAACTCAAAAACTGAAGGTCGGGAAGGCTATTTGTTATAAACATTATGTCGAACAAGTGATCTTTGGTCATGCAATATTTTTGTTGGGGTTCCATTATTTTTTATCTGCACACATGCATATTTCGTTTACGATGCAAATATTATATACATATTCAGGTTAATCTCTCATACTATAAACACAAAATGGCCGGTTTTAATACCGGGTGTAATTTTGTCGCTTGGACTTAATGGTTTTTTACTTTATGAATGTTAAACGTGACTACATGGAACGAAAATATAAAATTACTTTGGTGGCGAAACTGTAATATGACATGTCATAAAATAAATAAAATATGTCTTAAGGAGCAACTAGTTATTTGAATTATTATATAGATATACTATTTAAAAACATCTGCCAAGGGAATGAATTTTATAGTGCTTCCTCGTGCTAAATTCTTCAAAAGAACAATTTTAATAAATACCCAGATTAACTTCCATTTTATTTTTATACAGTCTTCGATATCGCAATTAAAGAAAATACAAAAAAAACTAATTTCAATTTACCTATAATATATAATTTACATATAAATGTCTGATGTGAAAATTATATTTTTCTTACAATTAGCTATTTCTGAAGATAGGCGTTTTGACTTCTGAATGACGTAATTAATAATATAGAAAAAAATGATATTGGAATAAATATATCAAATCGATAGCCGACTATAAAACGAATAATAAAACAGCCCACTAAACAGAGACAGGGCATCAAAAAGAGGAAATAGACGCTCGTTTTACAGAAAATTGCACATCGGATTGACGGTAGATACATAAAGCAATATGTGTATTGATGCGAAACCGTGTGGCCATTGGGGGGGTTGGCTCGGTTAGGGGATGTGTGCGCGTCGCGAGGGGTGGTGGGATTGATGCGTACCACGGGGATGATTGGTTGGCACTTGGAAACTTTCAACCGAGCTGTTCTCGAAAAGATGCAATTATCGAAATGTCATCGGTACGCGATTCGTGGTGACGAATTACGTGGGGTCTCTGTATGTATGTATATGTGAGTGTGTAAACATCGGAACGTATGCAGATATATGTACATGTGTGTGTGTGAAATACAGTAGCGTTCCGTAAAATTGTGTTTGCAAATAAAAATAATTAAATAAAAAATGCTTGACTTTTTTTTGTAATTTCTGTATATATGTAATAAAGTAAAAATATGAATTATGAAAACTTCGATTCAATTTGACACTTTTTTTGTTAATTTTCATTGGTAAATATGTCCCACATTTTCTTTAAAATTCATGTCCAGATATTGCTTTCACAAAAGAATTAAATCCTTTTTTCGTTTTCTACGTGGTTGTTTATTAAAGTGGCAAGACGGTTTCATTATTGGCAAATCCGTTTTGTTTAAATTTCAATATATATCGCACACCCCCCCCCCCTCCAAAAAAAGTGTCACAATTAAAAAAATGTAGTTTTGAGGAAATAGGAATAAATTTAATTATAACAATTAAGGTAAATCAAAATTATAAAGGTAGTATAGGAAAAGGACTGATCCACAGTATTAAATTGAAATATTTCAGTATTCCTGTGATGTTTGAAAAATAGTAACTAGGTATTATAACGCTTAGTAATTAAGTATTTAAAAAATAAATAAAAAAATGTGACATTTTTGTTAGAATATACTAGTTTTGACGGTAGGTACACGAAGTACATTAATGACAATTTTTAGTAGAAATATATAGTAATTTGGAATCATTCTACATATTTATCTCAAATATGACATTAGAGTTGTGACACTTTTTTGCGGGGGTGCGATATCTAAGAATGATATAATGAAAAAAAAAGAACGCTTATGTAAGTCTATGCATGTATATCGATAACTAAGATTTTAATTGCTATTGGTAGCTTGGGAACTTGTGTATAAGAAAAATGAAATTAACCGGTTCATTTTTTTATATTGCTCTATAATCAAGTAAGAACTCATGTGACATAATTCATAATTTAAAAAAAATGGTTGACATTTAAAATGAAATAAAAAGTAGGTTTACTACACTTACGTATATAAATACAATTTGAAAAAAAAAATAACAACAAATAATATTTAGTAAGAATGTTACTCTAGAATGAAATGAATATTTTGATATATAGATTTTTACTAAAATACGCCACTGTTCAAATGCACACATGTATGTATGTATGTATATGTGTGGATTGAGTAATGAGTGCGTATTTTAAACTTGTGTATGTGTGTGTTTGTACGAATTACCATATCGAGAGGGTTTGGTATTTTCAAAAGGGGGTAACAAACCTCATTGCAGACATTACAACATGTATTGAGATTATGTCTAAACGGTTGTACTGAAAACCGTATAAAATATATCTTTTACATGGCTTTAAATGATTTCATCACTTTTTTACGTATACATATGTCAAAGAAAGAAGAAAAAAATATGTTCTTTAAATTATTACTACAATATAAAAATAATTATATGTTTGTAATAACACAAAAAAAATCGAGTCTTATAAACATAAAAAAATTGATAACAACCACTGACAAAATGGGTTAAACATATGTTATCCAGCAGCCATAATACACTACAATTTTCTCCAAGATAAAGTGAGCGATATTAGAATAACAAAGGATTAGATAAAGATATACTTAAATAAAGCGTGGGACTTAACGATGACTTGCACTAAATATGATTCGGTATCACATGTTGCAGTCAATTGCAATCAAGCGGATGCGTCAGAAGTAATGTGAGGAGGGGGGGGGGGGAACAATGATTAACTCCCCCCCCCCATCACACAAGTTAAAGTACCCGGTGACGGCCATGACATAGATCACTAATGCAGTTATGGTATATATGGAGATAATGCTAGAATCTGAATAACTTGCTTATTTTTTTATGATATTAAATTACAAGCCAATAAAAAAATTATTCCACAGTTTAATTTGGTTATTCAAATTTTTTTAACTACTATAAAAAAAAAACATTCCTCAATATTGGTGTAGTACCAACTATTTAAATACGAAAAAATAAATTCGTTCTTTTTTTCGACGACATTTTAAAATTTTGCATTGCCTACGAAATTTGCATTAAATCCCCTGCATCGTTCCTACAAATTGAGAAACAATCGTTTCTGTCATCTGCATTAAACTATTTGTGTTGGTTTCAATCTCTTGTCACATTTAAAGTGACAAAATACTTATACGTCAGTGATAAAAAGAGACAACACATCAATATTCAAATACAGTTACATCTCTTTATCTCCTTTTAGTGTTTACATGTTCCCAAAATAACGCATAGGGGAAAATGTTCATTATCAAAATCTATCTTTTTTTATCAAATACTGTTTTGCATTGAATAAGAGAAAGACAGAATGATATGAAATAGATCTGTGGATGTTCAAAATGTCCTTGTAAGAGTAAAGGAGATAAAAAATATCACGTTTTTTTAATTCGCTTATCGCATTTGTATTTATTTATAAACAAATACACAGTGTTATCAAAGATAGCAAAAACGTGCTTTCTGTACATTTTCTACTATTAATGATAATTTATTTAGAATTAATGCTAATTTGTGATAATACAAAATGTCTAAAAAGATTTAATATCGATTATTATTTAAGTAATCAAACCCACTCAGTACATTTTTTAAATAGATATAACTTACAATAATCATAATATACTTTAATGTCTTTTTAAAAATGCATAAAAGAAAAAGAAATTAAAAGTTTTTTATGAGTTATTAAATTAGGTTATAAATAATAATTGTTTAACGTAATAAAAATGATATTGCAGATTTTTTACGAATTAGTTTAGAACTTCATTTAGTATGTCCAAAATTACCTAAAAATTAATTTTAAAAAAAATCTCCTAAATTTTACGTATCTACTGTATACAAAATAATTTATGTAGTGTATAAGAATCTATAAATTACTTTTAGTAATAAACGTGGTAGCTATCAATAAAATCCAAAGGAATGAGCAAAAACAATGTCAAGTTGCGTGTCATTTTCCAAATATTTTTGTACAGAATGAATGCATAATATTACATTGTTTTTTATCAGTAATAATTGTATTATATCTGACTTTCATATCAGTTATAAGCCAAGTTAATACTTTCAGTTATTTCATGGAAATATATAACGTTGGAATTTCGGATATTTTTTTGTTCATATATAAATCTATAGTCATTATGTTTTATTTATAGAAATTTCTATGAAAAACTGACTTTGGAATTTCTGGTATTGTGAAAATGTCTAAAGATTTTAACATATACAACAGTAGGTAGATATGTTTGATATTAATACAATTAATGTAAAAATATGATGATGCATAATTCACATTCTTACATAGAAAATTGATTCCGATTTAAAAAATATATATTTAAAACCTGCTAGAAGGAGTGGGGGACCAAAACATACTCATATGGTACAAAATATGGTTACAAATATATTAAAATAATGATTTGAAAATTTATAAATATACGATTTAACCTATATTTGAATAGCTCATTCACTTAAATTAATAAAGAAATATTCACCATTCATGAACAAACTCCCCTTATAAACTATGAATAGCCATCACTGTGGTAAAGGTTACACCTATTATATGCAATAGAAAAAAGAGAGAACAAAATATAGCGTTCATTTTCGAATGAATCATACTGATCCAATTTTAAGTTTATATGTATTTATGCATATATGAAGAAGTGTATATGTGTATATGTTCTTTTTAATGAATACTACTGCATTCAATTAGTGTGAGTGAGACAGACATATGCATTTTTTTATTCTTTATCTTTGTAATGTCATAACAGTTCTTCTTTATTAGAAATGAAGAATACGATATTGTGAAAATAATTTTAATTAATTTTTTGTAAGGTTTGATGTTAAAAAAATTTAACTCATCCTATTTTTCTCAAGAACGGCTTAGGTACCAAGTTTAAAAGAGCATCAAATACTAACTAATAAAATGACTGACTCCGAAAAAATCCGAAAATCATTTCAATTCTTTTATTGTCAATAATAAAGTTCTAAATAACGGTACGAAACCCACAGGGCGCGAGTCTAACTCGCAGTTGCTCGTCTTTTTTTAATCAATGGCAATGAAGAATATTTATATCTAACTAAATATACCTAATTGCTTTATTTAAATTATAAGTCAAATATTACAAATAATGATATTTACATGAATAGTTTTTTTAAGAAATGATCAATCTTACTAATGTTATATTTATTATTGAAAACAGTCAGTAAATATGCATACATAGAGTAAAGTATTTTTCCGTTGAATCGAAGATAAGATCTCCGAGTATTATTATAGTCCAAATTTAATCATCCACAAGAAAGTCGAAAGTTCCATATGTTTATTAATATTTAACGATACATAAATATCAGGTACATTTGAATATCAAAATAATAAAACGAATATAACGTTTCCTTATTTAAACAAATGTAAAAGTAGGTAAAACGCTGCCACGGGCTCAGAGCAATCCGTCTTAATCAACCTAAACGTCACTCTGCTGTCAAATTATTTATTTCAAGATACGAAGTGGGGCCCTTCTAAGTCTATTACCATAGTTCGTCTAGCAGACTGGGAAAATATTTGTTTGAATAACAAACGTGGCTACTGATTTTTTTGTCGACTGACAAATGTGAAGTTAATTAGAATATTTTTCTTTGACAAGATTTTTGAAAGATTGAAAAATATTTAATTTAAAATTCCTTGAAAAGGTTTAGGGTAAATAACACTATTCAACAAAAAAAATTCACAGAAATGATTCCATCACGTCAGGTTTTTTAGATATCCGAACCTTAAAGTCCCAAAAATGAGAATTTTGGCAATATTGGGGAATTTATTACTAAGTAGGTTACTTTTTTCTGAAGTTTTCTTTCATAATTTCGAATAGTACTATCTTTTCTCTTTAAAATGATTTTTTACATTTTACTATGCGATTTTTCTTTACCGAAATATACTACTTTGAAGATATATGTATGTAAAGTTCATTGTATCTACTATACTACATTATATTTAAAAAAATCATATCTTCAAACTAGTACAACTCGGCTAAAAAAATACGTACAGTAAAAAATTAAAACTCATTTTAAAGAGGAAAGACAATAGAGACAAAAAACTTTCGAAAAAAATTACCTACTTGATAATAAATTCTTTAACATTGCCAATATAGTCATTTTTGGGACTTTTAGGTTAGAATATCTCAAAACCCTGACGTGATGAAGCCAATTGGGCAACAAATCCGGTTTTGGCATGCCAAAAGCCTCGTAAATTTTCTATTCAGTATTTTTTTGTTGAATAGTGTAATTATCTCTTATTGATACTTTTATTGTATAGAACATTCAAAAATCTCACCCCCAAGATATTTTATAGGTTTAGATATAAATTAAATATTTTATCAGAATCGCATCTAAGTTCAAACGCTATTTTGATACATGAGCATATTCTCGCATGCATATCGGCAAGTTTTACAAGTACAATATAAATAAATAAAACTTGCATTTACATCAACGCGACTTCAGTATCAAATAATGTATTCAACATTTATAAAACAAACAATACAGGATGTTCTATAAAAATAACAAGTCACTCGTTATCTTGAAATGTTTATTATGAAATGGGTCACAAACTTATAAATAAAAAAGGCATATTTCGTATTTTATCGTATTATTATAATATAACCTGTAAAAATCACCCGCTATACCCCCAAAGTCAATATTGCATTAGCATCAGTGGCTCGAAAGAAACGGTACAATTCAATACAACCAGTATATATCACAATAGTTGTGTAGGTAAACTGTTATCGTATCAAACATGCGACCAGGCTGCCACTTATCAATGATTAAAACCAGAATGCTAGCAGGCCCGTAACACTATTTATTTTATTATTTAACTGCCATCCACGATTAAGAAAAATAAAACATATTTTAAACATAGACATTAAAATCAAAAATATTTGTTTTTCAACCTTAGATCATGTAGTAAATAACACGAGATTTTCTTGTTTCTATGATGATTTTTTTACGTACTATATATATAACATAGCCTTAAAGATATGAGACCTTGCCTCTGTACCTGCCAAGACAATGTTAAATAAACAGTATGGCAGTGCTAGATGCAGGTGTTGATTAGGCTCATCAATTCATATCCTTAAAAGTTCCAACCCATTTTAACACCCTGTATGATTTTTATATTATAGATATAATTGTTTGCAGAATAATTGAAATTATTTTTACAAAAATAAATAAAATGTTACATATTCCGGCCCTGTGTAAATTATGAACATGCCGCCAAGTCTACGGTGTACAGACCAACGCGTCCCTACTATTAGCAGTTTATCGAGTTGGGATCACGCAACATTAGGGCACTATTTTGTATAATAAATACTTGATTTCAATTAAAAAATATGACATAATCATTTATCATTACACCGATACCATAAACATGTGATAAACGATCCAATCAAATTTTATACAAAAATATAAATAAACATAAAATTGTGAATATAGTTTCTATATAAATGGAACTATAATATTGCAACGAATATATCAAATATTTTAAAGTTCATTTCAATAACAGCGAACTATTTTTATACAGTTGTATAAAATTATTGTTATTTCTTAGGGGCCATCTATAAAATACGTCACGCATTTTTGACTCCTCCCTCGCCTTTTGTTACACTACATCACATTTTATTCAACCCCGTATCAAATAATACGTCACAAAACCTGAATCCCCCAAAGTTGATCATTAAAAAAATGTCGTCTTTTGTATCGCAACTGGAAAATTAAATCGATAGTTTAAAAAAATAGAAATAAAATTGTTGTAAATATTTTAACGTTTGTTCGGACCCCACCCCCTTATCGTCACATAATATTACGCTAGGCAACCTCCCTTTTTTGTGTACATATTTTATAGAACTTTTTTAATCTGACACAACCAAAATCCAAGAAATGTAAATCGGTTTATCAAAGGTCAAATTGCAGGTACAGATGATCTTTTAGTTAATATATTTTTAACGTGAGTACTATATATAATAATATTTCATGTAAACTTGTTATAATAAATTATATAGTTGTAGTTACATTTAGGGCATCAGAGAAATAGTTTTATTAATAAATAAATAATTGTATATAATTTAGCAGTAAAATATTTGTGTCCTAAACAATGATAAGAAACAGCATAATATTCAAATGAAACTTTCTACCATATATTTATATATAAAATAAAATTTTATTTCATCGTAGAACGCAACATAAAAATTATACCTTATTCAAAATACATAAATTTAAATATAGAATTCACGTTTGTCTATAAAATATTTAATATAACATTTAATGATACAGTCATAATAAAATAGAAAACATATTCAAATAAACTTTTTTCCTACAACGTATATATTATTTCATACGTCAAGAATTAGGAAGTACTAATCAAACTTTAATAAAGTAAATTTTATTCCGATAAACAGGGCTGGCTTCAGACAAATGCACCACGAATTTAAAGAAATAAAATAAATAATAAAATATAATATTTATTTTTGTATGATTTTGTATTTTTTGTAATATTTCCAAAATCTAGAAGTGAATAGGGCATATGTATAAAACAATTGTATTAATTGTAAACATCTAAAAATGAAAATACTTTCCGAGATTAAAAATCCCCGAAACATTTTTTTCTACGTCCGGTCCTGCTAAAACTAATAATAATATATGCACGTTAGGATATTAACTATGCAAAACACATATCCGTATGGGAGTACTTCAGTATCCTGCGGCCCGAAATGTGGTCAAAAACTTAATATCGAATTCCCAATAAATATACTTTCAAGTTAAAATATTCACATGCCGTGATCATAATACACTATTATTTCTAGACGGCCAAATTAAAAGTTAGAAAAGAATCGATAAGTAGCATATTGTAACTATATTGATACATTATAATAGAACAAAAAATAACATAATATATTATAATCATAATAATGGAAAATTTCGTGTGTTCTTGTATTAGAATTAGACCACTAGATATGTTCGGGTGTCTAAATATAGTCAGTAATGATAACATTGTTTATTTGGACAATACAAGATTAGGAAAATCATTATTTATATAATTATATCCAATAATTATTGACCCAAATAAATATTATTAAAAAACCAAAAATACAAAAATATATTTCTAGGCTTCTGGGTTGTAGTATCTATGTAATTATTGTGTAAAATATTAAATACATTCCACATTTTATATTACTTATATAGTAAATCTAACTAAAAAACTAGAGGCAATTAAAAATACTAGTTTCATTTAATGGAAAAATTGTAATAAAGCAAAATAGTTGAAACATTAGCACACATTTTACCCATGCGTTATTACGACTATTACTAGAAAACGATAATAACCTCAAATTAGATCTATATACTTAGAGATTGGAATTTCTTCTAAATTATCTTTAATTGAATATACTTCGTTATTGTAATTAATATAATTACGTTAATTATTTTAAATACATTGAATAGGTTTTTTTCGTATTTAATAACATCTAAGTTATTAAAGAAATTTATTTGCTTCGTATAGCAGAGTAATTAATATAAACATACCATATTTAGAATATTTTTTTAAATATGTACAATTATAATTGTAGCTATTAATTATTATGTAATATTTGTGGTACCGAAAAATATTCAAATGTGATAATTTGTGTTCATTTTAAGTATTTTTGAGATAATAATTGGTTGTTTTGTACTAAAGTTATACCTTTAAGTAATTATTGTTTAAAATACGGTAAACACATTTTATAAACAACCCATTTAAAATAGAAAAGTTTAGAAAAATTTGAGACCAATTACGGAGACAAAATAATATAAATTTTAAAGTTTATTTTTACATCGTGTATATAAATATACAAAAACTAAACTATAAAAACAAGTTATATATATTTCACATGTAAGGGATGGTAAAAATAAAGGGTGGTATGTTTTAAGGAAACATATTTTAAATATAAAAAGGGTTCTAGTGCAGGGGACGAAATTCTCATAGTCTAAAATTTACATATGGTTTGTATAAATATCTTAAAAGGTTCAAAGGGTTTCAAAACGTTTACATTTTTTTTATTTTATAACGTTGATTTTGATATATGAGATATTTATGTTAAATTTATAACGTTCTTTTCACGATACATTGAATTTTGCATAGTTAACTAAAGTAAAAATAAAAATAACTGCTAGTAAAAATTCCTAATCGAATTTATCATGATAAATGTAAGATACATTTATATTTTTTAATCCCATTAAATATATAAATAAACAAATAAAATGGCAGTCTTAAGGAAAGTGTTAATTAATTTACAATGAACATTTGAATATTTTTCGAATCAGTAATAAAATAAAATTGACAAGTACAATCCCAATTTTTGAAAAATATTAAATTGAAAACAAATAAATCCATCCAATAAAACCATAGATATAAATAATGGAAATAATGCTACTCTTTGCAATTTAAAATTAAAATTCAGTGGCGTGTGCTTCTTACATAGTAAAAACTATATAATATTTATTGTTTATATATAAATCCACATAGAATTAAGAAAAAAAAATATTTTTGGATTTTTTTCTTTACTTGAACTATGAGACCCTTCGTGCCAAATTTCAAGATTCTAAGTCAAGGGGATGATCAGTCAAAATGCTTTGAATGGCCGTATCTTTGAGTTAGAAACTTGAATTTTTTACAGGGTTATGAGACTGTAGTCCTTAGTATTTGATATTAATTTCAACTAGATACCTCTAACCGTTCCTGAGAAAAATGGTATTGACGAAAATTCTATCAAGGTTTCATTTTTTCATTTTGAAATATACAGGGTCCTCCAATAGTGTGTCCGGCATTGTTTTACGCCCAAACTATTGAAGATAGAGAGTTAGGATAAAAATTTTACTATATATATTAACCCTAAAGAATTTCAGGAAAATATTTTCAACCCCCTAAAACCGCTCCTTGGGGGGTAGTTTGAGGGGTACATACCCGTTTCTCAGTTAAATCAAATGGAATGGTATATCAAAAAGTACATATTTGTAAAGATCATAAAAAAATAAGAAACTTTCGTAAAACAAAAATTTTCATACTTTCAATTGTTTAAAATATATGGCGACTTGTTATCAAATTTTAGGGTTTCACTAAAAGTGCTATAATTTCGTTAAAAATTAATGGAATTTTATTATTTTTTCAAAATTAGAAAGTAGAAATAATGAACTTTGTAAAGATGTAAGACTATTTGTGATTTTGATAGTTTAAGTGTCATACGCGATATATAAAAAATTCAAAAGTTCAACTAGGGATAATTCGAAATTTTCAAATACAACGGTATATCAATTAGTACTTTTTCTTAAAAAGGATATGTAAATAAACAACTTTTGTTAAGAAAATTTAAAATTTAAAATTATAATTTTAAAATTGAAAACTGAAAATTAAAATTTTTAATTTTAATTTTTTTTTATCAAAAACTGTTTATTTACATATCTTCTTTAAGAAAAAGTACTAATTGATATACCATTGTATTTAAAAATTTTGAATTATCCCTAATTGAACTTTTCAATTTTTGGTATGTCGAGTATGACACTTTAAATTATTAAAATCTCAAATAATCATACATCTTTACAAAGTTCATTATTTCTACTTTCTAAATTTAAAATAATAATAAAATTCCATTAATATTTAACGAAATTAGAGCACTTTTAGTAAAACCCTAAAATTTGAGAACAAGTCGCCATATTTTTTAAACAATTGAAAGTATGAAAATTTTTGTTTTACGAAAGTTTCTTATTTTTTTATGATCTTTACAAATATGTACTTTTTGATATACCATTATATTTGATTTAACTGAGAAACGGGTATGTACCCCTCAAACTACCCCCCAAGGAGCGATTTTAGGGGGTTGAAAATATTTTCCTGGAATTCTTTAGGGTCAATATATATAATAATTTTTTTATCCTAAAACTCTATCTTCAATAGTTTGGGCGTAAAACAATGCCGGACGCACTATTGGAGGACCCTGTAGAACCTCTAAAAATTAATAACAACATAAAAAATACAAGAGATATTATTAATTTTAAACAGAATACATTAACGACATACAAGCATTTCCGTTACAATAAAAAATAAATAAAATATACAAACACGTATATTGATAAGATCGTCAACATCTCGTTTGTCAGGACACGTAAATGCAATAATCGAAACTGTCTTTTATACATAATAAACACATAATTCAGTCTTCAATAGCGTTTCTTATGTGCCATTAAAGGTTACGTGTCGACCACGCGAACGTGTCAACACGAGAAATTGCAAGTCCACCAATTGGCCTCCTCACATGATGGCAGATGATTATGATATGTATATTATCGTGGCTAAACCATCAAGGTGTAAATTATACCAAAAATATACCTGACACTCCCCCCATTCGCCCAGCCTTATTGCTAATCAACAACGTCTTCACCACAAACATGAAATGTTAACGTTCGTTGCCTATTTAGTGGTTAAGAATGAAATCAAAAACCCACTGGTATCGGCGGTGTACGTGAGTTTTAAAAAAATTGTAGATTTTTATAAAATTTATGTATTATAAATATAATACATATCAATAAATTAAATATTTTATCTTGTTCACAAAAGTCAGTAGTTTTACCTACTTAAGATGCTCTTATGATCGTAAAACTGCACCAATTTATAAAATTTTTAACAAAATTACAAATTTTTAACGTGAAAAAAGTTCATAGGTGCTTAATTCTCGGTCGAATAAAAAAAACACCAAAGAAAACTATTTAATATACATTTTTTATCTCAAATACTTAAGTAATAACAGTACTTAAAAAGCCTTTACCAAAGGACTCTAACCTACCACGAGAGCGCCACTGGATGCAACTATATTTTGCTCATTTTTAAATTGATTTTGCATAGAAAATTTTTTTTGCCTTTTTGTATAAAATTCATGATAATCAAAATATCGTCGCGGGTCAGCTTTAGTCCATGGATTTTCTTAACTGTTAAATTGGCAATGTTTTTTGTTTATGAACGATTCAAAATATTCAATAAATCATTATTAATCGCGTTTAACTTTGATTCTGTGCAAAAATATACCAAAAAATCAAGAGCCACAATTATTATTATTATTACTAATTATCGAATTCAAACCAGATACGTGTAAATATATACGACCATATTAAAAATACATAAAATCAAATTGAGGTACCGTCCGTTATTTCTGTTCAGTACATTTAACAACTGTAACTACTATGGTACAAATGCGACGACTATTAGTGGTCAGAAACGATTTGGTTAGACACTTATATGATTATTTTGACAGTGATTATTAACAATAAGATATATATTCTGCCGTATATATATCTCCGTCTTGATCTATATAATAGGTCTCGATTATATTTGATGTGATCAGTTCCAGTTGTGTTTAAGACAATGATGAAGAAATTTGATCTATTGCGGGTTGTATTCGATTAACACGCGAAAAGGAAATACTATATTCAGGCGTGTTTATATTTACTCTTATTGTTTAATAAGAGTGGGCTTAAAAAAAATTATCATTGTTTTACTTATAAAACATAAAATATCAGAAAATAAATCAACTATTGATTTTTTAAATGAAAATAAATCTAAGCCAAAAAAAATTATTTAAGTACATTTATAAAAAAATCTAGATTGCTTATTATGTAACACTTAACATATTTCATTATTAAGTAAGTCAAGTACCATAATATAAAAATACATAAAATGAAAATATTTAATAAGTAAATAATCAATTCAAAACGTATAAAACCTGAAATTATGTTATTAAATAATTTCGAAGGATACATAAATTGAAATAAATTTCGTTTGTATCTAACGACACGATCTGTGGTGAATAAAAACAGAAATAAGTAAAATTTCTTTTTAATAACGTAATAAAATCGAGGAATTATGTAGATAGCCCGGTCATACATTAACCACATGAACCCATTCACCCCCCTATCGAATTCTAGCCAAGGTAATTTAATAAAACCCTTCTAAGTTTCTTCAGACCCAAAACAACGTTTTTTGTTTACCTGTTTATTTACAGGACCGTATTTAGTTACGTTTCCTAATTCATTATCGTTTATATTCAATGGAATTTAGAATAATTTACTTTTATGCTGTATGCATTTAAAAAATATATACTGAAAATTCATATATTATACGTTTTGCTTAATTTTTTATAAAGGTATAAAGTTGACTGAGCTACATTTTCAATACGTTGATTTTTATTTGGGCAATAAAATAGTGCAATAAAAAAATCAAAATTAGTGATTTCATATTTCAAATTATTTTTTTATAATAAATATTGTTTATTTTTTTAAATAAATTATTCAAATAAAATAATTATTTTTAAAATTTTCTCTGTAACAATAGGTACCTATAAACATTTTTTTCGGTTCATTTTTTACATTAAAAATAAAACAAAAATATTCTTAAATTATTAACATAAGATAATCAGACGTTTTAATACCAAAAAAGGAAAAGAAAACTTTTAAGACAAAAGATATTAAAAACAAAACAAAATATGTACAATCCTTTCGAGAGACAAAATCGGTCCTGTACTTAAGTCTATGCCTTAAGTAACATAACACGATAAATAAAAAAGAAAAAAAAACACCAGGTTTATCAAAAATCATCCCAGACAAGCACAGGTAAAAATAGTATCTATACTTTCTTACCAGTGCCGTAGCCAAATTATTTTTCAAGAGTAAGAATGTTAACTTTTAATATACAATTTTTAGTTAATAATACTAACTCGATAGTATTTAGTATACAGATATACTATTTTTTTTAAATTAGACTTAATTATGTATCTGTGTTTCTTGGTCTGTTACAATCTAAATATCATAATAGAATTGTTAAATTATATGCAAACTGATGTTTTAATAGTAAAATAAGAAAAAAATAATATGACGGTTCTACCCAGTAGCCGAGAAATGAATTATTATTTAAATTATTGTATATTCAAGAACAGTTAACTTAAGGGGTTATTTTATATCGTTCTACAAATTTATCTGCCCTCTATATTGTGCGCCCCTGTAATATGACCTACACACCTTTGTTCAAGACAACAAAAAACACCTGCCAGTGATCTCAGAAAGGTAACGGGTCGCCTTCTCAACCCTTCAAGACTAAAAGAAAACAGGTACTCCTCTTTTTATACACCAGCCAAATGATTACTAATTCTTTTCGTATATTACGTGTTTTATTTGTAACGAAAACCTGATACTCGCTTACATTGTTTAAATGTAAATTTTGTATCACATACACACACACATACACACAAAGCGAGTATGTATACGTAGCATTTTTTTAAAGCCTTCAGTCTAAAATTATTTGTTTGATAACTATTATTATTCAGAAAAAAATACATTTAGAAAATTGAGACCATCGATCGAAACTACATTTTTTATACAAATGAAATTGTATATTAAATGGCAGGTATTATGGAGATTAATTAATATATTTTGTTACGGTAAAATTAATATATTAATACGGAAAAATATTAATATATTTTTTAAATTAAAAAAATTATTTGCTGTCAATTTTAATTTCATTAAGAAATAAACTCAAATATATATAGGTATATCTATATACATAATATAGAGTCAGTGATTTATGAGGTACGAAACTACATGTCATTTTTTATTATTTTCATCAATATATTATTATAATGCAGCCGAAACGCCGGTGTTCGAAACCAAACAGACAAAAAAAATCGTTCTTTTTACGAAGACAAATTTTTACGTGTCACGATACCATCTATAATAAATTCGTCGCTCTGGAGTTGTAAAAATAGGACATAGGTACAATTTCTCGCATGTTAATGGGACGCGAGCAATCAATTTTATTGTTTCTTAATTTATAGCAAAAATTAACGCTAGGGTATATAAACATAAAATATAATATACAAGACAGTAATAAAACTGGTTTCTTGTCTTCTATGTGCAAACCTTGTCTTACTTGGTTAATTTTGCTTTTTTAAATAAGGGAAACTGTTGTAATTTTGATTAATTAATCCTTTGGTTCTTTGAACATTTAAAAAAATATTTTTAAGCAATTTGAATTATTGATTTATTTTGAAAAAAAATCTGATTCATGGTGCAACAATTTTTATATAATGGATTAATTATTAAAATACAGTATTTATAAATAAATTATAAAACAATAAGGCTTATTAAATGAATTATAAAAAAAATCTTTCCAAAGCAATATATGTAACGAAACTTTGGCTGATGTTGCCCATAAGAACTATTAATAATATAACTAGTAATAATGTACTTCGTAATCATGTTCAAGTACTTTTAGTTCCAAAAAAACATACAGATATAATCAGACAATAACTGTAATTAAAAAAAATACATAAAAATCATAAAATAACAAAGATATTTATAAAATCTAGCAATTCAAGTTTATATCTGCATATAAAAAGTTAAAATAATTGTTATTTCTATTCAAGAAAAAAACATATAATTATTCTATATCATGTACATAATTTTTACTATTTACTTTTATACGTATGAGTCAGGAGCGCACACTTAAATAATAAAAATAAATAAAAAAATATTATTAGTGTTATCTAAAGTAAAACAATAATGTTAATTAGATATTTAATAATCGGGTGACTTGCTAAGAAAACAGAATTAAAAAGGTAATAAAACTTATGTGAAATTTAGAGGTTTTTTTATATATATATTTTTTTTTTGATCGCCCCTAAAAAATATGTGTGCGCCCCTGGTATGAGCGACTTGATATTATTACGATCTTTCAACTAGCATATTTGTATAATAAACATATATCTTCATACACACAAAATTACACATATGTAAATGTAAAACAATGCGTAATAAATTTTTAATTCGTGTTATTTTTTATGTAAAGAATTGTACATATTATTTTAGGCATGAAATTCAATTTAACGCTGGGATAGCTTCAACGGATGTAATAATTCCATTTGTTGAAAAACAAATCGAAATAAAAATTACTTTTTGAAATGTTAAAACAAATTAATGTTGAATGTTGCTGACATTTGTATCAATTTATCAAACTGACATATTAGGTGTGCATTGTAAATATCTTATCACTTTAATTTATTATATATTATCTACATTATTATTTCTTTATTCTTTTGCTTTCAAAACCTGCCCATACAATGGAAGATATAAATGATTTTACGATTTAAAAATAATTTAACCAATTTTAATCTACAGGGTAGCTAGTATTTTTCTGAAACAAATTTCCCTGATTTTTTCCGGTTTTCCAGGAGAATTTTTACCGTTTTTCTCTGTTTTTTATTTAAAATTTAGATAAAAAACCTAAAAAATAAAATAAAAAAAAGGTCACATAGATAACTGTTTAAGTATTTGCGAGAATTTGTAAGGTTTTTGCATTTTCCAACCAAATTCCCTGACTTTTTCCTGTCATTTCCCTGTATAGCAAAATTCCCTGACTTTTCTCGGTTTTCCAGAAACTGGCCACCCTGATCTAATATTTCACAAAATAAATCCAAAATAATCCTATAAGAATAAAAATATCTGAGTGACACTTTTTTTTAAATTATATGGAAACGAACTTATAGCAAAAATTAACTTGGCACTCCAAGTTGTCAAAATTTAACAACCTGGAAATCTTAGTTTTATTTATTTTGACTTTAGGGATCAAACGGATTAGTTTATGTCCATATAACTTTGTAATACTTATATTAAAATAAGTTTTTAAACAATAAAAAATGATTGAAATCCTTATTTGTACAAAAAACTACAAAATAAGAAATTAAATCGACATTAATTATAACAATTAGATAAAGTACAAGTTAGTGTTAGCGATATTTAAAGATAAAAATATTATACTGTCCCCATAAATCAAACTTAACGGGTTTAAGAAAATACGAAAAAAAATTCTTACAGGCCCAATTTGAATATAAACATCGGTGTAGACAAATTTAATAACAACAGCACAGTGGGTCTATTAATTGTAAATGTGTTTGTGTGTATATATACGTTACCAATCGGTAGCAATTAACTCTGTAGGAGGTAAGGCATCAGCATCGTCGTGGACTCAAAACGAACGTACCTGAAAATAAAAACAAAACACCAATTAAAAAAACCAAGTCTCGCCTGGCTTTCAGTATAAAATACTGGCTTATGTAGTACTTATAGATAAGTTCTATTTTTATAACATAGCATGTGTTCGTATACACATACACTCACATATCTATGTATATACAGGATGTTCTAAATAGTTGTATATTGAAATAATATCAAATCAAAAAAATTAACTAGAATTTATTTATATTTAAAAGATCGGTTTTCTTTTTAATTTATTTTTGATTAATAAAGTCCCTACAATAGAAATAATTATAAAATGATAAAATTTACTATAGGTAATTATTGAATTCGTAAGGTGTAAGGAACCCATTATGCTAATAAGGGGCGTTAGATACTTAAATTTCTGAAATTTTGTATATAGATAATTTTTTAATCATCCTGTATATTGATATATATACGTATGTATATGTATATAATGTACACATATGTATACAATTAGTAGTAAGAATATGGATCTATTTATATAACGACAGGTGCAAGGTTTTTTCAAGTTTTAGATGTCGATTTATTTTCTACATTCAAAGATCATTTTATCGGTTGATCTATATAAGTATTAATACAATACAAAGAAAGATTAAATGTTGTTTTACATTAGAATTATTATTTCTTTATATATTTACATAAATTAGTTTTGATCTATCTATAATACAGGATAAAAAATCGATTTTTTTTTATTATTTAAAAAATACATTTTCAATTAAATTTAAAAATGTACTAATGAATTTGTTTAAACAGTAAACAGAAATTACATTTTATTGTACAATATATCAATACTTCTATAATTGTTATTAATAAATGATAAATATCGTACCTAACATATTTAAAAATTAGTAATATAATAATGTTATAATTAAAAACAAATTGAACGGTCATATAATTTTCAATTAAGATAACTTTATCAATTGTTACATTTAGTCGGTATTTGGGTATTATAACATATGAGCATTCAATAAGGCAAAAAGCGACTATCTTCAGAAAAACAAATGCAAAACGTGTCATAGGTATCTATGTATATATATATATATTTTAATAATAATTACTATAATATAAAACATTTTTCTAACGATTTGCACCAAATAAAAATTCGTCTTTTTTATAAATAGTGTGCAAGGGGTTAACAAAATATTGATGTTTGGTATCATTTTTAAGCTTATAGTTTTAGTATTAAAATATTTTTTTTCTGTAGTAATTTTTATTTTATTTTACTATATTTACTCATTATTACTATATTGAATTTTTATATCGCATTATTTATATTGTATCTATTTACATGACTTATTTCACTCTATTTATCATTCTTGCGAAATACAGTTATTATTATTTAGAAATGAAACATTTAACTAAAAATTTGTCATATATATTACGTACTTATTTACAGAAGTAAATAAGTACACTCTACAAAAATCTATGTAAACTTGTCATCCAGAATGATTAATAAAAGCTGTCGTCCTTATAAATTCTAATTAATTTGATTGATAGTTGAGCCATATATGTGTTCTGTGACCATCTTTATCTTGGTTTCAAGTTTAAAAATAACTGTTATCTCTATCACTCATGATTACACAGAACTTTAGACTTGTGTCTACTTACATACATACCATACTGACTCTGATTATTATTATTATTAATATTAAATTTATATTTATACCATACAGTAGATATATACTTATTCATATTAGCAACAAATAGAGTGCTCTAAATACAAAATTACTCAACTAACTTGTCAATTATACTTCAAATAATAATTAGAAAATTATTAACTTTATACTGTATATATTAATTAATGTTGAATTATTATATATAATTGTATTAATTAATTAAATGTATAATATTTATTATTTACAATAATAAAAAGAGGATCACTTTATCATATTACAAATGTATAATATATTAAATAGTAATATATCTTACGTCAAGTTTATTTGATATTTTTCTTTTCACAAAAAGATGAATTGAACCATGTTAAAGATACATAAATTCTGTTACCTTTTGACATATACAAATACATATTATTTACATATAAGTACACATAGTTTACCTGCTAAAATATAAAATATGTTTATAATACATATATGGTGTTATAAATACCTGAACCGAAAAGGATTGTGGATATAAATCTAGCTTTAGATCTAAATGGTTTCAGAATATAAATTCGAGTTTGAATTTCTCACATAAATCAATATTCCCAGAATAGAATAAATAAATAAATAAATAAAACACCTTTACCGTTGTTAATATTTTCGATAGTGGAAATTTGAATTACATATTGATTATGATAATATGTGTCAGTTTAAAGAAATACTGTTAATTTATCGATTTGAAGAAGTGATAATTCGAAATTTAGATTCTAATATTAATAACATTATAATAACATAACTTTTCTGAAATTTGTAATTTTGCTTTGCAGGGTTGGCGTAGGTACTATATCTTTATACAATTTTAGATTCTTATATTAATTTAAATTTCATTATTTATTTTAATTAAAATATATATAGATTTAGTTAGGTTATGTTGGTTCTTCAAATACTTACTCACTCCTAATAGAACCTTTTGTTAATAATTGTTATTATTTAGTGTTCTGCATTTTTTATTGACTCCGAAAAAGTTAAGAACCGATGACTTAAAATTAAAACGAATTTATACAAATATTATAAATGCGAAATTTACTTATTATCACGGCTAAACCGCTGAACCGATCTTCATGAAATTTAGCATGGAGATAGTTTGTATCCTGATATAGGACATAGGCTACTTTTTATCCCGAAAAATTTATTAAATAAAGGCATGCAAAGCTAGTTTTCAATAATTATTATTGAAGTTAAACATTTGAATGTCCTTACCAATATAATCAAAATTATAAAACAATTGAGATTATAGCAATTTTATTGAATAAATGTTTAATTCTGTTGTGATATTATATGGTATATATAATATGAGGAAGGACAAAATTATATGATAACGCGGACAAAGTCGCGGGTAACAGTTAGTGCAATATAAAACTTTAATGCAAATAATGAGTAAATGTTAATGTAC
Source organism: Sialis lutaria (assembly GCA_949319165.1). Taxonomy (NCBI): domain Eukaryota; kingdom Metazoa; phylum Arthropoda; class Insecta; order Megaloptera; family Sialidae; genus Sialis; species Sialis lutaria. Next base: position 4,704,753 of record OX439236.1, read on the forward strand.
ATTAGATATTGTTATCTATTTTAATGTTTTGTAATTACTACAGTCATTACCCTAAGTATGAATAAATTAGCACCCTAAATATCTTAAATGTGATCATTTTGATATTATTAACAGCATTATTTCATTAATTTTACAAAAAGGTAAGATATACTTTGGAAGTACTTATAAACCCATTAATGGTTAAATAATGAAATAGAAAAAATAAAAAATATTCAGAAACTTAATTATTTTTATCCACGACTTATATCTCTCAGAGGGAATAATGAAAAAAGAACTTTTCTGATTGGTGCATCAGAGGGAATAATGGTCATTATTCCCTCTAAATGCACCAATCACAAAATTTCTCAAATTAAATAATACCATGGAAACACAATACACAAATTCTAAAGTCTAAAAAATTTATTTGCGACTGTCAAATAAAACACCTAGTGTTTGTGTATTTGTATTGAGATGGATAAAAATGAAGAGTCTATTACTTGTACACCTCCCGAAATTGTACTACAAGCTGCAGCTACTGGAAAAATCAAAATGCATAATTTATAATAACAGAGTTTGTATTTTGTTTCCATGGTATTATTTAATTTTTATTTATTTGAGATTAGAACAAAAATTTTTGTATTGAAGCTTGCATTCCTTGTATTCAGTTGTGTTTATGAAAGTAAATAAAATAGTCGTAGATAAAGTACAGTATACTACTCGCAATAATGGCTATTATAACCTCGGAATTTTTTTTCTCCCTCGCCGCTACGCGGCTCGGTTCGAAAATTATTCCTCGGTAATAATAGCTATCATTATTGACTCGTGGTATAATATACTATTATTATAAAACAACAATTTTGATTGTTTTTTCACACGTCTGTTCTGCGGGTAATGGTTTTATAATATAAAACCATTACCCGCAGAACAGACGTTTTTTCAGAATATTTTCTGAAATTTTTTTTAACAAAATTTTTGATTTTTTTTAGTGCAGTTTAATTTATTTATTATTATTTAATTTGCAGGGAAATAAATTTTGTAAATTCATAATATTGCAATATTTAATTGGTTATAATTAAGGCTCGGTTACTAAGCAAAATGCATATTTTCATGTCTGCCGTTTTTGCATAGGTATATGTTAAAATTTTGGTGCAAAAATATCCAAAAACAAAATTTATTTTGACCGCCTGAAATTTTTATTGGTGTATCACGTATTGCTACT